>CM029641.1:27427777-28027777 GCA_017311315.1 Dendrocalamus latiflorus
TGCTTTCGTAGCTTCTAAGGGCTTCAAACTGTACCAGATGGATGTCAAGAGTGCCTTCCTTAATAGGTTTATTGAGGAAGAGGTCTATGTTAGACAGCCTCCAGGTTTCGAGAGCCCCAAATACCCAAACCATGTCTACAAGCTTTCCAAAGCCTTGTATGGACTTAAGCAAGCCCCTAGAGCTTGGTATGAGAGGGTTAAGTCCTATTTGTTGAGTCATGGGTTTGAGATGGGAAGGGAAAACGAGACCTTGTTCATTCACAGGCATGGCAATGACCTTCTACTCGTCTAGATTTATGTGGATGACATCATCTTTGGCGGCTCTTCTCATGCTCTTGTTTCACAGTTCTCGGATGTCATGAGCACTGAGTTTAAGATGAGTATGATGGGTGAGTTGACCTTCTTCCTTGGCTTCCAGATCAAGCAGACTCGAGAGGGTATTTTCTTGCATCAAGGCAAGTACACTCGTGACCTCCTGAGATGCTTTGACATGAGTGATGGCAAGCCGATGTCAACTCCAACGGCATCATCAGCTTCACTTGACCCAGATGAGGATGGCGAGCCAGTTGATCAGAAGGAGTATCGCAGCATGATTGGCTCCCTCTTATACCTCACTGCCTCGAGACCGGACATACACTTCTCTGTGTGTCTATGTGCTCGATTTCAGGCTTCTCCTCGCGTATCTCACCGCTAGGCGGTGAAGCGCATTCTTTGGTACCTTCGAGCTACCATTGACTATGATATCTGGTACTCTTCCTCTTCCTGTCTTTCCCTTAGAGCCTACTCGGACGCAGACTTTGCTGGCTGTAGGATAGATAGGAAGAGTACTTCTGGTACCTGCCAATTCATTGGCACTTCTCTTGTTTCTTGGTCCTCTAGGAAGCAGTCCGGTGTTACACAATCCACCGCAGAGGCTGAGTACGTTGTAGCCGCTAGTTGCTGCAGCCAGGTACTTTGGATAACTTCGACCTTGCGGGACTTTGGGTTAGTTATAGACAGTGTTCCATTCTTTTGTGACAACACTTCTGCTATTAACATTGCTAAGAACCCAGTGCGGCACTCTCGTACCAAGCACATTGATATTAGATATCACTTCCTTAGAGACCATGTGGAGAAGGGTGATATAGTGCTCCAGTTTATAGAGAGTGACCACCAGTTGGCTGATATCTTTACCAAGCCTTTGGATAGCTCTAGGTTTTCAGCTCTGCGGGGAGAGCTTGGGGTGGTTTGTCCTTATGGACTGTTGTGAGGGGGAGCTTTGTGCTTTACTGTTTTATTATATTTATTATGCTCATGCTCCTTTCTGTTGCATTGCATATGGGTGCATTTGGGTTAGTCTTTCTAGCATAGATTAGAGTGGTTCTCTTGTCTAGTTGCTTAGACTTCTTTCTCTCATTTTGTGATTCTAGGATGCTGCTTATTAGCTGTCTCTCTTGTCACTAGGTTGCTCACTCACTTCTTATAGATTCTAGTAAGGGTTGGGCCACTCTTGGGTAGACAGGGAACGTGTTTGCTCATTAGTGTATTAGAAGAGCAGCTGATAGTCCTAGTGTCATATGGGGTAGATGAGAGTCAGTCTGAGCCATAGTATCCTCTATATCTTCTCTATGCTTTAAGGACTGCCTTTTCTATTTCTCTTCCCAGCTTCTCGTTTTTATTGCTTTGGTTTGGGGGAGTTCATTTTGAGCTTCTAGATCTTAATATTGACATAACTCAATTTGAACTAAAAGTGCATCTCATGTTGAGGGGGAGCTGGATTTTCTTGCATTTCATTTTGCATTGTAATATAACTGCATGGAGCCTTGATTATTATCCTTTTATGATATGTTTTCAATGCTTTACATCTTGCCATGATCCGTGCTTACTCGCTAAATTTATCATGACTTTATATGTGTTGTCAAGCCTTTGCCATTGATAAGTTGATTAACATTGCACACACTTGATTTAAGACATGTCATGTTAGCTTTTGAGACTAGTCTGTTTTTAGTTATCCTTTTATGATTCATGCCATGTCAAATAGGCTGAGTTGAGTCTTGGATCTATATTGAGCTTTAGATTGAGCTATACTAGTTTTTTGATGAAGCATGAGTTAGTACAACTTTTTAAGGAAGCTAAAAGATCTTTTTATGTGCGAAAGAACTGATCTCACCAATTCTTTCTCATGAGACTGCTTGCCATTGCACTAGGTATGAACTCAGGGGGAGTTTTGGATGACCAAAATCATCTCCTTAAGCTTCTTACTTGGAGTGGTCGCATAAGGCTTGAGATCTAGCATATGACTAAAAATTTTGGTTGGAAACAACCATGAGTTGCACAAGAAAAACATGTCAATTGTGCTAAATTTGCTTCATTACAAAAAGACTAAAGTGTTTGAACAAATGATTCATTCTTGAACTTGTAGCACTCTAAATTAACTCAATTCTAGCTTCTTGGCTCCACTTAGATTATTGACATGGCTTGCATCATCTTTGGATATCTTTAGCTAGACTAGACTCTTGAATGGCTTAACATGCTAAGAAATTCATCTAATATTCAGATTGTTACTTATGTGGCTTGGCTTGATTGGGCATATCTTGTCATGATCTTGATAGCATCCTATTCTATTATGGCTTGGTGTAATACTCAAAGTTATTTTGGATAATCTTCATGGCTTCAATTGCTTAAGATTGAATAAAATTCAGCCATTTCATCCATATCATGCCATATTCTCTCTTTTGCATCTTGATGATTCTATTACCAAAAGGGGGAGAATATTGGAGAAAAAGCCAAATTCTGGGAGCTTTTGAGGAAAACTTGCCCTTTCTTTTGCTCCTTTGTCGACATGGTCTTGCATCTCTTTGCTTATCTTTTAGACCATGTATGACTTTCAAACAAACTCAACTTTATGCGCTTTTTCTGTGTTTGTCAATATACTTATCAAGGGGGGATTGAGAGACCATGTGGAGGTATCCCATGTTTGTGATGAGTAATTGACGCTCCAGTTAGAGAGTTTGAGTTTGTTTTGGGTATTCTAGGGTTGAGTACCGTTTACTAATGCTATTGTTTGATTATGCTATTTCGTGCGGTGCTATGTGACGGTTTGCTTGTCTGTGTGACTACAGGACTTTGGAGCTAGGTCATGGTGAGGCATGGGAGTACCGGGACTAGGCACAGGAGGTGTTGAGGTCCAGATGGTCAAGGACGTTGAAGATGATCGAGGCTACTAAGTTGGTTGCGAGTCGGGAGACGAGAAACCGGAGCTGGAGCTACCGGTGATGGACACGACGGGCAACGACGAGAGAACCGGGACTAGGCTCAGGGAGGAGTCAGAGGTCCAGACGATTGGGTGTCAGTTGCGGTCGTGTGTGACGAAAACGACCAAGACTAGACTCAGGTGGAGTCGGAGGTCTCGGTCGGAGTCAGGTGGACACGACGGGCAGCGGCGAGGTGGATCGGGACTAGGCTCAGGGATGAGTTGAGGTCCAGGTGGTCAGGATGCCGGGTGCAGTCGTGTGCAGCGGAATGGACCGGGACTAGACTTAGGGAGGAGTCGAGGTCCAGACGGTCAGGATGCCGGTTGCGGGAAGCTTCCAGGAAGGTTCTTGAGGGCAATTTGGAGAATTGAGTCAAGTTTGGAGTGGAGAGGCTGGTTTCCCTCCTTTCCTATGTGTGTTGACTTTTTGCCTCAATTGGGTGTGAGGCGTGGAGTGGGTTTGAGCTGCCATTTCTTGATTTTCTCCTTGTGGGTGTGAGCTTGGAGATAAAGGGGCAACTGGAGGAAGCTCAAAGGCAGGAAAAAAGAAAGTTGTGAGTGCTCTGTGTGTGCTTGAGCTGAGGGAGTGTGTCCTCGGGTGTGTAAGCATGCAGTGAGAGCAGTGTTGTGTTCTTCCTCATATTCAATTGCGTATGGGGATGTAGTGAGATGGTTGTAATTCCCGTGTAATCATTCATCTCTCTGAAATGAATCCATTTGAGTTGTCATGAATTTCAGTTTCTGTTTGCTACTGATTTCTCTCTGTTGATTTTTGCTTTAGAGTTGATTCTTTGTTCAAGAAGCATCAAAATGTTTGTCTCTGAACTGGGATAGAATCTCCAGGCCATCTTGGCCCCGAGAGAAAAGATTTCAATTATATTTTGCTTCTATTAGTCCCTAACTGCATTTCCTCTGTTCTCAGAAGATTAGGGTTTGGAGGTAGGGGACATTGAGATTCTTGATTTTCCTTCTTCAAGAATGCTTCCAGCTTTGTGATGTCTAGTCCTAAGATCATTGCTTAGCTGAAATCAAAATTTCATGGAGAAAATATTCAAGAATGGCAAGAAATTTGGAAATCAGACTCATTCTCTGTTGATTTTTCAAATTTCAGCTCATTCTCAGTTTGTGACCCTTCTGGATGCATTCTCCGGGTTTATGAGGCCTCAATACTATTTAGAATAAAGTCTTACTCTTTTGGCGTGAGGAGAACAACAACATTTCACAAATTTCCTTGAAACTAGCGAGATCCAGTATCTTCAGTTTTTCAGCAAGCCGCTCGGTGGTTTCTGCCTGTGCCTGAACCTGGGCCGGTCATACCGGTCCAACCATGGCGGTCAGACTGGTTGAACCACGGCGGTCAGACCGCTTAGCAGTTCAACCGGCCGATCAACGGCGGTCAGACCGGCCATGGGCGGTCAGACCAGCGGGTCTTGGGTGGTTAGACTGGCATCTCAGTTGCGGTCTGACCGGCCTCTTGAAGTTATGGCTGCTGTTGTCTGGTTTCTGCTGTGTTCTCTGGTTCTTCTCTTTAGTGCCTTGTTTTCTTTCATTGTTCGTCATGTTTTTCCAGTGAGCATATGATTTCTTCTTCATAGCTGTTATAGCTATCGGAGAAGAGAGGTTGTGTGGATACTTTGGGGGCGTATTTTTAAAAAGGCACCATTCACCACCCCCTCTCTGTTGCCATTTTCGATCCTATAGGGGCAAGGAAGGAAGGAGCACGGGTCACACGGGGAAAAAAAGAGAGGAAGAAGAAAGGTAGTGGCGGCGGGGATTCGGTCAGCCGGCAAAAGAAAGGAAAGTGGAGAGAAGAAAGGAAGGAGGTGGCGCGTCAGGGACGACAGATCTGACAGGTGGGGCCCACGCGCAGTGAGATAAGGGGACAAGAGGGAGCAGGCAGAGGAGATGGCGCCACATGGCCAGGAAGGAGATCGGGCGGCCGGGAGAGGAGAGAGGGAGAAAAGAGGTGAGGACGGAGGAGATGGGCCGGGAGGCGACGTGGGCGAGATCGGACTGGACACGCGTCGCATGAAGGGAGAGGGAAGGCGGGAAGAGCGGAGATGGTTGGATGAGGTCAGTGGCGACATGGGCGCTTTTGGGCTGTCCACGCGTCGGCCAGGGAAGAGGGCAGAGTTGATTTTTTATTTTCAATTTTCAGAAAAGCCGAGGAAATTCAAAAAGGCATAGAAAATACCAAATAAATTCCAAAATTTTCAAAAAATTCACAGAAATTCTTGGAACCATTTCGGATTTAGTAAAATTATTCCCCACTTAATTTGGTATTATATTTTTGTAATGAAAATACTTTTTAATTCCAAAATAGATTTTAAACTCCAATAAACCAAATAAAAGCCAAATAAATCCAAATAATTAATTTAAAATAGGATTTTTACAGAAAATCAAAATATCCTTTTCTTATATTACTTTTCAAAACAAAGTTTTTTAAAAAAACCAGAAAATCAGAGCAAATCAAAATTAAAGCTCAGGCAACCAAAACATTTATTTTTAATTTAAATTATTTTTGAAAAATAAAAACCTACGCTGTCACATTGCCCTACCCGAGACTAACCTGTGGGGCTCTGACGGCGATTTCTTCTTTTAATTATTTTCTTTTGTTCGGTCTTTTTCGGTGTCTTTATATTTGCTCCTTTCCTAATTGGAACTGTGTTTCTTTTGGGTGTCCGGCAGTTTGTACTTGTTAGATGAAATGGGATATATGTAATTGATTTCTGTAGCTTCTAATGAAAGGTATACATGTATGAGGTGTTACCGATGTAAATAAGGTTTTGTAATTACTAATTAGTTAAAGTTGTGTTGCAATTATCTATGTTGGTGAGACAGTCATTCCGTTGGGACCAAGAATTGTAAATTCACAGCAACTTGTATTGTCGTTATTAATGTAAAACGAGTTGTACTATCTTTATTTAATTTAAGCCAATTTTAATTGTAACTCTATGAATGTAAATTGATTTGTGATGCAAGAACCGTGATAATTACACTGTTGTACTACGAACTGATATTGAGTTGAAAGCTTTTACTTGTCGTGCAATTAAATTTTATTTCTCACTCTAGTCTATACAATTTGGTCTTCGCCCTCGTCGATAGAATTGCGGTAGTAACATATTTATTTATCGTTCGTTGATTTCAATCTACACTGATACACAAAAAAATTAAATTTTTCTACATTTTAGATTATTAGTTACATAATTAATTTTACTTAACGTTGTAACCTACCATTTAAGATTAATCGATGACACGAGTTGTTACAGTATTACTCTACTTTATTTCTGCATCGGTTGTGACTGTGACAGACTTGCTGTGCTAATCGGTTTATATATGTAAGTTCTTCTCACTGAATCGCATATATGTAACATCTCTTTGAAGCAAGCTGGTTTTTTATTATAATGAATGGTTTTTGACTAAAAATAAATATCACTGTCTAAAAAAACAATTTTTAAAAAGAGAGGATGAATGAAAAAATAAGAAAAAGATATATACACGAGATTAGAGTAAGATGATTAAGATGCATGATACTCTTATGACTATGTTTTATGTTTAGAACGAGATAAATAGAGAAATCACTTTAAAAAACCAGTTATTACCCTAAATCACATCAATATTTCTCAACAATAATTAAGTGCCACAAGACATTATATAAAGTTATGGCATTGATTCCCATCACTTACTCTACCTTCAGGTGTCACACATGCAGTGAAAGAAAGGAATGCACAAGTACATCAAGAATTGATCCGAGCGATAGATGCTCATTTTTTTCAGTTCATGGTGAACAAGGTCGCTGACAGAAGCTTGCGATGGTTCATATTTTGATGTATGCTACTCAAAGTTTTTTGTTTGGTTAATTGACACTTATTCGTTCCTCGTTATTTTTTTCTCTTCTTGTCTAGTGCATGAAGTAATCTGTTAAAGCACGTGGTTAGGTCTAAAATATTTTGGTGATAAATAATTGACAATGGTTAATTTATGATAATGAATATTTGATAATATTGCTTATTGATATTATGCGAGATGTGTGGCGTATGCGGACTGACGTTCATCAAGTTGGGACGAACTTGTGCCAGAAAAATGTTATTTGGTCTTTGCATATACAGATTGAGTATGAAGGCGATCATGTCGGTGACGAGAAGGATCGGGATTAGGATGGGAGATCCGAGATTCAGACGGTTAAGGAGGTTACGAAATGATCGGGCTTATGATTGGGGCGCATGGAGATCAGAGATGGATGATACGCGTGGAACTACGGAGGTGCGGTCTGGAGGCTACGACATGTGGTGGATGATGCGTGGAGAAGCTACGGGAGGTGCGGTTCTGGAGACTTCGACACGTGACGCGTTAGAAAAGTTGGAATTTTGTAAAACCCATGTTAGGAAGGGTTTTAGGTCCCTTGAAAATTAGTAGGTCAAAAGCTTAGTTGAGGTAAAAAAGGTTCAGACCCAATTAGATAAGTTGTATTAGAGTTTTGAGTAGAAATTGAATAGGTGTGATACGAGGCTAAAAAAGATACATGCGTGTGCGGCTGCGTGTGATCGAGTAACAAAAAAAAGACAGTCGAAAAAAAAGCTAAGGAGTTTTTCTTCCCTGGGGTGAAAACGAGTTGTGCCGACTGTGATTTTTTTTTGGTGTCATATTGTGATCGGCTAGTATATTTGTGGCTATTTTTTTATTCATTGCGTGATGCGATTTTGATGGTCTAGTTTTTTGTTATGCATGATGCAACTTGATGTGAATTTTTGCATAGTTTTTTGAGTAGGTGAGTTGAGTTGTTGGGTGCTGGACGCACATTATTTGGTGTTGAGTACGGCTGCAACTAATGGCATGATGCTGGCCAAGACTTGTGGATTTTAGCTAAAAATTTTAAATTTGGGCTATTTATAGTACAGATTACGAAGAGAGATACTCACTTATGATTTTTGCTGGGTACAGATGTTGGGCTTTTAACGTGTACATCATTTAACTTATAGGCCCCGTCTTCAGAAAATACTCCGTTTGAAAGTTAGGTATTGTAGCAAAAGCTAAAAGCCGCCAGATAAAAGTGATTAGAGGTGTCAGGCACTGCAGCCACTCGTGCATGCGATTAGCTTTGGCAGCCGGTCAGATAAAAGTGATTAGCTCGACGATCCTATAAGTGGTATCAGAGTAGGTTTTAATGGTATTAGATTGGGATCGGTTTTCAGGTAAACCACCGTTTTTTGATGGATCAGATTATCTTTATTGGAAAACGCGAAGAGGGGTTTTTCTTCAAGCACAAGATAATTTTATCGGGCAAAAAGTTGAAAATACATATGTAGTGCCTCCTGTTGTTATAGTTGAAAATTCTTCTGATGTTGAAGCTAATGCTAAAGCTAGAAATATCTTTTTGCAAGGTTTAAGTAGAAATGAGTTTGTCGAAATTGCTCACCTTAAATTTGCAAATAAAATTTGGACCACTCTAACGGATTATCATGAATGATCTAAATCTATCAAAAGTGTGCGTAAGAATCAATTCAAAAAAGAGTATTCTAAATTTGAGATGAAACCTGTAGAATCAGTAGATGCTCTTTTTGATCACTTTAATAAAATTTTTAGTGATTTACAATCTATTGATGTCATATATTTTGATTTTGACAATGCTCGTCGAATTTTAAATGCTTTGGATATGTCTGTTTGGAATGTGTTGGTCACCACTATCAATCATTCTGTTAATATAGAAACACTCACTTTGAATGATCTTTATTCTAAGATGAAAACACATAAGATTAATGTTTTGACTAGGATAAACAAGACTAATTCTTTGGGTTTAGTGACGAACCAATCAAACAATTCTTCTATTGTTTCTTTGTCTGTATTATACTCTATTTCAGATGAATAATTAGAGCAGATTCCAGAAGAGCAGCTTGTACTTCTCTCCAACAAGGTAACCAAGACAATTAAAAATATCATATCAAGACGGAGAGGAGCTCCAATCAAATGCTATAAATGTGGTGAGTTAAACCACATTAAGATAAATTACCCCAAACTAAGGAGCAAGGAGGTCAAAGATTACAAGGCACTAACTCGTCGCTCTCAAATCAAGATTGATCCAAACAAGAAGCGCAATTATCGCAGGGCAATCAACAAGATAATTTCAGCACTTGATTAGATTGTTTTAAGTAATGATGATTCTGAAAGTGATGATGAGGGCAATGAGAAGAAGGCAAAGGAGGTGGACTTCATAGTGATGCATTTTCTGGCCAACAGTGAGGAGCTCAACGATGATGATCTTTACAGTGATCCTGATGAGGTAAAACCTTCTTATACTGATTTATCTCATGTTGTGTTTAGATTGACAGATGAGGTCAAAAAGTATAAAAAAATTAAAAATCATGATTTCGTTGTTAAGAGCTTAAATTCTGAAATTAATAGACTTACATTTTTTATTCGTGATGATAAATCTTGTGTCTTGTCAAGTTTTACATACTGAGTTGGAGTCTGCTAGAACAATTAATGTATCAAACCTGGTTTAACTTATTGGTGTAGCTGCTAAACTTGATGAATTAAGCTTGACACATGACTCTTGTAATAAAAAGTTAAAATTTGCAAATGATGAAATTGAAAAGCTCAAGTTTAGCTTTTCTACATATTTAGAGTCATGTATTTCAAATGTTAAATCTAAAACTTGCTCTAATTGTGAATTGCTAAAAGCTAAACTTAATTCATCACAAGAAACAATTCAACAAATCATGTGGCTAGATCTAGAATATTTTGGTAATAAATAATTGACAATGGTTAATTTATGATGATGAATATTTGATAATATTGCTTATTAATGTTATGCGAGACGTGTGGCGTGTGTGTACTGATGTTGGTCAAGTTGGGACAAACTTGTGCCGGAAAAATGTTCTTTGGTATTTGCATGTGCAGGTTGAGCATGGAGGTGATCATGGTCAGTGATGAGGAGGACCGGGCTGAGACTAAGATGGGAGATCCGAGATTTAGACGGTCAAGGAGGTCATGAGATGATCGGGCTTATGTTTGAGGCGTATGGAGATCAGAGATGAATGATACGCGTTGGAGCTATAGAGGTACGATCCGAAGGCTACGATATGTGGTGGATGATGCGTAGAGAAGGTACGGGAGGTGCGGTCCTGAGGCTTTGACATATGACGTATTAGAAAAGTTGGAATTTTGTATAACCCATGTTAGGAAAGGTTTCAAGTTTTTTTGAAAATTAGTGGGCTAAAAGTTTAGTTGAGGTAAAAATGCCTAGGTCTAGTTGGATGAGTTGTATTAAGGTTTTGAGTAAAAATTAAATAGGTGTGATAGGAGGCTGCAAAAAAAAAGATACATACGTGTGTGGCTGCGTGTGATCGAGTATAAAAAAAAGACAGTCGAAGGAAAAGATAAGGAGTTTTTTTTCCTGGGTGAAAACGAGTTGTGTCGACTGGGTTTGGAGAGATTAATGGCTGCTGAGACATCGCGTTGACGTACAAAAATTTTGAGCCGACCGTGAATTTTTTTTTGTGTCAGATTGTGATCGGCTAGTTATATTTGTGGCTATTTTCTTATTCATTGCGTGATGCGATTTTGATGGTCTGGTTTTTTTGCTATGCGTGATGCAACTTGATGTGACTTTTTGCATATTTTTTTGAGTAGGTGAGTTTGAGTTGTTGGGTGCTGGACACACATTGTTTCGTGGAGTACGGCTGCAAGTAATGGCATGAATCAGGCGAAGACTTTGCAATTAGAGGTGTTAGGCATTGCAGCCGCTCGTGCATGCGATTAGCTGTGGCAGCCGGCCAGATAGAAGTGATTAGGTTTCCTGTTGAACACAAAGAAGGGCGGCTGTTACACAGAAGTAGGTATCTGGATTGGTGGTTGGTCTTGGAGGTTGCATCGATGATCGATTTGGGTAGCATGGCGGCCGAGCATAGGTTGAGCATCGAACGGTGAATTTCTTTTTATTTTTGTTGTTATTTTGCTCTAGAGATTTTTACTGTATTTGCAGATTGAAAAATTAGAAGATAGCAAATTTGGTGAAAAGTTTCTGTCGTAGATTACAATCATTCATGCTCCTCTGATTACCATCGACGATCCTACGCAACCCTTTCATTCAGAGGCAGCGCTTCATTTCCCTATCGATCACAATCTCACACTTATCATTCATGGGAGAGGACATGACTGTTCATTTATACTGGTACCTCCTCTTCGTTCTTCCTCTCACAATTTAGGCAATTCAAGTGGTAGCCATAAGTTTGACCCACCTTTTGTAAGAACACATACTTTATTTATGCTGCACTGACTGCATGGTATCTGTGGTTATTTCAGTGTTAAGATGATCATAACATTTTTTATTACGTTGTACATCTTCCCAAAACTCCCAAAGACTGCTTGCTTCTGTTCAATGAACCCTAGTTTCCTACTCAACTGAACGATTGTACACCAGACACTGCACTTGGTTCGCTCAGAAACAGATCATCGATGAAACAATAAACACAAGAAATGAAGAGAGTGGAAAAAAAGAAATTTGTTCTTCATTGAAGTAAAATCCAACCAAACTAACCAAAATCGGACTCGAGCTATTTTCACAGCCCCACATAGGAGTAATAAGAGGATTCAAGATTCTTCTGATCAAAGCAGCCAGATTTTCAAAATGAGTTAACACCAATTTAGTCCCATGTACTCAGTCGTTTCCTACTGAGTCATGGGATATCTAGAAAATTCTGGGTACCATGCTTTCACTTAAATAGGGACAATATTGTCAACATACCAAGACTGTAAATAGCCTCTGAACTGTGCAATTCTGTCATCTAAATATTCTCCAAACTTATTTGCAGGGAATTTGTACAACTTCCGAACTGGATAAGCATTATGCACTGACGCCCTATTGAGTTCCCTTGATTCTTGTGAATCTTATTTGATGGCGAACATATTAGACTCTGTTATCGGATTATGCATAAGAAAGCTGCAAGAGAAAATATTAGAGGAGGCGGTATTAATGCTGGGAGCGTATGAAGAGCTTACAGAACTCCAACGGAGAATGACACAAATACAATATTTTCTTAGTGATGCTGAGCGGAGGAGCATAGAAGACTTAGCAGTAAACAATTGGCTTGGTGAGCTAAAAGATGCCACGTATGATGCTGATGACATCATTGACTTGGCCAAATATGAAGGAAGGAAGTTACTAATGGACCGTCCTTCATCATCTTTGGCACCAAGGAACTCAACCAGATGCAGTGGCCTCTCACTTCTCTCTTGCTTTCGTAATATTCAGACACGTCACGAGATTGCCATTCAGATCAGAAATCTCAACACCAAACTAGAGAAGATCTCAAGGGATAAGACATTTTTAACACTTGAAAATGTGAAACCTGCTGGGAAACCTTCAATAAAAAATCAGAGAAAAACTTCCCATCTTGTAGAGCCCAATCTTGTGGGAAAGGAGATCAAAGCTGCTACTGCAAGATTGGTGGAACTGATACTAGAGAATAAGGAAAATAAGGCTTACAAGCTTGCTATCGTTGGAATAGGAGGAGTTGGCAAGACAACACTAGCACAGAATATATATAATCACCAAAGAATAAAAGGGAACTTCAGCAAACATGCTTGGATTTGTGTTTCTCAAGAGTACTCCGAAATTACTCTTATGAAAGAAGTATTACGAAATATCGGGGTACATGAACAGCAAGGTGAAACCATAGGAGAACTTCAAAGCAAGCTTGCATTATCCATAAAAAAAGAGAGCTTCTTTGCTGTATTGGATGATGTATGGCAGCCAGATGTATGGACAAATCTACTAAGAACTCCATTATATGCTGCAGCTCAAGGAGTTGTTCTTGTAACAACTCGAGATGATAGTGTTGCACAAAGAATTGGGGCAGAACATATGCATCGGGTTGAATTGATGTCGATAGATGTTGGATGGGAGCTATTATGGAAGAGTATGAACATTAAAGAAGCGAACGAAGTGCAGAATTTGCAGGAGATAGGGATTGAGATTGTTCGCAAATGTGGTAGGCTTCCTCTTGCAATTAAGGTTATTGCCAGTGTTTTAGCAACCAAAGAGAAAACTGAAAAGCAATGGAGAAAGATTTTGAGCAATAATGCTTGGTCTATGAGCAAGCTTCCCCCTGAGCTAGGAGGTGCATTGTATCTGAGTTACAGTGAGCTACCACCACATTTAAAGCAATGTTTCCTCCACTTAGCTTTATATCCAGAAGATTGCAATATTTATCGTGAGTATCTTGTCCACTTGTGGATTGCTGAAGGCTTTATAGAAGAGAAACAAGACCAACTACTAGAAGATACAGCAGAAGAATACTACTACGAGTTAATTAATAGGAACCTCCTTCAACCAATTCCTCACTTCATTACTCATTCGGAATGCAAAATGCATGACCTTTTAAGGCAACTTGCTTGTCATTTGTCAAGAGAAGAATGTTTTATTGGAGACCCACAATCATTAGATCTTAAAACAATGTCTAAGATACGGCGTGTTTTGGTTGACACCAAGAAGACGGTAGTGTTCCCTAATTTGGACAAAGTGCAATACAGGGTAAGGACTTTGATGTTTAATGTTAGAAATTCAACAAGGATTGACAGTACTATTTTTGTGAGATTTCGACAACTTCGAGTTTTGGATTTGACTAAGACAGATGTGGAAAGCATCCCAGATTGTATTAGTCAGTTGATCCATCTACGTTTACTTGATGTCAATGGTACTAATATATCTTATCTTCCGGAGTCTATCAGTTCTCTCACAAACCTTCAAACATTAAATTTGGAGTGCTGTCATGCTCTATACAGTCTTCCTGTGGCAATCACTCAGTTATGTAATTTGAGGCACCTTGGTCTTGATAATACACCCATTAATCTAGTTCCAAAAGGAATAGGCACCTTGGTATTCCTTAATGATCTAGAAGGATTTCCAGCTGGTCATGGCTATGGTAGTACTAAATTACAAGATGGATGGAACTTGGAAGAGCTGCAGCCTCTTTTGCTGTTGAGGTACCTTACTATGATCAAGCTAGAAAGAGCTCTTCCTTGTGGCACAACATCATTACTGATAGACAAGCACCATCTCAAAGCTTTATATCTACGTTGCACAGAACAAGCGGACGAGCGATATTCAGAAGAAGATATTAGTAAGATTGAGAACACTTTCGAGGAATTAGTTCCACCACACAGCTTGGAAGGTATATTCATTATAGGATTCTTTGGTCGAACGTATCCCACCTGGATATGTACTTGCTTGTCCTCACTGAAACACTTGAACCTTATAAATTGCATTTACTGTGTGCATCTTCCACCAATTGGGCAACTACCTAACTTGGAATTTCTGAGAATTGAAGGAGCATCTGCAACAACCAAGATTGGACCGGAATTACTTGGAGATGGAGTAGTTTACCCAGGATCCAAAGAGGCTATTGCTTTCCCAAAGCTTACATCGTTGATCTTCGAAAATATGCACAACTGGGAAGGATGGTCCCTGGTTTTAGCAGAAGCTAAGGAAGGGAAAGAGGATGGTTCTGCTGCGAAGCAAAAAGGAGGAGCACAGCCACATCCAACGCAACTTTTTCCCCATTTGAAGGAACTGGGCCTTTATTGTTGCCCGAAGCTAAGAGCTTTGCCACCACAGCTTGCACAAGCCACCAGCTTGAACAGGATCCTAATAATGCGTGCGAGCTGCTTGAAGGTGGTAGAGAACCTGCCATTCATTTCTGATGCCCTTGAGATCAAGGGATGTGGACTCCTCGAGAGGGTCTCAAACCTTCCTCAAGTGAGAGAGCTGCGTGTAGGTGACTGTCCAAATCTAAGGGGTGTGGAGAAGTTGCCAAACCTACGGCAGCTGTGGCTATCGAAGGCTATGCAAGAGATGAGTCCACTTTGGGTATCTGAGCTTCACCAGCAGTGCCAACAACATCATGGTGAAGATCTTGACGTGTACACATGGCGTGAGGAGAAACCCAACTCGAGGCAAAGAAGATACAAGGTATGAACATTGATGAGACATTTCATCGTCGCATCTGAACTATCTGCTCAGAAATTTCTATTCTTGGTACCCAAATTTTCTGCTTTGGCAGACAATCATGTTCTATTATGTTTATGCCATAATATTGATCCATGGTGCTTCACATATCGGTGCCGCTCGGTTGGGCTGAATACGAGCCGCTGTTAAACAGAAAATTTGGATGTTTCCGTTCTTTTCAGATTTCTCATGTGACCAGCATTATCAACTACTTCTAGCAGTTGATAACCCTCTTAAGTTGGACGTAATATTGAATTATGAATATTCCATAGTCCGGTTGAAACAAAGAAACAATGCGTAGTCAAACACCTACTGTTGCTTAGATTATCAAAATTGTCCATATTATCTGCATCTAAATCTGTTCTCCGCACACACTCGTGTGCTTCCGTAAACAGATGGTAGTAATACCACTTCAATTCTTTCTCTCTTTTTTATGAACATTACTCTGGTTCTATCTGTGATGAAGTAGTACAAGCCTTATACGCTGTAGCAATGCTCATACCGGATGGGCCACGCAGACATGCAGCTATACTCATACCGGATCAGTTACATGCTTATGTCTAACCTTTGGGGGCAACATGCTGTTGAGTAAATTTTATAAAACTACATGTATTTATGTAAACTATCACAAAACTGCACCTTTAAAAGAAGTTTTTAGAGAAGTATACATAAATCGACTAAATGTACCAAAAAAAAACTACACTTTTAACGGAACTTCATTCTTGGCAACGGTATGAAAGCACCCCACCAGCAAGAGATCAATCTATGTGTAGTTCTATGAAACCTTTTCTTAAATTTGTCAATAGTTTGCACAAAGTATGTGTAGTTTTATGAAATTTACTCTTTTATTTGTTTGACAACTGCATATTTCATTTGGTGTATATTAATTTGGTCCAAGGAACATCTCTGTTTTTTTCACGGCTTTTGATTTTCGATGTAGTCTTGAACCTCGTACTTCCATTTTACGTTTTCTGATGAAATCCTTTAGAATTGTTATATATGTAATTATGCTTACTTTATATGCTTGTTTGTTTTGTAGGTTAATTTCAAATGATCACGCTACTGGAATCTGTTCATTGACTCATGGATGCTTTACCTGATCTTCCTTTTTTAAGTATTAGCCATGCAGACCAAAAAGAAAATTGAAAAAAAGGAGAAAACAAAAGGAAGAAACCCCCAAAAAAAGGAAAAAACTCTAAAATGGAAAAAAGAGTGAAATTGTCTTTACTTTGTTTGTTTCTTGTATTTGGTCATTTCTGTAAAAGTTTGTATGGACCTGTTTTGTATTTCTGCTTTTCTTTGGGTGGGTAACTCCGCCTATGTCGCTATAAGTGCAGTGTTTGTGGTTGCATAGCCGGTCAATGCAGTGTTGCACGAGTGGCAGCACACATGCTGTTGCAGCACTGATCAGGAGCAAGATGAAGAACATCCACGATGAGCTGGAGGAGCAGAAAGAGAGGAAGGAGGCAACGTCTTGCCTTCTCTGCAGCACTCTTGTTTAATTATATATTCTTAATGTCGCATTCGTATGTGTGTGCCTGTCTGAGTGTAAAGTACGGTTCTGGAGTCCTTTCAATTCTGCGTTGAATTTGCCTGGTGGCTTGCCTCTCTTGTGTGTTGTATTGTGATGAGCTAGACGAGCTGTTATCCCCTGCTTCCTGTAGTTGTATATTGCAAAATGACTGTACATTTGATTACGAGTGCGTGATGATTGGGAAATGAATGAACCATGGCCTCAGATCATGCAGAGTAGCTGAAGCAAGATTTTCTACAGACCGTACACCATAGTTTAGGGGAAAAAAATATTGGTGCCTATGTAGATCGTGTTATCTAGTCTACATATTTTACGCAAGATTTTCCCACTACTCACGTGTTGCAGCAAGGCAACCAGAGAAGGCTTCGTCAGAAAATGCTCATTTCAACCATTCCTCTGCTGTTACACCCTTTCAGCTCATGGTAAGCTATTGGCTGTGGTAAGCATCCCTTAATCAATAACGAGTTCAGATTTATTCTCTTAATTCATGCCTGTTTTTGCATGCCGTGATCATGCAGCGGTAGAGCAAGTTTCACGATCGTTGTGCCCGTTGCTGTTGGACCGCTGATCGAAGAGATCCTGTTGGGAAAGAACCGCTCTCCTTTTTCAGCACTCGAAACAGTGGCTAATCAATTCACCCGTACTAACAGGAGCTAACGGGATGAGCTAACAGGAGCACCGGTGAGTTCACAGCAGAGGGGAGGCGCGTCGCATGGGAGGGGCGGCAGACGCGGCGCAGAGCGACGGAGGAGGCAGCGTAGTAGAGGGGCGACGGAGTGGCAGACGCGTGCAGGGGAGCGGCGGCGCACACGCGCAGAGGAGGAGATGATCGATTTTGGGTTGGGGTGACGTCGTTGGATTTGGTTCGGCTCGGTGGGGGCAAACTAGGAATTTCAATTTTTATGCCTTGCTCCCCCCTCAAAAACAATTGAAAACGGGACGAAACTCTTAACGAAAAGGGACGGAGATGGGATTTCGAGCTAATAGAGTGCGAGCAGGATAATAAGGTCCTTTTCTAAACAACTACATCTTCTAGTTTTCAGAAATTAAAAACTATTTAAAATATATTAGTTTTTTAATATGGTTCTTTTATTTTTTTTCTTTGTATTATCCATTGAGATATAATGGTGTTTTTTATTTTTCTTATTTTTCTTTATTTTTTGAATTGAATACCTCATAAAAAACTAGCAGTGCTATAGTGCCATTTCAACGAAAAGATAAAAAGCTACATTACTTTAGAATATGACCTAAGTATTTTGGCAATTGTGGATACATAGATTGCCCTTTAGCAAGTTGCAATGAACATGATGGTATGGAGGCAATTTTATCAATATTTTTCATAGTTCGATATGTAGGATGCTACACAGCTCTATCTGATGACCCTTCAATCCAGTAAAACAAAATGCTCACTAAGGAGTTGATACCTCGATGCCTTACCATAATGCTATGATATAATACTCTTTATACGCAGTAGTCTTTGGATTGAATCAGATATTATGAGATACGACATGAGCATATATGGTACCAAGAAAGAAATAAATGAATTTTATAGAAAGAATTAAAATAACGACAATAGAAAAAATCAAAATAACGACAACGCCATTCTATTGTCCAAAGCTTTTCATGCTCGGAGCTAGCACCATGTTAGCTGGGAATGTGAAGAGATGGGCCGTGTTTCGACATGTTTGCCGTGCCATAGTCACCGGCTGTATGCCAAGCTGCTAATTATGCCGCGGCTGCCAGCATGAGCAACGGTGGCACTCCAAAGGTGCAGGATTCACTTAGGCCCCAACACAAGGCCTTGGCCTTCCTGCGTGTATGTCCACGTGGGGCCGTTAAGGTGTTTTTGATTTTTCTATAGTAATTAACTTTAAATATAGTATCTTTTTAAAATAGGATTTACTAGTTAATTATAGTACACATTGTACCAACTTCATTTATATGGCAAAAACTACACGTCAGTTTCTGTTATTCTGTAATCTCTCGCACGAACTGTAATACCCCAAATTTGCAAAAGGGAAAAAGATAGCGTTTAAGAGCGTAGTTTGTCGTCAGACCCATCGACCTTTTTAGAGTGTCGATTTAGTATCGCGCGCAGAGGTTCCCAGACCATCTCAGGACGGTCGGCACCGTCTAGAGAGCCGTATATTTAGCGCTCTCAGAGGTTCCCGGACCGCCTAGGGACGGTCGGCACCATCTCGCGTTTCGGGTGTTCATCATCCGGCAAATTCTACCTTACCTTTTTACCAACTTACCGCTGCAGTAGAAACCAAGCCAATAGCCGTGGACCAAAATGCCCCTGAGCAGTCATGTTTATGAGAGAGGAGTGGGAGGGCATCCCGGTCATTTCACAAGTGCAAGGGGCAGCCCCAACCATGCTCATATAAGCTATCCCTTGCTGCCAAGCCCACATCTCATATTCCATTGCTCACGGCCAAGGTAAGAACAGAGCCAACCGAAAACACACACCCCAATCCTTTCACTGCCGAACCAAGAAGCAAAAACACAAGCTCATGTCTCTCTTCTTCTCCACTAGAACAGCCCAACATAGCCTTGCCATCTCGGCCAGCACAGGTAAGCAAGGTGAGTTTCCAATCAAGGGAATACCACACGCACACATAGAGAGATTGAAGGTAGGGGCGACCGAGGGAAGTGAGGTGGCACAGGCGACCGAGGGCAGCGGAGGCGGCCGGCGGCCGTTGGCCGAGCCGGCCGGGCAGTGCCCAGCGCCCCATCGCCACCGCGCGCACAAGGGGTGGGCACGGGTTCGGCCCGGACCCGAGGCGCAGTAGAGGGGAAACGGCGGGGAGGAGCTGGGGGCGGTGGGGGAGGCGCCGACGCCGTGGAGGCGGCCGGTTTGGGGAGGAGCCGCCGGCGGCGCCCCAGATCCACGGGCCGGGGCCCTCCGCCGCTAGCCATCGAGAGGGAGAGGGGAGGCGAACAGAGGGGAGACCGGCGGCGGCAAGTGGCCAGCGGCGAGGGGGAAGCCGGCGCGCCCATGCGCCGTGCGCCGCCTGGAGGCTGGCCGCTTGGCCGAGCGCGCATGAGAGAGAGAAGGAGAGGGAGAGAGTGGGGGAGGGCCGTGGAGGCGGAGAGGCCGGCGGTGCCCATCGGCCGACGGCGAGGGGAGGAGCCGACGCGCCCTTGCGTCGCCGCGCCGCCTGGAGAGGCCGTTCGGCTGAGTGGAGAGAGGGAGAGAGAGAGGAGGTTTGGGGAAGAAGGGGCCAGGCCGGTTTGGCCAAAAGAGATAGGGAGGAGAGAGAGAAGGAAGAAAAGGAAAGGAAAAGAAAGAGAAGAAAAGAAAAAAAAAGAGAGAAAAGAGGAGAAAAAGAAAAGAGGAGAAAAAGAAAGAAAAAAAAGGGTTCGGCACCTGCGCGACAGGTTCCTCAAAGACTCAGGCGTTTACGCCAGAGACCGGGATTTACGCTTAGATTTGTTGTTATCCGTTAAAGCTCTGGACTTTTGTTTTGCCGTTGAGTCGGGTTATCATGCACGCAGGTGGAGGTCCCGGATCGGAGCCGTCCACGCGTCATCCCCGAGGCTAAACAGGCAAATGCATTGTAAAGCGGTGAATTCGGGTAGTGATTTCGGTTAAAATTGAATAAGTTGGGGTAAGGTTACCTTTTTCGGGAGCATAGTAAGAAAAGATGAATGATGAACGTTAAGACATGATAAGTTGAAAAGCATAAATAAACTTGTATGTACATGGTAGAACAGTGGATTGTGGTGAAATATTGGTATCTTTATGTCCTTGGTGACGTGTTCTACAGTGACTTATGATTTCGTGTTAATCGTACTTGGATGAGTGTTGCTTATAATTAAGTGCCACAGTGAAAGTATGTTGCATTATGCATTGCACTCATTCACAGACAACAGGACCTACCTCGGTGGGTGGTGTACCGGTATAAGCTACAGTTACAGACGCATTACAGATGCATTGCATTGCATGAAAACAGAACCGAACAGTGACACAGTTACAGATGTATTGTATTGCATAAAAGAGTTAATAATGAAGCGGATACAGGGATAGCGATGTATAGTTCACAAAGATGGGAGGTGATAACAGTAAAATGATTACAGAGATAGTGATGTAGAGCTCAGAGAAATGAGGAGTGATGTTAGTAGAATGGTACAGAGATAGTGAGGAATACCTCACAGAAATAGGAAGTGATGGTTGTAGAATATTACAGAGATAGTAAGGAGCAGTTCCCAGAAATGGGAAGTGAAGGCGGTAGAATAGTTACAGAGATAGTAAGGTGTAGTCCACAAAGATGGGAGGTGATAACCGATAAGTAGTACAGGCTAAAGAGTTGAGAATGTGCATGAGCATGTGCGTGGGCATATGCATAATAATCGGTGGATGAGAATCGATAAGGATATGAAAAAGGGGCATGTGCATGATGAATAGCCCATCGGATCTTGAAAATGGTTAAATGGAAGAGTGGTTAATGAAATTGGAATGATTATGGTCTAATGAATGAGCCTGTTATTTGCTGTTTTGCTTTGTACTTGCTGAGTCGGTGGACTCAGCCTTGCTTTGTTGATGTTTTTAGGTGACCGTTGAAGACGTCAGACACGGGCGGGAGTAGCACATGGATAACTGGCACGAACCAGCGGCACTTGTGTATCATCTTTGTCAGAGTACTTTAGCTTTGTTAGGCTAGATTAATCACTAGAAATGCTATGATGTAATTGAACGCAGTAATATAAATGAATTTAATGTTGGTTTAAATTCTTCCGGTACTAATGATGTGGTAAGAGTTACAGAGGTGGTAACATCTTGGCCCAGAGAGTGGGCGGGGTGTTACATGAACAGCCTAAAAGCCACAAATTGCAGTCAAAAGCTATAAGCCTTAAAAAAAAAAGAACAGACCTATATCTTACTCCTCGCCAAAAAAGAAGAACACGTATTTACTGGAATCCCGCCTTCCAGAACAGAAAGCGAGTTACAAATCGCGGAACGCGGAACCTGGGCTTGTCTGGCCCAGGCGCCGCCAAGCCGCACCGTGCTACAGTCCGCACCAACCTACCCCAACTTAATGGAGAGGCGGAGGGGGCCACCAGTCAGCCACGTCGCCCATCTCCCCCCTCCTGCGCGATCGCTCCTCTCGCTCGCCTCCCTGCGGCTCCCATGGCGGCCACGCTCCTCCGCCGCGCGCTCCACCTCCGCCGCGTCCTCCCCTCCCCTTCCCGTCCTCTCCTACCCGACGCCGCCGCCGCCTCCCCCGCCCACCGTCTCCTCTCCACCTTCACCACCACCGCATACCAGCAGAACACCGCCACCACCACCATCGACCTCTCCTCCGACGAGAGCCGCCGCCGCCTCATCAACAGGTCCTAGCTCCTCTCCTTTCCTCCCTACACTCGATCTCCACCGAGGAGGACGGTTCTTGATTGTGGGGTCATGCTCGCGTGTATGCTTGTGCAGGCTGGTGTACAGGAGCAAGCAGAGGGGGTTCTTGGAGCTGGACCTGGTGCTCGGGAGCTGGGTCGAGCAGCATATTCACTCCATGGACGAGGCCAACATCCGCGCCCTGCTCCAAGTCCTTGACCTCGTAAGCTACCCGCTTGCCCCATCCCTCCTTGTTCTGTTGTGTTATCCTGTTGCTTGTTGTAACATAGATCAATCAGCTAGTTGAGATTATTGCTGATTAACCCAGTATGTGATCTAATGTTAAATCAAACTGTTTCTTTCTCCTGGTGACGTCAGTGTCCTTGGCCCAGTCAATTGGTCCCAAGCCACCCCTCCAGCTCACATGTATTCTATACAGATTAACAATTAGATTAACAATTGTTAGTAGGAATAGGGATGAAAACGGAACGGAAATATCCCGTACCGAACCACATCGTTTTCTACATTTGACCCGATCGAATTCGTATTTTCGGACAAATTCGAATTCGGTTCGAAATACGGAATACCAAATTCGAAAACGGAGCGGAAACGGTTTAGACGTTTTCCGACCGTTTTCTAGTTTTCTACATTTTATTCGGAATATACCGTATTGTAAATACGGTTTAAACCGTATTTGGCCCACTAAAAGCCCAGGTCTCACCGCCCAGGCGCCCAGCGCCCCCAGTGGCCCAGCCCAGTTCCGCCGCACGCCCGCGCTGGCTCCTTCCTGGCTGGCTGGCTGTCTCGGTGTCTCCTCCCCTAAATCCCTAATCCCCTTCCGCCGCACGCCCGCACCCCGCACGCGACGCGGTGCGCGACTCCAGCAGCACCGCCGCCCCCCGGCCGCCCGTGTGCCATCCCGGCGGCCGCTCGCGTCCCACCCCGGCAACTCCGCCGCCCCGGCAGCTCGGACCTCCGCCATCTCCAGATCCACAAGCTCACCTCCCTTCACCGGACACATCGACGCCGCCATCCCCTCTTTGCTTCTCTTTCTGCTCTAGCCCCATTGCTCCTCCGTCCTCCCCAAATCCTCCTCGCCGCCATCACCTCCACATCTCCACCGCCGGCCAACTTTCTTTTCTCCCCCATCTCTTCCACCTCCGATTGCCGACCTCAACCGCGTCGTAGCTCCGCCACCCGGGTCGCCATCTCGCCGGTTGCCGAGCCTCCTCCCGTGCGCTGCGCCCCGTTGTTCTCCCTTCTTCTCCACGTCTGCCGCCCGCTCAGATCCACCTCGGCGCCGCCATCCTCACCAGCTCTTCCACCTGTGCGACGCCATCTCCTCCACCGGTCGCCCCCCCCCTTCGACGCTTCTAAACCGCGCCGCTGGCCGCCTCGGCTTCATCGACGTCTCCACCGCAGCTCTTCACGGCCGCCCTGCATCAAGCCTCCTTCAACCTCCTCACCGCTGGCATCTCCACCACAACCGACGGCATCAACCCCGAATCAACTCCACCGCCGGCAGCGCCCTCTGCTCTTATTCCTCTCGGTTGACTCTTTTCCTCTCCCTTACTTTCTCTGCTGTTCTCAATTCACATTAAAATCCATTGCTGACAATTTTCTGTTACTTGATGCTTTATGAACATTGCTTAATATTCTGTGGATTATGCTATGTTAATCTATGGTTGATGTCTCAATGTGATGGTGAATTGTAGAATTTGATCTATTGCACTGTGAATGCTAGGAAGGCAATGTTATTTGTATTCTGTTCGTCCTGAACTTGATCATGCACTTGGTAATTGTTATGCACTTGGTCACTTGTTAATTGTTATGCACTTGGTCACTGTCAATTATATGCACTTGAACTTGATCATGCACTTGGTAATTGTTATGTACTTGGTCACTTGTTAATTGTTATGCACTTGGTCCTACAGGTCGGTATTCCGTATTGAATTTTCGTATACCGACCGTGTTCGACATAATTCCGCTCGAATTGGTTCGTTTTCGAAATTCTCGATATTCCGTAAGTTCGCGTTCGTTTTCGTGTCCGGCTTTATCGTTTTCGCTTTCGTTTTCGTATTCAAATGTAGAAGTAGAAAACGGTTGAGGAGTTTTCCGACCGTTTCCGACCGTTTTCATCCCTAAGTAGGAATATGGAATTATTTGACTTCGCTCCTGTATGTTCTATGTACCTATTCACAAAGTTCATTAGCACTGAAGGTATTCTTGTGGCAGCATTCTTTAAATTCCAATATTCCATACCTTGCATGCTACAAGTGCAAAATTTGTTCAGTGTTCATCGGTCGCTTAACAAGGTTTTGACTAGACAATCACTTGTATCTTAAGTTCAGGGTTTAGTGTCTAGGTTTTACTTCTGTTGCCAACCAATCGTTCTTAAAAGAGCATGCCTATTCAGAATGTTGTAAACCACCGCATAATCCACATGCACTAAATTTTGCCTTCCGCTGATTACGCCAAGCTGTAAAATCATCACCTTGAACATGCATCGAGCATGATATACAAACTAGCTAGTTTGGTGCGGTAGAGCTCTGACTATCCAGGCTGTGTCTACATGAGTTAGATTCTTGATCAACAAAATCAGATACCAATTTCAACCCATCAATCTTTTGTATTGTATTGTTGACATCCCTTCTAGACATCCGCTGATCATCCCTAGTGCTAACCTTAGTTCTCTATGCATCCTCGGGCAATTGCAGTTTCTAGCAGCGTAAGATACTCTTCCAGATTGTACTGTGATTTTACCTTCCCAGCTGATAGAAAATTTCTTGTCTCGATATAATATTTCATTTGGAACTATAAGTGTGCACTATGTTTCTTACTAGTTGGCATCTAGTGCTATTTATTTTTGGCCCTTCACTATCAGCCGCCCAAAAAAATTCTTGCACACAGGTACTTTTGCCTTTGCTGAGCTTCTTCAATACATTATTACAGACTTCCCAAAAAAAAGTCATGCACCCAGATACTTTTGCCTTTGCTGAGCTTCTTCAATACATTATTACAGACTTACAGTCCATTTCTTTTCTCAATTCCCTACTGCTGCCCCCACCACAAATGTTATGTTAATGATTATAAATCTGGAAAGCTAATTTGATGACCTGAAATCAAATAGCAATTATAGCATAAAGTGGTATGGACTATTGGACTGAGCCACTGATTTGATATTAACATGGGCTGTGATTTTCCTTCCAACCATTCATCAAACAGTCAAAACCAAATCTTTGATGGATCAGAAATGTTTCATTTTTATTCATAATAGCAATTACAATTCACACTTTGTCATATCTGTTGTGATGCAATGTTATTACATAATGTATCTCTTGTGCTGCCTAAGTTACCACATTAGATGCTTCATTAAACAAGTGTTACGGCTTCTGACCATCAATGGACACAATATATCAATAGCATCAAAGTCTACTATAGGGCCTGTTCTTTTTGGTTGGAGCTTATAACTTTTGGTTGCGGCTTGTGGCTTTTTGGCTGTTTATACGAGAGATTACAAAGTAACAGAAACTCACGTGTGGTTTTTGCTGATATAAATGAAGTCAGTACGGTATATACTACAATTAACTAGTAGACTCTATCTTGAAAAGATACTCCGTTTAAAAGTTAGTTGTTGGAGAAAAGCCGAAAAGCAGCTTTTAGAAGCTGAAAAGAACATGACCTATATTTTATGTCTATACAGTTGAAAGGCAATTGCCATGAGCCAATGACAATGAACCTTGTGGTCCCAACTCCCACGGTCATCAAGGAATCCCTTTGTTCTTGTATACTGTTTTAAATGGGTAGATTGGTTCTAATTTGTGAACTGATTGATTCTTCAGGAGAACCCAGATTTGTGGAAATGGCTTACCGGTCAAGAGCAACCACCAGAGGCTCTGAATTCTAATCCTGTATGTCATACCACAAATTACTCTTCTTTCTGCCCCTCTGATTGCTTCTCTACTGAACAATTTCTGCCTAAATAGGTATTTGTTGCTGTTAAATCGAAGATCACAGATAACCTGACCAAGCACGCTTCTCCAGAGACCCGATCAGCGCCTGGTCAGCCATGGGTGAGAGGGTGGGATGACAAGAGAGGCATAGATGGACCTAAGTACGGAAATCAGTGATGAGATGCTTGAAAGAGTTATGACAATTTTATGTCTTCAATAATATCCTCTTTCTTTTTCCCCTTGTGTATGGTGCTTGTGTAGAATAAAGTAAATTGTGGCAAGTGATGTGTCATCACCGAATGATTTGGAGAATTGGAGTGTCACTGTGGATTTGTGCTAATAATGCTTTCCTTGTTACCATTGAAGAAAAAGTAACAGTTGTGGTGGCAACGGGTAACCAGTGGCTCTCCTTGTTCCTGGCAGTTCCTAGCCAAGTAAGAATGGTGTAAATTCCTAGTTGTCTATGGACAAATGACTGGCACACTTCCACTAAATGTAATGATTGTAATACATGAAATCTTATATATCACACTATGCATCATAGGATCGGTGTAGAAGCAAGCAAGAATGAACTAGCTGTGTAATACAGTAAATATTGCAACACAAATAATTCTTGTACTGTTATCTGGATGTGAATCGTGTGATGTACAAATCACTTATTCCACTTCTCATACAACGAAGAACAGCATAGATCACTTACTTACAATACAGATGAACGAGTGAAGGAATAACACGAGCTAACTTTGAGGTTATGGTACATGAAAACTGCAAAAAAAGAATATCAATTTCTGACACGTTGCAGAGCCTAAGAACCAGCTGAGGCTTGTTGGGCTCGGATCACCATTTCTTCACCATTTCTTCAGTAGTAGAC
Organism: Dendrocalamus latiflorus; assembly: GCA_017311315.1. NCBI lineage: Eukaryota > Viridiplantae > Streptophyta > Magnoliopsida > Poales > Poaceae > Dendrocalamus > Dendrocalamus latiflorus. Next base: position 27,454,704 of record CM029641.1, read on the forward strand.
CCGATAATCTCATTTGCGCGCTTCAATGGAACACATTCGAAACTGCCGATTAAGTCCTGATCGAGTAGAGAAATTTATTGTAAGAATCATGAACTTTGGAATAGACCAAGGGTAAGGAATTTTGAAGTGAACAGGTTCACGCTAGATCTTTAAATACAAGCACTGCTCCATGATAAGATAATGTGGTACATGAAGTTTTGCATTAGTTAACTCAGAAGACGATAACTCAGTAGAGAAGCCATTTTACTTGGGAGTTCGCATGAATGAAATTAAAAATCTTACCCGAGAAACAATACCAAGCTTCTCCAGCTTGTTCACAGCATCAACAACATCAAAATTGCACTCCACACCAAACTCTTTCTTAATGAGCTGTTCACAACGTAAATCAAGATCCTGCAATGAACAACAAATAAAAGACTGCAACTTCAGCAAAACTCATATGTCAGAAGTCCTAAGAACATACAAGTAAATATGACTTTTTTTGAGTAAACTCTCCATTTAATATACTTAGGGGAGGAGCCATCTAGCATAGTTCTACAAAGAAGGTAATATTTGCCTGAATAACATCTATATTTCTAAACACATACAGTTTAATCAGATGGAAAACATTCAATAGCTCGTAGTGTGAGGCTGTTCTGCTTATATGATGAAATAATGGAAGTTGTCACAGAGAAATTCAGGTAACTTAGTTTCTGTCAAGTTTCAGATGAAACAGAGAAAGACCTATGTAACTAGACTACAGGAAAAGTATGGTTGCATGAGCATAATAAAAACTGTGCAAGGAGATATTAAAGGCATAAGATGTGGCGGAAATGTAGTGAAAACAGAAGATTTTTTTTTAAAAACATTATGTCAATGAGAGGCAATGAAGGAAAACAATGGGTAACTGAAATATGACAAAAAAAGCTAGTAGCATGTGCAGGCTTACTTGTACAGTTGCCTTTCCTTGCTTCATCAAAATATAATAAGAAACAATGACCTCTTTAACCTGCAAAGAAGTTTACGATATGCCTGATATGTCAGTGGCACATACAAGAAAAGTTACATATGACAAAGAAAAGTTCTTAGTGGTTCCATACCTCTTGCTGGATCACATCATCGCACAAGTGCAGAAGTGTTCCTTTCCCACTATCAAGCTGCTTATCATACATTGATTTTGTAATAACATTTTGGTATGTTTCCATATTAGCCTGAAATCTGTTTGGCAATAGACACATTTATCTTATATTAGTATCAGGAAATTGGCCATGTTGGTACACAAGTGTTTTTTATGAAATGAAACATGAACAAAACAGATTATTTGTGATGGAGTATTATAAGTTAAATCACTTACGTAAAGTAGATCTTAGCACAGTATCCAATCAAACCAGACAAGATAGCTATGACAACCCGTATATCGGCCTTTGGCATTTCAAGAGAACCTTTTAGAGTGACCTGAAAAGATAGAGCTATTCAGATGGTCAAAGATTAACTCAGTATCATGTATCTAAAGCATCAGACACATACCAAACCAATCACAGCAGAAATAAGAAACTTGACCCAATCCATTGGCGTTAAACTAGGGTTCTTCTTCTCTGGCTACAACATAAATGCTAATGTTAAGTACTCACTAAAAAGAATAAACAGAACCTGGCAAACAATGCTGAAAACATCACATATGAAGCGCACTTCACGCAACCTATATTACCAGAACTATTTCCATATCAGCCATTGGAATATTCTTGAAATGTTTTACAAATATTCCGCGATCTGGCTTAGTCTCTGTGCTAGCCCTCCTATGATGTTACAATCAGATTAAGCAACTGTGTTAATGTGTCAACAATGAAGATAAGAAATCGCTTCATTATTTAAGCAGGCTAAGTGAAAAAATGGTTGAAGCGAATTACCTGTATACCACGATCATCCTTTCAAATGTAGGCTCTTGAATTGTCATTTGACTTAGTAGATTCTTTGTGCTGCCATACAAGGAAATATGAACGTTAGATAGTAAATTCAATTTTAGTCTAACAAAAATTACAGCGAAGGCGACCCATAATCTACAACCTCAGCTCCATTTTTTCTAGGCGAATGCGCTCAACATCGAGATCTTGTTTTTCTGCTTCGTCATTAACTTCATCTGTCTTCTTTGTGTCTTTTTTGGTACTCAATTGCCGTTTCTTAGAGAACAATCTATCAATCCTGTTTTTAAAACAACATTGCATTGTTTTAGTGCATTACCATATTAAAAGAAATATCTTTCACTTTAGCAAATAAAAACTTGAATTTGATATTGGATCACACTATCATACCTTGTGACTCTGAGCAATGACCTCCAAACTCGAGATATGATTACATCCACTTTCTCCATGAAGAAGTAATCAGTTGTCTGGTCGATTCCAATGCCCCGACGGAAGACAATAAACTACAAAGATATGGTTGATGTGATCATAACTCATATCAAAGATTACGCGGAGCTGGAAAAAATGCTTTCTTCAGCATTCAAATCTGACTTTGACAACCTCGAAAGTTATCAATAGAATGGGAAAACTACTTATGAAATCATCAGTTGACTTCTTCCCCTTTTATTTATTTCTTTACTTTTTTTTATAGATGTGACATGCTGTTCGTTATCATCAGTTCAAGTGTGTAACAAAAGTAAAATGTACAGCGGGTGTTCTTTAAAGTAAATGATGGATACCTTATCAGCGAATGCTGGTAGATTATCATGTGGGTGTTCTTTGAAGTACCTTGTCAACAACTTCTTGTCTATCTACAATGGTTCAAAACACTAGTTAAGCAAGTGAAGTAGATCGTCATGTGAGCATACATCGTTATGATCTTCGACTGAAAATGTTATAAAAGTAGCTTCAGACCTTGGATTCATCAACTTGGATTGGAAGGTTCAAAAGATACTGACCAGACTGGGCTACATCATATTCTTCATCAGATAGCAACTTGAAGTTGCTCTTTTCCATTATCTACTTAAAACCACGAATATATTTGGGAACAGAGGGAGTATTAGTTATTGTCAGATAAAATCTCACGAAACACATATAGTAGTATGAGAAGGTATAGGTAGTGGGCCAACCTGAAAAAGGCACGTTAAGAACTTGAGTTCAAGAGTTTCAAAATCTTCAGGAGTTTCAATCCCAGCATAAATAGGATCAAATAGGGCATACAATTGCTGAATCACAGCACAAACTTTCAGCTAAAAGAAACTTTGACCAACTGGGAGACAGTTATAAAGTAATAAAAGAACAGAAGAGAGAAAGGGGCTTACCATTAGTTCCTCAAATTGCAGAAGATACCAAGCACGGATAGTGTACTCCACCCTCCTACATAGCTTCGTGAACTCGTCTGGGTCGTTCTCACGCACTGAAGAGTAAATCCGGATCATGTGTGAATTATGGGAATGTAAATAAAATCACACCATCTCAAGATTACAGTTCAATATATCAGAATTTCACTGTAAAAATAAATATTCAGGAATAGGATTGCCAGCTGACTGAAATGGAGTAAAATTCACACTGATCATTCATTTAAGATGGGTAAGAAAATTAAGAATCAGTAACTGCATTTACTGGAACTCTTAACAACAAGATGAATCTTCAAATCACTCCATGGTTTCCTCCTCAAGAACCTACAATAATCGCGCCCTTTCTTCCTCAGCAAACTAAGTAAAACTCGTTCTAATTATTAACACCCCTAGGTCCAAAGCTACCGAAGTATGCACACGTCCCGTTGTCGCAAAGCAAGAAGTCGTTCCAATCAATGAACACCTCTATGTCCCGTTGTCGCAATGCAAAGATCACCCCCCCCCCCCCCCCCCCACACACACACACATACACACAATCAACAATACGATCATCGATCGCAGCCCTCACAATTGCACCAAACGTAACAATTTCCTCTGCCATTTTCAAGAAGCGGGAATCCATGGCAATGCGCGCAACCAAACCAAACCAAACGACCGATCGAACCAAGCCAAGAAACAGAGACGGATTGACAGCTTGACAGCAATACCGATGAGGCGGGCGAGCTCCGTGACGAGCTTTGGCTTGAGGATGGGGATGACGGACTCCCTCTCAAGTTGTACCACCTCCTTCACCACCCCGTCCTTCTTCTCTTTCACCTTGGCCTCCATCGCCGCTGCCGTCCCGGGCCCTTCTTGCCCTCCCCCCTCCGGCTCCTCCATTGATCCAAGCGACGGAGCAATATATAGAACAACCGACCGGAATTCGAACCTTGGAGTCGAAGGAAGGGATGGAGTCGGGCTGCGGGAAGAGGGAAAGCGATCCATAACGCAGAGAGGAAGAGAGAGACAAAGCGCGCCCTCTGTGAGTTGTGTCACCAGCGGCATTTTGCCAACGCGAGAAATTTACAAGCTTTGCGCCCGTTATAATGTACACGTACTTCTCATTTCTTAGTCTTACTTTTTTGTTAAAAAGGAAGGAATCATCCTTTTCGATTATTATTAGAGGGATATTTTTATACTTTTCTTAATAGTGATTTAAATAATTTTTAAAGAGAAAGAATAAAACCAAAATGGCAAAAAAGGAAAAATCTTGACAACACGGCCTAAGCTCTGCACCTAAACGAGTGGCATATCACCCTCTCCGACTATTATCCCTAGAGGCCTAGACACGGCCCGGCCGCCCTCGTAGCCACGCCACGTCCCGCACCGCGCGCGTATGCAGCATGCCGTCGATCGTGCCGACGCCACTTGAGGCGAAGTCGGTGACCATGAGACGGCCGGCTGAAACAAAACCGAAAATTTCAAAAAAAAATTTGAATTTTTATTTGAGTTTAATTTCTTGTGAATCTTAGCATAATCTAGCTCAAATCCTAGCCCTCCATGCCTTGAATCCTTAGCCGCATCTCACCCTTCAACCCAATTCATGCGCGCCGCCGCCTCTGGTTTTGCCACCACCCGACCTTTCTCTTTGCTCTCGCGCCTTCCCCGCCACTGCCACCCTGCTGCGCGGTGTCAGCAGCCGTACTACCCTGTCTCCCCATCCCTGACATCTCCCCTGGCACTGCCACGTGTCAGCAGCACCAGACCCCTCCGCCACTGCCTCTGCTCCCTTCTCCCCCCTCTCGACCAACAGCCGATTCAAACCGCCTTTGACCGCCGCAATATCGTACATTAGTCAGCTAATACCTCCCCCTTAGCTAGCCGTGCCGCACCTCCCCGACCCTTCCCGACCATGCCACGCACCGCCACCACCATTGCCTAGCTCCTGTGCCAAACCGCCTCCCAACCCTATTTAAAGCCGCGAACCCTCTCAGAGCACCGTATTAGAGTCCAGTAAGCCCCCTCCACACTCCGATTGAGCCCTCGACTAGAGCATTGCCGACGATCGTCGAAAAAACCCGAAAGTAAGCCATACTTCAATTCTTGTTGTACATCTTATCATTCTTCGATTGCGTTCACCAATAGCTACATCTTGACCCTAGAAACCTCCCTGAACAATCGCATTAGCTCCTCGAGCTCTCCTCTTCTCTACCACCGAAGTCCGCCACACGGCCATGGCACTCCACCATGGGCAGCCCAACCCCAGCATCCCTGCATAAGCCATCACTTCCCTGAGCTTCCTCTAACCCCCAGGATGCTTAAATGCAAATGCTACTGTCCAAATAGCCCTCCAATCAGCCATGTGCCATTCAAACGTCTCTCAGAAGGAAGGCCTCGCCGCCGACGAACACCACCTCCCCAGCCACTGCCGACCCCAAAAATGGGTTCCCCACATCACCAGCAACCCGACCATAGCCCCAGAAGCCGTCGCAAATCACCCTAGTCCCGCCAACCGCCGTCACCATTTTCCTTTATTTTCAGTCGCTGTGTGCGGGTGAGTGAAGAAGATGAACAGTAACCGAAGATTACCGTTTACATGACCTGTTAACCCTTAAGCTGATCCGTGATGAACAGTGAAACCCGGTTTGAACAGTGAACCAGACCCGTTACTGTTCACCAAACCCTAAAATGCGTGAGTATACCCATTTCGATCGTCTCGAACCTGTCTACTCATTTCTCAGCTCCGTTATTCTATACCAGACTCCTGAAAACCCAAAACCCATTTTATTTGGTTTTTCTTGGATTTTATTTCTTTATTTGATTTTCTTTTTTCCTAGCTCAATCCTTCGTGCACGGAATTGAATTTTTTATTGCTTTTGTGTTAGCCTATGACGCTGCAGAGCAACCGATCCAGGATGGAGATTTTCAAGGACAAGCTCAAGACTCGGAAGAATATGAACTTGTAGAATACGTTGATCCGCAAGGCAAGTCACATGTATTTGATCATATTGTACCTACATTTCCTTAATTATTTAATTATCAATATTTTTAGTAAGTTATTTATGAATTGTTATTTCTTGTACAATAAATGTTTAGAATAATATGATATTTTGTTATGTCCTACTACCTGAAAAGCCCAATTTAATTTGATGGCCATATTCACCTTGATAAATCTTAGTAATACTAAGTGTACTATTTAAATATTTATGCTAAATTAGGTATTCAAATATTTCATACTACTAAATGAATCGGTGTTCGCCAATAAGTTATTTGTTTATGATTGGAAGTTGTTGCAGTGAAATGTAAGGACTAGAACCTTTTGCTAAGTAAAGAACATAGTGATCGCTCAACCATAAGCGTTGACTTGTTAAACCTAATCTAGTAACTACTCAAATCGATTGAATATCTACAATGAGAATATAATATATATTGTTCCAGAAAAGGGGACAACTGGTGTAAAGGAATATTGTATGGAAATGGTAAACCATACTTTCACAACGGTAGGCTTCATCCTGTTAGGTCATCGTATTCTATGACAGGGGATGCCTAGTCTATCGGGTAGAGGCTACATAAAGAGATGAGCAGTGAAAAACCTTGTTTTCTCAACTCAGTCGCACGTGAAAATGTTATGTGTCTATTGCATGACATTGAGAGCTTGAGAAATCTTATAGATAAAGCTGGACAACTCTACAGAGTCATAACTTAATGGTATTCGAATACACCGTGCTTTCGGTAAATGAAGCTATGTTTAATAAGTAATTCCAATAATGAGGCATAAGTAGGTTTGGGAATTATTTGAAAATGTTGAAATTGGATAATCAAGTTTTTAAAACCGCAATCCCCTAAGAAGTTCTTACTTTGTTATTTTATGTTCAAAAATGTTTACAAATAAAATTGCATCCACAAATACTGTAAAACCACTATATTCTCATCTCTTGAAAATCTTGACAAGTAGCTATATAGTGTTTTTCTATGTGATTTGTTGAGTACGGTTGTTGTGCTCATGCTTGCTAAATCATTAACAGAAGCTGCTTGGGAAAATATTGAAGGAACCGTTGAAGAAAACTTTGAAGATCCCTACGATGTAGACAACGTCTGGTGTTAGGGTTTATTCTACACTCAGGCACGCCTGTGGAGTTATTTTGTAATGTTAATATAACTTTAGGCCGTACGCCCCGCTATGTAAAACTTGGCTACTAAGCTTTAATTTTGTAAAGTTTGGTTTTTATGCTTAAGCTTGTGTTGGCAATGATGTATACTCATTTACGGCACTCATAGTTGAACAATTCTAAGCAGTTACGAGAAAATCCTAACGACCCCAGAAATGGGGCGTTACACCGGCCGTCCTTATCGATAGGAGGCTTTGGGCCTAGCTCATGGCGACGAACGTGGAATACCCCAGGCCCATGGGAGGCGTCACGATTGACGGCCCCGGTGGGGATGGGTTATCCCAAGCTCCAAAATGCTTTGCCCTTTTCAGCAAACTAGCAGGCCTGCATATTTGCACAGGCCTCCGTCACGACTTATGCTATTCTCATTATAACTTTTATTTCATTCGAAATTTTAGTTATTTTTATTAGAGTTCGTATACAAATAAAATTGCCAATTTTATTTTATTTTTTATTCTAATTTTTAGTTATTTCTGGATTATACTTAACATGGACTCTTTATTCATAAAATTGCTATCTTATTTTATTTTAATCCGAATTTCAGTTATTTTTTGTTGGAATTCATACACAATACAGTTGCTATTTTTAATTTTTTATTCTGAATTATACTTATTTAGAGATTTTATTTAAAAATTTGAATGGAAATTAAATTCTAATTTTATTTCATTTTTCTTCCGTATTTCAGTTATTTCAGGATTATACAACTAGTTTCTAAACACTTGTTATACTCACCTATATTGAGCTCCATTTTTCTTTCAAATTGCATTGTAAAATCCGCTCCAGCATCTCCCTGGCTACCCCAAACTTCTCAAAGTCATTATTTGGAGCCCACATGTTTGGCTGGTTGACCCTGTGTTCAAGTGGTGCTCGGCGTCGAGCCTTTGCTCAAACTCATCCACGTGTTTGTTAGTTGGCCTGACATGTACGTTAAGACAGTACAGATGAACGAAATCCGCTTTTCTTCCTTTGGATTGAACTTGTGCTACACCTGGCCTTTGTGTATCTGATTTATAAATCCAATGGACTTCTGACTTCATATGTTTTGACCAATTCAAACCTGCTTAGCATAGTACTCCCTCTATTGAAATTTATATGACGCCCACAAATTCCGAGATTTAAACTTTGTATAATGATTGACCATCAAATTAATCTAACGATATATTAGTTTAGTGATAAAAAAGTAGTACCATTAGAAGAATAGTATTTGAAGTACTTTCGTGTAATCATGATCTTTTAGTTATTATCAATATTAACGATCAAAGTTCAATTTTTTAGATCATGCCAAGTCAAACTACATCTTATAAGAATAAACAGAGGAAGTAACACCAATTAACGATATATATATATATATATATATATATATATATATATATATATATATATATATATATATATATATATATATATATATATATATATATATATATATATATATATATATATATATATATATATATATATATATATATATATATATAGGAAGCCTCTTTTCTACTCCCAGGTGTAATTACACCCTATGTCGTATCTCTCAATGTAGGGAGTATCTTGTGTAACGGAGGGTATGTACATGTAATTAAGTATTTTTCCTATATATATGTTAGATTAGTTTATTTGTAATTGAGCACCTATGCCCATCTTAATTTGTATGGCTTCTCCCACTTCTTACTCTCGTCTCTCGTAACATTCACATCTAGGTGTGAAACTTTTTTCATATAGAATGCAAAACCTAAGTAGCTTCACCGTTTCAGCATCGAAGTTTTATTCTACACTTCCTCTTAATAGTGTGCAACATTGGGTTACGGTCGGTGCGACGTGATCACCATCCTGGCTCCTTTTCCTCAAAGCTCCAACAATCCAATATGTCCTTTGGCTCATTGAGCGTGGCGAGTCACAACAATTGGTGCGGCAGCATCTCACTGCTTTAGCGATAACCCTACAGTCTTACTATCTTACGAAGCTCCTTGCCTACATGCATCACACCAACTAATTTGATAGCGTTGCGGTTTGCCTAGTCAGTATGGGGAAGAAGTCTCTCGTCGGCACAAAGGATTAAGTTTATACATCTTCTGGTGTCTTAATTACAAACTGTATCAGATGATACCAATTGTTTGGACGTACGTAGAGTTCAATATGATACTATAATTACCCATATCTCTAGTTAATATGCAACATTATAATATAGGCCGAACAAATAAATGGTTCAGAGTCTTTTTTTTTACCCGTGCAGTTCCGTTGTGGCTAGTTTATTATATATAACTTTTTGTATTTTGAAGCTTTTCTAATTTTATTATCAATTCGGTACACAAAATAGCTTGTAGGTGATAATAGGCTATCAATCTATTTATACATTATGAATTAACAGTTATATATAATTCGGCTTCCATGTGGCCAAAATAGAGTTGCATTTTTGTGGGTGTATGATTTCATCCACCAGGGTTCAAATCCTGATGTCCATTTTTACGCACATATGAGTATGTTTTAATTGGAATGTTATGAGGTCACGGATTTATCTTTAGCCTCTGTCTTTCTAGGTGTCTTTCTAGGTGTGTACTAAAGGGACGTCCTCACGTATGTGTGCGTGTGCGTTTTCCTTATAATTGAAAAGGTTGCATTCATTGTATACTCTTATATGGATGCCTGATTATTTTGAATCGACAGGTATAATATAGTCCAGCGGAAAGAAGCAAGGTGGTATGAATATCCTTGGTCTGCCACAAGAGTTTGAACATAGAGTATCTCCTTGGTCCGCGAATCAGTTGTCGGGACCCCGGATTTCCGAACCCGGACCCTCTGTGTATTACTGCACTAGTCCCAGATCAAAGCTAGTGCACACAGTTAAACAGAAATGAATACATAACCAGCAACGCTTTATTACAATATTAAAGAGTACAGACCGAAGGTCTCATTATTACAATTGAGGTTTCAAGACCTCGCACACACGAAACACAACGGAAGCAAAAGATAAACTCGGTGAAGACCCATCAATACGCCACAGGCAATTGACTGGGGAAGCGCGACCTAGAACTCCTGGAATCCTTCGTCGAATCCACCCGCGAAGAAGTCGTAATCACCTTCTTGAGCTTCATGTTCTTCTGAGTATTGTTTTTGAGTGCAGCATGTGAGTACATAAAGTACTCCGCAAGTCTTGGGAAAAATGCATAGATGCAAGGCTTGACAAAGGAAGGCTATATGGTTCTTTTGCACAAAGCAATATTTTAAAATTTCAATTACTACTAATTATTTTCGAAGGCATCCATTTAATAAAGTAAATGTTTTTAGCAGAAACTATCATTAACTTTCTAGTGAAGGTTCTATCTACCAACACTAGCTAACCAATTACAATTGGTCAAGTTTAAAACTGCGGGTTCCATCCACCCTCTCTGGCTCCAACTGCCAGGATACCCTTCCGAGAGTTCCCACCACTCTCGGAATACAAAACTTTTGATTTTAAAACAAAACCAGAAATCTACCATGTGAATGCATTCCTTGCCCGCCCTTGACCGTGGGCACGGCTATTCGAATAGTTTTACACTCTGCAGAGGTTGTACAACTTTACCCACAAGAGATAAATTATCCTAAAAGTCAACACGCTTCATTTGGCATGAGACCCAGATAAAATATCACAAAGCCTTTACCTTACTCTAATCTAGCTAGATACCACCCGCTGAGGTTTCACCGCAGGTAGGCTAACTGCCCGAACCGAAGCCCCCTCTTGCGCCATATGAGTACAGTAAATCTCTGTCCCTCACTGTGAATAACCAGTCCATCCCTGGCACCCACTTTCCACTGGTGGCACCTAAACTAGACTATCATAAGTTAGTCAGCTAGGTCGTACCCATATAGACTTGTGGTTGTACGGTTAATGCTCAGTCTGGACAAACACAAGCGTCGGTCCTTAATTGACTAGGGTGGAACATACACTTAACAAGATCTCGTGCTTGCTACACCAACCCAAACTAACCATCCACCCTAATCTAAACCAACTTTCACATTTTAGTTTATTTTAAAAGAACAGTGGTAACTCCAATTACCACTAAATTTGTAAACACAAGGGTATTACAATAATTCATAATTTTCCCATTTGCAAGATTTATGAGGTATTTAATAGCATGGCTAAGCATTGTTCTACCATTCTAATACCAACAATTTAATATATTACTCTCATTAATGAGTCAAAGGAATTTCTAGGGTTGCAAAGGTACATGGCATTCAATTTCAACTGAGGGCATAACAAAATTGGGGTAACTAATACCTTAATATTTGAACTAATGTTTTATGTAAATAGCAATGCACATAATTTAAAATAATTAAAACATTTTAAAATCATAGGTTCAAGATGATCAAAGGAGACTTGCCTTCTTGAGTGTGGTTTGGTTCTTCTTGCTGCGACTCGACAAACACTTCGGCAACGTCGGTTTCTACGCGCGAGACAACAAAACAAACAAATAAAATCACAAAAATATAAAATATATACTGCAACTTATATTATGATTTTAGACAAATTTAGAAATTTGAATCACTGGATTCGGAGTTCGGACGAGGGAGAACGAGCGATTGGAAGTTTGATCGGTTTGGAAATTCCAGAAAATGCAAAACGAGGGAATATTCTCTGGAATCTTATTTTGGCTGACTTTTGAGATATTTTGGAGTGTATGACACCTGGGGCCCGGTTGTCATTGGCTAACAAAAATTTTGGCAAGCCCAAACCGAAAATTGCCTTGCCCTGGAATTGAACTCACAACCTCATGCATGCACTAACATGCACCCACTAGCCAAGTGCCCACTTGTTGTTTCTTGACAGAAGAACAACAACAAAATACTTAAACAAAGATGAACAAGGTTGAGGAAGGAATCATGGAATTTTGGACACTATTGGACCCCTGTGCATCAAGAATTCCGTTTTTGGCCCCCTGTGCAAAAACATTCCAAAACTGGACCCCTCTCCACCGCGCGTTCGCTACCGGCCGCCACCTGTCCCGGTCGTGCGGTCTGGAACCGCACGACCGCACTGTTCACCGGGTCGTGCGGTACCAGACCGCACGACCCGGCCGGCCCCACTCGCCACCGCGCGTCCCCACTCGCGACCGCGCGTCTCCAGTCGCCAGCGCGCGTCGAACGCTCCGACCACGCGTTCCACCTCCTGAGCGCGCGACCCAGCGCCCGAGCGCGCGTTCGACCCGGCCGACCGCGCGTCTTGTGTCCGAAGAATTGTGCACCAAAAAATATGTATTTACTGTGTATATATATTTATCCATATATGAAGTAATTATTAAAAAACATTCATGTGTGTATATAAAATGAGTGGAAAAATATGAATTTGAAGTGGAGTACGAAGGAAATTTGTGTAAAGTAACGATTAGTGTATTTATGATTTTCATATATTGCTGACCGTGAAAAATGTGTTGAAGTGACAATAACAAATTTCGATCATGGTATGTTGTTTTATTAGAAGGAATTTAATTAAAAAAATTTTGAGCACAAATGTGATATAAACAATTGGACGAAATGAATGAAAGTGATATTGAACACGTGGGAATGAGTGCAGGAACTGTAATGATTATAAGTTTTGTTAATTTTGTAGTTGTGAAACAGAAAAAAATCTGATAAAATTGTAAAACAAGTTTATGTTGATTGGCTCGTTGTAGATGCATAAAAATTATGGTAATTTTTTTTGGAACGATTGTGCGTAGAACGATTGATATATAAAGTGGTAAGTGACTTTTAGGGTTTGGGCTGTATTTAGGGTTTGCAATCTCCGTGATTGTTTTAAGTTTTGGCAATTTTGTAGTTATAAACTGGGTAAAAATCAGATAAAGTTGTAATAAAAGATTATGTTCATTGTAAGTTGTAGATGCATAAAAAAATTTGGTAAATTTTTTTTAGGACAGATTGACCGTAGAACGGTCGATACATAAAGTGGTAAGTGATATTTCGAAGGTTAGTGAGAATTCGTGTACGTGAATCATGGAATGATAAAATACGAGATATTAAACTTCATAATACAGTTGGGAGTAACATGCCGCGTAGATTTTTATTACATGCATAACATATAGCATGATATGCGACTAACCGACCCAACTGCTCGTACGACCTACTGTGTGGACCGGGGCCACTTTCCCTTCCTTGCCCGCTCGGCGTTGAACTCCTCCGCGGCCTCTTTTGCCTTAGCCGCAATTTCCCTCTTTCTCTCACGCTCCATCTCGCGAGCCTCCCGCTCCCTACGCGTGCACGCTTCAAGATGAGCTTGCGTCTCGCGCTGTATACGCAGGGTGTGCTCGTGCTTGCGGCGCTCCTCCTCTAGCAACTCCTTCTCCTTTGTGACATTCCACTCCTCAAAGTCGAGGGTCCATTGGTCCTCAGGGTGGATCTCAAGATCGATCCATTTGCGGTAGTCACACAGGGGCTCCGGAGACTGTAAATACATGGGAGATATTGTTAGTGCGTGGTGTGAAGGAGAAAAGGTAGGGGAAAAGGAGAAAAGATATTGTTACCGGCTGCCGATAGGTTGCGGTGTCAAAACGGCGGTTGGGGTAGTCACTGGAGCAGTGAGTAAAGATGGGAGTGCTGCGATATCACTGAAAAAAGGCCCCGTTTTGTACTGTCTCTAAGCAAAGCTGCCCTGATTTGTCATCTCACTGAGCAAAGCTGACATCTTGTTGTCATGTCACTGAGAACAGCTGCCCTCTTTAGTACTGTCACTGCCCAAAGCTGGCATGTTTTGTCATCCCACTGAGCAAAGCTGCGCCGTTTCGTCATGTCACTGCGCAAAGCTGTCATGTTTTGTCATGTCACTGAGCAAAGCTGCCCCGTTTTGTCATGTCTCTGAGCAAAGCTGCCCCGTTTTATCATGTCACTGCGCAAAGCTGGCATCTTTTATCATCTCACTGAGCAAAGCTGCCCCGTTTTATCATGTCACTGCGCAAAGCTGGCATCTTTTGTCATCTCACTGAGCAAAGCTGCCCCGTTATGTCATGTCTCTGAGCACAGCTGCCATGTTTTGTCATCTCACTGAGCAAAGTTGACCTCTTTTTGTCATTTGACTGAGCACAGCTGCTCTCTTTAGTAATGTCACTGCCCAAAGCTGGCATATTTTGGCATCCCAATGAGCAAAGCTGCCCCGTTTTGTCATGTCACTGCCCAAAGCTGTCATCTTTTGTCATCTCACTGAGCAAAGCCGGCATATTTTGTCATTTCACTGCGAAAAGCTGTCCTCTGTCATCTCTTTGAGCAAAGCTGCCCCGTGTTGTCATGTCACTGAGCAAAGCTGGCCTCTTTTGTCATTTCACTGCGAAAGCAGAGCTGTTCTGTCATCTCTCAGAGCAAAGATGCCACGTTATGTCACGTCTGTGCGAAGAACTGTCCTTTTATTCGTTTGAGGTGAATGCAGCAAGTTGTCTCGTTTGGTATAAGTAGCACGGTTGGGGTCCCAGCACATTGTTCAGTCGAACAAAGAAGTACCCTATCTTTCGTGCTTGAACAAACCATGTCGGAAGCCGAGGGGCCAGTGGGATTTGGGTCACCGAAGGACGACATTCCCTTAGAAAGGAGGGATATGCGGTCCACAGTACCGATTGATGCCAAGTCGGCGTGCTCAACCAGCGTGGCCGAAATGCAGGCACAATGAGTACACGGTCGTCCAGATCTTGGATTCCCCGAACGATGGCGGGCGACGTTTCTTCCGATGCTCACGCTCCGGGGTACAATTTAGTAATATTACATTTTTGTATTGCTTATGGACCCGCGAAGTTAACCGTCCTTTTTTTTTGCAGATGGCAAAATGTGACTTCTCCCGCTGGATCGACCCTCCTCATGAACGGTATGTTGATCGTTATGTGGATACATTATGGGCTCGAATATGGGACTTGGAGTACCGAATGGAGAGCCTCACTGAGGAGAACAACGACCTCCGCGAACAGATGCAACGCGAGAGGGGCAACGAGGAGGTCGTGAATATAGGAAGCTCTTATGATCCCACATGTTGCTGCGCGAACCCGAGCTGCATATGTGCATGCCACTCCCACGACGGCCAGCCACGTCCGAGGCGGCCCCCTCAGCAATTCTCCATGTGGGTGCCACGAGGCTCGTTTGGCATATAGGTAACGAGGGTTATTGTTGTGTCGTATTGTAGTTCATGTATGCGTTGAATTAAAATGTTGGGTGTACTACTTTCCATAAATTCTGTATGTGCAATGTATGTGTTGTAAGTGCGTGACGCCTTCATTTTCTGCGACCTTCAGGTTCTGTGGCCTCTTTCCGTAACGATGTAATGTGCAACGTTGTTAAGCATGTGATGGATTGGTTGTTATCTTCGTGGAGTTGTTATGACAAGCCAAAAAAATGCACTGCGCAAAGCTGGCCTCTTTTGTCATGTCACTGCGGAAAGCTGGCCTCTTTTGTCATGTCACTACGGAAAGCTGTCCCGTTTTGTCAAGTCACTGGGCAAAGCTGCCCCGTTTTGTCAAGTCACTGGGCAAAGCTGCCCCGTTTTGTCATGTCACTGTGCAAAGCTGGCCCGTTTTGTCGTGTAACCCAGCAAAGCTGCCCTCTTTTGTCATGTCACTGAGCAAAGCTGCCCCTTTTTCTGAGGTCACTGCGCAAAGCTGGCATGTTCTGTGTCCGCACTGAGCATGCTGTCATTGCCTGATGCCTTCTTCTTCTGTGGTCTTTGTGCGTGAGGCTGCCCCCCACAGGCTATAAAAGGGGGGCCATTCCTCACCTAGTCCCGTGCCTTGTTATCACACAGCCTATAAAACGGAGTCATCCCTCACATGTTATCAGTCACCTCCTGAGTTAGTTGTTCGCAATCTTTGTAGTTTTCTTTCGTGCTCACTCCCCTGGAGTAGGCAATGAGTCAGCTCAGCACGTCTTCATGGGCACCCACGGTGATGTGCCCAAATTGCAACACGGTGGTTAGACGTAGGACATCACAGACGGCCGCGAATCCTGGCCGACACTACTACAAGTGCCCCCAACACTCGGTAAGTCTGATTGTTTCGGGTTCATTCAAATCGTGGTGGTATGTTTAATAATCGTCTTGTCATGGAATCGCAGGAAGCTGCTGGTGATTGCCGATTCTGGGTGTGGGAGGATGAAATGGGAAATAGGACAGACACTGTTCGCCGTGAGAGAGCTGTCGTGGGGGGTTGCGACCCCGTCGGGATGCGGCATCGTTTCGACAGACTAGAGTGGAAGATAAATGTAATGTTGTGTGCTATTTTGTTTCTTGTGTTTATTGTTATCCTAAAGTTGTAGTGCTGGAGGTTGTCCTCGTGTATGTTGTCAATGTTTTATGCTATGTTATCGTCAAGCTCTTTTGGTAATATTTTATGTACGGTTGTGTTGTATTTTAGTTGTTGTGTTCGTTGGTGTGTTGGTGGTTGTACTACTTGCAACATTTCAGGTACGTGCAATGTATGTGTTGTTTCGTGTTGTCATTGCCTGATGCCTTCTTATTATGTGGATTGTCCCGTGTTGTCATCTCTCTGTTGGATGTATGCCTTTTATACTGGAAACCATGTTTGAACATCAAACCATCAAGCACTTGAAAAACATCACAAAAATTACAAAAGCACAATTAAAAAAATCATTCATCATCTCCTTCTCGCCGCCTCGTACGGCGCAAATGATCCTCTGAGAAGGTGAACCTACTAGGGGAGCGTGGTGCATCGCGAAGATCGTAGCGCGAGGGCTGTGGCCGAGGCGGTGGTGGGTACAACTGTGTGGACAGTTGCGACGGCTGGCCAAAAATGATAGATCCCAGCCATTCGGAGGAGGTGTCTACGTCCTGCTTAGATGGTACAACTGAATTAGGCAATGGAAAGTACAAAAATTGTTATTATGTATAACTTAGAACGTTAGTGCATACCGGGGTATGTGGCTGCTGAAATGACGATGTCGACGGGTAGTCCTGCATGTACTCCTGCGATGACATGCCTTCATAGGTCTGCCCAAACCACCTGTCCCGATCATCTAGGTTGCTCTGCACGGTAGGGAGATACGAGGGCATGGGCCCCTCTGGTTCGTCCGCAGAGTCACGATCGCCCTCTGGAGTGGGCCCACGTCGGCCTGGAGAGCGCGGTTGCTCGTCCGTCGCCCTCCGTGATGACGATGCTCGTTGCGACGTGCTATCCCGTCGCAATTGCTGCAGGACGAACATGTGGTTACACATAATTGGTAAACGAGTGCATGAACAAATAGTTGGCAATTGTCAAACCGCCGGGCCGAAGCGCGTGAAGGCCGAGCGAGCGTCCGGAGTGGGCCCCCCCTCGTCCTGGAGAGCGCGGTAGTTCCTCCGTCGCCCTCCGTGATGACGTCGCCCTCCGTAGCAGCGTGCTATCCTGTCGCAATTGCTGCAAGATGCACATGTTGTTAGACATAAATGGTAAATAAGCCGATCAAAAATAGTTGGCAATTGTCGAACCGCCGGTCCGAAGCGCGTGGAGGCCGAGCCACCGTAGCTGGCCCGACTCTCGGACTGGGATGGACGCGACGTCGATGGCCGTGCTGATGGTGGTGCTGACGGCGGCGCGGAGGGAGGTGGTGGTCCCTGGCCACGTCCGCCACCGCGTGTAGCAACAACGTCATCTCGGTGGCGACCACAACTCAAGCCCCGTATCGCACCCCTTGCAGTTTCGCTGATGTTGCGCATATAACCTACCCACCGAGATTCGGTATTCGACTTCCTACGTCGTATAGCCTCATTAGCCTCGTCGTCGATATGATGTAATCGGTCCACCTATAGTGAAACAAACAGTCAGTTCAAACGTAATCCTGCACTGCGTAACGACATAGTAATCTCGTACCGCCTGGTCGACCCGTGCCGCTAGATGACGGTCTGGACCTTCCTGTATAGCGGCCTCGTGAATAGCCTGAAGTGTAGGATGTGGCACCTCCCCTGTAGTAAGCCTAATGCGGGTCCGTGGAGTGTACCAGTCAAGGTATGCCCTATACGTCGAGGGGTCGTCCGGCCGTGTCTCATCCACAACCATCGTATCCGCATGCTCAGACCACATGTCTGTCCACACCCGCTGTGTGGCTCTCCAATCTTCTGTCGCTCGCCCTCTCCTCGATTGCCTGCAAGTGCATTGAGACATTACAACAATTAGTAGGGTAGTGACATTGA
This sequence comes from Dendrocalamus latiflorus, assembly GCA_017311315.1. Classification (NCBI taxonomy): domain Eukaryota; kingdom Viridiplantae; phylum Streptophyta; class Magnoliopsida; order Poales; family Poaceae; genus Dendrocalamus; species Dendrocalamus latiflorus. Next base: position 27,473,269 of record CM029641.1, read on the forward strand.
GACTATTGCAGTAATTAAATTTGGGGTGTAGTGACATACCGGTGGGTGATATCCGCAAGAGGGCGTCCTGCCATGGGAGGGACATGCCGGTACAGGCCGAACTGTCTCATGACTCGGTGTGGGCTGTACGGCTCGACGCAGTGTGCGAACACCAAGTGGCAGGTCGTCATCCAATACCTGTGATCCTGCTCGCACTGAGATGACAACCCGTGGGGGGCCGTGTCCGCAATGAACCGTGGAGACCATGGCCACCAGACTACGTCGCCAAACGACAGAAGCTCGAACCTCTGGTGGAAATCCGTGTACGCGCGTCTCGGTCTATCCCTGGCCCACCTCAACTGACCATGCGTCCAACGTGTACCCATTGTGGGCGCATCAACGAGATCGTCGCCATGATCGGGGCCGTACAACTGCGGGATGAGGGCATAAGGGTGCACAACAACACGACCAAAGGAAGGCCTGCCAACGGGGAAGTGTTCCCATGACCACAACTGAAGGAGAAGGTAGCAGGCGGCTAGGACCGGCTCGCTGGCCCCGGTACGCTGCGAGGCGTCACACAAGCCTCGGTATGTGGAGCTAAGAACTGCTGATCCCCAGCTGTACTGTGGCTGCTGACCAGGCCAGCCATCCGCCAAGGACTCCGCTAGCTGTATGTAGCTAGGCTGCACGGAGTCTCCAGTCGTGCTAGGGAACAAGACGTACCCGAACAGATATAGCAGGTATGCAACGAAGTGCGTCCGCACCGCGTCCTCATCTGCGTCTGCAGGATAGGTCATGTAGCGACGAAGCCATCCATGTGGCACCCCAGCTGCGTTGTCTCGGATCTGATGACCGAACCGGTGACCCAGACGGACCTTCCAATCTGCTGCCTTTGGGGGTGGCACCACAGCAGCACCACGGACGGGTAGACCTGTAATCATCGTGACGTCCTGCAGAGTAACCGTCATCTCCCCCCACCGGAAGTGGAAGGTGTGAGTCTCCGGCCTCCATCGATCAACGAACCCATGCGGTAGATCCAACATGCGGGCAATGGGCTGCAGACCGGTGTCCCGCAGTAGTGGGATGTACCGCTGGTCGAGACGCCAGTTCTCTCGGGGGCCCCTAAGGATGAAGCAAGGAGGCCCGTGTGCGGGTGCCGACAACCACACATGGCATCGGTGGTGCTCGTCCCAACGGGGCTCTAGCAGCTCGAACGCCATGTCCTGCCAAAGAAGGATAACAAGTTAGTGTACATTGTAACAAAATGTGCAACAAATAACAACATAATTAACAACAAATGTAATGACAGGGAAACGTACGGAATGTACAAAAACATACATAAAATGTGCACACGAATATGACCCACACGACAAGGAAACATATGGAATGTGCGAAAAGATACATAACATGGTAATGTGGAACACATAGCTACACCGAGCCAACAATTCATCGTACACCTCCTGAATAATACATTACATATGGATTTTGGTTGGTACTACAGAGCGTTGCTTGATGCCGGCCTGTTTGGGCACTGACTGAGGGAGTGGCCAATCGTCTTGCATAGCCTACACTTCGGGCGCCGAACACGATCCCCTCGCTGGCTCTCATCCATGTCGTTGCGGATGCGACAGTTTTGTCGTCTTCCACGACCGACATGCTTCAGTGCATCGTTGGGCACCCACTTTATCTCCCCCGGCCATAATTCCCGGTAGTGCATGTCTACCCCGTAGGAATGGAACTCTGCACTCCAGGTTGCATACAAGTGCTGCATGTCGTAGTACTTGGAGATGTACTGTGTCGACGCCTGGTTCCATACAGCGCAGGCCGCGTACACATGGGAGCATGACTTGTGCAGAAGCTGGGGCTTGTTGCAGGTGCAAGATGCTTCATCACCAATCGTGCATACCTGCTTGCGCTCCCCTCTACTGTGACCCATGACGTACTTCTGCCTTAGGCGGACCTCAAACTTCCTCCTTAAGCCATCAATGGGCTGAGCTATGTGGCATCGAGCCTTCTCCATCTTCCTGTCCATGAAGGCCTGCATGACCTCAGAGTATTGCTTGTTTTCCTCAAGGTGCTTCTGCGCCATCATGGCTCTATTCACAAAGTACCCGACGGTACGGTTCCAAGTCTTAGCCACGATTGCCGTGATCGGCAGGGATCTGACGCCCTTCAAGACACCATTGTAAACCTCGGACATGTTGGTTGTCATGATCCCATACCTTGCCCCTCTGGTGTCGTGCAACAAAGACCACATTTCCAAGTCAGGTGCATTGGCCTGAACCCATTGTGAGAATGCTCCGACTCTTGTGGATCCCCCCTCCACGGCCCCTGCTTCTGTATGCATATGCTTCGTAGCCTCCTGATCGAGCTACCTCCGCAAGGTGTCGAACTTCCGCGTTTGGTTCTGCATGCATAGCTTCTTGAACATCTTCATTAGGTCCTTGCTACGGAACCTTCTGTGGAAGTTCGCAGCAATATGCCTCATGCACCAGCGGTTCTTCACATCAGTCCACTGGAAGGGGGGCTGCGTCCCATTCTGCAACGTCCGCAACGCAGACAGCAAGCCTGCATTACGGTCGGAGATAAGGCACACTTCAGGGCGTTCTTGCACTACGGCATGCTTCAAATTGCAAAGGAACCACAGCCAGCTATCTGTATTCTCGTTCTCCACAATTGCAAATGCCACTGGGAGTAACTGGTCATTTGCATCGGCTGCAACTGCGGTCAGAATAGTACCCTTGTACTTGCCGGATAGGAACGTCCCATCTACGGTTAGCACTGGACGGCACCACCTGAACCCTTGTATCGCCTGATGGAAGGCCCAGAACACCCTGTCAAGAATGAAACAGTTCGGGCCCTCCGTAGGATGAGCCCTCTGCTGCCTGTTTATGTACGTGCCTGGGTTTGATTGTGAAATTTGATGCAGCATTCTTGGGACCAGGTCGTACGCCTCCTCGTACGTCCCATACATTTGTTGCAGCACCTTTCGCTTCACCCGCCAAACCTTCTTGTAGCTCACTTCGTAGCCCGCCGTGTTCGCTACTTCTGCCATTAGAACCTTCGGGGTAATTGACACATCCGTCTGGACAAGGTGCGTGACCACCTCCGCAAGATACGATGATGTCATGTTGCGGTGTCTATGTACTGGGCCCGCAAGCTCGCAACTGTGATCTTGGAGCACCGTTATCCGGAACTCCGTGCCAATGCCCTTGTACCGTTGTGCACGGACTTTGCCACCACATGACCCGTCAGCACACTTCACGACGTACGTGTCCGGTTTTGACTTGTGGACCCGATACGTCCGGCTTATGTTGACGGCATGTCTAGCAATAGCCTGCTGGACAGCACTCTTATTACAGAAGCACTGCCCCAAATACAGTGCGCCCTCGCTGAACCCCCATTCTCCCTCCTCCGCCTGTGGCAGAACTAGGGCTGCCGCTGCGATGTCGTCCTGTCTGGACGACACGTACGCACCTTCCGTAGTCACAACACGACCTACCACGCCTCCAGTTGCACCTTCGCCATCCTCGTCCTCTCCAGAGCTGCCTGTGTCAACCTCCTCCTCCTCCTCCTCCTCGCTGCCCTCTTCTTCCACCTGGTCCCCCAGATACTCATGACAGTCAATACGGGCGGCCCACCACCTCTCGTCCACACCTTCGTTGGGCTGGAAATTCTCCGCACGCCTCCTCTCGTCTTCATCACCCACTTCCTCGCCCACATGTTCTCCCGCACAAGCGTCTTCATGACCGCCGGCCACTACATCTCCACCAGCGGCAACTGAACCAACCATGGCTGATGATTCTGCCCTCTCCACGAACTCCACATACACCATTGGCCTCCCATATATCGCAGCATCAGGGTTGCACACGACCTCCATGTAGTTCGTCCATGAGGCATCATTGGTCACCTTCAGAAGTTGCCATATGCTCTCCCTTCCATCATCCACCATTGAGGCATAGACTGCCTCGATCCGTAACTTATTCCTTGCGGTCTGTCGATCGAACGCTGAACGGACACACCTCCGTAGCTCAGACAAGCTCATGGCGCTCAGACCGGGTGCCCGGATCACGGTCCGCTCGCAATTTGACAGGTCCGCCCCATACGGCCCATCACGTACGAGACCACTCCCATAAAACATGAACAATTGTTCAATGCCAGCCATTGCGTACCTATCATAAGTGCATAATCAACCATTTTAGTACACAGCATGCCAAATTTAATTTCCCATTACATTAACAGTACCTACCCATTTTAATACCTAACATTACTAGTATATGTTTTGTATGTGTAAATCTAAAGTTTATTTCTAACTATTTTTCTTATAAATCGATTAATGCCAAATTCCCATTACCTAGTTTTCTTCCATTCTTTTCTATATTTCACTTAATGCGGCTTTCACTTCCGAAATTATACATAAATCAAAAAATTCTACTTTGTAATTTCATGCCCTAAGTTTATTTCATTTTACAGTACCTTCGTACTAATTTCCAGGTAATTTGATTTTACTATACCTTCATACTACGGTCATTCACTAAGCCTACTAATTATACAAATTGTTTATAATCTAACTGCTGTTGCTATCACCTACAAATGCTCCAACATAAATATTTACTTCTTCAACAACTACACATGTAAGCACAAATGTTCAACAAAACCTCACTACATTACAATACGTAACTTCAACAAAAAATACGACATTATTTACACTACAACAAAAAATACGACATCATGTTTACGTACACATACACACCGTATCAAAGATTGGCTTATAACAACATTAATGATACACGGTTTTGCTAATTACGGGCTAATGACATTCGCAGAAAATTACTTGCACGGGGGCAAAAATTACCTCTTCTTGAAGCTCGCGAGACGATCTACAACTTTTGTATTTGCAAAATCCGTTGATTCCAAACAAAACCAACTCAAAATCCTGAGTTTCCACTCTCTTTTTTTCCTCTCTTCACTCGCTCTCTCGCTCTGTCTTCACTTCAACTCCACCGCGAACTGCAAATGAGTTTCTTTGCGCTGCTATTGAACCTCTTTAAGCCTGCTGAATGAGAATACCAAGAGGGGCCATGCAAAGCTCCTACAGACGCGTGTCCACGTAGAGGTGAAAAAAGAGCAGCTCGTGAATGCATCCTCTGCTTTTGGCGCTGCTGACGCGACGTGCGGCCCCGGCTTTGATTCCTGCGGTCGGAACGACAAACGCGCGCTCGGGGAAAGGCATCGCGCGGTCGAGCGAGGAGACGCGCGGTGGGAGCGGGATTCGCGCGCTTGGCGGCTGAAACGCGCGCTCGGGGGCCTCACTCGCGCGCTCGGCGACGGAGCAAGCGGGTTGTGCGGTCTGGTACCGCACGACCCGGTGAACAGTCCGGTCGTGCGGTTCCAGACCGCACGACCGGGACAGGTGGCGGCCGGTGGCGAACGCGCGGTGGAGAGGGGTCCAGTTTTGGAATTTTTTTGCACAGGGGGCCAAAAACGGAATTCTTGATGCACATGGGTCCAATAGTGTCCAAAATTCGGAATCATGGAGGGAGACACGGGGGCGCGCACGGGAGGCGGCTCACCGGCGGCCGGCGGGGTGGTCGGGGCGGCGGCGCGGCTTACCGGTGGCGGCGGCAGGGCACCGAGTGGCCGACGGCAGCGCAAGGAGGAGGCGGCGGCGGTGGGCTGCAGGGCGACGGCGGGAGGCGGCCGGGCGGCAGTGGGCTGCAGGGCGACGGCGGGAGGCGGCCGGGCGGCGGCGGTTGGCGGCCAGGCGGCGGCGCGCGGCTGCGGGAGAGGAGGGGGTGAGGGTCGGCCGAATAGGAGGGAGGAAAGGGGAGGAATGGTGAGGGAAGACCAATTTATAGAAAGAGGAGGGAGGGGAGAGGTTTTCGGTTTTGAGAGCATTAAAGGATGGAAAACGGCCGGGAGATTGATGAGGGTGATTAGGGCGTCCGTTTCCATGTTTTAATCGGGAGTTAAGGGGGAGAAACGGCGGAGTTTCAAGAGCTCTAATTGTCATTCATGGTGGAGGAGAGAGAGAGTGGGAGGAGGAAGAAGAAGAGGTTGAAGAAACATATGACATGTGGGGTCCATGTGTAATAGAGAGAGGGAGGAAGTGAAGGGGTACGGGCCGTCAGATTTGCGACACGTGGCAAGTGGATGTTTCATGGCTCTTGGATTTTATGAAGGGGTAAGTGATCATGTGTGGCTAGGATTAAAACGTGGAGAGAGATTGATTTAATCTGAGAGCGACACATGGCGGGATAGGATTAATTTGATTTTTATTTTTGGAATAAATTTCAGCAAATACTAGAAACTTTATAAATACTTCGAAACATAATATTTAACGTCTAAAAATTCCAGAAAAATCATATAATATTCCTGGAAGCATTTTAGACTTAGTAATTTTTTAAATTTCAGGTTTGAATTTAATAATTTTATAAAATACTTTTTAGCTTTGAAAATTGATTTTAAATTTCAGAAAATTCTCAAATAATATTTTAAAATTTAGGAAAGGCTAGAAAAAATATAATTTTCCCTTTTTGGCTTTAATAAAATATTTAAAATATATTTTCTTGCTTTAAATTTTGAAATAAAATCCAGAAAATCAAATAAAAGCCAAGTAAAATCCAATTACTTTAAAATAGTTAATTTGAATTTAAATTTTTCCAGAAAGCCAAATTTTGGGATGTTACATCAGTGGTCACGACCAATGTACTAGTTGCCACTGCAAGTTCCATGGTCGTGGTCTCACCAATCAATGGTTCCTCCTTCTCTCCTACCATGTCATCAATAGGGATGAGTTCGACAACAAATCCCTTCATCCAAAAAAAATGCATTTCTATTAGTGCAATTTGTCCATTCTTTATACAAGAGTAGGAGTAGGTTTGTAAAAAAAACTTTAGGGTTATAGTAAAAACCTACCTCTAAGGAGATTTCTACCTTCTTCTCAGAAACTTGGTTAATTGGAGGAGCATGAGATGATCCCAATGCCCCCATATAACTTCTTGACACTTCGTCATCTCTTGGAGCTCGGAGCAACTTCCTTTGAACACTCCATAGGCTCATATCCATCTGTCCTGACCATCTGTATCTATCAGGAATGTTACGATACACCGATCAAAAAAATAAGATAAGAGTGAAAATAAACTTCTGATAACTTTAGTCTTTTGATCCTATCCTCTAGAGAGGTAATAGCTAGGATCAAAGGAATTCCTTCCTTGCACTCGGGTTTTCCATGCAGATTGTCTTTACCCTCTCTCTCACCTCGAAAGGGGATAAGGCTACAAAATAAAAATAGAAGGAAATGCTTTAAATCAGAAAACTATACCAAACAAAAGATGATCCAACCAATCGGAGTTCTCGATGCTTACCTTTCGAGAAGTCTCTTATAAAATCCTTTGAGCCTTCAACCATGGAATGATATGATCACGCGATTTCAAGGGACTGATTCGACGTATGGATAAAGCCCTCACCATATGCCATGAAGTTAGCTCTTTGTCCTTGTGATACACGATGACATCAACCCAACGTTGTATCCTTCCTTTGCTATTCGATTGGGTTTTCCACTGCTATTCGTCCCACGAAGAATAGGTTGTTTTCTTTGCTAACCGTCAAGTAAAATCAAAACTTTTTCCATGATGACCAAGACGATAGGGAGAATATTGGAATGTACTCCCTGGCCTTTCCATCATGAAGCCGTAAGGAGCAGTTCCCGGGTGATGTTGTAGCCTTTTCAGCTCTTTTGGTCATCCTATAGTAGTATGTGAAGAACTCCAAGTTTACTGGAATCCCTAGATACACCTTGCATAGATAGACGAGGATGCTGAGATTAGCGATCGAGTTGGGGGCAAGGTTCACCAACTCAATCCCGTAAAACTCAAACACCTTTGAAAAGAATGGATGCGCTGGCAGACTAAAACCACACTCCATATATGCCTAGAAAATGGGAATCTCACCGTCACTCCTGCTCAGAAATTTCTCCCCCCATCGTTGACCTCCAAGGGATCAAAACCTTATCAGGGATTAATCCCACATCTTTTCTAGGCCTTCAATCTTTTCAATCCCGGATCAGATTTCGGCTAGTCACTGATTAAATTAGATATTTTCAATTGAAATGGGTAAGGATCTAACTATGGATTGAAGGGGTTTGAAAGCAAATTCAGAGGACACTAGGACAGAGAGGCAAAATAAATTGAAGAATGCGAACGGTTTTCTTCAGAAAGCGTTAAGCCAAATTGATACAACACTGATTTTTATAGGTTTTTTCCAACTACTAAAATAGTAGTTGCAGGATTCATGCCTAACGGGTAGAAAATCCTTTAGTTTTTCGAATTGGGTTTCTCAACCTTAAGTGAATAAAAACTTTCTCTTTACTCCTATTAAAGAGTATTCTCTGACTTGAATTCCAAACAGAAAATTCAAGTTGTAAATTCACTTAAAATTCAGGGGCTAGCTGACGATGATTAAAATAATCCATTAAATACGGATTTAATACTCAATTAAGACCTCAAGACCCATGCAGTTGTAAGCTTCCAAAAGCAATTACCTAAGTACCCCTTACCCGACCATCATACCACTAAGAGATCTTATAATCTAGTATAATGGGCTCGCCTCTAGGTGACTCCTCCCATGCAGTGAATAAAGCACGTGCTTTGTTCATTCCAAACAGCAAGACAATTCAGCCTTATGTTTCTGATAATAACCACCATACAGTTGTCTCCATGATTCTCTCCCACTGACAATAACCAAAGATCAATTATTGTCAGATCTTTCTCTCTGATAGCAACCGCCTGCCTAACTGGACGGGACGATTTAATAAGGCGTCTGCTCAGAAATTTGTGTGCGGTTTTGACCGATATAAATGAAGTCGTTACAGTGTGTATTACGGTTAACTTGTAGACCCTTCTTAAAAAGATATTCCGTTTAAAAGCTAATTACTATAGAAAAATTAAATAGAAGTGCCACTTGGTTTCTTAGGTGTCTTCGGCGACCCAGCGAACCAGACGAGCAACCTCCACGGTGACCTCATTGCCACTGCTGCGGACAAGAGCTTTTTTTCTATGTTTTTGGACTTTTTCGGCGATTTGTGCGTGAGGCCAGAGGCGACCAGTGAAGACCGCATACTGCCACGAGGCCCACAAAACATCTAGTGGCTGATGCGGGGCTTTTGCGGACTGACCACGGACAGGCCCACTTACATCCCTAGCATTAGTTCTAGCTGGCTGGTGGACATTTTGCACCGGACGCAAATAACATGCTACTGCGCCAGCTCTCCGTCCCCAAGTCCAGGTTCTATTGCTTCTCTTTCTTCTTCAAATTGCTTCACCAAAGCACAAGGAAATTGGAAAAGGCTCAATAGAAATTGGGAGCGTCTATACAATATTCGACTGTTTTTAGAACAAAAACAGTCAGATTTTACAATATTCGACTGTTTTTAGAACAAAAACAGTCAGATTTTAAGCTGTTAGATAGAGATCCAATGCCCTACATCATTTTTTTAGGGGGTCATTTTTTAGAGGGGGGCTTGTATGGGTGGATCCGTTGAATAGAGATCTAACGCCTCAGAGTAATCTGATTATTTTTGTTTTAAAAAACAGTCAAATATTGTATAGCAGTACTCATAGAAATTTAGCTGCACAGGCCAGTAACCGATCCATCTCCTCTGCCACCCGCTGCGGCTAGCTCCTCTTATTCTTGAAGGACATCACCGTACATGTACGATTATTTATACGTAGTCAGGTAGTACAAGCACGTATTCGTTGGTAGACGTACGCTAGTACGTACTACTAAGTAACCCTTGGCGTTTGCGAACTTCCTTGTGTCTGTCATACGTCGTCTCGGGTGGCGCCGTCGACCTTAATTAGTGCGGCACGGCGTCGCTGAAGAACCGGCCGACGACGTGCGCCTCGAGCAGGGCGACATGCTCGGCGCGCTTGACGCAGCGCGGCGTCTTGTACTGGTTCACCGACGAGCCACGCGAGACGCAGAGGTCCATGAGCGCGTCGAAGGCGCCGGGGGAAACGACACGGATCTCCAGGGGCCCGACGTCGCACCGGCCGGGGCCCCGCGCCTGGCGGTAGACGGCGTCGAGGCGGGCCTCGACGGCGGCGCAGCAACCGGCCATGGTGCGGGCGACGTCGTAGTCGGGCCCGTGGGGCTGGGACGGCGGCGGGAACGCGGTGAGCTCCCAGAAGAGGACGTAGTGGCCGGGGATGGAGGAGGTGTCCGCGTAGGCGGTGTACTCGGTGAGGAGGCAGCCGAGCGGCTCGAGCAGGCGCTTGGCGCCCGTGACGGCTCGGAGGAGGTCGTCTTCCGAGGTCTTGTCGACGTCGATGCTGAGGACGACGTTGCGGCGGTGCACGAACCGGAACTGCGGCGCCGCGTTGTGGAAGCCGGACACCTGAAGGATGTCGCCCACACGGTACCGGTACAGCCCTGCATGCATCACAAAGGAGGGGGGTTGGTTGCTCACATAGACCGGAAGAGCTAGGTAAATCGTAGTGGATTAACTTCTGAAATTTTCCAAAAGAGTTAACCCAGATGAGAATAACCTCATCAAGCATTGTATTGTATGCTAGTGCTGTACTCACTGCTTCCAATATGAGAATAACCCGCCACTACTACTGCTACTACTGCACTTGCAGGAGATTGGCAACCTCCAATCGGGCCGCTCGTTAGGGCATCTGTAGTGTATATAACCCAAAGGGTCTTAAGGTGGGTCCCATCTAAACCTTAAGACCAACTCCATAGTGTATATAACCTAAGGGGCCTTAAGACGGTCCCACTTGGCAGATAAAAAAAATTATATTTTAATGCTTATGGCCAAGTCTTTAGCTTGAGGACCAGCCTTAAGCTTTTTTTGCTTATGGTCTGCTTAAGGTCACTCATGTAATGTATAAGGTTGACCTTAAAGTGACTTAAGACATCCTCTTTTCATACACTACAGATGCCCTTACATACACACCTGTGACCGGCAGTGCAAACGCTGCCCTGCCCAGCAAGGCGAATCCACGTGTATTCTACCCGGCCACTACGTCCTCTTCTGGGAGCTCACCGCGTTCCATTAGAGCAGGTACAATAAGGCTTAGTCAGCAGGCTATAGCAAATATAATATCAACAAAATCTTACATGGCAGAGAGAGAAAAGAAGAGAGAGAAGTAAGTTGGCTACTAAATTACAGCTAGCTATAGCACGTAAAAATATGCATTTCACTCTCTTACACGTGGGACCAAATAATTATTGTAATAGCTACCTTATTGTATGAACTATTTTTTTGAAGGCTATAGATGAAATGGACAAATATTATAGCCACTAGTTGGCTATACTATTGTACTTGCTCTTAGTCACTCCAAAAAAAAATGCACACAAAATCATGCAGAAAGCAGAAAGTTGCTACAGTGGGACAAGAAACCAATGCAAGAAAGTAATACAGCTCAGAAGCTCTAACCTGTGAACGTGGTGACCACGAGTTCGTAGTAGACGCCGACCTCGACGTCGACGAGGTCCACCATCTTCCCCTCCCTGCTCCCCTCACCGCCCTTCTCCACCTCGATGAACTCGTAGTAGCACATGTTGGGCATCAGCGTGTACGCCACGTTCTCCGGCCGATCCAGCGGCCGGAGGTTGATACCGAAGAAGCACTCCGACGACGCGTATATCATCGACACCAGCGGCAAGCCGCCGCCGTAGAACTCAAGCAGAGGTATGCACTGCGCCATCGAGCCCGTCACGATGGCGTCGATGTACTTGGTCCTCGGCCACAGCCGCCTCACGATGCCCTGCCACGACCCAGCCTCGCACTCCGCGGCGATGGCGTCGGCGAGGGCCGGGTCGGGGCGGGCAACAACCTTGGAGACGGCCTCCCGGCAGGCGGGGTCGGTGACGAGGGCGTCGTCCACGCGGCCGTTGCGGATGTCGTCGCAGAGCGCGCGCCAGTGATTCTCCAGGAACTTTACGGAGCGGAGGAAGGCGGAGGCAAAGACGGCGCCGACGCGGAGCACCTCGCCTCGGCGGGCGAGACCGCAGAGCAGCTGCGCGTACATGCTCTGCCGGATGTCCGGGCAGAGCATGGCCGCCTCCGGGCTCGTGCTCACCGTGTTCAGCTGGTCGCGGATGAGGCGGATGTTGTAGAAGCTCGTCAGCACCGTCCTCGCCACGAGCCCCGACGGCGTCGTGACCTCCGGCTTCACGAACAGCAGATACATTCCCTTCCCCTCGTGCATCCCTTGCACGCACCTGCATGCGTACGTTACGTACGTGGAGTCACACGTGCGACCGCGTGCGTGAGGGCGTGCATGGAGTGAGCTTGCTGTATAGTACGACTTACTTGTACAAGACGGGAGTGAGGAGGCTATGGAGGAAGGCCCTGCGTTGGAGGTCCTCCTCCGTCGACGGCATCAGCTTCGGCTGGCCGCCCGACGTGCCGGAGCTGCGCATGCACCAACACCGCCGTTAGTCGTGGCTAAATTACGAACGCATCAGCTTAATTACGTTACGTTGTTACGAAGTACGAACCTTATCAGAAACTCGGTGATGGGCCTGGAGGAGACGAGGGAGGAGGGGGCGCCGTCGGCGATGCGCTCGACGTACGGTTTGACGTCCTCGTACTCGACCACCGGCACACGCTCCTTGAACGCGGCGGCGAGCTCGTCGGCGTGGCTACTGCCTTCGATAATGTCGCCGACGAAGCGGCGGAGGTAGTCCGTGCCGGCGTTCGCGGCGAGGATCTCCCTGAGGACGCGCCGCTGGACGGCGCCGGCATGGGTGGTCAGGTCCTCGATGAGCTTCAGGCTCGCCGGGCTGCTGGGCTTAATCAAGACGTTGAGCGGATCATGCTCCGGCGCGGCAGACGTGGACTTCGTTGTCGACATTGTTGGATCCACGCATGCACGCACTCGCTCGCTGTGCCAGGAGGCCCAGGACAGGGAGGCGCCGCTCTTGGTCTGGTGTATATATACAGTGGATGGGGTTCGTGCACAGTAAATTACCTCCCAATTATTTTTGGATTTATGATCACCGAGACATCGTCAATGCGTACCATGCATGATGCCAATTGCCACCAGCCAGTATTGTACTATTGTTTCATCTGACTCGTTAAATGTTGATAGCATATTTCTTATATTGTCAACTAATTTGTTTTGCAGAAATCAGTCATTTTTTTCTGATTGTGAGATGGAGATCCAATGTACCAAATTTATCCACTTCATCTTCACCTCGAGCCACTGACATCACATCTACGTGCCACCACACCCCACCCTGTGCACCTCTTATGATTTAATGCTAGCACCTCTTATGATTTAACGCTAGAACTTGATAAATTATTCCACCAATTACATCCTATGATTTAATGCTAGAACTCGATAGATTAGCCCACATGACCAACAAGTAAACCAGTTACATCCTATGATTTAATGCTAGAACTCAATAAATTATTCCACCAAGTCTATCCCACTACAGAACATGTGATTAACTAAAATGCTGAGATCAATGGCACTAAAGTTTAATCCTTAGTGATCTGGGCAAGATTACCACAAACCAAGATATCGTGCAACCTACACTAGTCTCAACAAATCACTTGCCTAAGTTTAAATAATTTTTATTTTCATATTTTTTAACAAAAATATCAGAGGTAACCCCTCTATACAAACTAAGCTAAAACATTTCCTAAAGTGCCCAAAATTTAGCTATACCAATTTCCAACATTTTTCCATTCTCATACAAAACTCTAAAAGTCCACAATTATTTCCAACAACAAGGGATAATCTTCCTAAATTGACAACAATAAGGATATCAACTTTTCAAGATAGGATCAATGCAACAATTGGTGATAGCTAAATTCTTAACGTAAACATAGCCATTTAATCAAGCTAAGCCTGCATAATAGATGAGCAAACAACATACATAACATTGAAATATGGAATCAACATGGTCAAAGAAGGGTGCTTGCCTTGCACATTAAACACTTGCTCTTGCTTTGGACCAAGTTCGCACGATTCTGGCACATCAATATCTAAATGAGAAAAGCTAAGAAACACAAATAAATATCAAACAAATTCAAACATAGACCAAAATTCATGATTTTTGTGTAGAATGAAATTTCATGATTTTTTTAAAAACTAGAACAAGAATCTCTCAAATCAGAGTTCGTACAAGGGAGAAGTTCGAAAGTTTGCGTAGGCAGCGGTGCAATGGTGGTGAGCAGCAAGGATATCTCGGTCGAGCGACAGCTTGAGCACAGAGGTGAAGGAGGGCAGGAATGGTTCACAGTGTGAGATAGAGGGAATATTTGTGATTCTACAAAAGCTAGCATGAGGACCAATGGTCACCATCATAGTGCTCTTGACAAGCCTTTGCAGCAACGCATTGGGTGACCACAGTAAAGTCTTAGCAACACACAACAAGCGCATAGATCAAGGTGCGCTAAAGCTTCTGGGAATAGTGGAGCTCACCAAGGGGATTTGTAGGATCAAAGATAATCAATTAGAGTGGATTAATAGCATATTTTTAAATTCTTTTGACTAAATATAATTTTAGACTACATATGGTAAATAAAATTGTTCCGTACAATTCAAGGCCTAAATATTTTATGTCTTGCTATGGCACTACAAACTTATGTCTAGGAAAGATACAATTCTAGCTAAATAAATCAATCAAATAATTGCTAGAAATATAAGTACAGAAAGTAAAGGGCAAGAGAAATAAACCACACGAAGGACACGAGAATTTTTCCTATGGTCTCGAAGACTTGCCGGTCTCCCTAACCCACGTTGAGTGAGCTTGAATTAATCAAGCTGGCTCCTTGCACAACTTGAGTCTTTCCTCAATCCACTATTGGTATCTCTTTCCTGCTCCGGGAGGTGAGCTCTGACCTTCACAATCACACCGGGTCTCTTCACAACCTTCTTTGAAAGGATCACCGCACCAACTCCTCCAAGCCGTTTAGGTGTCGTTAACCACAGAGTAATAAGCTAATGACGCTTGCTTAAAGGTTTTTAAGTGCCATAAAGATCAACTAGATGATGCAATGCACTCAAATGCTATCAACAACCTTAAAATGAAAAATAATGTACTAGAGTTGATGAGAGGGATGCATGAGCTCAAGAGTTTTTAATAAGTGTTCAAGAGTGCTTTCTTGCTGTTGGTGGAAAGGTATTTATAGTCTCCACCCACTAGAATGACCGCTGGAGATGAAATTCACAAAAATCAAGAGGAGCAGTACTACCGCTATGTATCGACCGGTACTAGCGAACCCACTGTTCAACGGCTACTTAAGGTTCATTAAATGCATAGAAACTAGTTATTAAACTAAATATCGGTAGTACCACACTCACAAGGACCAGTAGTACCGATCATGCGATAGTACCACAATTCAACTGCAATAGTACCAATTTTTAGAGAAGAGAAAATCTCCCAAAATTGTACCTCTTTAAAAATTAGCTACCTCCAACTAAATTGCAGTCATACCGTAATGCGGTAGTTCTGATCAGGAGTTGCAATTGTACTGCTGTGGTACTACTGAGCAAGAATAGTGGTAATACTGTTTATGATGAATTCCAAAAATGCATCTCTCTATCAATAATGTACCGACGTGTAAAGTCTGGTAGTACCGAAGGAGTGATACTACCGCTGACACAATGACGATCATACCGGTTTTTAATAAAAATCAAAGAGTGTTCTAAAATGAAAGTCCAAATGCATGCATGTACTATACTTGATCAATATGGCATAATATTATCTTCAAGCTACTAGCTATGACTCTTAATAGTACGACATCTATCCTACCAATCCAGTCTTTATTCACCAAATGCCAAGACTGGTAAAAACTATAAAAGAGGTCCTTAGGGTAAATTATACTTTTGTCTTGAACCATGTCAATCTGTAATCATCTTTGCATGTCTTTTCTATGATATCATCGAAGCTCAGAACTAAACTTTTCAATCATCTTAACAAACATATTAGTGCCTTAAGCATTATCGTCATTAATTACCAAAATCAAATTTTAAGGGCCTAGATGCTTCAGGGTTGAAGGCAGTGGAGGTGGTATGAGACGATGAGTCATGAGTCATCAACAAGCAGAGGCAACGGTGAAGGTGTCCTTGGTGGTGGCTCTCCTTAGAGGAAAGTAGCTGAAATGGAAGGAAGTTGAGGTTGATGGAGTTCTAGGGATGGTTAAAGTGACCACACTAAAGGTTGGAGCTCACCAGGGTTGGGGTATTTTAATGGTGATGACAGCAGTTGGAAGTGAAGAAGACATCAAGGATTTGACAGTATGTTGCAGAAGAGTCAAAATCATCTTAGGGGTTTTGATCCTGGCGCAATGTGACGTGAATGAAAGGCCAGTAGCTAACCACATTGAGGAAGTTGGCTCAACGAAGCATGTGGGACACAGTGGGCAAAGCTGAAGACGATAATGGTGTTCTAGGTGAACCAGTGACTGAAGAGGATGGCCACGGGGTAAAATGGAGATGGCGTGCTAAGGAGAGGAAGTTATCATTGTTGACTAAGGGTTTTATATCAAGAAGATGGCACAACGCTTGTTGATTTCTTATGATTGAGCTCAAGAACTTGTAGAAATGGTGGTCTACGGCACCTCTTGGATGCTAATAGCCACAAGAAGGGGGCAGACAAGCCGGAGCTTCATGTAGGGTGCTCAAGGTCCTCAGTGGCGTCAGCTTTTAGCAATGGCGCGTGCGAGCACTATAGATGACCAATAGCTCAGGGTGACTCCAATGATGAGTGTGAGAGCTGGGAGACGATCCTTGGTGGGTCAGCCCAATTTGACAGCGAGAGGAGAGAGGGCACGGAAGAGAAGGCATAGTCGAGTGAGGGCGCTTTTGCGTGGGGAAAACGAAAAGAGCGATAGACAGAGGCGGCTTGGGCTGGAGGATGACAACGGCTTGAACACAGGACAAAACTGGGCCAAGGCTATTGGATTTGACCTGCAAAAGATTTTCGAATTTTAAATATTTCCTGAATTGATTTAATACCAAAAACACATTTGAGCTTAGAAAAATTACCAAACTAAGCCAAATTTTTTTGAAGAGATACTTTAGAATATTTACTTAAATAAAATATTTAAAGTTTTTATCAAGTTTTATTTATTTTCGAAATTTCATTTTCATCTGCCAAAAATTACAAAAAAAGCATTTTAGATGTTCAGAAAAGTTTTTGGAAATTCTTTAAAATTTTGGGAAACTTTGGGGGAACACTTTATGCTATATGAAAATCAAATAAGTTAAGACCAGGCCCTGACCAGGCTTTGTTTATTTTTTTGAAAATTCATTTTTAGCTAGAAGAAATTAGGAAAAGCTTAAATAAATGCATTTTTTTTTAAAATGCACAAAAGTGCAGAAAAGACGATTTAAACAAAATTTAAATTAAAAGTTGAAATTTTGGGATGTTACATCTTTCCTTGTGAGAGGGTCACCGAAATGCATTGATGGGTGAAAACAACTATACGGTTGTTCACCTCATTTCCTGCTATGCTTTGACCGGGGTCCCAATGAGCATGCAATTCCATATCTTATGATTGCACTGGAGGATGAATAAGTTTTTGACATATGCTTGGAGCTACATAAGGCGACGGGCCCAACGGTGAGTTGTGGGATCTAATTCTCGGTTTCTTGGAGCTCTCTCACGAACAGACAGAGCTTCCGCCAAGAATCGACTGCATTAATTCCAACTTGTTCCACCAGTTCTAGGTACATTGAATTTTATTATGTAACCGGAGCACAGCCGGATGTGTATAACCAATGAATAGAACGGTGACACACGGCATATTGCACTGTAGCACAAATATTGTTTATTGTACTAACACTAGCACAAACTTTTTTACTGTAGCAGACATAGGTTTCCGGTGTTTTCCCTGAACCCAACAGTATTTGCTACAGTGCTCATCAGCATTGATACAGTGCTTTTTATGCCACTTGTCAGTCTCCAATTCGTTTGTTATATACAACCATCCGTGCCCCCCGTTACACAGTAAAACTTCTGCAAGCTTATATGTGGGGTCGAATGGCGTGGTACAGCGATAGAAGTGGACAACCATCTTGAATGCAGGGTACGTTGCCGTTGGTAGATATATGGTACGTGCATGCAAGCATGGAACCTTTTGAGGTTGGGACGATATTGAGTACTGTATGATGAATATATAGGGGTGAAAACGGATCGGATATTTTCCGCCGGATCCGGGCGGATACGGATACGGATTGTGTCGGATCGGATTTTTTTCGGATAATTCTCGGATCGGATACGGATACGGATTTTTTTATCGGATACGAATACGAATACAGTAAGCCTGGTATCCGTCGAATACGGATACGGATACGGATATTTCGGATAATACAAAAACGGATATCCGGGATTTTAGCCCATAACCAGCCAGCCCATACGGCCCATTCCCACTCTACGCGTGATCTAGCCGTCCGTTCTAACCGTCCCTGTGATCTAGCCGTCGGTGCCATTGTGTGGGAGTCTAGGGTTATTTCGGTCGCTGGCGGCCTGGCGCTGCGCTCCATTCGGTTCGGCCGCCACCGCCCTGCAATGCCTCCACCGCCACGGCTCCACTCCAAGGCTCGGGCTCCAAATCTCCTGCCTCCGCCCGTCCGCCGACCGCCTCCGTCGGTTCCTCCGCCGCCACCACCTCCCTCCGCCGACCGCCTCCCTCCGCCGGTTCCTCCGCCGCGACCGCCTCCCTCCGCCGGTTCCTCCTCCGCCGACCGCCTCCCTCCGCCGGTTCGTCCGCCGCCACCGCCTCCTTCCACCGACCGCCTCCCTCCGCCGGTTCGTCCGCCGCCACCGCCTCCCTCCGCCGACCGCCTCCCTCCGCCGGTTCCTCCGCCGCGACCGCCTCCCTCCGCCGGGTCCTCCCCCGCCGACAGCCTCCCTCCGCCGGTTCGTCCGCCGCCACCACCTCCCTCCACCGACCGCCTCCCTCCACCGGTTCCTCCGCCGCCACCGCCTCCCTCCGCCGACCGTCTCCGCCGGGTAACTTGGAGTCCACTGCTACTCTGCTAGGTTAGATAACTTTCTGATTTCTGACGATCTGACGATGTATGAGTGTATGACTGAAGTTGGAGATTTATGAGTAGTGCATCATGAGTTCATGACTGAAGTTGGATTGAAATTTAAGTGTAGTGACGATGTATGAGTGTATCTGTGTATGACTGATGCTCCAGTTCGCATGGTGTGCTTTCTGTTTGAATAGGAAGGGGGAGAGAAATTTACTATTAACAGCTCTACATCTACTCCTTTAGCGATTAATACTAATGATTCTAGTATATTGTTTGCATAGATTCTCAATTGTAGTATGATTTATTCAGTGTTTGTAGTAGAGGACAATTGTATTTCTGTTTGAATAGTATATTGTTTGTGTTCATTGGATAACAGAATAGTATATTGTTTGTGTTCATTGGATAACAGAATAGTATATTGTTTGTGTTCATTGGATAACAGAATAGTATATTGTTTGTGTTCATTGGATAACAGAATAGTATATTGTTTGTGTTCATTGGATAACAGAATAGTATATTGTTTGTGTTCATTGGATTGAGAAAATGAGATGATGTGTAGTGAGAAAATTTAAGTTACTATTTAAATTCATTTTGTTGTGCTTTTATAACTTTATTATCTTATGTATTCCCTTTATTATGTTGTGCTAGATGTGTGATGGAATCTACAAGTGCGAGTAGCATGGCAAGTGTAAGCAATACATCTCCTGTTTTGCCGGGGGTGCCACAACTACCTTCCACTGCTACAGATGCTTCTGATCCAACTGCTGGTGCATTAATACCAAGGAATGAGGTTGATTTGACTGGTGAGACTGCTACCAAGACCGACATTGCCGCTCCTGCTGCGAAGAGAGCAAAGAGGTGCACCTCTGAAGTTTGGGAGAACTACACAAAATATGAGAAACAGACGAAAGGACCAGATGGCAAGATGATAATAGAGCAATGGGCCAAATGCAACATGTGCAAGTATGAATCTCGTTGTGAGAGTGTGAGAGGCACATCAGTCTTTCGGAATCACTTGTCGAAAAAGCATCAAATCAAGGGAGGCCAACAACTTCTACAATTGAATAAGAGTGGAGACGATACTAGCACTACATCTGTTGAGACTTATAGGTATGATGAGGCTGACAGTTTGAAGAAATTTTATTTGGCAATTATCATGCATGAATATCCCTTTAATATTGTTGAGCATGAGTACTTTGTGGAGTTTATCAAGTCTTTACGTCCTACTTTTCCAATTAAGAGTCGTATTCTCTCCACACTAGCTCGAGATGTCTTATCTATTCAAGTGTCAACTGTTGCTTCGGAGTCAGCATTTAGTGCTGGTGGACGGGTTGTTGATTCATTTCGTAGTCGTCTAGATCCTGATATCGTGCAAGCTTTGATTTGTACCAAAGATTGGACTACGGCATCTAGGAAAGGTAATGTTAAGTTTTGCTCTCGTGCTTTATTGGTTTCTGTATAGTATGTGATGAAAATTTTGATCATAATTTAATTTTTTTGATAAAACACGCAGGTGGTGGAAACATTGGTGGATCTATCATAACTGAGATTGACATGGAGGGCATTGAGCGCCATGTTGCATACATGATGACAACGGTTTGCTAGTCTTTACATCGTACTATATAGTTGTTTGGTTTTATTTTATACTGCTTTGAATATTTATTCAAATAAAACTTGTAGGCACAAGAAGTCTTAGGAGATGCTGAGATGGAGGATTTGGTGGATGAAATGGTGGAATGAAATGTTCTTATGCTTCTTCAAATTGCTATCATGTCATCATATGTATTCTATGAATTGCACGTTGTTGCTACTTATGTAGTTATGTTATGATCGACTATCGGATATATTTTCATTGTGGATGAAAAGACTATGCTTGTTTAGATTTCATGAATGTTTTGACAAGATGAACTATTTACGTATTTTCGTTAATTTTGGATGTATAGTTTAAGGGGTTTTCATGTTCCGATAAATATTCGTAACCGTATTCGTTTCGATTCGTATTCGATCCGTATCTGTATTCGATATTATCCGTATTCGTATCCGTATTCGAGTTATCCGTATTCGTTTTCGTATCCGAAAAAAAATATGAAAACAAATATGGTAGAGGTATTATCCGACCGTGTCCGATCCGTTTTCACCCCTATGAATATATAAGCGTTTCTACAGTAGTTTGGCACAAAATCATGATGCTCCGTGCATGTATACAGTGCATGCACACAGTGATTCGCCGTAAATTTGTGCTACCTTTTAGAGAGAGATCGATGTTGCGTACAGTACAGTAGTTTCTTTTATATATAGGCTGTCTACGTAATAAAGTTAGTGACACTCGATCAGCTGATGTGGACGGCTGGGATTAGATCCAATATGAATCCTTCTTTAATTTCCTTCTGTATACCAAGCTAGCTCCCCCCACCCTCCCCCTCTGTTTTTATAGCAGTTAGGACATATTATGGAGGTAATTTTAATGGATCATCAGTTTCAGAATGACTAATCTAAAAATTTTTGTAAGATCGTCAACAACAATTAAAAGAGATGAATGATTGCCGCGCTTAGCGAAAGCTTTTCTTAAAATTTATTATTATTTTTAAACCTTCAAATCACAGAAACACACACAAAAATATCCAGCCACAATACATGCAAAACAACCTATTTTTTTCCGACGCATGCATGAATCATAAGCTTTATGACTTAATGCTAAAAATAAAACAAAAATAAGATCTAATTAGCCTCATCTAATAACCTTGCACTAATTACCTTTTCTTCTCTCCTCATTCCACAAAAGTCACACATGCATTGCCTTTTCAATTTGGGTGACGCATGAATTGATGGCTATGCATGCATGCTCTGATGGATACAGTCTTTGCTTTATTTCTTGACTTGATGTGTTGCCTGCTGATGTGTTGTTGCTGTCTTGATGGCTATGCATGCATGCTCTGATGGATACAGTCTTTGCTTTATTTCTTGACTTGATGTGTTGCCTGCTGCTGTGTTGTTGCTGTCTTGATGGCTATGCATGCAGAAGAGGCTCAGGTGCAGGGCCCCTCCACATAGCTATGTGCAGGGCGCGTCACGGCATGGTACATGTTTAAAAAAATAAAAAATATTTTAAAAAATCCTAAAAATATTTTTAAAATTGTAAAAAATATTTTTTAAGTATCCACAAATACTTTTGAAATTTTTTGCAATTTTTAAACTATTTTATGAATTTTTAAGTATTTTTTGATTTTTTAAACACGTGTCACGCCGTGACGCGCTCTGCACATAGCTATGTGCAGGCTCCCTGCACCTGAGCCGCTTCCATGCATGCATACTCTGATGGATACAGTCCTTGCTTTATTTCTTGACTTGATGTGTTGTCTGCTGCTATTGATTATGCCGAGGCGTGTGTTGCTGCTTTTTCTTAGCACCAAACGGATGAGCTATTTGGTGAGCTCACCGCACGCACGCAGGCCAGTGACACTTGTGAGATGCAGGCGGACCGAGGAGAGATGATGAAGCCAACACTGTTGATTCTCTCGACGATGCACACGATCGGCAAAAATCCAAACTAGACGACGCAGCATTTCGATCTGGCAAGCTGCGTCCGAGACAACTAAAAACGCAAAACAAGATGCGCGCCGCCGTCAGAATTTTAGAATCAATCTATGATTTTATTTCTAGATTATGCTGGTTACAAAGTGTTCTTCTAACACCGTTAAACCCTAACGCGAAATTGGTATCTCCAAAAATCCTGAGGTTAGCCCCTAACCCCATCTCTATTTATAGTCTAGGGTCTAAAACTTGGCTGAGTCTAAGCCCACGAGTTCTAATTCAATTCCAACAGCAACAGGACCCGAAACCTTTCCTAATAAGGATTTTTCAAAATTCCAACTTTTCGACTTGTCACGTGTCGAAGCCTCCAGAACCGCACCTCGCATAGTTTCTCCACGCATAATCCACCACGTGTTGTAGCCTCCGGACCGCACCTCCGTAGCTCCATCACATATCATCCATCTCTCATCTCCATGCGTCCCAAGTATGAGCTCGACCATCTCGTGACCTTCTTAACCGTGTGAACCTTGAATCTCCCATACTAGTCCCGGTCTACCTCGTTAGCGACCATGATCGTCTCCATACTCAACCTGCACATGCAAAAACCAAAGAACAGTTTTTCTTGACATTAGTTCGTCCTAACTTAACCAATATTAGTTCCTGCACACACGTCACACACCTCAAATAATAATATTAAGCAATGTTATTAATTATTCATCATTATAAAAATACTAGATCTAGTTATATGGTCTAACAAATTTCAATATGTATTAGTACACAAAATTAAGAAAATTCGACTGGATGCATTCGATCTAAGATATCGTATATCTATGAGCGGACGAGTGAAAACTGAAGTACGATTAGACACAAGCTAGACATGTTCAAGTAGAAACAGACAGTACAATTTTGTCACGTGAAATATAGTACTGTAATTAATACTAGTACGTATGTACGGAGGCCGATTTATTACCTCTACTGCCAATGCATAAATGCACGAGTTCGCTGGAGCATGATCAATTGGTCGAATCCTGCCGTGGAATTTATTGGTGATCGAGTGGTACACTACTCATGTCTGAATAGGCATGTTCCCTATTAGTTACTAAAAGTGATTTTTGATTATTTCTTAGTATTTAATTTTTAAATAGAGTATTTTTTAAGATGAGATCTATAAATTAATCATAGTACACGTTAAAAGACCAATATCTATACCAACTAAAATCGCAAGCGAGTTTCTCTCCGTAATCTCTATTGCAAACAGCTAAAATTTAAAAATTTTAGCTAAAAATTATAAACCGCAGTTATATCAAACAGCCCAGCTAGAAACAGTATTCATGGATAAGCTAGCTAGGATGTAAGCAGTGCGCACGGCAACGTATTGTCAAGCTGGAAATCAACTAATCAAGAGAAGCCGGTTTGGCCGAGCTTCGGCTCTAAATTTTAGGCTCTAGAAGAGCCCGGAAAGGAGCTCAAAAAATGGGAGTGTTTGGCCGGTTTTGGAGTTCGGCTCCTACAGAGAGCAACTCACTATTTTGCCTCACCCCATGCCTTCTGGCTTCTCTTATATATGTCTTTCAACACATGCAACAGTCTTTTTCCCTGTGGAAGACCTCCGGAGCCGGAGGAGCCACCTTGACCCGGCTTCAATTTTGCTGTGTTATAGTGTGAAATCTGTAATATTGGCTCATGTGCAGCTTCCTTGAAGCCACAGATTGAGAGCCCGTTTATATAGATTTTTGATTTTAGCTTATGAATAGTAATAATTTATAGAAAAACTTATAGAGAAAAGCATCCGCGCGCAAT
The DNA here is from genome assembly GCA_017311315.1 of Dendrocalamus latiflorus. NCBI lineage: Eukaryota > Viridiplantae > Streptophyta > Magnoliopsida > Poales > Poaceae > Dendrocalamus > Dendrocalamus latiflorus. The sequence goes on from CM029641.1 coordinate 27,497,586, forward strand.
TTTGACCGATATAAATAAAGTCGTTGCAGTGTATACTACAATTGCCTAGTAGATCTCACTTTAAAAAATATTCTATTTGAAAGTTAGGTACTATAGAAAAGCTATTTACTATAGAAAACAACTTTTAAAAACCAATATGAATAAAGGCTTAGAGTCAACCAGTTTGTTGGGACAACTCCAGCTTCTTGCCTTCTTCCCAGAAGTCTTGAGCTGAAGCCCGGCCAAACGCCCCCGATAACCTTGACCTGTGTGTTCTGTGTCTTGGCAATATTGCAAGGCCTTGGCGTTCGAGTGTAATGATAAACTTCATGCATCTTTAAAAAAAAATGCTTTTGCTATGTACTTTTACATGTAAGCTACAGTTATAATTTATATGTAGGTATGCGCATTTTTGTGCCTTGTGTCTTTCATATCCATGCATATACAACAACAACAACACACACACACACACACACACACACACACACACACACACACACACACACACACACACACACACACACACATATATATATATATATATATATATATATATATATATATATATATAGGAAAATTACATAAGGCACCATGGATATATATATATATATATATATATATATATATATATATATATATATATATATATATATATATATATATATATATATATATATATATATATAGGAAGCCTCTTTTCTACTCCCAGATGTAATTACACCCTATGTCGTATCTCACAATGTAGGGAGTATCTCGCGTAACGAGGGGTATGTACATGTAGGGGGTGTTTAGTTGCCAGCCACAGTTTACCACGCCTAAGGTTAGGCAAGTTTGACCAACTTTGGGAGCTGTTTGGTTGCAGCCACAGTTGTGGCAAGATTCTCTTCCAACAAACTAGGTCCCACGCGTCAATGACTCAAAAAAGTGTGGCAAGATTCCCTTAAGCTTGCTAAGGTGTGGCAAAGAATTTGAACACCTCAACTTAGGCAAGTGTGGCAATTTTTGTTGGCAAAGTGTGGCTAGCAACCAAACAGCCCCGTAGTATACGAGTATTTAAGATCATATAGGTGGTATGAACAATTTTTCAGAAGTGGTATGTACATTTTTTTCAACATACTCCTTTTTATATACGTATATAAAGGTATTTACAAAATACGCTAAAAACTATGGACTCCCTTGCAATGTTTTTATGTGGTTCACATTAGAATATCTTATAATTAGTATACGAGTATACCTAAAGTGATAAAGGAGTATTTCAAGTTTATTTAGGTGGTATATTAGAGGTGGGAGTAATTACACCCGGGAGTAAAAAGTATTTTTCCTACCACCTAAATAAACTTAAAGTACTCCTTTATCACTTTAGGTATACTCGTATACTGATTATAAGATACTCCAATATGAACCACACGAAAAAATTGCAAAGGAGTGCATAGTTTTTAGCGTATTTTGTAAATACCTTCATATACGCACATAAAAAGGAGTATGTCGAAAAAAATGTACATACCACATCTGAAAAGTGTTGATACCACCTAGATGATCTTAAATACTCGTATACTACATGTACATACCCTCCGTTACGCGAGATACTTCCTATGTTATGAGATACGACATAGGGTGTAATTACACCCGGTGTATATATATAGATACATGTATGTGTATGTATATGTATGCATGTACGTATATATATATATATATATATATATATATATATATATATATATATATGTATATATATATATATATGTATATATATATATATGTATATATATATATGTGTGTGTGTGTACGTATATATATATATGTATGTGTGTGTGTATATATATATATGTGTGTGTATGTATGTATGTATGTATGTATGTATGTATGTACGTGTGTGTATATGCTTATCTAGCAATTTTACAGTTCTCCATCACTCTGTATATTGTATTCATCTACCAATTACAAGCTAGATACCTCAATGTGAATTAGATGAAAATATATCTCTCTTTTTTGTTGGAGGGAAATATTTCATTGATGTACTAGATTGCTTTAATATGACTTGTGCATTACTGTATGGGCGACTTTATGTGTACGGGTACTTGAGCAATTCACTTTAGGTGAAGTAGGACTATGGAGTGCTCGTATTAGCTGCGGTGGATGATTTTTAGTTGAAAATGAATAGTAGTGATGAAAGAAGTGACGTTTAGAAGGAGGACATGAGTGGTAGGAAAAAATAAGGGAGAGATATGTGCACGAGACGGGAGTGAGAAGAATAAAGAAGCTGCTTCGTGAAGCTAGATGTCTGGCTTTTTTAAGAAGAAGTTAGAAGTAGAAACTAATACGAACACTCCTCTAGTCATGAACTCATGCTGCAATTTATAATCAACAAGCTAACGATCTGAGCCGACTCGGCTTTAGGTGAAGTAGGACTACACCTGATCTGGGTCATTAGGACTGTGCAGTTCTGTACCGAACTGAAAAATCGAACCGAACCGAACCAGTCAACTCGGTTTGACCGGTTTTCAGTATTCGGTTCGGTATCCGGAAAAGTGGTATTTCTCTGATTCGGTTTTTTTGGTAAAAACCGAGGAAAAACTGAATTTCCCGATAAAATCGAACAGCCCACTCGACGTCTCCGGACTCCGGTTTCAACCCACCAGGCCCGACGCACGTGGGACGCACGCGGAAGACTCTTCACTTCAACAATTCAACCCTAGTCGCAGGCAGAGGCGCAGAGCGCAGACGGCCACTCCCAGTCTCCCACTCGCCTCGGCGGCTCGGTGCCTTGCCAGATCCGCACTTCCATAGACCACAGGTCCGCTGCAGCTCACTCTCTCGGTCGGCTACTACTAGTCTACTACGCCAGGCGGCAGCGCTCGGCGGTCGGCAGCGCCTCAGATCCGACATCCGGTGCTCCCTACCCCCGCCTCGCCAGATCCGCACTTTCGCAGCCGGCAGCTCACTTTCTCCGATCTCTGATGCTCCCCTCCGCCTCGCCAAATCCGCACTTCTGCAGCCGGCAGCTCACTCTCTCCAACCTCCGGTGCTCCCCCTAGTCCCAGGCTCGGCCGGCGCCCGGCAGCTACTCGGGCTCCGCCACTCCGGTGCTCCGTGCGCTCCGCCTTCTGCCCTCCTTCAGTCGAGTACTTGAGTGGTCGACTACCACTCTACCAGGTCATCTCCTGTTCTCCATTCACTATATCTAAAATTGTAAATGCTCTAGAGTAATTCACTACCACTCTAACTCTACCAGGTCTTCTCCTGTTCTCCGACAATGCCGTCGGTGCTCTCCCAGACTCCACTCCAGTCCGAGCCGGGACCCAGCCTCCCAGTCCCAGGCCCGGACGCCGGCCTCCTCCCTCTCCCAAGATGCTGGAGTTACGGAGTCAATAGGATTTTGCGAAGTAATTCCTTTCTGACTCTCTGTTTCATTTGGCAAATATTAATTGGTAGAATTGGAGATTGGAGATTACTAGTTGCCTACTGCCTAGTCTGTTGTAATGTTGTTGCATACTTGATACTACTTGGCAAAAATGTTTCCTGTTGCATATGATAATATTGGTTTCTTGATAAGAGATGCTTAATATTAATATTGTTTCCTGGCAAGTACTACATTTGCATAATATCAACAATTGGCAAATATGTTTCCTGTTGCTTAATATTGCATTGCATTTGCATTAGTTAATGGTTAATTGGTTATCTATCTTTGCATTTTTGGATTATTAGATGTTTGAGTCAGATGATATTGCAAATATTGATGTTGCTGCTGCTGGGTCAGTGGGTATGGGTATGAATGTGAATGTGGGCAGCGATGAAGCTGTTGGTCCCAATGAAGCTCAAGATGGAAAGAAACAAATGAATCCCAGATCAGAGATATAGAACCATTACACACGACTACCAAATGACCGGAATAAGGCTAAATGCAAGTATTGTTCTCGGATCCTTGCCTGTGATTCACGAAAAATGGTACCTCCCCACTAGTCTCTCATGCAAAATGTTGTAAGAAGCATCCTGCCAAGATCAACAGTCAAACTGAACTAAGCTTCTAACGTAGTGTAGATGGCCAAAGTAGTTGCATAGTACCTTGGCAATACAATGCAGAAGAGGTTAGGGCATCATTTACTCGCATGATAATAGTTGATGAGTTACCTTTTATCTTCTCAGAACATGAAGGTTTTAGGGACTTTATGTCGAAAGCTTGTCTTCGGTTCCATCCACCATCTAGGACAACAATGTATAGAGACATTCTTCGCCTTTATGAAGATGAGAAAAGAAAGCTAAAAATTCTTTTGAAGGATTCTCGTCAAACAGTTAGCCTCACAACCGACACGTGGACTTCTTCAACCCTTCAAAACTACATGGTTCTCACTGCACATTACATTGATAGCAATTGGCGACTTAACAAAAAATCCTTAACTTTTGTTTGGTAGACAGTCATAAAGGGAAAGATATTGGAAAAGCACTAGATAAATGCTTGCTTGAGTGGGGCATTGAGAATGTGTGCACTATTACGGTAGATAATGCTAGTTCAAATGATGGAGCTATAGGCTACATGAAGAGTGCTTTGAAAAATCGTGGTGGTACATTTGCGAAAGGTAACCATCTTCACATGAGATGCGTAGCTCACATTATTAATCTTGTGGTTCAAGATGGGTTAAAGACAATGGCTCCTGCTATCTCCCATATTCGTAATGCTATCAAATATGTGAGAAGCTCCACTTCAAGAATGAATACCTTTAAAAAGTGTGTGCAAATAAGCAAGGTTGAAGAAAAAGGTTTGGTGTCTCTTGATGTGTGCACTAGATGAAACTCGACTTATCTTATGTTAGAGACTGCCGTGGGTTTTGAGAAGGCATTTGAGCGGCTTGAACTTCAGGACCCTTCCTATAAGCCTGAGGGCCTGTTCTTTTGCTCCGAAGCCGTCAGCTTTTGGCTTTTGCTACAGTACCTAACTTTCAAACGGAGTATTTTCTCAAGACGGGGTCTACAAGTTAAACGATCTACACGTTAAAAGCCCAACATCTGTACAAGCCAAAATCGCAAGCGAGTATCTGTCTCTCCGTAATCTGTACCGTAAACAGCCAAAATTCAAAAATTTCAGCCAAAAGCCATAAGCCGCAGCCGTTGCCAAACACCCCCTGAGTTGGGTGTGGATGGGGTTCCAACATATGATGATTGGGTGTTTTCGAAAGATTTCAAAGCCTTCTTGAAACATTTCTTTGACCTCACAAAAACAATTTCTAGCACTCAGTATATTACTTCCAACACTTTCTTCAAAGATATTACTGGTATAAATTATTTGTTATCTGATTGGAGTCAACATGATGATGGTGATGACACTACCTTCAAATACATGGCTATTAAGATGAAGGAAAAATTTGATAAATATTGGGGGGATCCTAAGAAGATGAGCAACTTAATTTTTATTGCTGCAATTCTTGATCCTAGGTACAAGTAATTCTTAATCTGAGTCAATGTATGGATGTTTTCATTAACCAATGATCACTCATTTTGTTTTTTAATGTTTGTGCAAGGACTAAGCAATCTGATTTCTTCAAGTACGCGATGACCTTGACTTATGGGCATATTAAAGGTGCAAAGATCTGGGATAAAGTAAATAGAGCATTGTTATATCTTTTTAAGGAATTCAAGAAGATGTACTCTCCGGATAAAAACCAAGGTGATAGACAAGTAACATTAGATACACAAAATACTTGTGGCACTGAGCATTCAAGTGCATCTACAAATTTTATGAGGTCTTTATATAATAAGAGAATGAAAGTTTCTAGTGGAGGTGATGAGGACATCCCTTCCATGGATACAACTCAGCAACAGCAAGTGTTACAAGGACTACTCACTCGAGCTCGTGCTCGTCAACTTAATTACTAGGTGAATTCATTCCTAGGTTCATATATTACTGAGAATAGACCGCTACCTAATGCAAGTGATTTAATTGTGCTTAGGAACCGGGGAAAGGATGAAGGAGAGGGACGTGGAGTCATGGACATGCCTGGATGGAATAATGGAGTTCACCACGTCACTTTGGGGCCAAGCCAAACAAGAATTCGAGTTGGACACGTTCTGGAATCAGTTTCGGACTGCTGCGATGATACCAAGTTCAAACGGACATAACTTCCTCATACGGACTCCGATTGGGGCGTTCTTGTACTTCATGGAAAGCTTAGGAAGTCTAGTTTCCAACGGATCCAACCACATATTCAAATTCCATCTGAGCCGGCCGCAATCATCAATAGACTCTACGTTGGTTTCTGAGTCCGAGTCAGAAAGGGTGTTGCGCCACCCCCACTTGGGCCCATGGGCCTTGTAACCCTAGGGCGTGCCTTTGGACGCCCCCTGGTCGTTCTCCCTATAAAGGAGCCGCCGCTTTCGTTGCTAAGACTTGGATTTCGTTAAGTTTAGGTTTAGCCATTGTGCAAACTTTTGTTCTTCAGTTGTGTCGGACGACCACCTGTCAAGACATCTTCGGAATCCCAACTTTGTTATTCGCCATACACTTTGTGCTTAATTCATATCTGCAATATCAGATTGCCTACATCTTATTCTTGCTAGTTCTTCGATTGCTCGCAGGGGTTGAACTTCGTGTTCAGGTTGATCGCGCTTCCAGCAAGATCAATAACATCTCGGAGTTGGTTCAGCGATTGCTAAGGCGCAAGCGTCGTCGTACAGTTGTAGTCGGATCGTGAGGGTCATCTCCACCGAAATCGATAGTAATCAATCTCATCGAAAGATCGGGCACCTCGTCTCCACCAGGAGGTGGTGGCAAATCTGAATTAGATAAGTACCTTGCTGAAGATATAGAAGATGATGATCATGGCTTTAATATTCTCTCTTGGTGGAAGTACAATTCACTTCGTTTTCCAATCCTCTCACGGATGGCCCGTGATATATTAGCAATCCCTATATCAACTGTTGCTTCTGAATCAGCTTTTAGTACTAGTGGTCGTGTTCTTGATGATTTTAGAAGCTCCTTGCCTCCATTCACACTCCAATGCTTGATATGTGCACAAGATTGGTTGCGTTCTTCAAAGCACATCAATGTGGAAGCCGATTTAGCGGATTTGTCTAAATTTGAAGAAGGTACTATAATATATGCAATATATTTCTACTTATAAGTGATATCAAATTGGACATTCACAGCTGCTTCAACTAATTAGCTTATTTTTCATGTTATGAAGGCATTGAAATGTCAGGTCTAGATCCAACTCCAACAGCAAGTGTCTACTCCTCGGATCGAGTTGATGCTTTTGTTATTATTTCAATATTAGACTGTCTAATGTATGTGTTTGTTGGCCACAAAACTCCAATGAATATTCTGTTTAAAAGAACTAACCAATATTGTGCTTATATGTTCTGACATTCTGTGATGGTGCAGACTCCGGCACTCCGCTGCGGTGCTGCCTGGTTCTTGCTAGTTGCTGCCTTGTTGCCTGTTGGTTTATGTGCTACATCTGCTGCTTCAGGCCTTCAGTGATATGTGCTGCTGCCTGCTAGAGTGCTGGTTTAGTGGTTTATGTGCTGTGCCCCATGTAATATGTATTGCTCAACTGTGAAACTGCTCAACTGCTGTGGCTATGTGTAGTCTGCAGTAGAAATTCTGTCACTATTGTGTAATGTGCTGCTGGTTTATGACTTTAGTGATTTAGTCTTTATTTGCTGCTAGCTGCTGCTGCTGCCTGCTGGACTGCTGGTGCCATTGCCTACTGTAGTGCTGCTGAGCTTGAGTGATAATGTGATATACTGATATTTGCTACCTGCTGGCGTGCTGCTGGACTGCTTGAGTGCTGCTGGACAGCCTGGACGGCTTGAGTGATAATGTGAATGTGAATATGTGATCAATATACTGATATGTGTGCATGCTGCTGGTTTATGAGTTATTGAGTTATGACTTTAGTCTTTAGTCTTTAACTGGTTGTATGCTGCCTGTTGGTTGTTGCTGCCTGCTGTGCTGGTGTCATAGAGGTGGGCCCAAGGCCTAGTCGGTTTATTATTAGGAATTAGAGATTGGTTTCTATTTGAGTTAGAGATTAGTTTCCTTATGTTAGAGATATAATTAGAGATATGATATTGTTAGAGATATGATTGAGATTAGATTCGATCTGTTAGGGGGAGCCCATCTATATAAAGAGGGCTACCGCATGCTATTGGAATTAAGCAGAGCAACGTTTGGTTGCCGGCTTCCCTACGGAATCCCCTTCCTCTGTTTCGCCTTTTGCCTTATCCACCGCGTTCATAACAATTTGGTATCAGAGCCGTCGATCCCTTCCCACGACTTCTGCTACCATGGTTTCTGCGATTCCCCCTATTGCCGAGTCATTGGCCATAATGAAAGCTAGCGCTGAGAAGATGGCCAGCGGCAACCTCAGCAAAGGGTTGGGGGAAGCCTTCCTCAACTTGCATGTCATCTTAGAGAAGATCTTGAAGGAGCGGGAGGAGGAGAAACAAGAGGTCGCTCGCAGAGCAGAGGAGGACGAGACTGACATTGAGACGGTCGACAACATCTTGCTGGCCGCGAAAGATGAGGAGGATAAACAACCGTGCCATCTCGCCGGTGCGCCGGCCTCTTTTTCCACCCGTGCGCCGGCCGGTCAATCGGCCCTTCCGCAGCAGCCATCCAGCGCCGATCTGCTGTCGTCTTTTCCGCCATTAGGCCACCGCCGTCGACGCCCTGGATCCGCTCGAGCGTGGCCGGCCGTCATCCGTCGACCGCCGTTCCGTCGGCTGCTTCTCCGCCGGCTGCCGCTGTGCACCGTCACCGTCCTCGGTCGCGAACCCGCCGCTGGGTCCGCCTCCGTCCGAGTCGCGGCCACAGTCGCCCGCTCCGCCGGCCGCTCCGCCTCTGCTTCCGCCGCCTGGATCAGCGGCCGTCGCAGTCGCCGTCGTCGTTACCGGAGTTGGTCGCCGGAGAGGATCGCCGCTCGAAGCCCGGCCGAAGCAACTGCCGCTGGCGCGCGAAGTTGCCGACAGCCGCTCGGCCTCCCCGTCGCCCGCCTTCGGTTTCGGACGCCAGGGGAGCCGCGCGGAGCCGCCGCCGCTGCGAGATCTGCCGAAGTCACCGTCAACCTGCATGGGCCACCTCGCCAGATCCGCCGTCGCCACCGGTCCGCACAGCCGTCGCCGCCGCCGCGCGGTCCGTCTCCACCGAGCCGTTGCCGCCGCAGCCCGGGTCTCCTCCGCCTGCGCCGCCGCCACCCGCCCGGGCCATCTCCGCCCGAGTCGCCACCGTCGCCGGGCCACCTCCGCGTGGGTCGTGGTAGCTCCGCCTGTCGCCGCCCGCTGCCGGATCCACGCAAGTGGTTGCTGCTCCGCCGACCTCCGCGTCCCGAAGCCGCCCTCGGCTGGAGCCGCCGCCGCCGGAACGCGCCGGCCGCTGCTCGTCGTCGCCGCCGGCCGCCGGGGTCACCCGGAACTGCCGCCGCCGCTCCTTTAGTCGCCGATCCCAAACGGACCGATGCGGTCGGGGTGTCGGTCGGTTTTAAAACCGTCCGATTGATGAGTTAAAAAAAAATAAAAAAAATAAAAAAAAACTTATTTTGCAGGCATTCTCTGGCCAGTCGTCTCCATCCACTGCAGCACCCCGCCACCGCTATCGTCGTCTTCTACACCGGCATCGGAGGTCTTCCAATGGTGTCATGATCGCCGTCTAGCAGCTCGAGGACGAGCTGCATGTCCAGGAGGGGTGTAATGTCATAGAGGAGGGTCCAAGGCCTAGTCGGTTTATTATTAGGAATTAGAGATTGGTTTCTATTTGAGTTAGAGATTAGTTTCCTTATGTTAGAGATATAATTAGAGATATGATATTGTTAGAGATATGATTGAGATTAGATTCGATCTGTTAGGGGGAGCCCATCTATATAAAGTGGGCTACCGCATGCTATTGGAATTAAGCAGAGCAACGTTTGGTTGCCGGCTTCCCTACGGAATCCCCTTCCTCTGTTTCGCCTTTTGCCTTATCCACCGCGTTCATAACAGCTGGTCTCATACTTTCATTTGTTTTGTCTGCTACTGTTGCTGCCCTGTCAAGCTGTGAGCCTGAGCCTGTGAGGCGTGTGTTGTGAGTAACTTGTGACTGCTGTGATAGTGTGATGTATTGATGCTGTTGCAGTGTTGCTGTCCAACTGCCACTGCTAGAGTGCTAGTCTGCTGTCTGCTATTATGATTATTTTTGAATTTCTGATTCTAGAATGGAGAATTGGAGTTTTGGAGATGAGATTAACGTTTAGCAATTCGCGTAAACTTTGGTAAAATTGGTATTAACCGATACCGTACCGAAATAAGATAGTATTTACCGATACCACACCGTATTATGAAAAATACCGTATTTTCCGAAATACTAAAATTGTATTTACCAATCAAACCGTATTTACCGAACCGTATAAACCAAAAAAACCGAACGAATAGTCCTACGGGTCATGGACTCGTTGTAATCAACAAGCTAACGAGCCGAGCGAGCTTGAGTGTAATCGTGTTCATTTCAAAATCTACTTATTTTAATTTTGAAAAAAAAACAAATGTTGCAGGAGATATTTTGAATTGAGAACACGAACCCATTAAACGAGTTTTTTAATAATACGGGGGTTTTTATATAGTCAACACACAACTCGCACCACCCTATACATGCTAAAAATTTATCCGAGGCACCCAAAGCCTTACGTAGGGCAGGTAGACACTTTCCAACTAAACGTGTGTGTGTATGTATATGCGTGTGTGTGTATTTGTAAATTCGATGGACGCTTGTGTCGAGAGCCCGAGACTGAAACTGATAGGATTCTGCCAGCCAGTCGTGCAAGCCCAAAAAAATGCCATGCGAGCGAAGTGTTTCTAGGGTATGGAAAAGGGCCATACGAGGAGCAAAACAAAAGCTGCTCCAAACCGTGCCCCACGGCCTAGCCCATTTTCTCCGTTGACCTCAGCTGGCTTCCTCGCGCCGCACACGGCTAACTCGGAAGCTTCCCCGCAGCCCACAGCTCTCCTCCCGCGCGGAGGTTCAAACAAAGTGACCTGATAAGCCCAATTCAAGCAACTCACACCCTAACAAGCTAGGAAGTTCTTCCCTCCAATAAAAAAAAAGTTTGAATGTTCCTCTAGAAAAAGGATGTTTTTATCAAGAAAAAAAGTTTGACGTGGGCTCAAAACAAGCTCGATAACATAAGAATTGATGGGCAGGATTCAAGCTGATCAAACAAGCCACGTATTGAGTGAGTTTGTTTGTGGATTTATGCAATTTTCATCGCGTAGGCTCCTTACTATGGTAACACGCTAATACCCAAAGTATATCAGGTGATATGTGGCTAATCCCAAGAGTGTTATAATGGATGGCACCGAAAATCTGGTTTTCTGAAAGTAGTCAAAATACGATTTTCAGATGTTAGCATAAAAAGCATTTCTCTGAATATTCAGGTACATGCGTACACAAGCTGAACAAGCGTATGGGAGCAAGCTAGATTTGTTCTTCCGTCACCAAGCATATGGGAAGCTGCATTTTCCAGCCTAACATGCGCAACTTTTATTTTTTGCACATTTAGCTGTGCAGAAATCCAGCTCAAGAAGAGCTTCAAAGCACACACTGCACATGAGCTTTAAGGTCAAGGGATTCTTCTTCCTGATCTTCCTCACCCACCTGAACATATGTGCCATCTGCAGATGCAGCAGAAAAACAAATCAGAAGGCATCACCAGGCAGTTGGAATCAAAGGATGCATCTGATTGATTTCTTTTCTAGACTGCAGCAAAAATTTATCCCAGATGCTGCATCTGATCAAGAACTCCATAACTGAAGATTTGGTCGGCGCGCTCACACGACGGTTATGTGCGCGACCTAGCTGTAAGACATACATATCATGCTGTGCAGGAGTAATCGCAGATCAAAGGATCCATGTGCATAGCTCATGTGCAGCTCCTTGGAGGGAGGATTCAGGAGCTAGTTTAGTGGCCATTCTTGCTTAGGGAAGACAGGGGATTAGTTTATGGGCATTGTGCCATGTGAGGCCTTAGTCTGATCAAATGAGGGCAGCACTTGAGCTCATGTGGCCTGTCTCCCATGGGGATCCTTCAGGGTTTCAGAAAGCACAAGTTGGCCATTTCGTAATCTCTCTTCTTCTTCCTTTTCTCTTCTCTGCATTCTTTTCGTCTTAGGACCACTCGTTTCTTGGATCTGGTGCCCTTAGATCTCCGCGCACGTCCTGTCAAAATGATTAGATTCAGAGACAACATTAGTTTCAGGCAAAACTGAACTAGTGACTACTGGCTAGTGTGAAGTGTGTACTTGGTTCAGACTAGGTAATGACCACCATCTAGTATACTGCCTACTGAATATCCTGAGCTAGATCGATATTTTGAATGTTAGTCAATTTTGGTATATGTCAATTTTGATTTTCTTTCATTCTTTTTTAAAAGGTTTTTGAGATTCATCTCCACTATTCATAACCAGCCGGAACCTAGACTGTAACCATTTGGTTATTGGGTAATTCCTTGTCAAATTCATTGCAACTATTCCAAAATAATATATCAGAAAGATTTCTTTATCCATTCCCGGTACGATTTTTGCTGCATCTTCAGGAACTAGTCCAACTGAAAAATACGAACCTTGATGGATAATATAGCATTTGCTTTGAGTATTGAAATAAAATCTCTTACAACCAATAGCATATGCTGATAGGACATAGTCAATACATACAAAATGTGCAAGATAAGATTTTGAACTAAAAGATCACCAGTATTTTGCTAGCTTTATCTAGTTCATCAGGCTTTGAGTATGGTTAATACCCATACAAATGTTGGGAGGCAAGCGGATGGTGTGATCTCACCAGTGCCTTGTGGTCCTCAGGACAAGATTTTGCGGTTGTACTTGACATAATATTATCTCTTCAAACTAGAGGAAGGGTTAGTGGTGATCCTGTGGTACTATATATCTACGCATCTTTGGAGGATGTTAACATTATTATCACTAGTCAAGGATCACATCACACCACCAGATGAAAGTGCCAAGTGGTTTCCTAAGTGTTCTTATTCTAATGTAATATGTATATTAATTATGATGAGAGATGATCACGAGCACCTCTATGGGTCATTGAAACGGCAATTTTTTTTAATCTACTGGTCTAATATTTGATCCCCACTAGCTCTAGTTGCTGTTGACTGAGCAAATGATGATGTGGTGCTTTCCATGGAATTTTGGGTTTGGTGACGAGGGAGCTTCAATTATCACTAAAGAATCGTAAGGGCCTTCTCACCCCCAAAAACTAGCTAATGAGGTAAGGACTCTTTCACTTTTAAGTTAGGTCTCTTGCCCTTCCACAACTAATATGTGACTATTCTAACAATCTTCCCCTTCACATATTGGCATCCCTCAGCCGTTCACCATCCCTTCACTGTACACCGACAGTCATTCAGGGTCACAGTCTATCAGGCATTCACACACTAGTGTCCATTAGGCCAGAGATATTAGAATCTGGCTCTGATACCACTTGTAGGATCGAACACTGCAATCAGAGGGGGTGAATGATTACCTTTGCTTTTTAAATCTCTTAGTACTCGATGAAGATTTTGACCGCTCGCTCAACCCCTTTGTACATAATCATAATCTTCCTCTATTCGAATGCTTCGACATCGATACTGTTGGCGACGATCGAGTGGTCAACTTTGCGCATGATCGAGGAAGATGAAGTCGATGGAGAAACTCTATGCGCCACGCACTACGTACTCGTAATGATAACGAGTTGAAGACAATGCCCAGAAAACAATGCCATCGATGCCGACTAACTTTTCAAGAGTAGATCAGATCTCTTATTTTTAAAACATGTTCTGTGGCTACAAAGTGTCCTCACGACACCCCTTAAACTCTAGCACAAAAGCTTTCTCTCCAAAGTTGTCTTAAGTCCTTGGTTAACCCTCAACCTCTTCCTGATTTTATAAGCTAGAGCCCCAAACCATGTCTTTATCAACACAGGCATGGAATCCTAATCGATACCAAAAATTAACGAACGCGAAACCCTTTCAAACACAGATTTTTTAAAATATTTAAACCTTCCAAGTTATGGACACCTTCCATAACGTCTTCTAGCTCGTCACATATCGAAGCCTCTAGGACCGTATCCCCCGTAGCTTCTCCACGTATCATCCACCTTTGATCTCCACATGCTCCAGCGTGAGCCCGACCACCTCATGATATCCTCGACCGCCTGGACATCAGATTCCTCCTCCTCGTCACTGACCATGACCATCTCCACGCCCAACCTACATATGCAAAGACCAAAGAATTTTTTTCTGGTACAAGTTCTTGCCCATCCATAAACACAAACCAAATCATCCACGACCACAATTTCCTAGAATCAACCTCTGACTACTCAGTAAGACCGGTCAGACCACCATGCCCAGGCCGGTCAGACTGCTGGTCCAACAGGCACGAGTACTCGAGGTAATGGAAGATTACAAAAATTAAAGCACTTGAAGTCTACGAGTACCGACCGTAAAGCCTACGGTAACCGATCACAAAGCCCACGACTACTGATCACAAAGTCAATGACAACAGACAACAAATAACAAAGTCTACAACTACTGATCATCGATCAGGCACTATAGCTTTCAAGTATCAAGTGCCGACAGGTACTATAGCTTCAACCTCTGACCGGTTACTATAGCTATTGACTATCGACCGGTTACTGTAATAGACGAGCTTACGACCTTCGACCGTTTCACTATAGCTACTACCGGCTCACTATAGCTTCAATCATCCTTGGTCATTTTGCCGCGATTGTTCAGCCATGGTCGTTCTTCCATGCTCGAACTACTGTGATCGTTCTGCTGTGGTTGACATGCCATAGTCGTTCTGCCGTGCTCGACCTGCCATGGTCGATGCCTGCTGATAGGACCTACCAATTGGACCATCCATTATAAGGCCGATCGGACTACCGACTACCGACTGTGGTCGAAGCCTACCGATCGCCAACTGTGGTCGATCAAAACTTTCACAATACAAATTTCAATGCAACCCAAAAGTTAATTATTCATCATCACTGTATTCACAACCTCTACATGGTCTTACAATCTTCCCCTTGCAAAATTTGCGAAAAGAAAGTTTCAAAGCTGCAAAGGAAAGAATTTTGGCAAACCACAGCAACAAGCACTTGGTCATAAAGCTCCCCCTTAACACAAGAGAGTAAGTTTGAGCCAATTTCTCCCATTTTTCTCCCCTTGGGCAATGAAATCATCAAGAATTTCACCTAGAAAGAATAATTCTAAGAATGAGCAACGGGAGTAAACATCTAGAAACTTTATAGATTATCCAAGCCACTTGCATTTAATTAATATATTAACCAAGCCATCTTTTTGGGTAGAGCTACGTAGATCATATAAAGTCATATACCATATAGCAATGTCAAAATAATTCTTTAGCATGATTAAACAATTTAGATTAATGACAGACATCTCAATAATGACTAAATCAATTATAAAGAGCACAATGAGATATCACAATGAAAAGTCAAAGCCTAAAAGTGAAGCAAACTTTAAGTCTAGACGAGCTAGCAGTCTCATATAACAATCTATTGCTCCATACTCAACTCTTAAGTATGTGGCATACTTGCAGCATACTTTATTTCATGATGGCATGTTCGTAGCAAACTTCTTTTAGATGGTGACATATTTGAAGCATACTTCTTTTTATTTATGCACTTTTTGTGCCTTTTCTTTTTGTTTAACCATGGCATGATTGGAACATGCATCTTTTCAACTTTCTCTTTCTCATTAATTTTTTCATAACATGCCAAATTGAGTGAACATAAAAAGATTGTAATATGATACATACGAGCCTCATAGCCAAGATTTAAAATAAGACTCACAATTAAGCTAATCATTTTATATGAACATCACAAAGTACTATCTATAATCAATTTAGTCAAAGTATTTCGTTATGTCATGCTTTAGTTCAAATGTAGCAAATTAATTATAACCAGTCATGATCAAGACTACACAACATATAGGTAAATATGGTAAAGAGAGCTCCACAACTCATTTGATTTCAATGGTTTGGACTTGATGAATTATTTAACAAGTATAATAAACAAAGCTTCTGAATTTTTTTTAAACAACATGCTCCTCAGAATAATCTCATTGGATGATATACCCCCAACTCACTCCGCAAACAAACAAAATGAGAAATATCAAGCGGCATAGTGAGAATATCAGCAATCTGAAAATCAGACTCAACAAAGTGTAGAACAACATTACCCTTTTCCACATGTTCTCTTAGAAAGTGGACTCTTATATCAATATGTTTAGTCCTAGAATATTGTACTGAGTTTTAGCAATATTAATAGAACTAGTGTTATCACAATAAAGTGGAACACCACTCAATTCTAAACCATAATCCCTGAGTGTAGTAGAAATCCATAAACTTTGAGAACAACTAGCAGAGGCAGCTACATATTTAGCTTTAGCAGTGGATTGTGCAACAGATGGCTATTTTCTAGAAGACCAATAAATTAATTATATGCCTAAAAATGACATGTACCAGAAGCACTCTTTCTATCAATCCTACAACCCGCAAAATTACTATCTGAATATGCACGCAAGGTAAGACAGGATGAAGAAGAATACAAGGGTCTGAATTCTAAAGTTGATTGGAGGTACCTGAAATTTTTTCCATAGCCTAACGATGGTATGCCCAAGGTGAAGCTTGAAATCGAGAGCACAATCACACAGCAAAATGTATGTCTGGCCTCGAAGCAGTAAAGTAAAGTAGAGACCCGATCATGTCTCCATACTTTTTGGTCCATCGCCTGACCTTCTTCATCTAGATCAAGAACAGTTGTACACCCCATTGGTGTAGAACGCCTAAGCAGATCCTTCGTGTACTTAGTTTGATGAATAAAAGTGCACTGCTTAATCTGTTTTACTTGTAAACCAAAGAAGTAAGTTAACTCCCCCATCATACTCATCTTGAAATTCCTGCACCTAGTATCTGAAAACTTGAAAAATAAAGCATGAGAGGAGTCACCAAAGATAATATCATCCACATAAATCTGAACAGGTAATAGATCATTACCATGTCTAAGTGTAAAATTTGTTTTGTCTACCTTGCCTATTTAAAAATTATTGTTTAACAAGTATGACTTGAGCCTTTCATATCATGGTCTAGGAGCTTGTTTCAACCCAAACAAAGCTTTAGACAGCTTGTAGACATTATTAGGAAATTCAGGATTTTTAAAACTAGGTGGTTGCTTAACATAAACTTCCTTCTCAATAAAACCATTAAGAAAATCACTTTTAAAATCCATTTGAAATAATTAAAAACTTTTAGATGCAATAAATGCTAAGAGAATTCTCATAGCTTCTAATCTAGCAACAGGAGCAAAAGTTTCAGTAAAATCAAGACGTTCCACCTGAGTAAACCGTTGAGCAATAAGTCTAGCCTTATTTCTAACCATAACACTATCTTCACTTTGTTTATTTTAAAACCCCATTCAGTTCCAATCACATTATGTCCATGAGGAGGTTCAACTAAGGTCTATACTTTATTACGCTCAAAATTTTCTAATTCTTCATACATGGCATTGATTTAAGACTCATCAGATAAAGTGTGACTTACATCATTAGGCTCAAAAGAGGCAACAAAAGCAGAATAAGCATGTGAGTTAGGAGAAGTAAACCTCGAACATGTTATCCTTTCTTGAATGTCACTAATCATCAGTTCTGGGGGATGGTGCCGCTGAATATGCAATGGTGCAGAAGGTTCTGAGGTAGTTCCAACGTTACCAACCTCCTCTGTAGGTGATCCATCAGTTGATAGAGGCTCATCAGAAGTAGTAGTGTCTCCAGCTGAAGTTGAAATAGCAGCTACAAGATCCTCAACTGGTGCAAGTGGTAGCATAGGAGGAAAAGCATCATCAGAGCCAATATCCTCCTCTTCATCAAGAAATATGCTTTCTAACTCCCCCTGAACCTGTGTACCTGAAACTGAAATGACAGGTCTAGTACCAGGATTAGCCTCATCAAAAGTAACATCGTAGGTCTCAACAATTTTGTTAGCCTCTAAGTTGAGTACACGATAAGCACGAGAGTAAGTAACCAAGAGAAATGCCATATAAAGATCTAGATTTAAATTTATCAAGATTACCATGTTTGATAATAAAGCATTTACAGCCAAATACTCTGAAGTGATAAACACTAGGCCTATGCCCAAATCTTAACTCATAAGAAGTTTGTGCAATGAGGCTATCAAGAATACTTTATTAGAAACATGATATGCAGTGAAAATAGCCTCAGCCCAAAACTTCCTAGGAGTAGCATGTTCATCAAGCATAGTTCAAGCCATCTCAATTAATGTTCTATTTTTTCTCTCTGTAACCCAATTTTGCCATGGGACATGAGGAGACGAAAATTGATGTTCTAGACATGTTTTAGAGCAAAAAGAAGCAAATGCTGAATTCTTCAATTCAATACAATTATCACTTCTTATAACTTTTATCACACCTAGCAATTCATTATTGAGTCTTAGAAAGTCTTTAAAATGACCAAAAGCCTCATCCTTATACACCATAAAGTAAACCGAAGAATATCTGGAGTAATCATCAACAATTACAAGTATATACAATTTGCCCCCAACAAATTGAACACTAGAAGGACCTATAGTGTTCATGTGTAACAATTGACCAGGGTCATCTATAATTATTATAGTAAGAGGTGGGTGTGGAGCAACTACCATCTTATATGTCTACAAGGGGAACAAACCAAGTCTTTACCACCCTTTAGCTTAGGTAACCCCCTAATGAGATACATCCCACTAATCTGTATAAGGTGATTACAACCAATGTGTCCAAACCTACGATGCCAAAAGAATAGATCTCTGGATTCAAAAGTTACCAAGCATTTAACATTAGGTGAATAAGTATGATTAAAATCTGTTCTAAAGACCTTCCTTGATCAAGATATATTAAAAATAAGATCCCTAGAAGCATCTAACACTCTACAAGCATGTTTCTTAAAGCTCACCTTAAAGTTATCGTCTATCAACTATGAAACTAAAAGCAAATTGTACTTCAATTTATTTACCAAAGCAACGTCCTTGAGAATGAATTTATCATTAACTCGTACTATACCTTTAGCCATCACAATGCCTGTTGAAGTATCCTCAAAAGTGATCAACTCATCACTGGATGCCTTACTGAGGGAGGAGAACCATCTTCAATCACCGGTCGTATGCCTCGAACAACCTGAATACGCTAGCCACGTGTTCCCCTTCTTCATTTGTTATCCCTACATCATAGGAAACATCGATCGGTGTCACAATATTGGGGTTAGTGAAATAGGATTTAGGAATCTAGTACTTAGATACACGATGAACAGGGGCAACAGCAGGCAACGATAAAGATTTAAGTGAAGAATTAGCCATTGTCAAATTCCAGTCAGACCACCATTGAAAAGCTGGTCTGACTATGGGGTGGTCTGACCGCCTCAACAAGGCTGGACTGACCGCCGACCGATCTGATCGCGTGAAAACACTGGTCGAAACATTAGTTCGACCATGGGACGGTCTGACCGCCTTTGCAAGGCAAGTCTAACCGTTGATCGATCTGATCGAGTAGAACACGCTGGTCAAAATGCTAGTCCGAACACGGGCCGGTCTGACCGCCTCTGCAAGGTTGGTCTAACTGTCGACCAGTCTGATTGCATGGAAAATGCTGGTCTGACCGGTCCTGTTGCAAAAGCTCCCAAAACTACAGAAGATTGATTAGAGGGAGCAAAGCGACGATAAGGAGCTTTCACAGACTCCACTCAAGAATCCTTCCTTAACCTGTCTTTCTTTTCTTTCTTCACTTTTCGAAAGTAAAATTGAACCAAATAACCATTTCTACTACAGTGAGTGCATTGATACTTGCTTTATGAAAAGTTATATCTATCGATTTCACAGCACTCACTTTGGCAGATAAATCCTTCACAATACCAGCAGATTTAAAGGCAATTTGTTTTGGGTTAGATTTCACTTTGATTTTCTAGGTTTAAGAAGCTTAACTATCTTAGGGGATTATTCTTGGCATACTCAACAAAATTAAATATTAGAGTATGATTTTAAACTTGTCTAGGATCATATTCAAATTCTTCTTGTCAAAAGAAAATATATCTAAAATACCCTTAAGATACCCATTCTCTTTAGCCAATAAGGAATAAGATGTGCACTTAACAGATTCTATCATAAGATTCTTGTAAGCACTAGACTGAGTCAATCTTTCTTTTTCAACAAAATCATTACATTGTCTAGTCAATTCTTTATTTTAGTGTTAAGCTTATGATAGTTAGAGCAAGAGGATATCTCATGATAAAGAATCTGTTGAATTATTTCCTAGGATGAATTAAGTCTAGCTTCTAACAATTCATAATTAAAGCAAACTTTAAATTGAGTATATGAAATACCTGCCTCTAAACATGTACGAGAACTAGACTTGAGCTTTTTAATTTCATCATCTACATGTTTTAACTTTTCAGTACAGGAGTCATGTGCCAATTACGTCACTAAGTTGGACCAAGTATAATACATTAATTGTTCTAGCAGACTATAACTCAGAATGTAAAACTTGACAAACTCACAGAATTCATTATAAAAAATGAAGGCTCTAAGTCTATTGATTTCAGAATTTAAGCTCTCAACAACAAAATCATGACTTGTAATTTTCATTTTATATTTCTTGAGCTTCTATGTCAATCTAAGTACATCATGAGATAAATCTATATAACAAGATTTTACCTCATCAGGATCACTGTAGAGATCATCATTGTCGAGCTACTCACTATTTACCATAAAACACATCCCTATGAAGTCCACCTCTTTTGCCTTCTTGCCATTGTCCTCATCATCGCTTGCAGAATCAACATTGCTCAAATCAATTTCTTCAGTGCTGAAAGTACTTCATTGACTGCCTTGCTATAGTTATGCTTCTTACTTGGGTTAATCTTGAATTGAGAACAACGAGTTAATGCCTTATCATCCTTGACCTTCTTGCTCCTCAGTTTGGAGCAATTCATCTTGATGTGATTAATCTTACCATATTCATAACATCTGATAGGGCCTTCTCTCCGTCTTGATCTAATGTTATTAATTGTCTTAGTCACCCTGTTGGAGAAAAGTACAAATTACTCTTCTGGAATCTCCTCTAATTGTTCATCTAAAATAGAGCACAATACAGACACAGAAACAATAGAGGAATTAGAAGAATTGTCAGCTTGGTTAGTCGCTAACCAAATAATTAGACTTATTTATCCTGGTCAAAATATTAAGAATAAAGATCATTCAAAGTGAGTGTTTTCATGTTAACAGAATGATTAATTGTAGTGACCAGTACATTCCAAACAGACATATCCAAAGTATTTAAAATTTGGTGAGCATAGTCAAAATCAGAATATATGACATCAACAGATTGCAAATCAGTAACAATTTTATTGAAGCGATCAAAAAGTACATCTACTGATTCTCCAGTTTTCATCTCAAATTTAAAATACTCCTTTTTGAATTGGTTCTGACGAACACTTTTAATATATTTAGAACCTTCATGATAATCAACTAGAGTAGTCCAAATTTTATATGCAAATTTAATATGAGCAATTCTGACAAACTCGTTTCTACGTAATCCTTGCAATAAAATATTTCTAGCCTTAGCATTAGCTTCAACATCAGCAGTATTTTCAATTGTAACAACAGGAGGCACTATGTATAAATTTTTATCTTTTTGCCAAATAGCATTACCTTGTGCTTGTAGAAACATTATGCGAGTTTTCCAATAGAGATAATATGATCTATAAAAAAACAGTGGCTTACCTAGAAAACGATCCCGATCTGATGCCATTACGACCTGCCCTAATACCACTTATAGGATCGTAAGAGCCTTCTTACCCCAAAAGCTAACCAATGAGGTGAGGAACTCCTCCACTTTTAAATTATGTCTCTTATCCTTCCACAACCAATATGAGACTATTCCAACAGCCACATATGCATACATGGCTTCTATGTGTATGAATGAAACTTCAGAATAGATCCGCAACCTCATGCGTATGAACAAATACCCGATTCGTTAAAAGGAGGCAATGAAATACCACGCTTTTATGAAAGATGTTGATTTAAAGGGCATTAATTTGAACAAATCGCCCTGAAACCAACCGTTGCCTGGATGCATTAGCTAGGCTTCCATCCATAGTGCCAATTGAGGTCGTTTTCAACATTATTACGTCTAGCCATTGGATTGGAGTTGTATATTGCCATGATGCAAGGTTGATTTTAGGAGCTAATGAACTCAAGAATTTGTCCGCTCTTCGTTTGTTTGGAACATAATAATCACAACATAAAGGAATACTAGTACCTAGCTAGATAGGCATGGACTAATTGCAAATCTTAAGTGATAAATGTACTTCGCATGGACACAAATCAAACCATTGTCTATTGTCTTGTCAGGGAATAGAAGACTTTGGGTTACACCAAGATTCTTATTTGAAGCTACCTATATGAGGTAAAAAGAACTATACCACGAGCAGAAAATGCATCAACATTTGGTAAGCATTGGCTTTATTAGAAGCAACGAGATAAAAAGTGGTGGCAAGGCACTCAAATCACATCATCCAAAATATTATTTTTGTCAAAAGGCACCATTGATTAAGTCATTTGGTGTCATCACTCACCAGGTCTAGTCATCTCAATGGGATTTCTCAACTAATTAAATTGATTCCTAGTGGTTATCATTGATACTATTTGTTTGCTTTTGCTTAGCTATTTTGGCTTCCTGGATTTCATTATGAATAAAACGCAATGTGTGTTTGAAAGACTATTAACACATGGTTTTGGCACTTAGTACATCAAACCAGCTTCTGGCACAGATGATACGTTCTCCGTTGTTTTCCTCCCCCCTTTCCTGCCCTTTTGAAGGATCTTCTGTCCCCTACAAACAAAGCCTTATCACTCTCATCTTTACTATTTCCCTTGTATAATTTTCCTGTAGCTTCAATATTGTTTTTGAGGCAACCTGTAATTTCAATATAAGCCACTAAATCCAGTAGATCCCCATTCTATTGATCTATTCACACACACAAAAAAACTTGTCTTCTCCCATCGCTGTGTGAATTTGCTTGACAAGCAATAAACAAACAAAAAACCACAACCTAGTTTTAATATATTTTTTAGGCAGACAAGCCCAATTGTTTACTGTCCAGTTAGTTGTCTATTGACTCCATTAATTCTCTCTTTCCAATGCAGGTATATATAGTCACCATGTCCTGTACTGCAACTGAGATGCAGTTCAGACTTCAGAGCACTGTAACATGGTCCTAATTAGTTTACAGAGAAATTATTTACGAATAGCGAAACTGATGTATTATAATTAACAAGTTAATACAAATATCAAGTTGCAGAATACAATGTGCAGAAAGTTTGCTGAGGTCAGCTGGCACTTTGTACAAATAACAAGTTGCAGACGTGCAGTCTAGCTTGCAGGGTATGATATATATAAAAGCAGAGTACCTATAAGGCAGTAGAGAAATGCTAAACCTTAGCAAAATTAGGTAAGAAAACAAATTTGGTGTGTCAATTTGATGGGAAACGTGAGAAAACTAACTCAATCAGCAATCTCAGATCTCATGTATGACAGCAAGAGACCAAAAAACGTACAACTGGTGCAAACCTGACCTTATGATCTCTCTAATTTTTTTAGTTGTATAGACTGATTAAACCATCTCACATCTGATTTAACTGACTGACTGATTAAAGAATAAATCAAAGTTGTCAAATGATGCAACAGTGAAGGGGCATATAATTGAATCTCCTACTGATATATAAAAAAGTGGGATTTGTATGTACTTCTTGGCATGCACAATTGGAGTCATAATCACCTGCACAAATGCGACAGCTTAGGAGTAAGAGATTTGTCATGTGTGTCATTCTACGCTTGAATGAAATTAAAATGTCCCAAAAAGTCAGCTTAACATTCTGCTAAAATGCTTCCTTGATTAGAAGCCACAAAGCATCGACAAGAAGAGACATATTTCAGGTATTAAAGTAACCCGAGGGAACAGATCACTGAAAGGTCAGAAATGGCACTAATTTGATTAATATTTGCCTGCGAATATTTCTGTCAAAGTCAACTTAGTGTGTGATCAGTTCAGATTATTGTGTCAAATCAATCTTAAGCAGTTGATTAGGCATCTGATCACTAATAAGACAAGCAGGAAAAAAGAAACTGAACAAAAGCATTTTACAAGATTAGCATCACATAAATAAATCCATGGCAACATCAACAGTACATTCCTGGTGGCATGGCTATCCAACAGAAAATAATATTGCTGATCAAAGTAACAGTTCCAGCCTGAGATTGGTCAAGGAATCAAATGGACTCCACTATTTTACACCTGAAAGGGCATCAAAGAAAATATTTCTTTTTTCTTATTAGAATCTGCAGTTTGTCAGAAGACCAGCTGAAGAAGAAGAGCAAGTTCAGATGCATATGTACATAAATTAAACGTAAATCATTTCCCTCTGTGCATACAGGAGAAGGTCAAATTGACCAGTTGACCTGGATTTTCTTGAAATTTCAAGAACACTCAATTTCTTTTACCTTTTCATATGTGAGTAATTTGTTGTCATTTTCTAACAGCTATCGTTTTAGGGCTAACAAAGTTCATGTACAGAATTCAGAACAAAATCTTTGCACCAGAAATCTATCTTCAGAGTTCAGATGTAAATGTATCAATTACATGAAGTACAAGGAGGCTAGTGCAGTGCCTTTTGTTAAGGGTAGAATAGGATTGTTATTCGTTTCCATATATGCCTTAGTTTCCTTATCTGTATATGGCATATTCCTCTATATATTACCTTGTACTCTCTATATATATTGTCCTTTGGGCTTTATGAATATACACATAATATTCATAACATGGTATCGGAGCTATGGCTCTAACCTTGTTCTTCCGCTGCCTTCGACGCTGCCTAGGCTACCGCCACCACTGCTCAGGCCGCCACCCCCGCCCGAGCCACCGCCGTCGTCTCCACTCGATCTAGCGCCACTCGCCAGATCCAGCGCTGCTGCTACCTGATCTATCGTCGCCACCGCTGCCGCCCAGGCCGCCACCACCATCTCCACCAGATCCGACGTTGCTGCTGCCCGCTTCGTCGTCGTCGTCGCTCGACTGAAGCTGCCTTCGTTTCAGCCGCCGCTTTGCCGACGGCTGCTTCACCATCGTCGGCCCGCACGTCACCCCTGAGCCACTGGCCGATGCTTTGCCGGCCGCCTACTCTACCGGTCGCTGCTCCGTCGGCCACCCGCTCTGCCTGCTCGCCGCCTTAGTGACACCCAAGCCAAGTCGGTCGTCTGTTTTGGTTTGTGAAGTTCTGGTCGACGCTCGTTTTGTATTAACGTAAAAAAAGAAAAAAAAGAAAAAACACAACGTTGATCTAACCGCCGCGCCGTCCAGCGCCACTTGTTAGACTTCGTTGCCTTGGTCGCCGCACTGTCCAGCGCCACCTACCGATGGCTCCCATTCTTGGGAACAAAGCTTTGTGGAACGAACTACAGATTATGGTTTTCTCTCATGGAGATCACACTTGATGGTCTTCGCCTTTGAGGACACGTCGCCGATGAACGCCCTCTCCGCCACCGCCGGTTTAACCTCCTCCTAGGTAGTCTACTTCTGCACCTCCTGCAGCAGATGAGGCTGCTAAGAAAAAGGCAAAGGCTGTTGCTGACGCTACTGATGAGGATTTTCAATATGCCATTGACACTTTCGAGCGCGGGTGTGCTGATGAGACCCGTTCATGCTATCCTGGTGGTCAGCGTTGATGACTCCATCCAGCTAGACATTGTTGGTCTACGGTCTACTCGACAGATCTGGGAGTACTTGCATGAGCGATACCAGCAGAGCAGTGATGTTCAGTTCTTTTTGCTTTAGCGTGAGTTGGAGATGCTCCGCCAGGGAGATTCTTCCATTGATGACTTCTTTCGGGCCCTGGCAAGTCTCTAGCGCCAGCTTGATGAGTTGGCCTCTCCACTTTGTTAGGAGTGTCATAAAGTGAAGAAGGTGGATCATGATCGCCTTCGCCTTTATGACTTCGTCTGTCGCCTTCACCTAGAGTTTGAGCTTATCAGAGCTCAGCTGTTGAGCCGCTCTCTACAGCTGATTGTTACAAAGGCCCTTTCGATGCTTTGGGCTGAAGAGCTTCGTCTCGGGTTAGCAGCATAGTCTGTTTTGACTGTGCTTGTTGCCCGTTTTTCGACTACGACAATGATATCTTCTTCGACTAAGGCCTCTCCCCATGTGTCTATCTCCGCTCCTGTTTTTGCACCAACTGGAGTTCTGTGCAACTATTGCAAGAACATCGGACACGACTACTAGAGTTGTGCGGTGTGAAAAAAGCGAAACAAGACACGTGGGGGTGGGCGACCAAAGAGGGCAAGGAGGCCCTTCCTTCACAGGAGGACAGATCAGCTCATCAGTTTCTGCTCAGAAAGGTGACTCTGTTCAGCAGCTTTACCAGGCTCTACTTCAGCAGCTCTCTCACAGCTCAGCGGGTTCTGCCAGTCTAGCTCAGACGTCTCCTCTAAGTACCTCTTGGGTTCTAGATTCTAGTGCCTCTTTTCACATGACATCGGACTCCACATCTTTCACTTGAATAGGACCTCCTTATTTTTCCTATCTCTGTTCAGACAGCTGACGGTACTTCCTTGTCTGTCAACTATCAGGGCATTCTTGTTGTCAACTGACTTTTCTATTCCAGTTGTTTCTCATGTTTCCAGCTTACCATGCATCTTCTTTTAGTGGGGCAGCTCACTGATTTTGGTTGTAGGGTTATTTTGGACTCTCACACCTGTTTCGTCCAGGATCGACGGATAGGGATAGTACTTGGGACTGTCCAGCGTCGTAGGGATTGTTAGGGTCTCTACATTCTCGACCACCTCCACCTTCCATCCACTTCAGTTGCTCTTACCACGCTTACCTCTACCACCACTGCTGCCACCACCTCTATAGCTTTTGCGCAGTGGCATCACCGTTTAGGACACCTATGTGGGACCCATCTTTTTTCATTAGTTTATCAGGGTGTTCTTGGACGTGTTACTGTTGACACATTAATATTTTGTCAGGGTTGTAAGCTGGGCAAGTAGCTACAACTTTCTTATCATTCTAGTGAGTCCATGTCTTCTCGTCCTTTTGATTTAGTTCATGCAAATGTATGGGGACCTACACTTATTATCTCAAAAGGCAAGCATAAATTCTATGTAATTTTCACTGATGATTATTCCCATTTCACTTAGCTTTTCCCAATGTCTAATCGTGGTCAGTTTCTTGCGATCTATCATGCTTTGCCATGATGATTCATACTCAGTTTGAGTCCTCTATCTGTATTTTTTGCTGTGATTCTGCTGGAGAATACTGTTCTGGTGCTTTCGGACAATTTGGCACTCTTTACTAGTCTTCTTGTCCTAATTCCCACGCTCAGAATGGGGTTGCTGAACGCAAGCATCATCATCTGCTTGAGACTGCTTGCACTCTTCTCCTTTCCTCTCACATTCCACTATAGTTCTGGGCAGAGGTTGTTTCTACAGCTGCATATCTCATCAATATGCAGCCTTTCACTGCTCTTAAGGATATCAGTCCTATAGAGCATCTCTACTCTAGAGCCCCTAGTACAGTCACCTTCGTGTTTTTGCCTGCACCTGTTTAGTCCTGTTGCAGCCTTATGAGCGCACCAAACTATCAACCCAATCAGTTGAGTGTGTATTTCTTGTGTACAGTTCTGAGCATAAGGGTTATCGCTGCTATGATCTTTCTGCTCGATCGATTATGATCTCACGAGACGTTGTCTTTGATAAATCTCGACCTTTCTTCTATCGAGATTTAGCTCGTTGTCCTGCTTCCACCAACGAGACGATGTCCTGGTTGTCTCTCCCCGACTCTTCACCCATTTCTCCCCTTTCACAGCCTTGCTCTAGCATGTCTCCAGTGGTTCCTTCTATACCTTCACCTCTTGTGTTGCCTTCTGCAGCACCGCCTCTTGCTCCTGCAGCACCACTATCTCGTTTCTCTAGGGTACACTACTCCAAACGTCCTCGTTCTTCACCAGACTCATCTTCTGGTATCTTGCCAACACCGATGCCTGATTCCTCTAATGATGCTCCTCGTTACACCCTTCATGACCAGACATCCCTTCGACTTCCTGATCGTCTTGATTTTGCTTCGACGATTCATGCTCTCTTTGTCATTGAGCCTAGTTCTTTTCATGAGCCTGCTTCTCATTCTGAGTGGCAGCTCACTATGGCAAAGGAGCTTGATGCTCTTAGATGTATGGAGACTTGGGATATTGTACCGACATATGTACATGCTCGTCCTATCACGTGCAAGTGGGTGTACAAGATTAAGGCCAGGTCTGATGGTACTATTGAGTGCTACAAGGCTCATCTTGTGGCTCGTGGCTTCCAGCAAGAGTATGGTCATGATTACGATGAGACGTTTGCCCCTATTGCCCATATGACCACTGTTCGCACTCTTGTTGCGATTGTTTCTGTTCGACGGTGGTCTATCTCTCAGCTGGATGTTAAGAATGCCTTTTTGAATGGTGTTTGCATGAGGAAGTTTATATGCAGCAACCATCTGGGTATTCTGTTCCAGATGGCCATGTCTGTCGTCTTCGTTGTGCTCTTTATGGCCTCAAACAGGCCCCTCGTGCCTGGTTTGCGTGTTTCACCTCAGTGATTACCATTGTCGGTTTCACTGTCAGTGCCCACGATCCTGCTCTTTTTGTCTATGTCTCACCTCGAGATAGGACACTACTTCTATATGTGGATGATATGCTTATTACTGGTGACGATTCCTCATTCATCACATATGTGAAGAAGCATCTCAATGAGTAGTTTCTGATGATTGATCTTGGTTTGTTTATGTTCCTCCTTGGGATTGAGGTTTCTTCCACGCCTGAGAGTTACTACCTCTCCCAGTAGAAGTATGTTTAAGATCTTCTTGATCGGTTTGGTCTGACTGACACTCGCATTGTTAAGACTCCTATGGAGCTCTCCCTTCAGCTTCATGCTACTGATGGTGATCTTCTTGAGGATCCTACCTGTTATCGCCATCTTGTCGGGAGTCTGGTATATCTTGTGAGCACTCGCCATAATATTGTTCAGGCTGTTCATATCTTGAGTCAGTTCATGGCTCGTCCTACTCATCTTCACTACAGTCACCTCCTTCGTGTTCTTCGCTACTTGCATGGGACAATCTCTCGTCGCTTGTTTTTCCCTAGCTCCACCTCACTACAGCTTCAGTCATACTCTGATGCGACCTAGGCTAGTGATCCTTCTGATCGTCGTTCTCTTTCTGCTTACTGTGTTTTTCTTGGCTCCTCCTTGATTGCCTGAAAGATAAAGAAGCATACTACAGTTTCCCGTTCGAGTGCAGAGGCTGAGTTGAGAGCTATGGCAGCAGTGATAATAGAGATTACTTGGTTGAGGTGGCTACTTGCAGATTTTGGAGTACCTGTAAGGGAACCTACGACACTTATGTCTGATAGTACAGGTGCTATCAGTATTGCTTATGATCTAGTGAAGCATGAGCTCACTAAGCACATTGGTGTGGATATTTCATACACTCGCTCATAGGTGCAACTGAAAGTACTTGCTCTATAGTTTGTACCACCAAAGTTACAGCTTGCTGACTTCTTCACGAAGCCACAAACTAGAGCACAACATTTGTATATCCTTATCTGTATATTCTTTTGTACTCCATATACATACATACATACATACATACATACATACATACATACATACATACATACATACATACATACATACATACATACATACATACATACATACATACATACATACATACATACATACATACATACATACATACATACATATGTGACCCTTTAGGCCTCATAAATATACACATAATATTCATAACACCTTTCACTAAAATCAGGGGACTCACCTGATAAGAACTTTGGCTCTATTTGCCAGGAAAAACACACACAATTACAGAAACATAAAGGAGGCACCAGAATTAAGGAGAGGTAACCATATGAACCTTTGACCCATAATAGCTGCATCTAATCACAAGCTCCAAGACAAGGCCACATGTGTAGGCCCTTCACACATATAACATGCACACTACCTTGTGCTCTCTTTCCCATAAATTTGTAGCACCACAGAAAAACACATACACCCACAGCAACAACTCTCTCTCTCTCTCTCTAAAACTTGCACAAACGTATCATAAGATGTATATAACACATCGAGACCAAGAGCAGCTCACCTCTGCCATAACAGTAGCTGCACAAGAAGAGGCTACAAGCCCCTCCATGTCCTGGCACAGCGAGTGCATTGATGCATGGATCTAACAATGTCGACAACGACGTCCACGTCTCCTGCGCCCGACCATGACCATGGTCACCACCTCTCCTCCAGCTCCTTCACCTCATCGACGTCGCCGGCAATGCCACCGCCGTCACCGTCGTCGCTACCACCGACGATCTCCGCCACCGACCCTCACGACGGCCCGGCGTGTCTGAAGCTTATCGAGGACCTGACCACCCACGCCGGCGCCATCCAGCGGCGTGTCCTCAGCGAGATCCTCGCCATGAACGCCGGCACGGACTACCTCCGCGGCTTCCTCGGCGACGTCGAAGGCAGACGCACCGACGAGCTCGCCGCCGCGTTCAAGGAGCGCGTGCCTGTCGTCGAGTACGAGGACGTCAAGCCGTACATCGAGCGCATCGCCAACGGCGCCCCTTCGACCCTAATCTCCTCCAAGCCCATCACCGAGCTCCTCACTAGGTAACATAACTTAAACCACACACACACGCTTAATCTTGACGTCGTTGTTCTGCCGCTCACGGCGCTGGTGCATGCGCAGCTCCGGCACGTCGGGCGGCCAGCCGAAGCTGATGCCGGCGACGGAGGAGGAGCTCGACCGCAAGACCTTCCTCTACAACCTCCTCGTCCCCGTCATGAACAAGTAAGTCGTACTAGCCATATCACTCCATGCACGCACACGCGCGCGCGCGCACACGTGTGACTGGCTGAGGCATGTGCATGTTGGCATGCAGATACGTGCAAGGGCTGGACGAGGGGAGGGGGATGTATCTGCTGTTCGTGAAGCCGGAGATCACGACGGCGTCCGGGCTGGTGGCGCGGCCGGTGCTCACGAGCTACTACAAGAGCCGCCACTTCCGGCAACGGCCGGACAGCCCGTACACGCGGTACACGAGCCCCAACGAGGCGATCCTGTGCCCGGACAGCCTGCAGAGCATGTACGTGCAGCTGCTCTGCGGCCTCGCCCGCCGCGGCGAGGTGCTCCGCGTCGGCGCCGTCTTCGCCTCCGCCTTCCTCCGCGCCGTCAAGTTCCTCGAGGGCCACTGGCGCGCGCTCTGCGACGACATCCGGGCCGGCCGCGTCGACAGTGCTCGCGTCACCGACCCCGCGTGCCGGGAGGCCGTCTCCAAGGTAGTCGGCCAGCCCGACCCGGCTCTGGCCGACGCCATCGCCGCCGAGTGCAGGGCCGGCTCGTGGCAAGGCATCGTGAGGCGGCTGTGGCCGAGGACGAAGTACATCGACGTCATAGTGACGGGGTCAATGGCACAGTACATACCGCTGCTGGAATTCTACGGCGACGGCTTGCCCCTGGTGTCGACCATGTACGCGTCGTCGGAGTGCTACTTCGGGATCAACCTCCGGCCGCTGGATCGGCCGGAGGACGTGGCGTACACGCTGCTGCCCAACATGTGCTACTACGAGTTCATCAAGGTGGAGAAGGACGGCGAGGAGATCCGGGAGGGGAAGGTGGTCGGCCTCGTCGACGTCGAGGTCGGCGGCTACTACGAGCTCGTGGTCACCACGTTTACAGGTGAGCGACGTGAGCCTTTCTTGCCTTTTTGGTAGTTTCCAATTCACGTTGATTTGTTGAACAACTGCACGCATTCTAGGCGGTCCAATTCCAAAATCAACGGCTGATACTGGGTGAGCCTCAAGTTAGTCACTACAAAATGTTTCTCAACTTTTTATGCCACGATTTTTTATACCTGTTCCTACTTCCCACTCAGAGGATAGGTAGTGATGGTGTAAAAAAAAGTGTTTGTAAAGTGTGTAAAGACACAAACACATATACCACAACCGCTCCTTTTTCCTAATTATTAATAGGTGTAGCAACCACATATATGTAGGAACTATTCAATTGCAAAATCAACCGCTAAGATTATGTGCCTCTCTAGGTAATATACTAATATATAATTCCGGTCCTACATATGACTTTTTTCTTTTAATCTTGTGATCAAATGGTTATTGAAATTAATCCTTTAGAAATATGGTTCTTGAAAAGGATTTAGGCCCTGTTTGGATCCCTTGACTAATTTTTAGTCACCTAAAGTTTAGGTCTAGTCGATCCAAACAGGTGAACTAATACCTGGACTAATTTTTAGTTCATCCCCAACTAGCTATTAGTTCATTAGTTGGCAAATGTGGACTAATTGTGGACTAAAAGGTGGACCAAACAGCAAAAGGCGAAAATACCCCCGCTACCATTTCTCCACTACTCCACATGCAACACACTAACAAATATAAGGGTATAAATGTCTTTGCCCATGAAAGTCACCACCTTTTAGTCCATGTATCCAAACAGCACTTGACTAATTTTTAGTCACCTAAAGTTTAGTCACCTAATTTTTAGTCCACCAACTAGTGAACTAATAATTAGTTCTAGGCGATCCAAACAGGCATTTACTCTAGTTCATTTTAGTTGAAAACGGGATTGGAGGCACACATTTCAGTTGTATGCATATATCAATGGCTCTTTTAGCTGAAAGTGGAATTGAAATGCAGAGTGAAAATACTTTTTGAATGTGGTACCATACTGGATGGTGGTCCGTTTTTCAAAGATTAGTGTAGGCGTCTTAGATGAAAAGATTAGTGCCTTTTCTTTTCCTTTTTTAGTTTTTATTTTGGCTTTTGCGGTCTACTAGCTGTTCCCCTAATGGTGGACAGCATTGAGCTTTGCTTCCCTCAGCCACAGTACACTGCTTGCATATTTTGTACGGCTTAGGTTTCTTCACACTACAATACCTTTATTCTGTCCATCTTAATTTGCATTTTTATCAGTTAAGTACTGTTTTTGTTTACAGACTGAAAGTTGAATTTTTGCGGTCTGTTTTGTTAAAGAAAAAACTAATTTAGCTACATAAGGTAAGCTAACAGGTCAATTGGTTGGGGAAAGTATTTTCTTAACTATTATATTTTCCAAGAGTATACTTTAATTCATGAAATGAATGTGTGTGAACTGCGATCTTTCCCTACCACATCATTTCCATTTCTTTTATATTTAAGGAATAAGTAAATAAATAAATCGCGTCTGTTTGCTTGTGTTTCTTGTGATTAGATGCTCTAGAATTAAATTAATGGGAACTTGATTTGGAGAAGAACTCTTGGGGGGTTTAGCCACTTGGGATGACCCAGTAGGCCAATGGGGTGTAGGCCTGTGTAGGGTGCTTGACTCTGGATACCTTGTCTCCTAGCTTGCAATAACCTTTCATGTCAGTTGTGAAATTACTTAGTTTGGAAAGGGATTAAAAAAGGGCAGGTCGCACCTATGCACCCCTCCGGTCACCAAGTTGTTTTTAACTTTTCACTGTCTCCGATGCAAGAATTATACAATAGTTTCTGAAAATAATATGCTCATAAAATAATAAAAACTGTAATTGTGAAAGAATTTTCAAGACAAATTAATGACACTATTTTATATGATCAATCTATATACTTTTATGTAATATTAATAGTCAAAATTTTGAAAGCCAATCCCCCGACAACATATATTTAATGATAGAGGGGGTAAATGGTGCCGTGGTAGGTTTATTTGCCCAAATCAGCCAGAGTTTTACGGGAATTTCCCTAGATGACACTCCTTTTGTGGTTCTAATATAGCCTTCCCTATGTCACCACAGTTCAATTAGTATGCTCTAGTAGCATTTGAATGTCTAATGCAGTAAAAAAGTACGTAGCACTCAAGATAAAAGCGAGAGAAAAAAAATCTGAACTACATATACTTAATAACGGAAAGAATATATTAACATGAAACATTTAGCGCAATCACACGATTAATTGGGTGCTTATGAATGCGCTATTGTGTTTAAAATGACATATAACAATTGGCAAATGATATGCTTCACTTTTTCTCTCTTAAAAAAATATACATTCTGAAGACTTGGTTCTGTATATTATTAAATAAACTGCATGATTGTGATATGGATATAAATTTTAGTATTCACTTGAGCATGATTGACTTAGAAAAACATTTACTTACTGGAGCAATAACTAATATATACTACCAAATCAAAAGGCTATGGAAGAGTCAATAATATATGCCCCAGGAACAACATGATCCACATGTGACATTTATTAAAATAATATCCAGTCAATTGACATATCCCTCTCAACCCCGGTCAGATTAAGGACTCCTTTTTAGCTTTATGGTTTATTACTTCTTTCCAAATAAATAAATAGGATGTCATCTCTATTATCTTTTCGAAATGGTTTATTGGAATAGTTTTTTCGAAACGGTTTATCGGCATTTAGCTCGTTCGCACAAGCGCTCGTATTTAGACCAAAAACCATCAGCCACAGCCATAAAATCATCAACTGTAGTCGAGAAGAATCTACTCTAATTAATTTATTAGATTCATCTTATAGTTTTGTATTTCCATGAATAAACTGGACATCCCACGCCTGAGGAGAAAATGTTTGATGCACTGAATCAAATAGGTGGCCACTGCATGTGGACAAGCTCTACAGCATTGTGTAAGCGGGGCACAAAGTCAGTGTGTCCATTATGCATGACCAGAGATGTGTCCCCAACAATTGGAGTTATTTAAAGAAACATAAGTAGTGCATTTGTCAGAGAATAGTTGTTAGCTTGAGATATATTTTTGCTCATTGCATTTTCAGAAACAATATATGCGTTTTCTGAATAGTCTAGTCATAGAGTGTGACCGTGCTACGGGCATCTGTAAACCAAGTATTTAGCTAGTCATATACGTAAATTAGGGTGCTCCTATGAGGGAGGACTAGATCATGCATAAGTTAGAGGTAATCCATATATTCATATCATAGATCTAACTACTCAAATAATTATGGGTTTATTTGGTTTATTGCCACAGTTTACTGCAATTGAGTGTACGTACCATGTCAAACCCTCTTATCAAGGGCTATATGTAAAAAAAGAATCACATTTTTTTTTGTTATGCAGTTTATCCAATTAAACTGAAACTACCTACCTCCTTGTTAGTAACTTTTGATCATCATTTTTAGCTGGAAACTATTCTGCTAAATCTGTTATTGCTTGTTCACCACAGTGACATTGTCTCACTGTTTCATAAAGAACTTATGATGAAAATGTACGACACATGCACCCTTTACCAGAAGAAACCTAGCTAAAAGGCACGGCCTGGCACGTAAAGGAGCGGCAGCCTTGTGCGGATCCGGATCCCCAATCATTCCTGCAGCCGAGGATCCCATTTGACTGGCACGGCCTGTTAGTCTGTTCCTTGGCCCAACATCTCATTGACTCCACTCCTCTTTTTCTTTTTTGCCCATAGTTTAGGCTTTTGCGTTTCGCCCCGCTCATTTGGTTTTAGCTTTAGATTTTTAGTTTATTATTTTTTAATTTTGTTTTTCTGATTTTCTAGTTTTTTGTGCTTTTTTACTTTTTTCTCGTATTCTTTTGTATTATCCATAATAGACTAACATGTTTTTTCTATTTTTATTTTTAAAATTTAATTACGCAAAAAAATCACCAATGGCTTCATTGTAAAATAAGCCAGTTACAGTGTTAAACAGTGAAAAATAAGTTGAAATGAGTAGTGCGTAGGAATTTTACGGTAGTTCCGCAGGAATTGAATTTACACGCTTTAATTTTGGCCGGAATGGAAAAAATATTCTCGCGTTTCGAGCAGAGTCTTAGAATATAGGAGCTTCATAGAAAATTTACAACAGTCTACCATAGAACAATACAAAACCTCAAAAAATCTGTTGCCGTCCCTTCAATTCAGACTAGTCCTGGTTAATTAATGCCCTAAAAAATATTGTTAATAGATTTTCACCTTAGATAGCTTGTGTTTTGCGGTAGAGGATGTTCTTAGTTCTTACTACCATATGTCGAAGATTTGTAGTAGCACGCAACTTTACATTAACCTCTTTGCTTGTCATGCGTGCAGGGCTGTACCGGTACCGGGTCGGCGACATCCTCCAGGTGTCGGGCTTCCACAACGCGGCGCCGCAGTTCCGGTTCGTGCAACGCCGCAACGTCGTCCTCAGCGTCGACACCGACAAGACCTCCGAGGACGACCTCCTCCGCGCTGTCACCGGCGCCAAGCGTCTCCTCGCGCTGCTCGGCTGCCTCCTCTCCGAGTACACCGCCTACGCCGACACCTCCTCCATCCCCGGCCACTACGTCCTCTTCTGGGAGCTCACCCCGCCGCCGCGCCACGACATGGACAGCGAGGGGGAGGAGGTCGCGCGCGTCATGGCCGCTTGCTGCGCCGCCGTCGAGGCCGGCCTCGACGCCGTCTACAGGCGGTGCCGGAGCCGCGACCGGTCCGTCGGGCCGCTGGAGATCCGCGTCGTGACTGTCGGCGCCTTCGACGCGCTCATGGACCTCTGTGTCTCGCACGGCTCGTCGGTGAACCAGTACAAGACGCCGCGCTGCATCAAGCACCCCGACGCCATCGCCGTCCTCGAGGCACGCGTCGTCGGCCGGTTCTTCAGCGACGCCGTGCCGCACTGGGAGCCCTTCAAGGTCGACGGCTCCAGCGCCACCTGAGACGCCACACACGTTCATGGGCGCGCCCGCGCGTGCATGCGTGCACGTGTGGCATTGCACACGTGTGAGAGGAGAGGTGAGTGATACTACGACGAGTTACGTACCTGACTACGTATATCGTACAAGTACGTTCGGTGATTCCAGGGAGATCGGAGCTAGCTGAAGAGATGGATTGGTAGTTGATGTGAAGGTGGCTTAGTTAAGTAGATAATTGATGTGTGTGTCTGATGTTTAGAGGAGTGTTATGCGTGTTTAATTACATTGTCTTCATCAATTACATTTGAGATATATTGATCGTTGTTAGGGGCGGATCCAGGAAAACAGGTCGTCAGGGTCACATACCAACTCGTAATACTAATTTGTAGCTTATATAAACTAGCAACATATATAAACTGGCGAATAAATTAATGATATATATCCTGACAAAATAAATTTGCTTTACACTAGTAGTTGCCTCTTATAACTGCTCTTTTCGTTCTTTCATCTTCCGAAAAGCCATCTATCACATCATCATTTTGAATTGTGGTTAGAAAATCTTGCTCCACGAAGCAAACGATTGCATCATTTATAAATGATCACCAATATGATTACGTAGTACTATCTTCATAATTTTTATTACCGAAAAAACACCTCTCCATCGATGCAGTGGTGATAGGTCTATGTATTATGATAGTCTCTTCCTATCAGTTGGATCATACGGAAGCTCGTCTAAATTTAAGATGTGTTTATATTAGCTTTTACTAATGGCTTTTGGTTTTGGCTTATGAATAGTAACAACTTGTAGAGAACTTATAGATACTCACGTGTAATTTTAACCGATATAAATAAAGTCACTATAATATATACAACAATCGATTAGAAGACTCTTCCTTAAAAGCACACTCCATTTTAAAGTAAAGTACTATAAAAAGATTATTTACTATAGAAAAACGATTTTTAGAAGCAAAGTGAACATGGCCTTACCTCATTTCATGCCACCGGCAAAGAAGGACGAATAGTAGTTGTAGATTAATGTTTGATCGATGCACCTCCATCGCTTCTTGAAGTTCCTCTGTCAGGACCCTCGGTATCACTGGCTGATGGTAATTTTCTTTTAAAAAATTATTCCATTATACTTTTACTACCTTCAAATTAAAAAAAATCATTAGACAATCATTTTTATCTTTACTAGTTGGGAGGCTTCTTCCAAAGCGCCACGTTAATCTTACGAGGTAAAAAAAAGTAGAAATTCTCATATTAATTAGAGAAAATAAAAAGTAGAAATTTTCATATCAATATAGAAAAGAAAGAACATCCCGACTATCCTATACTCTTGTTTTATCACATCATACGGCTCGGATTCAATTGATATGGACATGTTATTTCTATATGTACTACGGACATACAAACTACTGGGTGTGATCGGTTAGGCTTCAGCTTTTAGCTTCTGGCTTGTTTTTCACTATTCATAAATTTCGTCTTTTTCTGAACTTTTGGTTTTTTGTTGAGCTTTTTTGCCGGTTCTTTTTTTCCCATATTTGTTTGTATCATATGTAATGGGCTAACATATTTTTTATATTTTTAATTTATTTAAATTTAATTATGCTAAGGTGGTGATCAAAAGAGCTTCAGCTTCTGGCTTCCGGCTTATTTTTCACTATTCATAAATTTCGTCTTTTTTGAATTTTTGGCTTTTTGTTGAGCTTTTTTTGCCGGTTCTTTTTTCCCGTATTTGTTTGTATTATACGTAATGGGCTAACATATTTTTTTATATTTTTTAATTTTTTAAATTTAATTATGCTAAATAAGCCCACTGTCAGCTACAATATTTTTTCAGCCAGCTACAGTGCTTTTCAACCATAAGCCACCAAAAAAAGCCCAAATGATCACCCACTTAAGCAGGAGACCTACTCGGGGGAAAAAAAACTACAACATGCAGGAACACTACGTGTCACAGCAGGACAACACTTGTATGACCGCTCAAAGCGGTTAAAGGCTTAGGCTTAAGGCTTTACTTTTTAGCTGCCAGTTAAAATTATACTGTAGCAGTTGTTAGTTATTTTAAGAAAAATAAACAAAATTAGAAAAAATTGGAAAAAATCGTTGTATCATTACAGACAATACAAAGGAATACTAAAAAAAGAAAAACGAAAAAAACTAAATAAGATGAAATTAGAAGCCAATACATTTCAAGTGGCTTTTGACTTAAATAAGTTGAAAGCTAAAATAGTCAGAAACTGAAGCCGTTTGGAGCGGAGTTTAGCATCGATTAGCAAAAGCAATAGTTAGGGCATCTCCAATGGTCTGAGTCAGCTAGCTATATGCATGTACACATCAGCATATATCCTATGTGGAGGAAAGAGAGTATGCAAAAAAAATCGAGCCAGCTCTTCCTTAAGCACTAGTCTATAACGCCAAACGAGGCAGCCTCTATAAATTCTGTGTGTGCATGTAAGCATCAAATAGCTATCCTTATATATAGTTCTTTAGAATGCAAGCTTTAGTGTGTACTATATAAATGATGTGGAAGTCTTATAGTTAGTTGCTAGCTATAACCATTGGAGATGCCCTTAGTACGTGCCAACGCATGCATTAATTGCTACTTAACATGTGGGTAATATTAGCTCTTACAAAAATAGAAGTATTAGCTCTTACAAATACAAGACAATATCCCAAAAAATTCAAAAATCCAGTAGGAAAAATTAGCTGCTATAAAAATAGAAGAAAATATACCCAAAAAACCTAAATTAATAACTAAGTTCCCACATAGGAGAAAAGAGCTGGCCTAGAAACTTTTCCATTCGTTGAAATTGATCCGAATTTGTACGGTGTCCGTGTAAGACACTGCAACGCATAATGCCAGATGTGGTATGCAAGGTGCCAAGGCTATGAGCAGATTGTATTAGACACGATGTCAACCTATAGCAACCGACTCTGATTTGGTTTTCTTTCTGTGTAGGGCTCATTTCCCTCGTCATATATATGTACCACAATAGTCCATAAAAAGGTAAAAGCTCTATTGTAAATATCTCATCATATAGTGATTTAGCTTCATGCGTCCGTGGTTTCTTCCTGTAAGGGTTTTTCATGTAAAAATTTATATCTCCTATCTCTATTTTTCTATGTATTATTTGTAACAAGTGGTATCAAAGTGTAGGAGATTGGAGAGAGAAAAATTCGATGTGTTTTTCCATTGGATCCAAGCCTCGTCGCTGAATACGAGCTGTATCGGTTTTTAGGTGGGTTCTTTTAGACTGATGGCTTATGGTTTAAATATTTGAATTTTGGCTATTTGCGAGAGGCAGTATGTAGAGCGAAATAGTCGTTTGTGATTTTGGCCAGTACAACTGAACTCAGTACACTTTTTACAACAATTTTTCTATTGACTCCACCTTGAAAAAACAAACGTTTAAAAATTAGTCAGTGTAGACAGTACAAACATAAGCTAACTTTAAGGCCAAAAGAAACCAGCTTTTATCTCCAAGTCAAAGCAGGTAGACACACGATGAGAGTCCATCCAGCACAGCAATGTGTTCTTAATTTGGTCGCCTCGTCTACGCGCAACCAAAAGCCATCACAACACATCGCTGAAACCCGAGAAGCAAAGTGTAGCACAGTAGGCGTTGTTTCGCACCTCGATGCATGCAAAACAGTAGCAAGAAAGCCAACGACAAGAATCGGCAAAGCAAAAGGGCATGAAGCCCAAGAAATAGAGGAAAGCAGTAGGCTTGGTGGTTTTTTTGGCAAAATTGCTACATGCACTTGAGAGGTATATCAGGAGCTTCCAATTGCAAAATTTTGGGATGGTACACACAAATTCATACTAGCAGATTTTAGATTTCTTCCATATGGCGACTCTGAAGTATGATCTCCCGTTGTTGGATCGTGACACAATGTCTTCTCTATGCCATGTCAAGATGTAAGCTGTTCTATCACAGCCTGATTTGGATGACGCACTTTTAGGGATCTGCAAGATGCCAGTGAGACTGTCTATTGATAAGAAGCAACATAAAGATCGTAAGGTCTTATCTCAAATTCGTCTTCATCTATTAAATAATATACTACAGGAGGATTTGAATGAGACATCCACCGCTGCATTATGGCTGAAGTTGGAGTAGATTTGCATAACCAAGATTCTGACTAGCAAGATGCATCTGAAATAGAAACTTTATTCCCACAGGATGGTGGAGGGAGCCTCATTATTGAACCAACTGACAACATTCAAGAAAGTTATCCTGCTATGTTCTTTGTCCAATTCATACTCTACTTTCTGATATATTATTCTATATAGCCAAGACATTATTACTCTCAATGAAGTTTATGAAGCAATGTAGGCTAAAGAAAAGATAAAACTTATGATTTCTAATGAAAGTTCAAGTATACATACAGAAGGTTTGTCAGTCCGAGGTAGGCAATATGAGGCAGAAGCAAAAGTAGATACAGAGGCAGATCTAAATTCAGGAACAGAAAGTCATGTAAGTTTTTTAAGAAGAACGGTCATGATATATCCAATGCTGAAAGTTGCAGACCAAGGAGAAGAGGAGTAATAATTTCAACAAAGGATCAACAAGAGTATAAAGCTAGAGCCACCATTGTCACCAAAGAAGGTTCTAATGGAGATGTTCTCATTGCCTTTATTGGTGATTCCAAACTGTAGATGAGTGAATTCTTAATTCAGCCTATACTTTCCATATGAGCCCAAACCGCCAGTGGTTTGTTACCTATGAATCTATGCCATTGTCGATCCATGTTGATGGGGGATAATACACCATGCAAGGTTGCAGACATCAGTTCTATCTAGATTAAGATGTTTGATGACATCATTAGAACTTTGTCGGATGTTCATCATATTTCGAATTTGAAGAGAAGTCTTATCTTGTTGAGTACTCCTGATGCTAGAGGGTATGAGTATTCAGGTGGAGGTGGAGTTCTAAAGGCAACCAAATGTTCTCTTGTTGTGATGAAGGTTGATAGGAAAGCTGCCAACTTCTATCATATACGAGGCACTACAATTTCAGGTAATGCTGTTGTTGTCTCAAATAAGTTATCTGATTCTAATACTACTAATCTTTAGCATATCCATCTAGGGCATATGAGTGAAGCTAAAATCATGAAATTATATGAAAGATGATTTCTTGATGATCAAAATATTGAAAAGTTAAAGTTTTGTGAACATTTTGTCTTAAGCAAGCAAAAGATGGTGAAATTCAACACTGCGACTCTCTCTATAAAAGGCATATATGATTATGTTCACTCTGATTTGTGAAGAGAATCCCACGTTCTATCACTTAGAGGTGCAAGCTACATGTTAACCATCATTGATGATTACTCGAGAAGAGTTTAGGCATATTTCATCAAGCACAAATCGAATGTATTTAAGATGTTCAAGAAGTGGAATCATATGATTAAAAGAAAAACCGGCAAGCATGTCAAGAAGCTACATACCGACAATGACTTGAAGTTCTGTTATGGAGAATTTGAAGATTATGCAAGTCAAAGGGTATTGTGATATATTATACCGACCCAGGCACTCCTTAACAATACGGTATGAGCAGACGCATGAACAGAATTGTCATGGAGAATATACGTTGCACATTATTGAACTTGGATTATCTAAGAGTTATTGGGCTGAAGCCGCTTACACTATGTAACATCCCAAAAAGGGAACTACTGTATTTACGAAAATTATAAAACCTTTTGCTTGTTTCTTCCATATTTCTCAAAAAGTTTTTGGTCTTATTCGATTTCCTCGAGTTTGTTTTTCTTGCCGAAAGCCTGAGTAATCCAAACCTTGGAATCAAGATATCAAGATTCAAAAATTTAAGAAGATTCAAACTTACCCGGGAATCTTAAATTCAAATTCTAAATTTAGATCCGGACTCTCAAAACCAGGAATGGAAACTAAAATCCAAACAAAATCCTTCTTCCACCCAATTCGTATATCTGAAGATTTAAATTCGGGATATCAACATTATTTTTTTCTCCTAAATTCGATGATCTTAAAATTTAATAGTTAAACCAAAATTTGAACCAGGCTTTCAAATTCAAAATCTACTCGCAAGTAGAAAGAATTTATTTGTTGCATTTCCAAAAGTCAGAATATGTTAAAATCCCCAAAACCCCCTATTGGGCCAGGCCCACTCCTTTTCTTCCACGGCCGGGCCGTTCTTCTCCTCTTTTCCCGTCCCGTTCGGCCGCGCCCCTTTTCTCTGGCCCCGGCCCACCCGACGCCGTCGCTCTCTTCTTCCTCCCCCGTTTCTTCCTCCTTCTCCCCTCTGCTCCTGGCGCCGACGGCCCAACCCGCGCTCCGCCCTCGCTTGCCCGGCCTCGTGCCAGCCCGGCCCGCGCCTCTCTCCGCCCCCGGTTTTGTGCCCGAGTTACTCCCCTACCCTGGCCTCGCCTGCGCCTCTTCCTCGCTAGCCCTGCCGCCGCTCGGCATTACTCCTCAGCGCGTCTCCGCTCGGCATTACTTCGCCTGCTACGCCTTCAATGCAGCTCAATCACTCTCCTTCTTCGCCTATTAGCGGCACCAGGCTCGTCTCACTCCCTAGCTCAGCCGCGTGTCGCCTCCTCCCTCCTTCCTGCCGTGGTCCAGCTAGCGCCGCCCCCAGGTTCGCTTGGCCTCGCCCCGGGTTCACCCTCGCCCAGTTGCCACCCGTGCTCGCTGCCTATAAGATGCTGGCCAAGCCTCAGTTGCCCCTCTCCTTGCGCCCATCCAAGCCGCAGTGAGGTTGTGCCGCCGCCGCCCACCACCCGTCCCGACCACCTTCGGCAAGCACTCACTGTAACACCCCAGCCAAACAATGACCTGGAATGCTACTAAACTAACAACATATTAAGGAAGAACCTATATTCACCTTTTAAAATTTCAGCAGAACATCCTTTGTTTAATGAGTAAATCAAAGGTTTCAACATGCATAAACAAATGATCTGAATAATAGTAAACATTAAATATCCAATTCTAAACAAACTGAATTAAGTTT
The DNA here is from genome assembly GCA_017311315.1 of Dendrocalamus latiflorus. Lineage (NCBI taxonomy): Eukaryota > Viridiplantae > Streptophyta > Magnoliopsida > Poales > Poaceae > Dendrocalamus > Dendrocalamus latiflorus. The sequence goes on from CM029641.1 coordinate 27,541,348, forward strand.
GCCATCACAATCTCAATCACAATACTTAAATAAGAACGTAAGCAATGTAAAAGTTCTAAACATTTATCACATTGTAAACATGGTGATCTTTAATCAGTTACCACTTAAGCTATTCAACAAATAATGTTTAAGGTTCTTTATTTCTTCTAAGGTGAATGGACCGTGCAAGTGCAACAAAGCTAATCCATCTTTATCCCCATGCATGCCAGTCTCATGTAGGTACCTAAAAACAAACAACAACCACAACAACAAACAAGTGTGAGTCCAACGACTTAGCAAATATAAATAGTGGCAACAAGAGTAAAAAGGAACATCACTCCTCATGTTCATCCATCAATCAAATAAATAAATCATGCTATGCACTATGTTCAAAAGAATCTCTTTAATCTCTTCTCTTTCGCATTTTACCGGTAATGCGGAGTGTGCATCCGTCAATGCACACCCATGCCTGTACCATCTGGTACAGGGACCAATTGCCCATACTCCACAAGTATGGGGACCTTTAGCCCATGCTCTTCAAGCATGGGGACCTTTAGCCCGTCATAAACATGACGGGGATCTCAAGAATTGCTTGGCCGTCACAGGACCAAGACTTCAATAAGTCAACATGATGCATATGTATGAAATCTCAAATTAATACAACATGCATCCGCATCAACATTGCATATGAATAACATATTCATACTACAAAAGCTCATATTCATAGACTTCATAACTTTCAAACATCCGTGATTAACACATAACTCATAGCATTAGCAACCATGAACATTACCAATCATATCACCATAACAATCATGAACAACTCAAATTCTCATAGAATTTATCAAACTATACCATTCGATAATATCTATTATATCCATAAATATACTTGCCTTAACCACGAGAAAACGGGGAATGAGCAGAAGGTGCGGCTCCTGGAATCCGTCCTCCTCCTGAACAATAATTATAATAATTTCTAAGGCAACAGTAACGAGTCTTTATATTAAACAAAAACACCCCCAACTAACCCAACATGTTTAACTTGACTCAAAACCCCAAATCTTTTCGGGCACCCTGTCCCCCTCTACAGACAGTTGACTTCAAAAATTCTTATCTAATAGTACAGAAGTCCGAACAGGGCGTTCTTAGATTTTCTGGAAAGATAATTAAATTATCTAACTAAATCTAGTTGGTGAGTCTCCCTGATTCGGCCAACTTCTACCCGCACCATCTAACTTTCTAGAACATCAATTCCGTAACGAGTTCTCTGGACAGCACACTAAAATTGTCATAACTTTCACCCCGAGAGTCGGAATCAGGATTTCTTGACCTTTCTGGAAAGCTAAGGAAAATATCTGAAACTTTCGTAATATGGAGACCCTCTGATTCTCCTGATTTCTAATCGCCCAAACCCATCTACCGAAACCTGACAGGAAATTCCCCGATCTACAGGACAGTCCGATTAGAAAAATCATAACTTTCTCTACAGAGGTCCGAATGACGCGTTCTAGCACTTCATGGAAAGCTAAGGATGTCCTCTACAAATTTCTAGGAGAAGACCAGACCTGAATCCTCACGGATATATATCTAAAAGACCGTCTAACAGAGGCTGTCCTGAGCAGATCCGAAAACCGACATTGCTAATCAACTAATTATGCAGCTAGCGGGGAGAATTAGGAGTAATTACCCTTAACCAATCGCTGAAGAACACGAAGAACTCCACACGATCTCTGCCTCCCTTCCTTTTCCCGTCCTAATCTCCACCTTCCGGATCCACAAATCTTCCCGGCGGACGTTTGCTCTCCTCCTCTCGAACCGCAGCGATCGGGATCCCTTCACCAATCGCAGGGGGCGTCCATGGAGGCGAGGGAGACGCTGCTGGCCAGAGGGGGCGCAAGGAGGGAGAGGGAGGCGCGCAGCAGGGAGGTGGAGGGGCGGTTGGGAGAGGGGGCGGCCTGGGTTTGGGGGTGGGGCGCCTCCCCCCCCTTTTTCCCTTGGCCGGCCTCCTCTTGGGCCTCGGCCCAAGCCCAGGTTGTCGTTATTTTGCGTAATTTCCCCCCTTTTTCCCTGATTTAAATACTATTTGACAAATATCGCCCGGGATATTACATTCTACCCCCCTTAAACAGAATTCGACCTCGAATTCTAACCGAACTATCACAATGCTATAATTACAATTAAACTTAATCATAAACACACCTGATGTGAATAACTCTGGATATTGTTCACGCATGCGAGATTCCAATTCCCATGTAGTCTCCCTATCGGACTGCTGCGACAAAAACACCTTGACGTACTAACGCGTTACGCCTTACTACATTGTCCCATCCTTTCAAGAGTCACTCGACGGACACGTCTCGAAGGCACGGTATTACCCGTGGGTCAACGGCTCAAACGAAACTTCATGCTCCAGATTCCTCCAGTACTCCCTCGACACTAGGTCATACAAAACGATCTGAGCGCTACGCTAGGACTCAAGACGGTTCTAGAAATACGCTCTCTACCAAGGCTCTCCAACTTTCAGAAACCACCATTATACCTGGGGCCAACATTCCCTTGGGTACTAAACCACACAACCTGCCCAAACATACAAAACTCTTGATCCTTGTATCAATCGATCTCTTCACTTTAACAATGAGCACCTCTTTTAACCAGGGACGCACAACAGTTCCCGACTGAAAACAAAAGAGTCTTAATGCAACCAACTCAAAACCATCTTCCCTTCAGAAGAACCCAATCCAAAGACAAAGACTCAACATGAAAACTTTTCCACCTTTCAAGTAGACGGTTTAGAAATAAATGCCACATAAGCCAAAAACGAAACCCCTCGAATAACCATATTAACTTTTTTTTCCTTAACTGGAAAGAACCAAACAAACCGACAAGAACCCACTCAATATGTAATAGACATCCATCATAAACACAAAGCTCAAATAAAAACTAAGAGAATATCTCACTGAGCAAGATCACGCTCTTTTCCACCATCTTTCTTTTAAGAATTTAACTTTCTCTTAAACTATAGGATCCCAAATCGTCGCATAACATTCTAACTCTTTTCTCTTAAATTAGCAACCTCATGGGCATGCTCAAGCTGAACACAAATTCCACACCTATGAAAAGAGACTCTTTCAATCCACAATAACATACCCTGATCAACTTCTCTAGCAGAGGAATTACTTTGATAAATAATTCCCAACACACCACGATATAGCTTACAACCACATTCACATCACCTAAATCTGTTAAGGATGATCAACTTTAAATTCACCACCTTCATGCTCATTTACTGCTTCCCAAGGATTCTATCAAACATCACCATAACTCTTGGAATCTAATCATGGAAAACCAAGATGCTAGCATAAAAAAAATGCAAAGCCCACATTTCAACCTTTAAGACTCTTACAATGAATTTCTGGTATACTTGATAGGTAACCCTCAGATTTAATGACTAAAATTTTCACACAACTCAACCATAACCTCGGTCACTCAGGTCAACACTTCTCACCAATCAAGTAACCGCCCAAGGCGATTCATTTCACCAATCTTAGACCTTCTCTAACCCACACCAATCAAATTTAGCTATGCGACCACAAAGTAGCCATTTCTAACTGATTGACCGAGTTATCCTTAGAGATAATCTATCTCACAAAGGGTTACTCACTGAGGCCGAGTCATCCTTAACAATAACTCAACCTTCCTTGCTATCCCATTAATTAACACGACTATTAGATTCCTCTATACTACTACTCTCATCAAACTACACCATCAAAAATCTTCTACACAATCTTACCGAGTACCCAAAATGCGATACTCTAAGAAACTAATCAAGATTTCCATACTTGCTAATTCTAATATTCTATCAGGATGAACACAAGATCTTGGACCACATCTCGCTATAGGTCCTACTAGTAGCGACAACGAAACCTATTAACTCCAAAGACAAACATTCTATTTAAATCAAACCCTTTCCAAGGATTATTCTAATAAATCGATTTATTGCGCCATGCATCTCAAACATCTTGACACCTGAAGCCTCACAGAATCATCTACTCGACCACCACTATCCAGTTGCCAACATTCATCTTTAAAGGCTTTGCAACATGAATCAGTTAATCCTTTCTCAGAAGAAGAGGCCAATAAGAATAATAATAATTTCAGCACACAGATAAACGTTTACCAATCACGGTAAACACCAGACCAAGAGGAACAGTCAATTGGCAATGAACTCGGAAAACATAAGGGGAGTCCACAATTGAAGGCACAATCCCCCAAGAAGAGGATATCAAATCGCAAGATACGAAACTTGGCTTCAGACCTCAACTACTCCTAATGCACTCTTTCCGTTAACATAGAAAACAATTCTTTGACTACAACAACACTTGGTCAGCTCGAACAAGACAAGTTCTTAAGACCAAACCACAAGAACCACTTAAGAACCAATAAGATCTTTCACACTTCACTTTGCTCGGAACAGTTCAACTACCAAATAAATCATGAGATCCAAATGATCTCCGCCGCAAAACTCGGAACATTTTTATTTACGAAATATCACGAAAGGCAATCAAATTAATCTCCTCTTAAAGGAATCAACATCACTCTAGCAACCATAACTGCTAGTCTTTCTAACATCACATCATGCACTCCTGGCATGAACCAACATAACTCACTATCCCATCATTAACCTTCCTAGGGAAACACAATAACCTATTTCATATATTTTTTTCTATAAGGTTGCAATACTCAACCTGGTCAAGAGGATAACTAATGCACAAACCCCACTATCGAAGTAAACCGTCTTTTAACTAAGGCATGCTGCCCAGGTCATCCTCACAACCCACCTATTTAGATCACTCTTAAATTCCAATCATTAACCTATTAGCAATTCTCAACATCAATTTAGTGCACACCAATTCCAATCTAATGGTTATCGTAAACAGTTGACGATTATACCGTCATGGAAAGGATTTATGGTCATCTCTCTATTTGCGTTCCAACTAGCAAACATAAGACCATCAAGAAACCAAAAACATCCTTATCTCTTCCTTCCTACACAGTTAAATTAATCCATTGAGATCAAGTAATCCAACCAGTTTAGTAAACTAAACAATTTTAAGGATCAACCTTCTCATCAAAGACATACTATTATCCTACCACTCCACCATCAGGTAACATAAATCACCAATTACATTCCATCAGTTCATCTCTTAGTGATGCTCAAAACCATACTTCGATACGTAATAAATGCACCTAGCAATTACATATGATCAGTACTTATCCATAAAAGGTAACTCCAAGATTAATATCCACTATGACAATATTCTAACATCTTCTGGACTTATCCATCCCAAAGGGTTAGATTAATCCGTTGAGACCCGCAGGTCCACTCTATCCGAGAAGCTTATCAAAATATATCACCTATAGTGATCAAACCAGTTTCGTCAACGTTCCCTACTTGTTATTAACTCTGTTGATTCCACCTAAATATAGTCATACTCCCAGTCACAGCTCATCAAGAACTACTAGAGAACATCCTCAACTTATTCAACTTTCCTTTCAAGGATCTTAGCTAAGATCAATCATGCACGCACTACAACCCAATCTTGATAATCCATATCATATTCATTAAGTGCTTTGATTATAACCTCTCATCTTATCATGACAACCCATCGCCAAAGGGTTTAACATCTTCTTTCATAAAAGAGATCCATTAAGCTTCAACACTCAAAATACCCAAGAAAGATAAAATGAGTAAAAGCCTCCACGAACTAAAGGACTTGCAGAAGGAAACTTTCATTAACCCAAAAACATCAAGCGAATAAATGGATCAAGATTTCCCATGAGGAAGACAAAACTCCAATATAAAGGTCAAACTTGACCACCAACCAAGTTCACCAATCGTAAGAATAACTCATCGGCTGGGAAAATAATGATTGCTTTACAGGACAAATTCAGCCCAATCAAAACACACTATCCTTTCTCAAAGCAACCGATCAACCGTAATGAACTAATAACCCAAGAGAAACTCATCGAGCCCAACTTGACTAGAGTTGACCAAATTCAAAGTCAAAGAAGAGGACAACTCTCCTAGAGATACTCACTTTCAACACCTATTCTAAGATATCCGAGGTAACCGCCTTCATACTCTCATACCGCTAACGGTGGTGTAACCTGGTACAGCCCAGGGCCACAACCACGACCTCAACCTCTCAACATGGGTTATCCCCACACATAATATCTATAGTTTTATAATATAGATATAATATATCATTTCAAACCACAACCATCAATACAACATAACGGAAACGTAAATGCAATGCTTCACCCATTCCCATCCTACTGTGCACTGTGTGTCAATTTAATTATTCAATTACCACGGACCTAAAGCCCGCTCTGATACCAACTGTAACACCCCAGCCAAACAATGACCTGGAATGCTACTAAACTAACAACATATTAAGGAAGAACCTATATTCACCTTTTAAAATTTCAGCAGAACCTCCTTTGTTTAATGAGTAAATCAAAGGTTTCAACATGCATAAACAAATGATCTGAATAATAGTAAACATTAAATATCCAATTCTAAACAAACTGAATTAAGTTTGCCATCACAATCTCAATCACAATACTTAAATAAGAACGTAAGCAATGTAAAAGTTCTAAACATTTATCACATTGTAAACATGGTGATCTTTAATCAGTTACCACTTAAGCTATTCAACAAATAATGTTTAAGGTTCTTTATTTCTTCCAAGGTGAATGGACCGTGCAAGTGCAACAAAGCTAATCCATCTTTATCCCCATGCATGCCAGTCTCATGTAGGTACCTAAAAACAAACAACAACCACAACAACAAACAAGTGTGAGTCCAACGACTCAGCAAATATAAATAGTGGCAACAAGAGTAAAAAGGAACATCACTCCTCATGTTCATCCATCAATCAAATAAATAAATCATGCTATGCACTATGTTCAAAAGAATCTCTTTAATCTCTTCTCTTTCGCATTTTACCGGTAATGCGGAGTGTGCATCCGTCAATGCACACCCATGCCTGTACCATCTGGTACAGGGACCAATTGCCCATACTCCACAAGTATGGGGACCTTTAGCCCATGCTCTTCAAGCATGGGGACCTTTAGCCCGTCATAAACATGACGGGGATCTCAAGAATTGCTTGGCCGTCACAGGACCAAGACTTCAATAAGTCAACATGATGCATATGTATGAAATCTCAAATTAATACAACATGCATCCGCATCAACATTGCATATGAATAACATATTCATACTACAAAAGCTCATATTCATAGACTTCATAACTTTCAAACATCCGTGATTAACACATAACTCATAGCATTAGCAACCATGAACATTACCAATCATATCACCATAACAATCATGAACAACTCAAATTCTCATAGAATTTATCAAACTATACCATTCGATAATATCTATTATATCCATAAATATACTTGCCTTAACCACGAGAAAACGGGGAATGAGCAGAAGGTGCGGCTCCTGGAATCCGTCCTCCTCCTGAACAATAATTATAATAATTTCTAAGGCAACAGTAACGAGTCTTTATATTAAACAAAAACACCCCCAACTAACCCAACATGTTTAACTTGACTCAAAACCCCAAATCTTTTCGGGCACCCTGTCCCCCTCTACAGACAGTTGACTTCAAAAATTCTTATCTAATAGTACAGAAGTCCGAACAGGGCGTTCTCAGATTTTCTGGAAAGATAATTAAATTATCTAACTAAATCTAGTTGGTGAGTCTCCCTGATTCGGCCAACTTCTACCCGCACCATCTAACTTTCTAGAACATCAATTCCGTAACGAGTTCTCTGGACAGCACACTAAAATTGTCATAACTTTCACCCCGAGAGTCGGAATCAGGATTTCTTGACCTTTCTGGAAAGCTAAGGAAAATATCTGAAACTTTCGTAATATGGAGACCCTCTGATTCTCCTGATTTCTAATCGCCCAAACCCATCTACCGAAACCTGACAGGAAATTCCCCGATCTACAGGACAGTCCGATTAGAAAAATCATAACTTTCTCTACAGAGGTCCGAATGACGCGTTCTAGCACTTCATGGAAAGCTAAGGATGTCCTCTACAAATTTCTAGGAGAAGACCAGACCTGAATCCCCACGTATCTATATCTAAAAGACCGTCTAACAGAGGCTGTCCTGAGCAGATCCGAAAACCGACATTGCTAATCAACTAATTATGCAGCTAGCGGGGAGAATTAGGAGTAATTACCCTTAACCAATCGCTGAAGAACACGAAGAACTCCACACGATCTCTGCCTCGCTTCCTTTTCCCGTCCTAATCTCCACCTTCCGGATCCACAAATCTTCCCGGCGGACGTTTGCTCTCCTCCTCTCGAACCGCAGCGATCGGGATCCCTTCACCAATCGCAGGGGGCATCCATGGAGGCGAGGGAGACGCTGCTGGCCAGAGGGGGCGCAAGGAGGGAGAGGGAGGCGCGCAGCAGGGTGGTGGAGGGGCGGTTGGGAGAGGGGGCGGCTAGGGTTTGGGGGTGGGGCGCCTCCCCCCTTTTTCCCTTGGCCGGCCTCCTCTTGGGCCTCGGCCCAAGCCCAGGTTGTCGTTATTTTGCGTAATTTCCCCCCTTTTTCCCTGATTTAAATACTATTTGACAAATATCGCCCGGGATATTACATTCTACCCCCCTTAAACAGAATTCGACCTCGAATTCTAACCGAACTATCACAATGCTATAATTACAATTAAACTTAATCATAAACACACCTGATGTGAATAACTCTGGATATTGTTCACGCATGCGAGATTCCAATTCCCATGTAGCCTCCCTATCGGACTGCTGCGACAAAAACACCTTGACGTACTAACGCGTTACGCCTTACTACATTGTCCCATCCTTTCAAGAGTCACTCGACGGACACGTCTCGAAGGCACGGTATTACCCGTGGGTCAACGGCTCAAACGAAACTTCATGCTCCAGATTCCTCCAGTACTCCCTCGACACTAGGTCATACAAAACGATCTGAGCGCTACGCTAGGACTCAAGACGGTTCTAGCAATACGCTCTGCAGAGTGTAAACTATTCGAATAGCCGTGCCCACGGTCAAGGGCGGACATGGGAACTTACTCGAGTTAGTTCTATTTCCAAAAACATTTGTGGGTGGGATAAAACCAGTCAGAGGGATGTACTCTGAGTTTTGAATTTTCCTGGAGGGAAGTACTCCAGTGGTGAAAACTAGCATAGGTGGGGGTAACCATGCACTGTAAAAGGTGGATGTAACCTACACTTCTATTATTATCACATTCTCACAATCAATTTCATAAAATCTGTTTCAGTTTAAATTGCTAAGTCTCAGAGTTTTTCCTATTTATTGTAATTTCGAAACACTGATTCTTGCAAATAAAAGAGCCTCAAGCCTCCCTTGTCAACTTTGCATCTATTATTACTGCATCCTGTGTGGTGGCTTGCTGAGTATCATCGTACTCATTCTTGCTTAATTGCTACCATTCAGTCAGAAAGAACAGGAATGTCAAGCCCTGCGACGCTAAAAAGGGGTCGACAGAGCTGGAAGACGAAGAGGCCATGGACTAGGTCGCGAACCCCAGTTGGCTGCCTGTGGGCAAGTCCTGAGGGTCCCACCTGTGTGGAGTTTCCGCTGCTGCATTTTATTGTTTTCGGCCTAATCGGCCTATGGGTAAGTATTACTGTATTATTTACGCTTCCGCATGATATGTTTTTGATATGTAGTAATGTATCTGTGAGCACTATCTACTGATCCAGGGAATAGTGCGGTGGAATCACAGAGGATCTGGGTTTTGCTAACCCGAGGTCCGACACACTACTTGTTATTTGATTAATCGATCACTCAACATGGCCATTGATAAGAAGACTCCCATTAAGGTATGGTCTGGCTCTCCGGCAGATTATTCAAACTTACTAATATTTGGATGTCCTGCTTATGTTCATATTAACAATGGTAAATTAGAACCTAGAGTAGTTAAGTGTATTTTTTGTTATAAAACTGGTGTGAAAGGATATAAATTATGGAATCCTAAAACTAGAACAGTGGTTATTAGTAGAAGTGTTACTTTTGATGAATCTGTTATATTGCATAATAAACCATCTATTGATGTCCTGTTGAGAAGCAATCAAGCGTGCAGGTGGAACATATTATTGATTTAGGATCTACACTAGAAGTCGACAAAGAAAATATTCCAGAAGTTCCTATTATTGCACCTCCAAGCTCCAACATAACATTCCATTGCAGCTGATAGAGAAAAGATGGATATTTAACCTCCTAAGAGATTGTTTGAAAAAGCGAATATTGTGGCTTATTATTTAAATATTACAGAAGAAATTGAAGGTACGGTAGAACCTTCATTTTATTTAAAGACTATCTTTTCTGATGATTTAGAAAAGCAGATGATTGCTATGCATGATGAGATGGAATTACTTGACAAGAATGTAACTTAGAAGCTGGTCAAGTTGCCAATTGAGAAGAAGTCTATTCATTACAAATGGATCTTTAATAAAGAAGATGTTTTACCAACCAAAGAGGTTAGGTACAAAGCAAGGCTACTTGCTAAAGGATACAACCAAATTTCAGGTATTGATTTCACATATGTATTTTTTCTATTGTGAAGTATAGTTCTATTCACACTTTACTCAGCATTGTGGCTATACATGATTATGAGCTTAAACAATTGGACGTGAAAACCGTGTTCTTACATGGGGAGTTGGAAGAAAATATTTATATGGAGCAACCGAAAGGTTTTGTTGTTCCAGAAAAGAAGAATTTTGCTTGCAAATTGAAAAAAAAATCTCTTTATAATTTGAAGCAATCCCCTACACAATGGTACAAGAGATTTGACTCCTTTATGATATCTCAAGATTTTAAAAGATCGAATTATGATAGCTTTGTTTATTTAAAGACTGTTAATGGTTCAGCTATTTATTTGCTCTTATATATCAATGATATATTTTGCTGCAAAAGACAAGGTTGAAATTTCACAGTTGAAGGCACAATTAAGTAGTGAATTTGAGATGAAAGATTTTGGCGCCATAAATAATATTCTGGGTATGGAAATCATCAGGAACAAATGATTTGGCAAATCATCAAAAATGGTATATTGATAAAGCTTTTCGTCATTTCAATATGCATAAGGCCAAACCGGTGAGTATTACTTTAGCTGCACATTTTAGACTTTCTTTAGCGTTATGTCCACAATCAAATGATGAAGTTGAGTACATGTATAGAGATCCATATGTGAGTGCAGTTGGTTTGCTTATATATACCACGTCATGTTTTCACCCCGATTTATCTCAATCATTAAGTGTATTAGTAGATTCATAGTTAATCCTGAAAAAGAACATTGGAAAGTAGTTCAATGGATTTTCAAATATTTGCGGGCCACATATAATGCTTGTTTACAGTTTAGGAAGACTAGATATGGATTTATTAGTTATGAAGATTCTGATTTTATTGGAGATTTGGATAAAATAAAACCTCATTTGTTATGTGTTCACTGTTGGGAGGTGTGCCGTTAGTTAGAAAGTAAGTTTGTATGCTACTATTGTTTTGTCTACTACAGAAACTGAGTATATGACTATTTCTGAAACTTGCAAAGGAGCTATTTGGCTAAGAGATTATTTACTGAGCTTTGTAGAAGTATATTTTGCGTTACAATATTTTGTAATAGTCAGAGTGCTATTTGCCTTACAAAAGATTATACGTTTCGTGAGAGTACAAAGCACATTGTTATTATATATCACTACATTCGAGATGTCATTACTCAAAGTGATATTAAAGTTAGTAAGATAAGTACTTATGATAATCCAGCTGATATATTGACAAAGTAAATTCCTACCACTAAGCTCAGACTTAGTTAGTATTACTCACTAGTCATTTGGATTTTCAGCGCATAAAGTGTATATGCTGATTTTATTGAAGCAGTTTATCACGTATTTCGACAACTGGAGGAATTTCAACTTAAGATAGAGATTGTTGAAGTTGACCTAAATTCATACCTTATCTGTGTAGGACACTATATCGTCTTACGCCGGACGTAGCATGACATATGTCAGGGCCATGCGCAGGTTGTATCAAACATGGTGTTAATCTGTAGCAACCAATTTTGATTTGGCTTTCTCTCCATGTGGGACTCGTTTCTCTCGTCCTATATATGTACCTCAGTAGTGTGTAGGAAGGGTAAGAGCTCCATTGTAAATATCTTTTCATATAGTGATTTATCTTTGTGCACCTGTGATTTTTTTTCTTGTAAGGGTTTTTCACGTAAAAATTATTGTCTCTCGTCTCTATTTTTCTACGCATTATTTGCAACACCATTGATATATGCAAGGTTTGAAATTGCGGCTTTTAGCCTGTGGTGGAGAGAGGTAGGAAAAAGATATGGCACTTATAGTGGGCTATCATGAAAGCTTGTTACATATCATAGTTTACCATAAAATACATATTTGTTTACTATTTTAGTTACGAGGTATATGTACTAATATCTAATGTGCTATTTTAGTTACTATTTCGCACAGTTTTATTCAATCGTGTAGCGTTTCATATTGAAAATCTACAGCGGCCTATTTGAAACACTTTATATAAATAAAAGTATATATGGAGATATCCATTGACCTGTTCTGTTAGTTTAAACTATAATGGTTTAGATTATCCTTAGATCTTTCAACTTCCTAAGAAGTCCAATTACTGATTTGATGTAGATTTTGTCACGTTTATTTAAAAGATGATCACAATTAGTATGAGTGGCCTCCCCAAATGCATAACTTGATATGGAGTATAATAATATTACATGATGTACACGTCATGTATAGAGTTGGAAACTAAAATTTCAGAACTAAAATAAAGTTTGTTATCAGCGGACAATCCGAACTAAGAGCTTGGTATAAATTGGAACGTATGGTCCATAGACAGGAAATTTCAAATCAAGAATTTAATTTTTGAAAATATTGTTGCATCAAGGAATATATAAATTCGGACTATATCCCAATTGAAGTTACGAAGAAAGGGGAATTGTTGTATCCACATATGTCCCCTCCATTACTGATTAGTTTTGTAGGGCGTATTTTGACTATATAGAAATTTTGAAGGAGTGGAAGAAATCTGAAAGCTATGAGCGAAACAATATAAGCTATGAGAAATTAACCTTTGTGTTGTACTGTTGTGGATGTGAATAAATGCATGAGAGAGAGAGAGAAATTAAATAGGGGCGTGGTAGGAAAAGCCTCGACGAAGATTCAAACATGATAGGAGGGAGTATAAAAAAAATTCCAAAATAATTATGGCATTAAAAAAATATAACAATTTTTAAAAAATTAAAATTGTGCACCTATCCAAGTATTAGCAATTTAGAACTAAATTAGAAAAAATTTTGAATTTCCAAATTTTAAACCATCCAAAATCTACAACTAATTTTGAAATCTAATATTTGAGTCCTGAGAGATTGTCGGCCGAGGCGCTTCAGTGGACCTTGTTGGCTCGGCGGCTTGACATGACTGGGGATTTAGGGTTTTGATGTGGGCGACTGGGAGCGATTACGAGCAGGGGCGTCGAACGAGCCTGTTCTTGGTACTATTTTCGGCTGTGGCTTATGGTTTTTGGCTGAAATTTTTGAATTTTGGCTGTTTACGGTACAGATTACAGAGAGACAGATACTCACTTGCGATTTTGGCTGGTACAATGTTGGACTTTTAACGTGTAGATCGTTTAACTTGTAGACCCCGTCTTGAGAAAATACCCCGTTTGAAAGTTAGATACTATAGCAAAAGTTAAAAATCGTCAGCTTTTGACTTAAAGAACAGGCCCAGAGGAGGAGCGGCGCTGAGGAGGTGAAAGGAATTGCTTCTGCATTGAGGAGATAAGAGAAATCGAGTGGGCAGCTGTCTTCCGTGAGGTGGGCTGCTGATTTCGTTGGGCTGTTGTCTTCCATGAGAAGTGGGCTGCTTCCTCGTGTCCTTGACTCCCTCGTTGCACTTTTGGCCTGCTGGTGAAGTGGGCTGCCAGGCAGCAAAGCCTTGTAGGCTATCTGGGGTTAGTAGGATTTTTCACTGGGATGATTTGCTTGCTGTTGCTTATGACTTATGGCTTATTAGTCTAATAGAATAGTAATTGCTAAAAGAATCTAAAACTCAAAAGCAGCTGAAAAATAAAAAAAACATAGCATAAAAGGGGTGTGTGGTCCTGGCTCAAGGTCATCAGTGTCACATGACCCTGGCTCATCACCAGTGGCGGACCCAGGAAAAAAATCTAGGTAGGGCGAAGTCCAGTGGCGGACCTAGAAAAAAAACTAGGTAGGCTGAAGTCGGAAGCGTGAAATAAACAGTAGTACCCAAAAGCAAAACAATCCATGATCAAACTATGTTGCAATCACACTAATAAAAGTATATGATATGAAATAGAAGCAACAACTACAATTCACATGTTAACATATGTAGATAATCCGAAGGACAATGAAAAATACCTCACTAATGAAGTTTAATCCATAATTGTAGATGAGCTGTAAAAGAACAACATGTCAATTGTGAAAAATAGATACATCAGTAGTGTCACAATTTGATAATAGAATATAAAAGATGCAATAAAAAAGAAGACAAAAAATATACCAGTAAATAACTAAGTACGTCTAGGAGAACGAGGCATTTTCATTCTTCGAGTTTTCATGCCTTGAAATCGTTTCATCCATATTAGACATGTAAAATTATTGCACCTGATATACCTGTGATACTCAACATAGCGTGTGAAACAGTGCCTAGTTTGGTTTGTTGTAGGAAAGCGGAAGTCAGCAGGTGCTGTTTTCAACTCAATCTGGTAAGCAAGCAAAATATGATCTGGTAAGAGTGGAACAGCGCAATTGAAGCCAACCAATGTGAGACCAAATCTTGGGGAACAATTACAGAATAGGAAAAAAAGGTGAAAAACAGGTATCGATCAAACAATAACTACGATGATAAAATTATCAAGAAGTGAAGCATCGATAAGACGTGCGAGCAGGATAGCTCATTTCACTTAACATAAACACTATAACCCAAAGGCAATGACACCTTGATAAGAGTTGGGAAACTGGTAACGAGTGTTTCTCTTTGCATAAGGTGAGGAAGTCTTGCAGACGGTCAGCATAACGAGATGCACTGTACAAGCCGCATTTGCTAATTTTTCAACAGATAACTAACCCGATCACCCAATCCATCTTCCGAACTCTCTCTAGCGGTCTAGCCCACCTATCAACATCAGACTTTAAGCCAATATATCACACAGTTCTGAGTTCTTGCAATCTGATGATATCATGCAGATTGACACCCTACAATGGTACATCCGATGTCCATCACACCTGACATGAAGAATTCAAACTCCACCAAAAATTTACCACTGATGCTGGACACATCAACATTGCATGACCAAACAGTGTTAACAATTCACCGCGCAATCCTTCTAGCCCTACCTACACAGAAAATTCAGCAATTTTCCAACACAACAGCACGCGAATCGCATGAAGGGGGGCCCAAACAAACCCCACCAAATCACCCACAACGAACAGGGCAGGGCAGGCAGAGAGAGAGAGAGAGAGAGCCACCAACGGTCCAACACAAGGCAGGAATAGAAGGACCTAGGGCTCAGAAACAACACAGCTATCAAACTACCATTCACATCACGCGCGGATATCACACATGGATCAGATCCACATCACGAGGGAGGAGCCAACTCTAAGCGCGCGATCGACGAACCGACGAGTGTAATCATACGGCGCCGGAAACGAATGTTCCAAAACGATCCTATGGAATACTCGACAGGGAGAGGGAGGGTTTTAGAAGGTTCTCTCACCTCGGCCATCGCGTGGGTTGGATGGATGCCGGAGACCGGAGGGGAGGAAGGAATCGCGGCGTCGCAGAGCGGAGGGTCGAGCGGAAGGGGGACAACGAGGAGAGCCGTGGGCCCGGTCAAGGTGGAGGCATAATATTTGGGGTCGTCCGGGCGGGGGGCTTCCACCGGGGTCGTCGGCGGGGGTGGGGGTCCGTTCATCTGGCGAGGGGAGCTCGGGCGGCCGCCCGGGCTCGCCCGAAGGGCAGGTCCGCCCCTGCTCATCACCATAGATCCGCCCCTGTAGTACTACATTCCTGTAATAGCATTTTTCTTTTGAGCAAAGTATTGGCCTTTGGATTAACTTGCTGAGCAATTAGAAGTCTCTGTGTTGAGACATTGGGTAGTAGTACAGAACTCCTGTTGTTTTCTTTAGCATGCTGTAAATGGTTAGACATTGGCTACTCTACAAAAAAAAACTAAAGATTAAGTGGACGTTTATTCTACTCAGTCCTCTTTAGGTCAAATATTGGGCCAATCTAGTCCCTCGCGCGTCGAGTTGCCAGATGTATCCCTCTCTCGTCGGATTTCTATTTATGGCCCGCTTATGCGCTTAGCGCGAGGCCGACCACCGTGCCAGCTCCAGGGAAGGCCTCCTCAAGCGGTCAGGGACTGCAGCATCCGCTCTCGCGGTCCCTGGCCGCACCAGCCCGGCTTACGCGCACGCACAGCATTTCACACGTCTCGCGCAGTCGCTAAGCGCGCAAGGGGGCCATGCAAGGGGAACACAGCTTCTCTATTCCTTTCTTTTTGTCCCTTTCGTGTTCCCGTTGACGTGGTGAAGATCCAGAGCATCAGGGAAACACGAGGAGAATAGAGAGAATACTCTGAATCTTTACTATGTCGATGAAAATATGAGAAGGACAAAGAAAAGGAAACAGAGAAGCTGTGCTCATGCAAGGAGGCTTTGCGCCTTTGCCCGAGTTCTTGCTTTCGTTTCTTCTTGTTCTGGGCTGTACTGCTCTCAAATAAGCCATCATTTACACCTGAACAAATTCCAGCCCAGCCTATTAGTCCTTGCCTACTTACCTGGTCTAGCCCATCACGGCCCAACATATAGGGAAAACCTAGAGCAGAACGCCTTTCCCCGCCCATATCGATGGCCTCTAATCAGCACTTAGCCTGTTGGGCCCCATGGTGTGAGTGAATAAGTGGGTTGCTCGAACCGGGCTTTCATTTTGTAATATTCTTTTTGCTTCCAAAGAATGTACATAGCCTCTTATGTGAACCAATACGCGCGTATGCATGGGCAACTAAACGCTCTACGCTGGGTTCGGTTGGGTTTTACCTTAAGGTTATTACTTTTTATTATAATAACTAGTTTTAAAATTATATGTTTTTTAAGGTAAATCTATAAGTATATTATAGTAAATACTATACCGAGCAAAATAATATGTAATTGTTTTTCTCTACATACTGTCTTTCATGAGAAGACAGAATTCAAAAATTATAAATTAAAAACTAAAACCACAGAAAAAAAATCTCACCCGATACCTTTTCCAGAAAGGGCGTGCCACCTAACGATCAGATTAACTGTGGATTCGCGCGTGCACCTTACGAGCTAGCCATGAACACAATCGACACATGATGTAATGTCCCTCAAGCTAGTAGGATCGAGCTGATCGCCATCTTATAATATTTCGTTTGCTTGCTATTGGGACATTACATTGAAGATAAGGAGGAACTTAGTGCCTTTTTCTTGTATTTGAAGGAGGAACATGCTAGCTTGTTGGATCCAAAAGTACAGCTAGATGGATGGATGGATGGATAGATGGACGATGGATTGATTTTGAGGTTGGTGACATGTGTAGATGGACAGCCGTCGGCAAAAACTAGCCAGAACGTGTGTGATTTGTCGCCGCAGCTTGGTGTATGGTAGAAAACGAGTTTGTTTGCATGTCTTTCGAAACTAGCTAGCTTCACAATACACCAGCCGAAGGACACGGACAACGGGTGGGTTCTTAATTTGGTTGATAGTCTATGATTTATGGTTTAAATATTTAAATTCTAGTTGTTAGTGAGAGACAGTATGCAGAGAAAAATAGTTGCATGTGATTTTAGTCAGTATAGCTAAACTCAGTATACTTTTTACTACAATTTTTCTATTAACCCGTATTAAAAAATATATCACTTAAAAAGTAATTACTTTAAATAGTACAAACATAAACTACAAATAAACTGAAACAAGCCAGCCAATATCAAGTTTCCTCAAAAAGTCCCCGTGCCCCAAATTAGCTGGGCTAAAGCGGTTTGTTTATGCTTGCTTTGCTCGCAATGCTATAGTCGGGAATTTAATTCCGAGATTTGTAAGTAGCACTCTTTTTGTCTAAATTTGTAAGGTATACTTTTCAAACATAGATTAAAGAGATACTAAAAATAACTAGATTACTCGTAATTATTATCTCTAAACACTATATTCAATACATGCATTTAAATAATAGTAAATAAAACTATATATTTAATAAATATATAAAAAAATCGTACTAATTTTATATTAAAATACAAAATACAATCTATATTTATGGATAAAATTATTTAAAAATATATTCTATAAATGTAGACGAAGAGAGTAAATTTTAAGGTAATTACACAAGCCAATTATTATCATGTTCTATTGTTCTCTTAAAAAAGGTCGACGTGGACCAAATCCGATCCAATGCATGACTCAATGCCTACGAAAGCAATCGTCATCTCCTACTTGTTTGCACGCACGTAGCTCTGGAAGTCCTGGGATACGTCAGTTTCTTAATCAGCAAAAACGGATCAGCCATGTAGCCCATATCTTCTGCTAATTTTAGCGATTACTTTTGGCGCTTTTGCTTTATTTTTCTGCAGGCCTGAGAGATTTATTTGATTCTGACCGTACGTATTGAGTTGAATGATTGGTGGTTGGTCCCTCGTGGGGCCCACCTGGAGGTGACGTGGACCGGGCCCGCATACCTAGCTCACTAGCAAAATTGGTTGCAGGATATTTCTATGGTTTTTGTCCCAGTACACTAAAAATTTATGCTTTTTCTTTAGGACACTAAATTTTACGTAGCTCTCTACTGTAGAACAATGTACCTATTAAAATAATATATTTAGCTATTAGGAGAGCAAAATAGTCTAAAATGACGTCTTTGCTCTCGTCCATATCCTTTCTTCTCTCTCCTTCTCTACATTACCATCTTCACCACCTCCCTGGCACCAGTGTTGCCCATGGCCGCAACGGCCCAGCCTCCCACGTTGTGCCGTGCCGGCTAGGCCCGGTCACCCCACCGTGTCATGCTGTGTCGACCTACCTCGCCTCCAGCTAGGCCCAGACACGGTCCAAAGTCTGTCGTGCCAGCGTTCGTACCGTGTTAGCCTAAGCCTAGCCCGAATAACTATACACGATGAAGGCGGCGGCGATGATGGTGGCGACGGCCACCATCTTCATTTTTCTCGTATCCATCTTGTTAAAAATTAGTTAAAGTGGAATTAGTTGTGTAAAACATGGTCATTTAAATATTTTGGGAGAAAAGTAACAATATGCATACAATATACTAGTCTTATGATGTACATGTGTTCTTGCTAAATGAAGGCATATACGGAATGGGGCCGTATTGTATGTTGTATATTTGTATATATACTAAGAGCTTACTGGAGAGAGTGTGGAAATGGCAAGTGTGCCTTTCCTTGATGTTAGGAAGGTCCTAAAGTTTGGAACTGCTATTATATCTATTAAACCTCAAACTAATAGAGTGGAAGAACAATGCAATTAGCAATAGTTGCATACAAGAACAAAGATAGCACCATTTGGTCAAGCACCTTGTGTCTAAGACGATACTATCAATCTACCATGGCCAGCAAAAGAGATGCATGCATTAGCCATTTGAATGACATCTAAATGCGACAAGATGACACAACTAGCGCTGCAAACAAATTCATCTGGAAAAGAAAAAGGAGAAAGGAAGCCACATGCACATATTTAACTAGCAACGGAATGCTTAGTGTCGTAGGGATGGCCCCCACCTAAACCCAGCAGGCCTGGTGAGAGGTTATAAGGCCCAGAATAGGCCATGTGTAATGACATAGTTGCCCCTAGAGGGAACAATCAGATGTAAGGGTATAACTGTAAAAGCACTCCTCATGCGTATATATATATGAGCATAAGCTGTGGGGAGGACCCAGGCCATTACACTCAACTTCATTACTCTCCACTACCATCTCTCTCTCTGTTTGGTCTGTAGCCACAACAGTTGGCGCCGTCCGTGGGGAGGGACGAAGACAAGCCTGAAGACCGAAGAAAAAGATGGCACCGAAAAAAGCTTCCCCAGCCGCGGCGAAGGGAAAGAAGGCGGCCGGGCCGGAGCGCCGTATGAGTACCAGAGCTTCGCCATCGCCAGCGGCGGACGCGGGTGGCGATGCAGGCGCGGTGGCCGAAGGCGTCGACGTTCGCGCGGCGACGACCAACCCCGCCGCCGGCGTTACGAGGACGAACCCCGCGGTCCAAGACGTCGACGTGGGTGCGGCGACAACCGACCCCGCTGGTGCAACGACCGCCGACCCCGCCGCCCCCACCGCAACCCTCGCTGGCGAGGCGAACCGGGCGGCCCGAGGTAGCCACGACGGAGCGACCGGTAGCTCGGGACCCCGCGACGCGGTCGTCCCCGCGCCGACCCGCCCGTCGGAAGCGCTGCCGACCCCGCCAGCACCGGGGATGGAAAGCGCCCTGCTGGCGGCTCTCAACGCGTTCCAGCGCGAGCTGGGGGACCTTCGCGGAGCCGTCAGAGACATACAAGAGGCTCGGAGTCAGCCGGCCGCGCCGGCAATCGCGTCTGAGCCCGCGCCGGAAAGGGCGGACAGTCGCGAAGCCCCCACGTCCAGCCGCGCGCCGCTGCGACGTGTGGATCCGGAGTCCCCGCTCTCGGCGGGGTTGCAGCAGGCGGCATGGCCCGAAGACTTCAAGTTCCCTAGCGCCATCGATTCGTATAAAGGTGACACGGACCCCCGTGAGTTCGTGCGGGTGTACGAAACCGCGATCGAAGCCGCGGGCGGAGATGACACCACGAAGGCAAAGGGACTCCCCCTCGCGCTACAAGGAGTAGCGCTCTCTTGGTTTTTTACAATAGAGCCGGGCTCCATCTACGCGTGGGAGCAGCTCCGTGTCCGCCTCCACAACAACTTCCAAGGAAACTACGTCGACCGGGTCGATGCGGACCAGCTCTTCGCCGTGAAGCAAAAACCCTCGGAGAAGCTCCGGGACTACTTCAAACGCTTCGCTAAGATTCGATGTCAAGTGAAGGACGTCAACGAGACCACCATCGTCAACGCAGCCATACAGGGCCTTCGTCCGGGCCCGATGGCCGAGTACAATGCGCGGAAGCCGATCAAGACGGTGGCAAAGCTCTTCGACAAGATGGAAGAATATGCCAGGGCGGAGGAAGATGCGCGGCGGAGGCAAGGGGACGACTCCGACACCAACCAGGCCGGAGCCTCGGCGAAAGCCGAAGATCCGCCGAAGGGCGGTGCTTCGAAGGGAAAGCGTAAGCAAGAGTCGTCCAGGGACGCACCCGACCGAAGGGACAACTCGCATAAGGAGTCGTCCGATCAGCCCAAGTGCGGCCAGCAGAGGTCGAGGCGAAACCGGTACGTCTTCGACATTGAAGGCGGTTCCGACGAAGGTGCTTCAGCAGGCCGAGGCGGTCGGGGGCGTCGTGGTCGGGGGCGCGGCCGCGGCAGGGGCCGCGATGATAAGAGTCGTGGAGACTACGACGACCAGCAACAGGGACTGTGGTGCATAATCCACGGCCGCGGCAGCCATGACACCCGCACCTGCACCTCTATCGCGGCGCTACGCGACAGCGTCGCTCGGGACAGGAACCCGGAGGCGCGCCCGCCTGCGGTGGCCCACGTCCAATTCCCATACGAGGCCCCCGGGCAGGCGCAGGCGCAAGGGATGCAGCCCCAAGAAGGCACCCTGCGGATCCAAGCCCACGTACAGCAGCCCCGGGAGGGCCCCCTGTCGTTGCAGGCCCCGGACGCAACCTACCGTAGGGTCATTAACGTCATATCCGGAGGTTCGGCGCTGGAGTTCGCCTCGGCACGGCAGCAGAAGGCCTACGCGCGAAGGCTGCATCACGTGGCGGCATACCCAGCGCAAGCACCGCCGGAGTGGGCACACCACGCAGTCACATTCACGACCGACGATGCCCAGGGTGTCGACTTCCCTCATCAGGACCCCCTGGTCATCCGGGTCACCATCGCGGGATGCGACGTGGGACGCGCTTTGGTGGATGGTGGTAGCTCCGCGAACGTATTGTTTATGGCGGCCTTCGGTCAGATGGGGATCCCTCGAAGCCGCCTGGGGCCCTCGGGAATCCCACTGCAGGGCTTCGGGGGGCAGCCCCTGAGGGCGCTGGGTCAAATCAGCCTTCAGGTCTCCTTCGGCCGCGATGACAACGTGCGGACCGAAGACGCCATCTTTGATGTGGTCGACCTCCCGTACCCCTACAACGCCATACTAGGCCGCCCAATCCTCAACTCCTTCGGCGCGGTCCCACACCACGGCTACCTGTGCATGAAGATCCCGGGTCCCCGGACCATCATCACCGTCCGAGGCGACCAGGACATGGCCCGCCGCATCGAGCCAGGTACCAGGTGCCCGCGTCGCGAAGCCCAACGGCGCCCCTAGAGCTGGCGCCACCGAGCGGAGGGCCCTACAGACGACCAGCGACTAGAGGCTTCGGCCGCACCAAGGGTAAACGGTAAGTATATCTATCCTTTTCCTTTGTAGTGGCTCACCCGCGCAAACGGGGACGTAATGAAGAGCGCCGTTTGTCGCTAATCTTTCTTTATTACAAGCAAGTACGCGGTGAAGGCGCGCGCAGGCTTAGCCAACGCGCGCGTTCCCGCAGTATAAACAAAGCCGCACATTCGCGTGTGCACTCGCCGTAGCCAGGGGTACGGGACTGAGTATAAATCGAAGTCGCACATTCGCGTGTGCACTCGCCGTAGCCAAAGGTGACGGGGCTGAGTATAAACAAAGACGCACGTTCGCGTGTGCACTCGCCGTAGCCAGGGGTACGGGACTGAGTATAAATCGAAGTCGCACGTTCGCGTGTGCACTCGCCGTAGCCAAAGGTGACGGGGCTGAGTATAAACAAAGACGCACGTTCGCGTGTGCACTCGCCGTAGCCAGGGGTACGGGACTGAGTATAAATCGAAGTCGCACGTTCGCGTGTGCACTCGCCGTAGCCAAAGGTGACGAGGCTGAGTATAAACAAAGTACGCACCGGGGGGACGCCCTCGAGCGCAAGTCTCCGGACTATAAAGAAGACGTAGCGTCGAGCCTAGCTCCGCACGCAATAGTCCACGGACTCTAAACAAGACGTAGCGTCGAGCCTAGCTCCGCACGCGCGAGTCTCCGGACTATAAAGAAGACGTAGCGTCGAGCCTAGCTCCGCACGCAATAGTCCACGGACTCTAAATAAGACGTAGCGTCGAGCCTAGCTCCGCACGCGCGAGTCTCCGGACTATAAAGAAGACGTAGCGTCGAGCCTAGCTCCGCACGCAATAGTCCACGGACTCTAAATAAGACGTAGCGTCGAGCCTAGCTCCGCACGCGCGAGTCTCCGGACTATAAAGAAGACGTAGCGTCGAGCCTAGCTCCGCACGCAATAGTCCACGGACTCTAAATAAGACGTAGCGTCGAGCCTAGCTCCGCACGCGCGAGTCTCCGGACTATAAAGAAGACGTAGCGTCGAGCCTAGCTCCGCACGCAATAGTCCACGGACTCTAAATAAGACGTAGCGTCGAGCCTAGCTCCGCACGCGCGAGTCTCCGGACTATAAAGAAGACGTAGCGTCGAGCCTAGCTCCGCACGCAATAGTCCACGGACTCTAAATAAGACGTAGCGTCGAGCCTAGCTCCGCACGCGCGAGTCTCCGGACTATAAAGAAGACGTAGCGTCGAGCCTAGCTCCGCACGCAATAGTCCACGGACTCTAAATAAGACGTAGCGTCGAGCCTAGCTCCGCACGCGCGAGTCTCCGGACTATAAAGAGGACGTAGCGTCGAGCCTAGCTCCGCACGCGTGAGTCCCCGGACTATAAAAGAAGTCGTAGCGCTGAGGTCCGCCTCCGCACGCGCGAGTCCCCGGACTATAAAGCAAGGCAGACCGGGGAGGTCTGCCTCCGCTTACGCCAGCCTCCGGACTTTTCGTTCCAAGGAATCCTGGCGCAGCCACTTTGCGTAAAGTCCCGGGCAGTCTACACTTCATAAAAAAATATCATATGTACAAAGGTCCGGCTGCACCCCGACCACTCTACGCCGTTATCCCGCGGGCTCGTCCTTAACACGCGCTAAAGCTGGGGCTTCGCTCGTAGAAGGCCGTCTCGCCCAGAAATTACGCGACTCTTCGACCCTTCGCCAGCGTCGAAGGCGCCGCCGGACAGAAAGGTCGGCCGCCCGAAGCTGGTCCCAGCAAGGAAGTTGCCCGGGATATAGGCAAAAGTCAGCATGCGTGCAGGAGGTGCACACTTTATTAGCAAAGACAAAGGACAATACAACGCACGCCTACACATGGGCGCCGCGGCATCAGACCTGCGGGTTCCCGGCGCCGTCGGAGGGCCCAGCGCCGCCATCATCGTGTCGGGGGACCCCGTCCAGAAATTGGCCGAGGCTCCCCGTCCCGTAGAGCGACTTCCGGAGCTCGATCCGTACAACTTCCGCCCCGACATGACCCCAAATCCGGTCGCAGAAGGGCCCAAGGGCGCGGCGAGCAGAGCGGACGGCGCCGGACATTACACCGGCCCCGCCAGGCATCTCCAGCCGGGGGTCATTCAGCCCGGCGACATGCGTACAGCCGCGGTGCTGGAGGAGCGCGCACACCAAGGAGGCCGAAGTGTACGCACAATGGGTGCCAAAGGACGTCGCGGCATCGCGCGCGACGGTGGCGGCCTCATCAATCCAGCGGACAGTCCGAGTCAACTCCTCCGGGCCAAAGCCGCGCTCCGGCACCTCGGTTACCAACCCTTGGAGATGGCTCTCCAGCGCCTGCACGGCGTCCCACGCAACCACCGAGGCTTCGTCCAGCGTCTGGTTGCGCTCCGCTAGAGTCAAGGCAAGCTCGCCTTTTTCCTTCTCTAGCGCGGCGACCTGCGCCAGGAGCCTGTCACGCTCTGCCGTGAACCTCCGCTCCGCAGTCGCCGTGGCCGACTCCTGCGCCGCGGCAACCAGCCCTTCGGCGTGTGCCCTCGCTTCGGCACATTCCGCTTCTAGTTGGCGGATGCGGACGTCCCGGGCAGCACGGGCACCAGAGGCTTCGCGCAGCTCCTCCTCGGCGGCCCGCAGCCTATCCTCAAGCGTCTTTTGGCCGCGGGCATACGCCGTCTGCAGGGTCTGCCCCAACACAAGTGTCTACAAAAAAAAAGAGAAAACAAAGACTTAGCAAGCTCCGCTAAGCCCAGGCGCGGTCGCAGGAAAGCTTACCCTCACCCCGGACACCTCGAAGGCGTCCTCTAGGCGCCCCGCCCCGTAAGCCTGCAGCACCTGCGGGTCGACGCTAGTGGCCGCGTCATGTACAATCCCGCGCCACGCCCTCAGCGCTCCGGAGGCGGCACGAAGTCCGCGGCGCTAACATGCTCGGAGGCCCCGCGTTCCGTCGAGGGCTCCCCCTCCGGAATGAGCAACGCTGCGAACAGGCATACAAGTGAGCAATCCAAGGCATAAGAGCATACGCTAAAGTACGCTCAGCCACCTTACCTTCGGTAGCCGAAGGAATGGTTCCGCCGCGAGGGGAAGCCTCCGCGTTCGGGGACGCCGGCGGCCGTCCCCGCGCGGTGGACGGCGTCGCCAGGGGGGCAGAAGGCGCATACGCTGCGGGGCCTCCGGCGCTTGCACTAGCATCCCACAAGCTTCTGATGCCCGTGGCCACGACAAATCCCCGCGGTGTTCGGTGAAGCTCCGGCCGCACGCACGGCCGTTTAGACGGGGCAGCCTGCAGCGGCACAGCCCCTACAGCCGCGGTTACAACAGTCCCCGCCGCTGCCACGCCCGGCGGAGAAAATTCCATGGTGGCGGAAGCCGCAGGGAGCACCTCGATTTCTGTCGCCATCGATGAGGGTAGCACATCTTCATGTGCCCCCACGGGAGGCGTCACCGGCGCCACAGCGGCTATGGCCGAGAGCTCCACCTCGGCATCGCTGGCCCGCACGGGTTCCACCTCGCCGACTCCGGCAGGCGGTGAGCCTTCCCCCCTTCGGCCGCTCGCGGCAAGCCCGCCGTCAGGAGCGCTCGCCGAAGATACCCAGCCTTCGGCTTCTGCACCGCCCAAACCGGAGTCGGCATACCTCGCAGAGTCCGACTCCGCATCCGCAGTGCCCTCGGAAACGCTAGCGGCGGGGGCCCCGCCGCGCCCCCTCTTCCGAGACGGGGTCTTCCTCTTCTCCTTCGCCGCACCGTCGTCCGGAACGGCACGATCCGGCACGGCAAGGCCCAGAGCCTCGCACACGCGATTGATTCTCCCTAGACCCGCCTCGGCAACAGCCGCCGCACGCTGCTTATACTCCCGGCCGGTGTACGGTCCCAGGAACACGCGTGCGGCTTACTCCGCCTCCTCCAAGGGAATCTCTGAAACAAAGGACAAGGCTATCAGCATGCAGCGCACTCTGCGTTAGCCAAGGACAGACACGCGCGAGGCTTACGAAGATCGCCGGGCGCCGGCAGCGAGCAGACTCAGGGCGAGACATTGTCATCTCGACGCCTTTCGGCGGCGAGACACCAGTCGCGGGCAAGCGGTGCCACGCCGTACATCACGAACTCTTCGGCGAGGTCGCGCATGTTGAAGCGGGCGGCCAGGCCTACGAGCCGTCGGACCCTCTGCTTGTCCTCATCGTCGAGCGTTCGGCCGGGCGAGGGCTTGAACGCGATAGGTCGGCCTGTGCACTCAAGGCCGCTCCCGCTCTCCACGCGGTGGTAGAACCACCGCCTCATCCAATAGGACTCCCACTTCCCGCGAGTCGAGTTCGCAGGGAAGAGCCTCTTGCACGATGGACGGAGGATAAAAGTGACGCTGCCAAAGCTCGACACCGCCCCGTTCTTCCGGTCCTTGGGCTGGTGCCGTGCCTCGTGCAGGTAGGCAAACAACGAGGCGCTGGGCCAACACGCTCCCGAGCGCAAGGCCCAGCTGTACACCGCCAGCCGGGCCACGGCATTCGGCGTCAGTTGTGCCAGCTCCAGCCCGAAGGTCCGCAGTATGTCGCCCACAACAGCAGCCGCTGGGATGCGGAGTCCCGCGTCGAAGAAGGCGACGAACACCACCGCCTCCGACCCCTCCGGATGTGGCTCAGCCTCGTCGGCGGCGGGCAGTTGAACCGCCTGGCGCTCGGACAACTTCCCGGCGTGAAGAAGCCCCTGGATCGTCTTCTCAGTCACCAGCGAGGGGCCTAGCTCGCCGGAGAACGTGCCTCCCTCCTCTACCGCCAGCCGCTCCTTCTCAGCCGCCGCCGGGTCACGCTCTTCGAGCACGTATTTCACCTTCAACTCCGAGGGCCGTCGGCGAACGTAAGCGCCACCAAACATCTGGCCGCGCTTGCCACTTGAAGCCATCGCTTTCCGCGAAAAGATTGCAGCGGTGAGCGTGTCGCGAAGGTCTCGAAGCTAGACCGGGCAGGCAAGAGGGCATAAAGGTGCGCAAAGGTGAGGGGGCGCTGTTACGGGGGGGCTATTTCAAGCCGCCCCGCCCGCACCGCTGTTACCCAAGCGTCGCAGCGATCTGCGTGCTGGAGGCAACCGCAGCGGTGTAAAGGCCCGCCCCGTGCGATCCCCCCGTAGCGGAACGCGAAGGGTCGCGACGGTCCGCATCGGGGCGCGACCGCAGCTGTACAAGCACCCGTTCAGCGTACGCGCCATTCACTGCCCGCCCCGTGTCCACCTGGCCTAGGGAACAGGCGAGCAGCTGCAAACACGCAACCGTCCACATCCCGCCGCCCACCGGTCATAAGCCGCCACGCGCCCTGAGCACATCGGGTCGCGTGGTACGGGAACCTAACCCTGGCAGACCAGGGGCCGGCGTGGTTCAAGGAACCTTTACAGCGCAAGACCATATTACAAGACCCCAAGTCACCGCCCACGAGGCGGTGTTCGCGGTGCGGAGCGCGCGCGCCTCTACTTCGACTTAGGCGTTCGCTGCGTTGGCAAACGCGCGCGTCTACATTCGACTAGGCGTCAGCTTCGCGGCCACCCGTTCGAAGGGTAGGGGACAGAGCGCGCGCCTCTACTTCGACTTAGGCGTTCGCTGCGCTGTCAAGCGCGCGCGTCTACTTCGACTAGGCGTCAGCTCCGCGGCCATCCACGCGAAGAATAGGGGTGGAGCGAGCTCGAAGAACGGAGAACAGCACACACGACCACCATAACTCACACAAGCAAGGGTCAAGATCGCGGCAAGAGCAGACATGATCTCGTAAGTAGATATGCGTCGCCACACCAGCATATGCTCGTTCGCGCGAGCAGAGCGTATGGATGACCGCATATCTGTCTACGGGAGCAAGTCAGGCCTTGCCATTTTCTCGCCGTCGCCCACGGAAGCGCGGCACGGGATGGGGAGGCGCTGCTGGCTGTCGGTAACCGACGCTGGCTAAGCCCCCACGAAAAATAGACCTCCTTCTGTGCATCAACATCCCCCAAGCCGCTCAGCGTCACCCAGGAATGTTGATGCACGGCAGAGGCCCATTTTAGGGGAGCAGCTTCTGTCACAACGCAAGCAGGAGCAACGCCTCACCAACGCAATATATATACCCCAGTCAGCAGGAGAGCCAACCGGCGGAAGGCCAACCGGCACAAGTCCAGTGGCCGGATGCCCGCCGCTGTATTAATAGTCATGACGCCTTAACACCCGCACCAGGCCAAGCACGCTGCACCACGTGGACGTCCGGAAGACCGAGCGTCGCGGCAGCGCCCACTCCTCCTTCGGCTACAGCGCAGCTCCGGAAGTTCGGAAAATTTCACAGGCCGCGGGGACGGAGGGGGCCAAAGGACTCGGCAACATGGCTTCGGCCTTGTGAAAGCCCTTTACCATGAGAGGCTCCTGTCGTAGGGATGGCCCCCACCTAAACCCAGTAGGCCTGGTGAGAGGTTATAAGGCCCAGAATAGGCCATGTGTAATGACATAGTTGCCCCCAGAGGGAACAATCAGATGTAAGGGTATAACTGTAAAAGCACTCCTCATGCGTATATATATATGAGCATAAGCTGTGGGGAGGACCCAGGCCATTACACTCAACTTCATTACTCTCCACTACCATCTCTCTCTCTGTTTGGTCTGTAGCCACAACACTTAGAGTTAAATAACTAGGAAGAACAATTTTTATTAGATGTGCGCTTAATTTATTTCCTCCCTTTTATTTTTTTCCATTCTTTTCTTTTCTTTCTTCTCCTCTTCTCTTTCTTTTTTCTCCCCCCTTTTCCTCTTTTCTTCGGCCGAGCACTGGCCTTTCGGCCTTATCCTCTCCTGGCCTCCCCCATTCTTTCTGTCTCCCCCATTCTCCCCCAGTCCAGATGACCAGATCCACGAGGTCGTCAGCGCTCTCGGTCGGCAATGGCAAGGCCGAAGCATGACGGCCAGCACTGTAGACGCAGGCGTGGTGGTCGAGCGCCTCCGTAGGCGAGATGGGTGTGGAGGTGCGGTTGAGCTCCTCATTGATGGCATCCCCGTAGAGGCCGCAGATCCACCTCCCCCCGTACCACGCGCGCATGCTAGCGATGTACAAGTAGCACCCCGCGGTGAGGTGATGAGGTCGAGGCGGGCGCGTGGGAGTCGGTGAGGTAGCCATAGGAGGCGATGAGGCGGCGGGAGGTGCGAGGCAATGAGGCGGGATGCTCTGTCCGCCCGTGGAGTCTCCGGCTGCGGAGCAGGCGAAGGTGCTGGCGCCAGCGCCAGTGGAGGCAGCGTCACGACCCCCACCCCCTTTGTCGATGCTCTCGCTGGCGGTGTGGGGATGCGGAGCGGGACAAGCTTCCAACTGCCACCCTTGGCTCCGCCTACCCCGCTCCTCCTCTTGCGGTCATCGTCCACTCGTCCAGGCTCCGGTATACTCTAGTCCTTCCCCTCTACTCCCTCTCTATCTGCTCTGTGATGGCTTGTGGTTGTAGGGATGACTGTGAGAGTAGTGCCCATGGGATGGCGATGAGAGGCGGGAGGCGAGGCTAAGGCGGTCGCCGGCACAGGCGTTCCCACCGTGCTCCCTGTGTTGGGCCCGCCCGAGTACGACATGATTCACTAGGCCATGCTGTGCCGCCCGACGGGTCGGCTTTCTAGGCCTGGTTCTGCCCACCGTTCGTGCCGTGCCGGCACGGCCCGCCACTTGACGTGCCTGTGCCGTGCTTGGGCCGTGCTGGACCCCAAGCTGGCCCAGAAAAATACAGCCTATCTCCCACCTCTAGCCATGAGTGAGGCTAGCACTAGGTGGCAGCAGCTCTAGGCGGCCATGTAGAGTGGGAGAGAGAGCAGAGGAGAGAAGGGTTGGAATTAAGACAGAATAGGACGGACGACATAGGAGGAGTTGGCCTGCAGGCGAGTGTAGTACGGTGGTGCTTAGTTGGGTTGAATTTTTATGACTTATGGCTGAATTTTCACTGTAACTGGCTGAAATTACACTATAGCTGATGGTGGCTTATTTGATATTATTAAATTTAAAAATTATAAATGGAAAAAATAGGTTATCCTAGCACGTATAATCCAAATGAATACGAAAAAAAAGAACCAACAAAAAGCTAAAAAAATCCAAAAAAATCCAAAAAAGACGAAATTTTAAAAATAGTGAAAAATAAGCCAGAAACTAAAAACCCAAGCTCGAGCGAGGCCGTAGTAGTGGCGTTAGCTGCTCGTAGGAGAGAAGCAGAGCAAAGGAAAAGGAATGGAAGTAGAGGTGGCAACGGGTGCATACCCGCTGGGTATAGCCACCCCATACCCGCACCTGATAGATATAACTCTACCCGCTACGATACCCGTACCCGCACACAGGTATAGAAACTTACCCGTACCCGCACCCACGCGGGTATTTATACCCAACAGGTAACCCATACCCGATTAGTTTGTTGAAGTATCATCTTGTGCAATTTGGAACTAAAATTTTCCTCTTTCTATTTAGCTTATTCCAAAGTATCGGCTACTTATTTGTTGAGTTCTTTTCCTTAATGTTGATGCCAAATGATTAATATGGTACAAAATTCTCGTAGTAATGTGTAAATTCGCCACCATGAAGCACATAAGGTATGCGGGTATATTTTACCCACGGGTATGTGGGTACGGGTAATACTTTACCCGCTCTACCCGATGGGTAGAGATTTTTGCCCATCAATATACCCGCGGGTGAAGATATCTTTCCATACCCACCTTCTTATCGGGTAAAACCCATCGGATACCCATTGCCACCTCTATGGAAGGGATGCCTATGCAATGGCTAGATGATAGTGGGACTTCTAAGGAAAATTAAATTAGATGAGCACACTGACTGGTGGGCACCAACTGACAAAGGCAAAATAGATTTTTTATCCACCTTCTTTGTCCCCTCTTAGCCGGTAACATTATTTTAATGAGTAAAATGTCGAACAAAAAAGACACAAATTTTCAATGCTCTAAAATAAATGCCACAAAACTTCAGTATCCTGCAACCAATTTTGCCTAGTCATTTTTACACTTTCTCTTGTGTCCAGAATTGAGAAAGTGCGTGCTATCCTTTAGTATGGTACGTGTTCTCTCTTGCTCCTCTCTTTTTTTTTTCTGACAAAATGCTTCAGCTGATGAACGCGTCGTGAGCTAGCTGGTACGGTTCCTAGTGCACGAGCTCCTGGCTCCACCACCGCACGAGCAACGCGGTTTTTTTTTTTTTTAAAATTCTGCAGTGCTGTTTTTTTTAAAAAAAGAATTGTACTAATTTTGCAGGAATTGAAATTAAAAAAATTATACAAATTGTTAGGTATAGAAAATGAGTTGTAAAAAATAAAATAGATTTTGTGGAGTGCTGAAGCAGATTTTTTTGAATTTAAATTGTATTATGCGGAGATACAATGTGACGCAACTGAAGAGAGTATACATGAAGTCATAGTGCACCTGGTCACCGCGGCCTCGAATGGTGTAGGCGATCTTCGGAGAAGGTGAACCTGGCGGAGGGCTGGTGTGCATCTCGAAGGTCGTAGTGCGAGGCCTGTGTCGGAGGGAGGGGTTGCAGATGACTCCGTGTACGGCGAAGGGCCAAAAAAAGTATAGAGCCAGTCATTTGCAGGTGGGTCAATTTGCTGCGCAGATGGTACAGGTGCGTTAGGGCAGACGTTGCAATGTTTGCAGTGCGTAGTACTATTGGAAGGCATGTACCTGGGGAGTGGGAAGTGCAGACAACAAACCTCTTGTGTCGCCCTTGCGCAGGTTGGACAGAGCCCCATGTGCAAACGTCAGCAACGCGTCGTCTCGACGCGGCGGAGAGTCGGGGTCGTTATCTGTACTCGGCTGCCGTTGGCCCGGCAAGGAAGTTCGTTTGTGCATCTCCCTCTGTGATAAAGATGGCTGTAGTAAAGTGCTCCCCCTGTCAAATGCTACAAAAAGAAAAGATAATAAGAGATATGTTACATTGGAGTGCACGAAGAAAAATAGAGGACAACATCGGTGAACTCCCATACCGCTAGCCTGAAGCGCACGGAGGAGGAATGATCGTAGCTAGGACGACTGCCGGAGTGCGATGGACATGCGGATGGAGGTGCGGAGGGCGGTGGGGGTGGAGGCTATCCTCGGTGTCCGTGTCTGAGATATCACAGATGGCTAATACCAAAAATCATCTGTGATATATCAGATATCACAGTCATTTCTTAAGCATAGCTATCTGGGATATCTCATATATCACAGATGGCTAGTACAAAAAAAACCATATGTGATATGTTATATATCACAGACGGTTTGGTGTTACAAACCGCCTGTGATAGCTATTTAAATAGCTAAATTATTTTCTATTTTTTTGGCTACCCTCAGGAAATGCTAGCCATACCCTCTGAAAACAAGCAAACAGATCACATATATAGCACGTGATAATCATTACACAGATATCACAAATGAATTAAACAATTGAATGAAGTACAATTAAATGAATTATTTGATCAAGCACAATTGAGTGATTACAATTGTATCAATGTTTAAACATCTAATCATCATCGTCGGGGTTGAACTCTCCATTCAGGTGATCGAATGCACTTTCATCGAATTCCACACCCTGTCGCTAGGAGTGTTAAAGTCATTAGCATCACCGGGGCTGAACTCTTCATTCAAGTGATCGAATGCATTATCCTTGATGCATTGCTCAGAGACCAAGTGTGGGTTGAGGAAACCCACCAGTTGTCACTATCGCTGGACTTGTTCGATCATGGATATATACATAAGCAATGAGTTATGACATTTATTGGTATTACATGAATGTAGAACTTGATTGTACAGTACACTTACAGTGTCCAACATCATAGAAGTGAGGCGTTGAGTTCATCGAGATTGAATAGTAAGAATAAGTCTTCAAAGGTTACGACGATGTAGCCTGAGTTGTGGAGGAAATACGCCTCCGTGTATCTCACAGTGAATCTACTTTGCCAGTATGGCTTTCTGTTGGACCTCTGCATGTACCAGGCGTACAAAGACCCGCAAATCAATCTAAGGTTGGATAATTATGACTCGGGGACCAACGACACTCTGAGCTTGAACTTCCAAGGCCTAGAGGCACCTTAAACTTCTTAGGTTGGGCCTTAGCATCCCGCTTGCGATACATCTTTGGAATCATCTCCAAAGGAGCCGATGCGATGGACTTCTGAAGTAGAGCTTGAGGTGGAGTTATAGAGGGTTCTATTTGACAGGGATGGTCGTGTGGAGATCGCGACACGGAAGGGTCCAGGGTGACGTCCCTCTTAGGCTGCTGGATGAATGTGTGGATGACATTCCCTAGTGTCATGATCTTTTCGTTAGGGCTTCTTAAGAGGAACGACCCTGAAAATGTCATTAATCACGTCCACCTGGACCTTCGTTAAATCGATCCCTAGCTGGGCACTGTGCACCAGTATCCCTGGTAGGTATGGATACGCCATCCTCCATCCAGCGTCAACGGGAATGAAGCCAACAAGCCTGACTCTGAGAATGCACGACGTAGGCTTCTACGTAATAATACACGATGAGCTAAGGTGTCTACCAGGTCTATCTATGTAGTATTCTAATGATGTACATTACCTAGATGTCATCGATAGGTAACTTGGTGTTGCTATGTTCAAATTGTGGTGCGGACACGCAGCTACTCCAATGTTGAGGGGGACTGGGGGGTGGATTGTGAGTGGTTGCGGACTTTTCTTAGTTCTTCCCTCAATGAAGCTATTTTCCCTTAAAGTGAGCCTGGTGTCGCTATGTTCAAATTGTGGTGTGGACATGCAGCTACTCCAATGTTGAGGGGGACTGGGGGGTGGATTGTGAGTGGTTGCGGACTTTTCTTAGTTCTTCCCTCAATGAAGCTATTTTTCCTCAAAGTGAGCCAGTTATCCCCTGAAGTTTTGCATCAAAGTTCCACTTCATACATTCTTCATGCTCAACCTTCGATCTCTTCCTACTCTTATGTGTCTCGAACTCATTTTGGGAATCCGTGCCTCCAAGATACATAAACCCCTAGGCCTCGCATGTGATCTGGGTGCTCCTTGTTTTCCAGGGCCATGGATAGTATATCCCTCTTCCTGACTACTTTGAAGGAGCCTTTGGAAGATTCGGTAGTCAATGTTTGCTGCCAGAGGCAATCATATTATTTTACACCCCATGAAGTTATGGACTTATTAACAACTAGGTAGTTTAACATATCTTACCAAGTGTTGGGATAGTTCCTTGTTTGTGGGGTTTTTGAAAGAGGTGATGCCCGAAGACGTGGTTGATGACCTCACTCTTAACCAGTTTTGGGCGCGTTCGTTTGTGATCCTGGCAAATGGTGGGGAGGCCTCTGATTGGATTGTGACCTCATCCTCCATCCTCCATTGCAGGATTTTACTCGCGTATCCAGCGGTGCCGAGTCTATGGGGGTGAGTGTTTTGTATTGGAGAGCCTTGTGCATCGCACTTTCCTAATGAAATTCGGTCATCATCTTCATCCACACATAGGCCTCCCATGTTTTTGGCAACACGAAAGGATACCTCATGAAGGTGTGTGATCCTTGGTCATGTACTGTATGACAAGCATGCTCTTGAAAGCCTTCTATGCTCTTTCCATCGCAAGGAGCGTCTGCCATCGCACGAGTCCCTGGACTTCTTCTGGGATCTTGAACGAATTTGAAATTTCCATCCACGGTGCACTTTTCTCGTCTTTTGTCAAAGCTTTCCAGTTTCCTGCGGTGATGAGAACTTGTTGCCTTCTAATTATCCCACAGGTAGTCCGAAATGAAGTCGCTGCTTTCTTCGGTTGCAGAGGGAGCCCATTCGAAGAGACCGCCGTGATGGTCATTCAGCCCTCTAACCTTTTCGATACTCCTCTACCATGCTTAGTTACCCCGGTCTTTGGAGCATTGGACCCATTTGGCAACGTCGATGGGGACAATGATGACCTCATCTCTCTTATAAGAAAAAACTAATTACAGTGAGTTGTGAGCGTAAACATTGGCATATGGTTGATCTTACAAGAAATAAGAACATTCAGCACATATATTATTGCTATAATATCTCTTTGCAATACTAACATTCCAAATCACACAGCCTAGTGTCTTAGGTTCTACAAAGTATGTTATGGTTGGAGTCTCTTCCTCCTCATCATTATGTGTGTTGGGCTTGTTTGTTGTCTTAGACATTAAAAAACTTTTAGACGGCTGCGCCCTTCATTTATAAATGAATGGCATGGTAGCTCAAAGGTTCTTTTATGCCTAAGATAGAAACCAAGCCTAACACACAACATGATGAAGAGAAAGAAACAATAGCCATAACTTACTTCATAGAACTTGATACACTGAAATGTGTGATTTGCCATTTGAAATAGATGTTGTGACAATAACAAAGTGAATCACAAAGAACACTTGAGTGTGTGATTTGCTTCATGCTCTTTGAAGATTTCTTTGACATATATTATTGCTACAAGGTCTCTTTGGAACACTAATATGCCATTCCAAATATATCTTGTAGCAACAACATGACCCTCACTTAAGGTTGTTTCTAAGAACTCCAACTCACTTGGAAACAATAGCTCTAACAATTTATCTTTAAAAATCATTCCCTAGCTATTTATTATTATTATTTTCACCACAACTTCCATCCTCATACACCTCACAATTTGTTTCTCCCCCAACTAGGATTTTGAGTGATATAACATGTATTTCTCGATAACTACAAGACGAACATTAAAGCACCGTACACATGATCTTGAAAAGGGGTGAAGCAAATTAATTTGCTTCACCCCTTTTAAAGCTCAAGTGTATAGTGCTGTAATGTTCCTCTTGTACAACTACTACTTTGACTCACAATGTTTCATGCTCGTTTTCTTACTTAAACGAATAGCCCACCCATAGAAGGCGACATTTTTGGCAATGACAAGGGACCTCCATCCACGTCTTCATTTGCATGAGGACCACACTGAGACCACCTCCAACAATCTTACCACTTTCAGCCAGACACAAGTAGGCCCACCTTCCTTCCCACATCCATTTTCCCCATTCCTTTTTGGGTTTCACATAAAAAAGACACTAATAGATATGGATGGATGTAACACACATGAGATAAAAAGTGGGATTTGAGATCTATACCTTTGGGAGGAGAGGCGACAGGGAGGAGAGAACTCATGAACACACATTAACAGATATAGACGGATCTATCACACATGAGGTAAAGAAGTAGGATTTAGGATCCATACCTTCGGGAGGAGAAGTGATAGGGAGGAGAGACGACGTCGGGATGAGAGGCAACGGGAAGGAGAGGTAGAGCTGGGAGGAGAGGTGGTGTTGGGTTCTCCAGCGTCGGTGGTGGCGGTGGGGGGATGAGGAGACTGAGGGGTGCGTGAGTGAGGAGTAAGAGCGCAAAACCTAGCAGGGGCCATACTTATAGAAGAACTATCATAGAAGGTTCTATTAAATAACCGTCTGTGATATTAATGTCACACATGGTTCCATAATGGAACCATCTACGATGTGTAGCATATCACAGACAATTCCAGAACCGTCTGTGATGTTGTACATATCATAGACGGTTCTATTACGAAACATATTAGGTGTTTATGCCACTAAACTGTCTGTGATAGTTACAACATATCAGGATTTTTGGCTAGCCTCAAGAGAAGCTAGCTATGCCCTTTAAAAATAAGTAAGCAGATACAAATACATTTATAATTATTTCTAAATTACTAAATCAATTATATTGGAATAATTTCTTAATTACATGCTGAGTTTCTTAATTACATTGGAATAATTTCCAAATAGGCGTTTGCCATGTGGGATCATTACACTTGGCTATTTTCCTTTTAAATAAAGCCTTTCATAATGATCAACACACATATAGCTTGCTTCATCCCTTGGTTCTTCCTCGAACCTGATGCCATCGTTTTTGAATGGAGGCAACTCGTCATATTGATTGTACTCTTCCTCATTTACGACATTCTCAACTCTGATAATCTTTATTTTTCCATGAAGAATTATGTGGCTCTTCTTATTTACCGAATCGGTTACATAAAAAATCTGAACAACTTGACTCACAAGTACGAATGGTTCATTTTTGTATTCTATATGTTTGAGGTCTACAGTAGTGACGTCGTACTTATCAACCTTTACACCCTGTGGGAGTTAGACCCAACAGCACAGAAAGAGAGGAATCTTGAAAATTACGTAGTCGAGCTCCTAAATCTCCTTTACAACCCCGTAGTAGGAGCTTGGGGCAGCGGTATTGAACTATTCATGAAATACATCAATGCGAACACATGATAATTGGACTGTACTCTTTCTATCCTGATATGTTGTATAAAATGTGTACTCATTAATGTCGTATCCTTGCCATGTCACAATTGTAAATTTTAGCCCTTTTGCCAACCATTGCAGCGTTTCACTTGATGACCTCCTAGTGAATCATACAGTTGACCATTCGGTGAACTGACGGCTATGTTGTCTTGTGATCCAAACCTCTGACTGGCCTGAATTCTCTTAGCGTAGCATGTCCTTGTGCTCTTCAACATACGGGGACACTTCAGTCATATGTTGCAAGACCGTGAAATGGGCTTGAGTGTATGTATCCAGATCGGGAGTTATTGCTTTCCTTCTAATAGTCCCGATACCCTCTAGCATCCCCTTGTGATGAAATAGAGGCACACCTATCGGTCCAACCTAAGCCATGTAATCGATGCAGAACTGAATAACCTCTTCAAATGCATAGCCTGCGATGATGCTACCCTTTAGCTGAGATCAATTGCGTATATAAAACTTGAGAATTCCCATATACCTCTCGAATGGGTACATATGACGTAGAAACATGGGGCCCGCATATCTTTATTTCTTTCATAAGGTGGACAATGATATGGACTCTGATATTGAAAAATGATGGATGAAAATATATATCAAGATGACATAGAGTCGTCACCACCTCGGTCTGCAGAGCATCTAGTCCATCGGGATCGATGACATTCTGAGCAATTGCGTTAAAGAAATAACACAACCTCTTGATTGTCACTCGAACCTTGTTTTACAAAATACTTCTAATTGCAATAGGAGTCAATTGTGTCATTAGCACATGACAACTATGAAACTTCATACCAATTAATTTCAAATCTTCCATGGAAACAAGTTTCTTTATGCTGGCGGAGTGACTGGATGAAACTTTCACACCATGCAAGCACTGACACAGTTCAGTTATCTCGGAGTTAGACAAAGTGTAGCAAGCTGGGGGGAAGGTATGTCTGGCCTTTATCGGTCTCTATCAGTGGTAACTCGACCTGATGTTCATAGCGACTAAGTCACACCGTGCATTGATACCATCCTTTGTTTTGTAATGAATGTTTAGTAAGAGACTAATCAACTATCACATACATTCTTCTTTACGTGTATGACATCGATGCAATTGTAAACTTTTAAGTGCTCTCAATAAGGCATGTCCTAAAATACTGATCTCTTCTTCCACATATTCTTTTGATGGGTCCTCAACTTACATCTCTTTCCAAGCACAACATTCTCTTTTCTTTTGTCAAATTATTTTTTCATATTGCGGTATGGGTGATACCTTAGAAAGAACCTACGGATACGCAATTATTACAAATGGTTCATATTAATAACCGCCTGTGAACTATCACATACGGTTCTAATTAAAGGAGGCACACGATCACCAGATCTAAAATCCTCAAATATTTTGATTAGGAGATCAGATGACCGTGAAAATTTGTACACAAGATACTTAAGGTCTCAGGAAGCTAATCCAATATTTTATTGAAAACTCCATGACTACGATGAGACCTTTTTGTGATTTGAGTAAGCGCACATGAAATGTGTTCTAAACCGATGTCATTGATCAGAACTGTTTGTGGGTCAAAGATAGTCCTGCAACCAACACCAACAAGCAAACCGTCACGTAGCACCGCACAATACACAAGCTGTGACTACCACATAGATCACTATGACTGTCGCTTACAAAGGCTATGACTATCGATCGCTACGGCTTACAACTACCGAACACCACAGCTTATGACTACCAATCACAACTAGGCAGTAAACTACGACCTTCAATCGCTAGGCTACAACTATCAATTACACATGGCTGTTCAGGCACTGAAGCTTTCAACCACCACGTGGTCGTTCTACCGATCAAGCCTAACGATAAGACCGTTCGACCACAAGTCGTAAACAGCGAATACTCTAGTCAGACGAACTTGAAACCACAAAGTCGTCAGCTAGAAAGCGATCTTTTGCAAACTACTCAAAAACTAAACTCAACCTTACACATACTCTAATCCAAAAGTCAATTAATCATCACAATCATGGGGTGACCTCCACATGGTCTCACATAAGGTATAACTATTGTACTTTGTTGCAACCATCAAAGGCTCATTAGTTAATGTTTGAATCTCTTCACAAAGTTTTTTATCATTTAGTAGTAACTCTGCCACATGCAACCTAAACCATTCATGGAACTTCTCATGATGAATACAACTAATTTCTCTTCTATTTTTGTGACCAATTGAGGACAGGTAGTCCACATGTTTTCTGCAATGGTTAAACTTTAATTTTCAACGTGCGAATTGACGAAAAAACCTATAGTAATAAAACAGTTAGCATAACATACCTCAGGTATGGTTCTATGTGGTCATAATTAAATAAGATATGTGCTTAGAGCCATGTTTTGTAGTTTAAGGTCACAGTACACTTGCCAGCCAAATCTCGACCCAAATTGCAAAAAATGGCATGGTCCTAGATATAGCTTGAGGACCAACTTCATCATTTTGACCTTTTCAATTGAATCTACTTTCACAACCATCTAAATAACGAGAGCAAAATATAAGACTCTCATCAAACACATAGCTCTCTATGATTGACCCCTCAGGATGACTCTTGGTGCGTACATATCCCTTTAACCTCATTAAAAACCTACATGATGACACCAGCTAAATCAGCTTGTAAATAGATTAAATATCATATGATAGTAGTATTTAGATTTTGAAGATCACCTTTCTATTGGATACATGTTACGGTAATGTACTGGGCCATCAAGCCTCGCTTGGGCAGAAAGATGTACCATTTGATGAACCACAATATAAAAAAAAGGGTGGTAGAAATATAGTCGCAAGAAGGCTTAATGTCTCAATAATTTCTGCCTCTAACTTTTCCATACCACTAACATGAATAACAGGATAATAAATTTGCTTGAAGAAGTTGCTCACAAGAATCAATGCTACACTTACTCTATCTGGCAATGTCTTTCATATGGATAGTGGAAGTAAGAGCGGCAGAGCATGTGGTCGTCATGGCTCTTTAGTCCAATTATCCTTTTATCGTTAACATGTATGTGGCAACGTATATCAGATGCATAATTATGTGGAAATCTAACCTATTTCGAAACTTCACAAAACAATCTCTTCTCTTTAGAATTTGTTGAGTAAGCTATAGGAGGCAAATAAAATGAATCTCCTACTTCAATAAGATGAAGATCTATTCATATATCTAGAAGTTGGAGATTCAATTGAGCATTCAAATTATGTTTAGATTTTCCATCAATACCCAATGTTTAGATTTTCCATCAATACCCAGAAGTGTATTAATTATGTTGTCACACACATTCTTCTCAATGTGCATCACATCAAAATTGTGTTGAAGCAACAAGTATTTCCAATATAGCAATTTAAAACAA
Source organism: Dendrocalamus latiflorus (assembly GCA_017311315.1). Taxonomy (NCBI): domain Eukaryota; kingdom Viridiplantae; phylum Streptophyta; class Magnoliopsida; order Poales; family Poaceae; genus Dendrocalamus; species Dendrocalamus latiflorus. The sequence continues at coordinate 27,582,532 of CM029641.1, forward strand.
ATAGATCTCCTATTCCAAATTATTTATTTCACTTCGCCCGTACCCTTACGATTTCTCTTTGTTTTTTCTTGTTTGGGTCTTTCCCAAAATCTATCAGAAGATCTTGCATTTGTTCCAAAACCTCTTCTCCAGTTAGCGGCTTTGGTACTATCCTTAACTCTATAGCACCATCAAATGATGTTGCATCTAGCCTAAATTTATGATTTGCATATAAGAACCTACGATGACCCATGTAACAAGATTTGCTACCATTCTTCAAATGCAGAGAACAAGTATGTGAGTTGCAGTGAGGACAGGCTAGTTTGCCTGAAGTAACACATGCAGACATATACTATGCCTGGGAAATCAGTAATGATTGACAAGATGGCAGCACACAATTGTATGTACTCATTCCTGGAAGCATCGTATGTTCTAATACCCTCCTCAAACATAGATATCAAATCATCCCCTAGTGGTTCCAAATAAACATCCATGTCCTTTCCAGGTGAATTTCGGCTAGGAATTAATAAGGAAAGTGTGAAATTTGGTTGTTTCATACACATCCAAGGATGTAGATTTAATAGAATAAGACTAATAGGCCAAATACTATAGCTAGAGTTCATTGATCTAAATGGATTGAAGCCATCAGTAGCTAAAGCGAGCCTGATATTGCAGCTCTCTGTACCAAATTCTGGATGTTTGCAATCAAAACCCTTCCAAACTAGAGAATCCGCTGGATGCCTTAATAATCTATCCTTTGTACGCCCTTCAATGTGCCGCCATGCATCACTTGCTGCCTTTGGAGACATGTACAATTTTTGAAGTCTTTTCTTTATTAGAAAATAGTGAAGAACCTTTTTGGGAACTTTGTGCACATGTTTGCCATCAAGATTCATCTTCTCTATTTTCCAACAAGAAGTCCAACATTTCGGACATAAATCTGCCTTTTCATACTACTTCCAAATGTATGTAATCGTTCTTGCATGCATGAATACTAACATATCCGAGTCCAAAGCATCTAACCATTTTCTTTGTGTTATTAAAGTTCTTAGGTAGTGTTGAGCCCTCCGGAAAAGCTTCTTTAAGAAATTGTAGTAGCATGTCAAAACTTCTATCACTCCAACCTCCAAGAAATTTAGTGTGGAGTAATTGACAACAATGCATAGCTTTGAGAAGCTTTTGCATCCTCGATAGAGCTCTTGATTGGCATCACCTACTAAATGGTAAAAATCTTCAACACCTTCACATGGATCCTCCTCAAGACTATCCTTATTTCCACCTAAATCCCTCATTCCATCTAACCCATGTGCTACATCACGAAGCATATCAAACATCTCATTAGCATCCTCAAAATTGTCATCTACTTGAACCTTAGAATACACATTTTGTTGTGCAGAACATGATGATGCCTCTCCATGAAAAATCCATCTATTGTACCCTTCTAAAAACCCATCACATATTAAATGCACACGGACGATGCTAGCTTCTTTCCAACAACTATTCACACATTTTCTACAAGGGCATAATATTGTATTTGCTTTTGTCGATTGGGCAAAAGCATACTATACAAATTCTTCGACCCTTTGTACAAATTCAAACGTGTGCCTACAATTAATTACTTGTTGTAAGAATGGACGTGAGAAATTACTAGAAAATAAATTTATATTGTAAGCTTGTGTTGTACCTAGGTAGATCCACCCATTTCTTATCCATAGCTATCGGTACATACGAATGAATATGAAGTCCACAGAGGAACTGATTAACTATACTAAGTGGTCATAAAGATTTCCCCAAAACAATTATTAGTGAAGTGCCTAAAGAAACAGCTTGCCTGTTAGCAGTCCTTAATTGTCCTAATGTACCAGTGTATATAGGTAGCACAGCACTATCCGAGACCTAAGTAGCCATCAAACCATATCATATTATCATCCACATAACGGAAAAAAATCGATAATTAACCAGCTGCAGTCAAAGATGCAGAGAAAAATAGTACGCACCAGAAACAAATGGCCTTGTCGTCTGGGAAGAGCTCCTAATGCAAACAAGTGAGCAGCGCTGGGAGGTGGGATAGAGCGGAGGGGAGGCCGTGGAGGATGTAGGTGTGGGGAGGAGGGGAGACGGGGGAGGAGGGGGCAGTCGGGGAGGAGTGCAATGGGGGGTGGAGGGGCGGCCAGGGAGGAGGGCAACATGAGGAGTAGCACTGGGAGGGGGCAGCCAGGGAGGAGGGCAACGGGGGGAGTGGTGCTGGGAGTGGGGCGGCGGGGATGAGGAGAGGCACGAGGAGGATGGGGCAGCTGGTGTAGGGGTGGCTGGGGAGGAGGGATGGTGCTGGGAGGGGGTTGCCGGGGAGGAGGGGTGGCGCTAGGGGGAGAGCGACCGGTGAGGAGGGGAGACGAAGGGAGGATGGGGCAGCCTGGGAGGGCGGTGCTGGGAGGAAGATAAGGTGCAGGCGCATGCTAAGAGGAATTTTAGGAGGGGATAAGGTGGAGAGAGGTCTGCTCTTTCGCGCCTATCTTTTCACCTTCACACCCAATGTTTTGCCCGACAGATATGAGGTCATGTGTTCAAGTCTTTCGGGCTATCGTGCCCAATGTTGCCTAGCAGATATGTTGACCTACTACCATAAAGACATTGCCGGCAGATAAGTTCTAGACAACAGTTATTTCTAGCAAATAACGGGGCCTGTAATCGCTTGGACATTCTGGCACATGTTTTTCCACTCATCCCCTTTTTTTGGGCAGTATATTGCCCTTAATTCTATGTCATGGTGTAGTGACATTATTGTTGATCTGACGCATCTCACACCAATACAAGACTGTGATAATAAAATTAGAAATCAAGTGAAGAGGGCATGTTTGTTGAATTGTCCAACTCGAGCAATTGAGCAAGCCTTTCTAGAGATATTGGATGGCAAAGTGTGGTGATCCTTTCAAGAATCATGGTTTAAAAAGTTCGATTGGTTGGAATATAGTATGAAAAGGATGCCACCTTTTGTTTCTATTATTTTCTTTTCAAAAAATTGGGACAACTGTAACATCCTATTTTTCAAATTCTTTTTGAGCTTTTAAAATAAAATTCACCATTTGGATTTTTTTGGAATTAGTTAAAGCTTAAATTGAATTTTTTATAGATTAAAATGATTTAATGTGACTAATCCAAAATTTAATTATTATTAAAAGTATTTTATTTGGGTTCCTTGTTTTCAAGGATTTTTATCTTAATTTTATAAAAAAAATTCAGGTTTATTTGCTATTTTCTAGTGCTCAATTGTTTTTCTTTTAATTTCTAAAAATAGAAAATCCTTAAAGCCAAATGGGCCGAAACCTCTTTCCTTTGGCCCACTTCTTCCTACCGGACTTGCTAGTGCTCTTCCGCCATGCCAAGTGTTAGGCATCCATGGCCGCCCCGCCTGCTGGATGGTTGCCACGTGTCACCAATCCGAGCCATCCGCGTCAGCCAGTCCAATGATCATCGTTTGCTCCATTCTCAGCCACCCGATGAGCCACGTGTTGTGTATTGGGACCCCGTGCACTATTTGTCATCTTCATATCGGATTCGTCGTCGCCCGTGTCCTGCTCAGACTCCGCCGTCGCCACCATGTCCGGCTGGGCCTCAACGGTCATGTCACCTATAGAGACCTCAGCGTCCATGTGTAAATACGTGACCATCACCCCTCATTTTCTCTGTCCTGAGCCCTCGTCGTGTGCCATTGATCTCATCTCGCACCACCGTCGTTCGTGCCAAGCTTGCCACAGAGTTCGTTGTTGAGCCGTGTGACATCGTCTTCGTCTCCGGTCGCTCCGCCGCGCCGACCCATCTTAGGCCGTTTATCCCTCGCCGCCGATAAGTTAACATTGACTGTTGCCCCACCTTGCTCCACTGACCACCATCACCCGCTGGCAAGCCGCCTGTGCCACTGTCCACCTCGGTCCGTGCACTGTTCCTTCGCTAGCCAAAGCATCGCCTCGCGTCACGCATCTTGCTATCGACAACGCTGACGTCACCCCGCACCCATGCTGGCCACGCCATTTCGTATTTCTGTGATCTGGTCTACGTGCATAGAGAGACTAACATGCTGGTCCCACATGTCAGGTCCACTGTTCCATGAGCTGAGTCAGCAAGCCACAAAAGCAGCCACGTCAGCTCTAGGTCTAGTGTGTCAGTCCACGTGTTGGCCATGTCAGCCAACCGAGCCTAGTGTCATTGCCATGTCACCCTATCATGTGTCAACCATGTCATCCTACCACCTTAGCCCTAGATGCCACATGTCATGCCACGTCAGCCCTAGTAGTCTAGTCAGCCACCACGTCAGTGATGACATCATAAATCCTATTTTCCCTTTGAAAAATAATTCGGCAAAAAGAAATTAGATGCTGACGTCATAATTAGAATTTTCTTTAGAAAAATATTTCCAGCAAACCTAATTTTCCTTTTTCTTTAGATTTAAATATTTTGAGAGCCCGTTCTTCTCCGTCCTAGCTTTGATTGACCCGATTCTTTTTCCTAAATCCATCTAAAATTAGGATCTATCTTTTGGTTATAGTTTTGAAGTTTTTGGAGTTCCTTTGAATTTTATTTGTGTTTCGTTTATTTTCTCTCTTGTTAGATAACGTCTTCGAAGGAGCTGAAGCAGGATTTGAAGACCAAGAGTTGTTAACTGAGCAAGGCCAAGGTAAGTCATATCCTTTGATCATGTTTAAGCTAGTTTTCAAATCTATTTATTTATTATTTTGTTTTGAATTATTATGCATTGCTATTTTAATACAAACCATTGTATCTGGTAGTTATTGTCCAACTTGATTAATTCCATCTTGATAATTTGAATACCATGATTCTATTGTCACCATAGGATAGGTATTTATCTAGTGACACTATACTAGTTGTCACATGGGTTGTACATTTAGTATGCTTGGCCATGCTTCTAGTACATTGGGCTCATCATCACATGTTAATTAATTAATTAATTAATTTTGATTTAATAAGATATTGAATCATGATGGTTAGCCACAGTTATAAAATTTGAGTACCATGATATTGGTAGTGGCATTGGTATTGGTTATACAAAATGGTTTTCACTTGGGCGAGTGATCATGTAGCAAAGGGGGTAATATGGTTAGCATTTCTAGGATGTGGATGTCTCTCCTGGGTAATGTCTAAAGATTTAACTTTATACTTCATTGATCTGAGCCATATCGTACAACAACATATCTAGTATGGGATGGACCTGGCTAATTAATTTGTGATGTTTCAATTTTGGTTTCGCCATCGGTATGTTAGTGGGTGTCGGTTAGACATTTCCATGGGGAGTAAGAGGGATCCCTTCGACTAAGTAGTTAGCCTACTCTCGTGAAATCTTAATGGGTGAAACTGAGTTGAGATGGTACTTTGTAACAGCCTTGTTATGATCTTCTTGGTCAGGATGCCCAAGGAAACGTTTTGCTCTAGTGTCATTATGAGATAATCATATCATGTGGGTAAAGTTGTGCAATCTCTATAGTGTAAAACTATTAGAATGACCGTGTCCCTGGTTGTAGACAATGCTCAGTGATTTCACACGAGGGGTAGATATTTCATAAAAATTTGGTTGGGATGAGTGTGGGAAGTGAATGGTCAGTTCATTGGTGGTTTATTACATAAATGTTAGTTCATGGGTGGTTCATTGTGATGGCTAGTTCACTTGTGGTCTATTCAATTCCTTTAATTATTTACTTATTATCATTTTTTAAGTTCACTTTCAATCTATTTATTGTATTTAATTTAAATTATTGCTTTCTGCAAAATGACCACTTAGATATCATTTGTCAAGTCTTGCATAATTATATTGCATTCTTGTTACAAACGAATTGCTGAGTACTTTATGTACTCATGGCTGTATCCACATTTACTCAGTTGAAGAAGAGTAACCATATCAACCAGAGGTACCCGAAGGAGGATACTTCGATAACTTCTCATATTAGGGTCTTGCTTACCAGTCGATTGCCTGTGGGCATATTGAATGGCCACTTCATCTTTCGTTGTGTTACCGCTGCTAGTTCTATTAGCCCTTTCGGCTGTTAAAGTGTAAATTTGACCATGAGATTGCAACTCTCATAATTAATAATATTTAAGTTTTCTTCTTAGTTAATCATGAAATGATTGATATTCCATCTATGTTTTTACTGTGTGCAATAGCATGATTCTGGACTAGTGCAGTATACACAGAGAGTCCAAATTTGCATATTCGGGATTCGACAGAGGTGGTGTCAGAGCCATATCAACTGTAGGATGAAGCCCTAGTTATAATGGTCAACTTAACAAAATTTTCAAAATCTATTTTCTAAATCAAACCAACCAAATGGGATATCTAGTAATTTCTCTATTCTCTCCCCCATTCCTAAGGATTCTCGCTCTTCGCCTTTGTTTGAAATCGATTTCTAATTCTTAATTTGACTCGAGTTTCCCTTGTAATGCTTTAGATGACTCGAGTTTCCCACAACCAGAGTGGAGGTTGGCTTGGACTTCTTCAAGTTTTGTTGCAAAGCTTTGGATCAAAGAGGCAACCTGTTTATTTCACCAAGGATGAGAAGGCAAAGGGCTAATGCATTGGATTCATCACAAGATTGTACTTCACTAGCAGGACCGGTAGCCAAGTTCTCCACCATGGCTTGAAGTATATCAGTGCTCATGAAGACTTGTCTGTGCAATTATGATTTTTTTTAGATATTCAAAAGGAGCTTGTGAAATATTGTGCACAAGAGGTCACAGAAGTGATTAAGGGTGACATTGGAGACATAATTTTTGCAGTGCTTATCGATGAGTCTCAAGATGTATCAATAAAGAAGCAAATGGTAGTGATTGTGAGGTTAGTTGTACATCTTATTTTTTAGTTATAACATTTATACATTGTTGAATTAATCTAACTTCACAAAATTTTTGGCATGCAGATTTGTGAACAATCAAGGGAAAGTCATGGAAAGGTTTCTTGCTATTAGCATATCATAAATTGTACATCTGCAGAATTGAAATAAGTTTTGGTTGGTTTGCTTGGTTGACATGGGTTACCTATTTCAAGGCTTCGTGGGCAGGCTACGATAGAGAATACATGCACTTTCTATGTCTATTGCTTCATACACCAGTTATAGTTGGTGGTTGTTACTGTCACAAGTTGTAGTAGAGCTATTGCTGATTTCTTCAACTATGTCCATGTTATAATGACTACTATGAGTACATCTTGCAAGGGAAAAGATGCGTTAATTACAAAGCATCATGATGTCTTACTAGACAACTTAGAGAATGGTTTGATTTCATTTAGGACAGGGCTACATTAAGAAGCTGGCCTAGTTAGACATGGAGATACTCAATGGGGCTCACATCTCAAAACCTTACTTTGTATATACCAAATGTGGGAGGCAATGGTGGATGTTCTAGAGCTTGCAAGTGAATATGCTTGTCAAAACTCAACTCAAGGTCAAGCAACAAGTTTACTAAAAAAGGCGGAATCCTTTGAATTTGTATTCAACATGCATTTCTTAATAACCTTGTTAAGCATTACAAATGAGCTATCACTTGCTTTGCAAAAGAAGCATCAAGACATTGCTGAAGCTATGTGCTTGACATAGCTTATGAAAGATTGCTTGCAAAATATGAGAGACAACGGGTGGGAGCCATTGTTTACCAAGTTAAAAGCTTTTGTGAGGTATATGGGATTGATGTGCCAAACATGGATAGTACCATTGGAGTTATGGGTAAATCTATACGTCAGAAGTACACAGTGACTCGACATCATTATTACAAAGTTGAGATTTTCAATACTGCTCTTGATGCAACTATGAATGAGATTACTCATCACTTCAATGAAGTTTGAGTTATTGGTATGTATGTCTTGCTTTGATCCAAAGGACTCCTCTAAGTTTGATGTTAATAAACTTGTTAGACTTTCTGAAATTTATGCTGATGATTTCACGGTAGCTGAGCGGTTCTTCTTAAGGAGTTAGCTTCAAACCTTCATTCTCAATATTAGAAGTGATGGATTTCATGGATGTCGTGATATTTCAAAACTTACTCAAATGATGGTCAAAATCGAAAAAGATAGAACTTTTTCATTGGTATATCGTATCGTCAAGTTGACATTGGTCCTCTCAGTTGCAAAGACATCTGTTGATAGAATATTTTGGGCAATGAATATTATCAAAATAAATTTGTGCAACAAGGTAGTCGATGAGTGGCTCAATGATTTGATGGTGTGCTACACTGAGCGAGAGTTATTTATAAGTATTGATAATGATAAATTCATATGACGATTCCAAGGCATGAAACCTCGCAGAATGGATTTGCCTTGTAATTTAAGCTTGCATATTAGTGATATGTTTTGTTTTTTCCTTTAATATTCATGATTATTTACAATTAGTTGTCGTATCACTAATTTTACGATTTTTGATACGCAGATGACTGATATCTACTCACTGGAAGCATATTTATATATTTCAGGATGCGCTTTCTATTATTGAGGTACTTTTGTTGTATTTCTCTCTTTTGGTTTGTTTCTCTTCTATTAATGTATGAATTTGAATTGCACAAAAGTAAAATACTATATTTGTGTCAATCTAGTTTAGTACTTTGAGGTTTTAAGCCCACCCTCCATTTTCATCCTGGCTTCAAAACTTTGTGAAATTTTGTGCTCTTAAACCTGAAACTTGGTTGAAACATCTGAAACTTGTGTGCTGAAACCTGAAGCCCATTTGAAACTTCATGAAAGATTGTGCTCTAAAACCTGAATTGTCTTGTGTAACATATGAAACCTGGCTCCTTTGAAACTTTCTTTTGAAACTCGAAACTTTGCTACACCATTACATTGGTATATCGTTCAATAGCCGCTTCCTAATTTATAATATATTATCCTATCCTTGGGACAACATTGAAGATAAGTAGGAATTAAGTACTTTTTTGTCTTCGAAGGAGGAGGAACATGCTAGCTTCTTGGCTCCAAAAGTACAGCTGATCCGATTAGATGGATAGATGGAATCGCGAAACAAAAGGTGATTGATTGTTCTCTTTTTGGGACTGGCTTTGTGGTTGGTGAAGTGCTCGCCATTGGCGGCAAGAGCCACAGTCGTCGGACGTACGTGTTCGGTTTGTCACTTTGTTTGCATTTCTTCCAAAGGCTAACTTGACCCGTACCCCAACCAAAGGATGCGGACTTTTTTTTTTTTTTTTGCGGGAAAGGATAGAACAAAATTAAGTTATTTTGTAGAATAAGCTTTAATTAGATAGCCTACGGAGGTGATTGCAGCAACCAGATTCATGGACCAATATTTGATTTAGGCGTGTTTGAAATACATAAATTTTATGGGAACTTCATATCGAACAAAATATTTTCCTCAAAAAATATCAAAAAATTTATATGCTCCAAATTAACGGGGCCTAAAGTATCAGGTCGCAATTTTATTAGTTGGAACAATCTTTTCGTCCCACTCGATCACTCCCACGCCTTTACAAACATGACATGCACAAAATCTGATCCAATATATATATTAATTGGGACGCTAAGGTGCCTGGTGGCGCTATAGTGTGTATATATACACACACATGGTGCCGCTATTCTGTACCTATGCTCCGTCCATAACAGGTGTCATGCCCAACAACGCCCCACACGCCCGACCATGACCCACCTGCACTCGATCCCAGGCACCCCCGCCAACCATCTGCAAAATCGCACACCCCTGTCTTCCACTACGCCGCATGGTGGTGCCACATGGAATTGATGACAATGGCATGAGGCCGTCCAACACGTAGGTGCAGGAGCCCACTAATCGGCAGTAATCGATCATAGTCACCTAGGTTATGCAGTTTTACCGCCACCACACATCCGTCGTCTCCCGTGCCTATGCCACTACTGTGTGATGGCAGTAGTAAAAATAAAAACCACATTTATGACCAAATAAAACCACTTTTACTGTACCGATGAATTTACTAGATGTATCGTTAGAGTTTACTACCACACCTAGTTATGGCGCATGCTGGCCATGTGACGATGACAGTAAAAACAGAAACCACATCTACGTCCAGATATAAGCCAAATTACAACCAAGATGAACCGCATGATCCAACCACGTGCTAGAGTCAGCAGCAAAAATAGAAACCACATTTACAACCAGATATATTCCATTTTACGGCCAAATGAAAGCACTTACATTGTACTAACAAATTTACCAGACGCGACATTAGAGTTGACTATCACACCTAGTCGTGGCATATGCTGGCTATAAATGGAAACCATATTTACGATCAGATACATTCTATTTTACTATTAGATGAAACCGCTTACACTATACTGAAAATTTTACTGAACATGTATAAGAGTTTACTGCCACACCTAGCCGGCCATGGTGCATGCTAGCCATGTGATGGAGACAGTAAAAATGGAAGCCATATTTACGACCAGATATATTCTATTTTATGGTCAGATAAAACTGCTTACATTATATTGATGAATTTACTGGATGTGTTGTAAGAGTTTACTGCCACAGCTATGGTAGCACATGCTGGCCGTGTGATGGCGACAGTAAAAATAGAAGCCATATTTACGACCAGATACATTCTATTTTATGGTCAGATAAAATCGCTTGCATTATATTGACGAATTTGCTGGATGTGTTGTAAGAGTTTACTACCATAGCTATGGTAGCGCATGCTGGCCGTGTGACATTGGTAGTAAAATGAAAACCACATTTATGACCAAAGATATTCCATTTTACGGCCAGGTGAAACTGTTTACACTGTACTGATGAATTTACTAGACATGTTATTAGAGTTTACTACCACACACTGGCAATGTGACGCTTTGTCGAGGTCATGGGCTCGTGGCCCATGTATGTTGGGATCGATTTGATCAGATGGGAGTCTTGCACAAGGGGTGGGGACAGATGGGTTGTGCTGGCTTGGTGGGGGATGGGCTCAGTCAGGGTGCAGGGAACTGGCTGGAGCGTAGAATAACTTATTCTACCCTCAAGCACATAATAGTTTATCTATGTGTGTGACTATATATATAGGTGGTATGTATATATTTTTTAGACATACTCCTTTTTACGTGCGTATATGAAGATATTTGTGAAATACACCAAAAACTATAGACTCCCTTGCAATTTTTTTATGTGGTTCACATTGGAGTATCTTATAATTAGTATATGAGTATACCCAAAGTGATAAAGGAGTACGTCAAGTTTGTTTAGGTAGTATATCAGAGGTGGAAGTACCTACACATGGAAGTAGAATGTAACTTCATATCCTCGTGCTATCTTGGGCCCATGACCGCCTCGAGGTGATGGAGCCCATTGGAAAGGCCTACCCCGAGTCAAGTCCACAATCAACCTCAGCGAGGTCCACAAGACCAACCTCGGCGAGGTTTGTAAGACCAACCTTGGTTGGGTTTGCGAGACCAACTTCAGCGAGGTATGCAAGACCAACCCCAGAGGGGGTCTAGGGCCAACCCCGAGCGAGGTTTGGGGCCAACCCTGAATGAAGTCCGATGTCAGCCACTAACCTACCTCGGAGTCCTAGACGTGGGGGGACCCACGTGGGGTAAAGGATGTAGATACCCCCAAGAGTAGGCTAGGCCCTGCGAGCAAACTTGTAACTTCACTCACCTTCCTCTCTCTCTCTATAAATAAGACCCCCTTGTAATGGGAGAGAGGAAGCCATTTGTAACCCTAGACACTTATACTGAATATACTTGGTCATTCAGGTGCTTCTCCCTGAGTCCCTCCGCATCCTCGGCAGTCTCTGCATTCGACCAGGTGCTTCTAAGATTACTATGCAATCTTGTATCGATGACGTATATAAAGTATTCATACTCACAGAAGTACATACTCTCACCTTCCAATATAACACTTAAACAAACATGTTATACCTCTTTATCAGTTTCATATACTTAAAATACTAATGTTTAGATATTCCAATATGACATGGTTGAAAATTTTTCATCAGAACCCTTATTTTTTGGTATATACACTTTGTCATATGTAAAAAGAGTATGTACATAAATTATGCTATAAAAAGTAGACTTTATGAAAATTTTTATGGAACTCACTTTGGAGTATCTTGTAATCATTATTAGAGTATGTTCAAAATAATAAAGTGGTATAACTTGTTTGTTTAAATGGTATATAACAAGTGGGAGTACGTACTCCAGGGAATATGGAACTCACTTTAGTATGATATGCGTCCTCTCTTTTTTCGACGAATGCTTCTACTGTTGAATGCATGGTATCCACACGTACGAGGCAGAAACACCACACGCTGGCGTGCCGCTGTGTGGTATTGGATGAGAAAAGTGTGGTGACTAGGGTTTCAGGAATTTTGAATTCAAACAAACCCTATACCATCGCCCCACTATATATAGGCATCCATGATGGGCCTCAAACTTGAGGCCCATTTGGAACTCATGGCCCACATGAATTTAGATCACTATACGAATTATATCCTAGCCCTTTAAGCATGCGACCCTATAGGTTCACATACATTTGGACATGACCCAAGTTCTCCTACTCGTCCACTAATTAGTAGCGGCCCGTAGCAAGACATACCGACTCCCAAGTATATGTAAAAATCATATCGGACGAACTTCAACAAAATTTATATGTATTTCCCTTTGCCTCATGATATCGGTCAAGCTCAAGGCAAATACTTGCCATCCTTGTTGGTTAGCTTGACCACTCTTTCTTGATCATGTGACTCGAATTCCCCAACTACGGTTAACTCTTTAACTACGAGTAGCATGGCTATGCATTTCTGGAATCCAATCACTTGAGAGGCCTAGAGGTATCTCTCCCATTGCATGGAGGAGTAAATCCTATCTTGATCGACCATGCCTTGATGCATACATAATAACAAAATCTGAAACCTACCTTTATAACTATCCAGTTACGGAGTAGAGTTTGGTAACCCCTAACTCAGTCATTATGCATCTCGAGTACGTGCGACAACCTCAAATGTAAGAACATAGCATAAGCATTATAAATGAGACCAACTAATGAAATGTAAGAATGCAATGTTCTTGTAGTGTCTTATGGTGGATCAATCCAATCTCATGTTCGCTAACAAGTGCCCATATTATTGGTTTGATATCTTCATATCTATGACCTGTGAAACATGGACATCAGTCAATACATATGCTAGTCTATTCATATGTGTCCTCATATATTTCTGACTAGAGATTGTTTAAGAATAATCATCATAGAAATACAGAGTTTCACAATCAAGTCACATACTTGGTAATAAATATTAACGATATTATTCGAGGAACAAAACAACATATTATCCAATAAATTCTGTACATAATGAAATATAATCATCTCTATGATTTCCTCTAAGGCATATTTCAACAATCTCTCACTTGCAGTAGAGTCAATCATTTAAGTATCTAATACCGATAGCTCATGCTTTGGTTGTGTGAGAGGTTTTGTCAACAATCAGCAACATTTAAATATGTGTATACTTAGCATATCTTTACATCTCCTCTATCTACAATGTCGTGAATAAGATGATAGCGCCTGAGTATATGCTTAGACTTCTGATGGGATCTAGGCTCCTTAGTCTACGCATTGGCTCCATTATTACCACAACAGAGATCCATTGGGCTCAAGGCACTCAGGACCATACCTAACATTGCAATAAATTTCTTATCCAAACACCTTCCCTCGTAGCTTCAGAAGCTGCAATGTACTCAGCCTTCATCATAGAATCAGCAACTGTCTCTTGCTTAGAACTTTTTCAGCTCACTACTCCTCCATTAAAAATGAATACAAAACCAGATTATGAATGATAATCATCTTTGGCAGTTTGGAAGCTTGCATCGATGTATCCATTTACAACGAGCTCTTCATCATCGCCATAAACTAGGAACACATCCTTAGTCCTTCTCAAGTACTTAAGGCCCCGCTCATTTCAGCTTCAGCTTCTGGCTTATTTTGCATTATTCATAAATTTCGTCTTTTTCTGAATTTTTGGCTTTTTTTGAGATTTTTTGCCGGTTCTTTTTCTCCCGTATTCGTTTGCGTTGTCTGTGTTGAGCTAGCATATTTTTTCTATTTTTAATTTTTTAGATTTAATTACACCAATAAGCCACCTTCTGCTATAGTGAAATTTCAGCTGCTACAGTATAATTTCAGCCATAAGCCAGAACTTTTCAGCCCAACCGAGTGGGTTAAGAATGTTTTTCGCAATTGTCTAGTGACCTTCACAGTGATTAGCTTGGTATCTGCTTGTAACACTTAGAGCATATGATACATCTGGTTGAATACATATCATGGCGTACATGATAGATCCAATAGCTGAAGCATTTGGAATACTATTCATATGGTCTCGGTCTTCAGTCATCGAAGAACACTGACTCTTGTTAAGACTTATGCCATGTGATATAAGCAAAAACCCCTTGCCATCTTGCATGTTGAACCGTTTCAACACCTTGTCAATATAAGTACTTTGGCTTAATCCAATTAGCCTTCTCGATCTATCTCTATAGATCTTTATCCCTAAGATATACGCTGCCTCTCCTAGGTCCTTTATAGAAAAACTGTTTGTTAATGAGGTCTTAACAGATTCCAGCATAGGAATGTCATTTCCAATCAATAATATGTCATCTACATATAATATTAGGATTACAAGTGCGCTACCACTAACTTTCATAGAAACACAAGGTTCTTCTTTGCTCTTGACGAAATCAAACATTTTGACCTCCTCATCAAAATGTATATTCCAACTTTGAGATGCTTGCTTCAACCCATAGATAGATCTCTGAAGTTTGCATATCTTTAGCATTTTGGGGATCAACAAAACCCTGAGATTGTAACATGCACATATTCTCACTTAGGTTTCCATTTAGGAAAGCCGTTTTGACATCCATCTACCATATCTCATAATCAAAATATGCAGCAATAGCTAGAATAATCCAAAGAGACTTAAGCATAGTGATAGATGAGAAGGTTTCATCATAGTCAACACATTTAATTTGTTTGAAATCCTTTACTACCAATTGTACCTTATGGATATGAACATTTCTATCCATGTCTATCTTTTTTTTAAAAACCCACTTGCACTCAATGGTTTTTACACCATTAGATGGATCAACCAAGTACCAAACTTGATTATCACACATGGATTGAATTTTGGATCTCATGAATCCAAGCCATTTCTCAGAGTCCGAGCCCGCTTCCTCATAAGTCTTAGACTCATCATTGCCTAACAATATCATGTTGATACCTTATTGGCAATTAACGTGGCATTTCTGACCTACATAGTACTGGTGCCTCTTCCACAAGTTCCACAACATCTTGTACACTCTGTTGAGGTTTAGTAGGAGTTGAAATATTTTATGATGGCTCCTAAATGTTTTTGAGTCTCACCATGCTCCTACTAACTCCTTTTGAAAAAAACTCTTTCTCCAAAAAGACACCATTTCGGGTAACACACACTTTGTACTCATCCCTTTTATAAAAGTAATATTCTTTAGTTTCTTTAGGATACCCCATGAAGAAGCATTTATCATATTTAGGTGTGAGCTTGTCAGATGTCAAACATTTTACATATACTTCACATCCCCATATTTTGAGAAAAGACAAGCTAGGACTCTTCCCAGTCTACATCTCATAATATGGTGTCTTATCCACTTATTTAGATGGTACCTTATTTAAAGTGAAAGCAGCAGTTTCTAAAGTGTAACCCCAAAAAGACAATGGCAGATTAGATTGACTCATCATGGACCGAACCATGTCTAACAAAGTCCAATCTATCATTCAGATACCCATTCCACTAAGGCATTCTCGGCAAAGTTAGCCGTGGAACAATTCCACATTGCTTTAGATGGTCATCAAACTCATGGCTTAAATATTCACCTCCATGATCTAATCGTAGAGCTTTAATTATCTTACCAAGTTGATTTTGCATTTCATTCTGAAATTCCTCGAACTTTTCAAAGGATTCAAACTTATGCCTCATTAGGTAGATGTAACCATATCTATTAAAGTCATCGATAAAAGTTATGAAGTACTGAAAACCACCTCTGGCCGTTGAGCTCATTGGTCCACATACATCTGAATGTATTAAGGCCAACAAGTCATTTGCCCTCTCACCTAGACCAATCAAAGGTGCCTTAGTCATTTTGCCAAGTAAATAGGACCCACATGTTTCAAATGATTCAAAATAAAAAGAGTTTAGAAAACCATCTTTATGAAACTTCACCATGCGCTTCTCATTTATATGACCCAAACGACAATATCAAATATAAGTGGAATTCAAATCACTAGACTGAAACCTCTTAGCATTAATGTTATAGACAGGCACAACCTCAAGATTTCAAATATACAATCCATTCATCAACAGAGCATGACCATAAAGTATATAATTCAAATAAATTGAACAATAATTATTCTTTATTCTGAACTCATAACCTTCTGCTTCCAAACATGAAGCAAAAATAATGTTTTTTCTTAAAACAGGAACATAATAACAATTATTCAATTCCAAAACTAATCCTAAGGGTAAAGATAATGGCAAACTACCAACAGCCAATGCAACAACTTTTTCTCCATTGCCCATGCGAAGATCAACCTCATCTCTTGCTGAACTCCTACTCCTTATCAGCCCCTACATCAAATTACAATTATGAGCAACCGATCTAGTATCAAATACCCAAGAACCAATATGAGAAGTAGAAATATTTATTTTTATAACATATAGACATGAAATAGAAGTCCTACTTCCCTTCCTTTTTTCCAGTCTTGCCAAGAACTTTTTGTAGTTCCTCTTCCAATATACAGTGCCTTGGCAATGGTAGCAAATAGTATCAGGTGCAATGGCAATCTTAAGCTTCTGGAGCTTAGATTTGATACTCGAGATCTCATCTTGAGTTTTGCCTGTGCCCTTCCTTTTGCCCAAAGCCTTAGACTTCTTCTTTTTGAAGTTGGTAGTCATTTACACCGTCATCACATAACTGTTGCTTTTTCAAATCATATGCAGCTCGGTGAAATTCTTGTTTAAGTCATTCATATGGAAATTCAGAATGAATTGCCCATAGCTTGTAGGAAGTCAGTAGTCAACTATTTGCTAAAGGAAAAACCAAGTTTTTCCAAGCTCTATGTGTAACCAACCATCTTAATCATATGAGGGCTCACCGAACTACCCTCAACTAGTTTACACCCAAACAATTTCTTTGAGATCTCATATCCCGCAGTTCTTGCTTGTGTCTCAAACATGCCTTTGAGCACCACGATCATATCATAGGCCTCTATATTTTCAAACTACTTCTAAAGATCTGAGTCCATGGTAGCAAGCACGAGACAACTAACATCAAGGGACTCGTCCCATGCCTCTTTATAGGCATTTTTAAGAGTAGGAGTAGCATTTTCAACAGGCACTTCTGGAATTAGTTCCTCAAGTACATGTTCCTTTTTATCTAACCTAAGAACAATTCTTAGTTTGCAGGACCAATCCATAAAATTTATTCCATTTAATTTTTCTTTATCAGGTATCGAACGTAAAGCAAAACTGGAAGTAAGTATAATAGTTGGTACCATGATCTACAACATAAAATATGCAAAACTAAGACTTATGTTCAAGAAAAATAACTTATATTAAACAACACTCCCACTAAATACCATATCCCTCTTATGACATTTAGTGATTCAAGACCCACAATCAACTTATCTACTAGTGAGCTTTGGCATCACTGCTAGAAGATTAGTGAATTTAGTAAGCAACTATTTGCTAATCATATCTCTATATAACTCTTGTTGTTGGGCAGCATCTCTATTGTCTGGCATCCAACCCTATGCCCCAACATCCATAACCATCATGATGACCTTGTCAAGTTAAACTAATGATTTGCATGTGAGTGTCTGACAAACCCATCTAGTCAAGAAAAATTAATGGCACTCTGCTTTAACAAGACCTACCATTAAAATACATGACTTTAGATGGTGCAACTAATTGGGAGGGCATTAATTCAGCTTAATATTATGTGAGGAAATTTTATTTCTACCATGTTAAAAGTAGTTGGAGCAATTAAATAAATGAATAGAAATGCAAATCATTCACAGGCAATCATATTTCATCATGATATACTATGGCCCTTCCACATGGTGATCTTTACTGTCGTGCTTCCTATTCGCCATGTCTCCAAGTGGCCAAAACCTCCAATACTCCCACTAAGCCATTACTCCATAGCACATGCTAGTCAAAGCTACAAGGAGTGAAGAAGCATCACAAGTCAACACGCAAATCATTATACAAATATAGACAGTCTTGGGCTGAAATAAGCATGACATGCAAGCCATGAATATTACATACATATATGCATCCCATGCATCATTCACATACATCACGTGCATCCTAGTCACCATGGTCCTGTTCGACGATTCGACAAATTTTTTTGACTACGTAGATCCAATCTATTGTTCCGTCCATGCAAATCGCATTGGATTAATCACATTAACCCTTTTCAATCACAACTATGATTTGGTCAACCAAAATTGATCTTCGTGTGCTCCATGAATTTACACCTTCACTGTCTGTCCCCGATGGCAGAAACCAACTGGTAGATGCAAGATGTGATTCGACCATGAAAGCACAATCATGGAATAGCAATCATGAACCCATCTACCACAATGCATGGACGATCATATTGACCACTGCTCATGGATGATCATATCGACCATCGCCAAAATCAATCTATCATATAGAACGACTAACAAAAACAGTGATAGATCACATCTACAACTCCCACATATCACCATATGCATCTAATCCGAATATAAAACTAGACAGGATGGCTCTAATACCACTGTTGTGACACAGGTAGGCTTTGCAGTAGTAGTTGTAGTAGTCATATGTCTCCTCCTCCGGGTCCTTTGGATCGTCATAAGTTGTAGATCGTCATAGTGCTGAAGCTTCGCATCAGCACCTCCAAGGTATCCACATGTATGGGGTAGGAACACCACATGCTAGAGTGCTAGCGCCAGCTACATGGTATTGGATGAGGAACGTGTGGCAACTAGAGTTTTGAGAATTTTGAATTCAAGCAAACCCTATGCCATCGCCCTGTATATATAGGTACCAATGATAGGCCTCGAACTTGAGGCCCATTAGGAACTCGTGGCCCACATGAATTCATATCACCATTCGAATTATATCCTAGCCCTTTAAACATGCGACCCTATAGGCTCACATACACTTGGACATGGCTCGAGTACTCCTACTCATCCATTAGTCGGTTGCAACCCCTAGCAAGACATGCCGACTCTCGTATATGTAAAAATTATATTAGATGAATCTCAACAAAATTAATATGCATTCCCTTTTGCCTCACGATATCGATCAAGCTCAAGGTGAATACGCGCCATCCTTGTTGGTTAGTTTGACCACTCTTTCTCGATCACTGACTCGAAGTCCCCAACTACGATTAACTCTTTCACCGCGAGTAACATGGCCATGCATTTTTACAATCCAATCACTCGAGAAGCCTAGAGATATCTCTCCCGTTGCATGGAAGGGCAAATCCTATCTAAATCGACCATGCCTCGATGCATGCATCATGATAAAACCTGAAAGCTACCTTTATAACTTCCCAGATATGGAGTAGCATTTGGCAACCCCTAAGTTAGTCATTATGCATCTCGAGTACGTATGACGACCTCAAGTCTAAGGACATAGTATACGCATTATAAATGAGACCAACTGATGACTTGTAAGAATCCAGCGTTCTCGTAGTGTCTCATGATGAGTCAATCCAACTCCATGTTCGCTAACATATGTTCATATTATTGGTTTGATATCTCCATATCTATAACCTATGAAATATGGTCATCAGCTAATATATATACTACTCTATTCATATATGTCCTCATATATTTCCGACTAGGGACCATTTAAGAATAATCATCACAGAAATATAGTTTCTTATCATATCTCTCAATCCTGACTAGTTAGCACACGCGTGTTTCTAGTTTGGTGGACATCGTCTATATTAAGTTTCAATTTCGGCAATGTACCACTCCCATGATGTCTTTAGGTTAGCCGTTATTTTCTCTAAAACGACTTTCCATGGGACAGGTTAATTGGCACCACTTAACAGAAGTCAACTAAGCCCAAACAACGCAAAAGGACCCTCTGGTGGACGTGCCAGCTACTTGATCACCTTTTTTCTTCTGAGGTTGTGAACTTGCTACCTAATTACATAACATTCGCATCATAGCGAAGAGGCTTAATTTGATTGATTCGCACCTGCATCCTGATGTTCGATCAGACAAACAGACAGACAGACAGATGATAGACAGATAGGACAGAAGACAGATGATAAGACAGAAAGGTAGATAAGTGTATATGATTTTCCATTATGAATAAAAAGATAACGAGAGATCGCCACAGAAGGACTGAATTTTGTACAAGCTCTTGCTTTTGTTTGAGACAGAAGGAACCCCTTGGTTGTTGGAATGAAACAAAGCAGCAATCAGATTGAACATGAAATAAATGAAGCTGGTTACATGAACATTTTCTTTGATTTGCGCGTGCATCGTACAAGCTATAGTTTGTAGAGCTACCATCACAGTTGTTCGAAAGATGGAAAATACTATTGCAAAAGACCAAGTTTTCAAATGCCATCGTAAACACAAAAACTCTCGAGAATAACATCGCTGTTAGCTTTTCTATCCATTTGCTCTGTTAACCACTATTTAGGTGAGAAAAAAAAATTCAAGAACGACATTTTTGGCCTTTGACATTCTGAAGAGAGAATAGAGAACATAGGGGAACAAAGGGCATGCGGGCGGCGGTCGCTATGGAGGGCGGTGGCGCCGATGAGGCGAGAGGTGGGCGATACGGCGACCGGCAAAATAGGTTGCCACGGACACGGGGAAGCCATGGGAGGTGGTGGTGCAGGCGTCGATGCATGGTAACGGCATGTGTTAGAAATTGGACTATTTCCTTAATTCCAAAGCATGCATGGTTTAGTACTATATTGTTTAGGCAGGGTGAGGAAGACCGATTTATAAGGTGGAGTCCTCACCACTCCTTAATATGGATAGAGATGGTATGAGAATGGTTCTATCTAGTCACACGCGCGCGCGCTATTTTCGCGTGAAAATCGCATGACTTGTGACTTGCGACGTGCGACCGTGCCGTGACGTGGCACACTACTTGGCAGACCAAGTCCATCTTTATTTTTGCTGAACCATGCACCTCACTCTCTCTGTTTGAATGAGATTTAAACATTTGAATGAGGCAGTTACAAGTGAATTTACACTGCTTAATTTGTGATTTGATGAGGCAATTACTAGTGAATAACTGCAGCACCCTTAAAAGGGCCTGGAGACGTCCAGGAATAAAGAGAGAATTTTGCACCTCCATTCTTCCTCTACTTTCTGCTCTGCTGTTGTGCTGTGCTGTCTGAACCTCGTTGACCTTTCTTCCTGGAGTGCACCTGGAAGGAGGGAGAGCGGCTATCTCCGAACCGTTGCCGCAGAGAGTACCTGCACGGGGCGGCAATAAGGTTTCTGGGCAGCGCATCTGCGCGACCGCTCACTGCACTGCGACATCTACGTTCTGTACTGTGTCAAGCCTGTGCGGCTTCCTGTTCTTCATCAGGCTAACAAGTAAGTCGTTCGCGCGCACATACGACTTAGTTACTATATTTTTCTTGAGTATATTCTGAAGTATGATGAGTAGCCTGCTGTTAGTAGTAAGTTTTGCATCACTAGTTTATTGTATTTGTCTCCTCATAAAATTTGGAATTAAAATATTGCCCACATTTGTAACAGCATAAACGGTAGTCCGGGCTACCGCCAAACTCAGGCAGCAGTGGCGGTGGTGCTCCAGCTATGACCAGACTCCTTGTTAATTTTTAAGTCGTCATTCTTTACGATGATACTGAACAAATTATCTCTAATTTATAATATCCGTACAATTGCACATGACCTAATGCTTCGCTCAGATGGATAGAAAGAAAGACATGGTTGGTTTCCATTGTGGAGAGAAAGGCGACGACAGCCTCAAGGGCTGAAATGGAGTAGCAATCAGGAAACGTACCTATGAAAAAGTTCTCATGAAACATTCTCTTAAGCTTTACGTACTATGGTGTTGGTGAGGTGAATGGCTAGCTCACGCTGACATACAGGAGATTGCACTCCTATATACTTAATTATGCTGATGATTTTGAGTTGTAACATGTAGCTCATTACGTACAATGATTTTTGTATATTTTTATGACAAAAACGTATATTTCATAGGTTGATATATTACTGAGGTATAATGCAAGAATATGCATTACAAAAGCATACAAAAAGATTGTTAAGTACGTCTCTAAGATTTCGCAGGATTAATGCTGGCTATTTAAGGAAAGTTGGTGAACTAATGCAGCAAGCCGACAACCGATCTCCATGTCTTAAGGAGGAATGAGAATCATTAGAAGTGGCTAGTACAACAAAACTCAACTTTCACCAACGGCATATGGGGGAACACAAAGCTATAGCTGACCTGAGCTTTTTGTTGTGTGTAAGATGCAAGGAAAAGGATGATGGCATCGTGTACGAAAAGTTAGATGTGACCACAACCATAATGCTGTGAAGCAACGAGGCTTGTAGAGCTTAAAAGGTCCTTGAGCTTTCTTCAATTTAACAAAAAAAAAAAACGTAGGCCTAGCCATTCAAGATCGCAAAACTTTGTCAAAATGATTTTACAAGGCTATTTATAGCATTTAATATGATTGTTTGCAAGCTACGCTAGGATGCAGAACTTAGTCAAAATGATTTTAAAGGCTATTTATACAAAAAGATCAGGTGAATTTTTTTAGGTTGATGGCTTATGACTTATAACTGTTCAAGAGAGGCAGTACGCAGAGGAAAATAATCGCATGCGATTTTGGCCGTTACAGCTGAACTCAGTACACTTTTATTATAATTTTTCTATTGATATTGTCTTAAAAAAATATACTATTTAAAACCTAGTTACTATAGACAGTATAAATATAAACTTTAACTCCAAAATAACTCGTTTCTATTTGGGTGTCCACTCACTGGTCACTGGCTAGTGGGTTTGATATCTATTTGGGTGTTCACTCACTGGTCACTAGCTAGTGGGTTTGCTTCGGACGTGCCATTGACAATTGTCGATCGACACATTAACCACAAGCTAAGAAAGTCAAAGTGTTTGTACGTACATGTTACTAGTAGCTAAGCTACTGTAACAATCTTTTTTTTACGACACGTGCATTCGCATGGGCTATTAATATTATAGACATTTGCATAATTTTAAATAGACAATTTAATCATATGAATGATTTAAAACTTAGGTTAAAGGTATTGTTGGGTTAGAAGTCTAATTGGAATGAATACAAATCGAGTTATGAAGGATAACACTTTGAGCCGTGAGAAGCTAATTAAATAGGATAACAAAATAATAAATAATTTACCAATAGATGCAGTTCCTAAATAAAAATCTTAAGAAGCATGAATCATAGTTAAAGCATAAACGAGAAAATACGACCAAACAAAAAAATTCAAATAAAATAAAAAATAGAAAATTTTACAGAATATGGTAAATTACTATGTTATATGAATTTATAAAAAAGAATGGAGTTAAACGGAGTTGGAACGAAGGAGAACGAGCTTTCGGAAGTTGGACTTCATATGAAATGATGAAAATAAATAGAGAGAGAGTATGCGACAAAATATTCCCTCCTTGCTGACTTGAGGGTTTGAATTGGATGAAAAGAAATACCAAAAGAACAGATGAGGGATAGGGATGCGGCGGGGTGGCGGGAGGCCGAGCAACGCTGATGGTTCACCGGAGATGGAGAAGATGACATCAGTGGCAGCAACGCGTTGAGGAAATACAATATCCATTTGAATAAAAAAAAGTGGGGACTATGGAGAGGATCATGTGGTTAAAGGGGCAAAACACTTACCGAATGAAGAGATTAGGCTCGACGAAGTTCTCAACGAAGTTGAGGAAGAAAGCATGGGCGGTGATGCTCCAGACGACTTCAGTCAAAACCAAGAGAACACATCATATAGGACAGCACAGGGATGCTACAGAAAATTTGAAGGCCATTTGTGACCAGTAGAGGGGCCGAGAACTCACCGAAGTATTCGCTGGAGTTGGGGAAGAAAGGCTCATTGAAGGAGCTCTGGAGGGTTTCAGCCCAAAACTGAGAGAAGATTTCGGAGAGGATTGTGTGCATGTGCTACGGTGAAAATTTTAGGGCTATTTATAGTAAGGAGAGGGTGGGAGAGGAGGCCAAAGTTTGCACAGTGGCGGCCAATCGGCGGCGATAATGCAGTGGAGATTACAGCCGTGGATCGATGCGATCACGGGCACGAACGAGGGTTGGGTCATTGACAGGAGGGCTCGGCCAAAAACGGGTTGTAGGTTAGGATAAGGTTTCCAAATTTTAAAATAAAGAATATCCAGAAAATCAAGAAAAATAGTTACTTTGCTTTTAATAATCCATAGAATATTCATTTTGCTCCGTAAAAATACCAAACAAACTCCAAAAATTCTGAACAAAATAAGGATTCCAAATAAAGTATTTTTAGTTTTATTTTAACATAGTAAGTAGTTTTAGAATCTAAATATAATTTTAAATTAGGGAAATACCATTTAAGTAAAATAGGGCATCTTAAACTTTAAACAAAATATTTTCGAAATGAGTTTATTTTTATTTTTCCACAAAAATAATTTTAAGTGCTGAAAATTAGAAAATATTTAGTAAATAAGAAAAATTCAAACAAATCTGCTAAAATTATGGAAAAATTCAGAAATTTTTATTTGTTTTTAAAAATAAAAAAATTTATGTCACACAATAGATGCCAAATCTTTTTCTTTTTCTCCGATTAGCGATCCTCAGAGCGGCTAATTAGTGTAGTGATAATTAGAGAGATAGATAGGTATATTTCTTTGCTTTTGCACCAAATTATCTAGAGATGAATCATGCATGGTGACATGAAAAATATTTCATTAATATACGAATTTAACAACAATTATATATCTGATGAGACTTAACTAGAACAACTTCAAAAATGAAATAAGATCGATCTAATTCTTAAAACTGCAGAAAAGAGTGGTTAATTCAATTAATTAAAAAATTGATGACGAATTGGGACCATCGATCGATCCGTGAAAAGATTGTGTTGGCAGATCAAAGTGGAAACACAAGCATCACGACAAAGATTGAATCCCATATAATGCTTGCCTTTTAGAAAAACTAAAGATGAACGGAGACATGTATGTGTGGTTGGCCTGACAAGTAGCAATCATCGATCGGATGGTTGGAAAACGTCAACGGGCAGACTTGCCGCTGAGGTAGGTGTAAGGTGGCTGGTGAGATATGGATAGAGCGCGAGATTAGTTATCAACTTATAGCCTTTACTAATATATATGTGTATCTAGTGATAAAAATTGTATCTCTTTTTTATATGTATATCATTATGGTATGCTTACAAAGTTCCGTAGTTTCGAGGCATGTAATTGCCATCTAGATTGGTCACATGAAACATTGATATAAAGGAACCGAGTACTGTTCGGTTAGTGAAGGGTATCATCAAAGGCCTTACTTCAAGGGCCTGTTTTTTATGGCTGTAACTTATGATTTTTAGTTGAAATTTTTGAATTTTAGCTGTTTGCGACAAAGATTACAAAGAGAGATATACTCGCTTGTGATTTTGGATGATATAGATGTTAGATTTATAACGTGTACAATAATTAACTTATAGACCTCATCTTGAAAAAATACTCCGTTTAAAAGTTAGGTATTGTAGCAGAAACCAAAAGCCGAAAAGAACATACCCTTGACTCAAATCCTGATGCCTACCTGTCCTCTTAAGTTAATGCTAGAGCTCCTAGCCAAATTTCAAAAACAAAAACAAAATTGATATATTGTTGTAAAAACACCTTTTTCACAATATTATAGCTTATGACCTAGCATTAATAATATTATACAGAAGCTACACATTGGAGACCATACCATCTCTAAAACAAGGTAGGTGTAGAACATGATATCACTGATACACACATGCTGGAATTACTCCACTCTACTAGTGAGCCTCACTGTTAGCCCTTCGCAACCTCACCCATATCGGAAGACATCCTCCGCCTGGCCTCAATGTCAGCGGTCCACCAGAGACAGCTACTTCTAACCCTTTTTCTGTCTTTTGCAAATTGCAGAACCTATAACACTGGTGATCATTTGGGCTTTTTTGGTGGCTTATGACTGAAAAGCACTGTAGCTGGCTGAAAAAATAATATAGTTGACAGAGGCTTATTTAGCATAATTAATTTAAAAAAATAAAAAATATATTAGCCCATTACGTATAATACAAACACATACGGGAAAAAAGAACCGGCAAAAAAGCTCAACAAAAAGCCAAAAGTTCAAAAAAAGACGAAATTTATGAATAGTGAAAAATAAGTCGGAAGCCAGAAACTGAAGCCCAAATGATCACAGTCAATTGGTCCCTACTACCTGCACTTATTGCTAATTCTGTCTTTTGCAAATTGCAAAACCTATAACACTAAACAATTAATTGGTCCCTACTACCTGTACTTATTGCTAATCCTCTCTTTCGTGGTACGGTCCTATCATTCCTATTGTTTCCAACCTTTTAGATGAGTATTAAGTGGTACACATGGCCCTTTGATTTATTTAGCTTAAATACTACACAAATTCTGCTCCTACATGTTGCTAACAATCCATTCATGTGTGTATTCATGCCTGTGCTTTTAGCCCAATGGCCTAGTCCATTCATGTCTGTATGTGAGGTCTAGGGATTGAATCCCTATTTGCTATGGACTTTTTTGATATTTTCTTTCACCGACATATGGGTGCCATATAATTCCTAAACATAGGGGAAAAAACTTTGTGCCGTAGGCGTATCGACAAGACTTGCTGCTTGAGGAGAAAGCCTCGTCCCCACCACACCAGGGTACTACATGCTTTAAAAGTACCTCACGTATCTTTTAACGTCAGGTTTAAAGTTTACAATTCAAATTTGGTTTGAACCATTTGACCAAAATTTTCACCGAAATGCCGAAATTTTGACCATTTCGTCTCTTTCGTTACCCTGCAAAAAAATGCAAAATGAAATAATTTTCCCTAATCGGCAGTGCGGCAGATTTTCACAGGCCATCAACTCAGTATTCAGCAAACTAATGACTATCAGTGTGCTCAGTTAGGCTTATTTTCTGTGGCTTATAGCTGAATCTGCACTGTAGTTGGCTGAAATTATGTTGTAGCTGATAATGGCTTATTTGGTATAATTAAATTTTTAAAAAATTTAAAAATAGAAAAATGGGTTAGCCCAATACATATAATGTAAACGAATATGAGAAAAAAGATCCGGCAAAAAAGGTCAAAAAATACGAAAAGTCAGAAAAAGATGAAATTTATAAATAGTTAAAGATAAACTAGAAACCCAAGCTCAAACAAACGGGTCTATATCCCATTAGCGCCTCTAAATTTTGATTGTGGGTTCACCACCGATAGCTAGTTGATGCGTCCCTTGTGACGCATTAATGTGCCTCATTTGGTGCATGGTTGTCGTACTGATTAATGTACTTCAGTAATCATACCAGAAAAATCGAATGAAAAGCGATGTCCGAATCCCCTACATGTCAACAAACCTCTTCATAAATTGGTTTGTCAAAAAGAGAAGAACGTCTCTACATGATAAGGCCAATTAAGATATTCCTGGGTGAAAAGCTGCCATATCAACAAGTGTTTCCGTACATATTTCCTTTTGACAACGCAAGTTTTTTGAGAAAACTAATAGCATATATAACTACTACAATATTTGCCCTCTTCGTCTTGATTTAATGATATGAAAAGAGGTTAAGTAAATTGCAGTGTGCCATTCAATTATAGGGACAGGTATAGTCCAATATGTCATTAACAATCTCTTTTATTCCATGTCTCATTATCATGTCTTGTGTGTATGGTAGGCTAGGGTTAATATTGTGACCAAATTATGCTTACAAAGTTAGACATGATTTGGATTATTCGTCGTTAAAATATCCTTCGATAAATACCGCACGCACACAAGATGACACTACTACAGACAGTGTTATTATAGACGGTTCAAAACCGTGATCACAGACGTTTCTGAACTGTCTGCGTTTATGTGTCACTGATAATAGCTAGTTATCACACACGGCTCTCACTTTGTCTGTGATAACTTATAACACAGATGGTTTTCAGAAAAACCATTTGTGATATTCGACTATCATAGACGGTTTTTTGTATTAACCGTCTGTGATATGTACAATATCACAGACAGATTTTGTTATTAACCATCTGTGATATGGTGCATATCAAAGGCGGTTCGGTGTTCCAAACCGTCTATGATATTATGCATATCACAGACGGTTTGGAACACCGAACCGTCTGTGATAACTATTTCAACAGCGATGTTGTTTACTCTTTTTCGGCTAGCCTCAGGATATGCTAACCATACCCTCCGAAAATAAGCAAGATTACGTATATATAGCATAAGACAATCATTACATAAATCACACAGATGAATGAAACAACACAAGCAGATCACATATATAGCATGAATATCGTTACACAGATCTCACAAATGAATTAAATTGAATGAATTGTTTGATTAAGCACACTTGAGTGATTACAATTGAATCTAATGTTTCAACATCTAATCACCATTGCCGGGGTGGAATTCTCTAGTCTTATTTATGACCTCTGCTAGCAAGAATTGGGAGAGGTTTCCTCGAATTTCAACAAGTTTGTCAAGATCAAATGCA
Source organism: Dendrocalamus latiflorus (assembly GCA_017311315.1). Classification (NCBI taxonomy): domain Eukaryota; kingdom Viridiplantae; phylum Streptophyta; class Magnoliopsida; order Poales; family Poaceae; genus Dendrocalamus; species Dendrocalamus latiflorus. Next base: position 27,611,287 of record CM029641.1, read on the forward strand.
CTTTCGTTGAAGTCCACACGCTGTCGCTAGGAGCCATGTTAAGTCATTAATTAGCATATGTGTGTATATATATACATATATAATCAGAAAATAATAATTATTGGAAGGTTGACAAACCTCTGGATGATTCGTCTTAGCGTCTATGATTTCCTTCATATGGCGGCAAACGTAGAATCCACATACGTTGCCCTGTAGCTGTTGGTGGCACTGCAAAAATAGAATTACATACATAGGTATTGTCAATTCTAGAGGCATTATAACAAAATATGATATAGGATTATTGTGTTGTAGCAGGTATCCAAAATCGTGTCCTGTGTTGCAATGTGTCGCTGAATTCCTTGTGTCTCCCTCCTTGGGCAACATAAGCAGTAAACGATCTACGTGATTCCAAAAAAGCTAGCCTCGGCCATTGCAAATGAAGAAAACATTATAATAGAGTTATGTATGGAGGAAATGAGTTTACCTATCAATTGCTTGTTGCACACGAGTGAAGTCATGGTTGTTCCTAAGTAGAAAATCAAGATATATTACCTTACTCCACTTTGGTATAATCACAATCAGAATCCAGTGAGACCTAGTCATGTGTGTTGCCATAGTAATTAATCCTAAGTTCATATTGCATATAAAATACAAATGAAAATTGTATGGTAACTAGTGAAGCACTTACCCTTAGTTGAAGGGTACCATGATGTACTCCTTGTCACTATAAGCAATCAATCCGCTCATTATGTAATCTTGGATGAAGGATGTATTATCGCTGATGGATTGCTCAGAGACCAAGTGTGAGTCGAGGAAACCACTGGTTGTCGCCGTCGCTGGATGAAGAGACCATGTGGAGGTGACCCCATGTTTGTGATGAGTAATTAACACGTGTTCTGGAAAGTTTGAGTTTGATTTGTATGCTTTGAGCCAAGTCAGAGTGTAGCGCAGTAGGCTGTGATCGGGTGTGCTTGAGATGCTTGTTTTTCTTCTCGATCGGTCGTTGGGCTATTGCATGCTTGAGTATTTTCTACTAATGCTAATGTATGATTACATTATTTCGAGCGGTGCTATGTGATGTTTTCTTGTCTATGATGGCTGCAGGACTTTGAAGCTGAGTCGTGGCGAGGCATGGATGGCCGGACTAGGCACAGGCGGTGCTGAGGTCGAAGAGGTCGGGAGATGCTGAAGACGACGAGGATTTGAGGCGGTTGAGAGGCTTGGACAACAAGAAAAGAGGAAGCTTCTAGGAAGAAGCGTGAGAGGCAATTTGGTAAAATTGATTCAGGCTTGAGGAAGCGGATTCGGTTCAAGTTAATGGATAAAGCGCAGAGCTGTTGAGCTATTGGGTAAAGTTGCGTGTGAACCCGGTAGTGGAAGGCTATAAATAGAGTGGTTATTCTATAGTGTATGTGAGAGAATAAGAGGGTTTTCTGTTTTCTCTCCATGTTTGTGTGAGTTGTGAGGCGTTGGGTTCTTTCCTTTTTCTTGTTCTGATAGAGGTGTGTTTCTCTAGATGAAGTTCTTTTTCATTTACGTGTGTGCCTCCCAGTTTGAGGTTTTGTTGAGATGGCTGTAGAAGAACTATTTGTAATCATTCATCTTTCCTAATCTCTATGAGAAGTCTTTTGTGTGAGATGTTCTGGTTATTTGTTTCATTCAGCGTCTCTTCTCCGGTTCTTGAGTACCTCTGTTCTTTCTCTACTCTTTGTTCTTCTCTGTTTTCTTTTTGATTCTGAGATGAATTCTTGAATAGCTGCAGAACTTTGATGCTCTGAACTGGGAATGTCTTCAAGGCACTTTGGCTTGCTTATACCTGATAGCAAACAATTTATTTGCAGCTTTCTTCCCGAGATTGCTTTGTTGCAAACTTCCTCTGTTCTCAGGAATTCTAGGGTTTACTGTTTGTGGAGGCAATGCAGTTTGGTGTTCTTGATTTCTTGCGTAGAAATTGTTTTTGGCTTGTTTTCTCTTGATCTGAGGCTGTCTCCTGTTGTGATCAAAAGTTTCTTGTTCAAAAGATTCAAGAACCGCAAGCCATTTGAAATTTACTCCCATTTTCTCATCAGTTTTCAGACTCCAGTACAGATTTTGGTTCCTTGCTCCTTTGTTTGCATTTTCTTGATTCCTGAGGTTCTTCTAATATTCTGATTGAATTCTGTCCATTTGCCTTGAAGAGAGCAGCAATCATTCGACATTTCTCTGTTTTCGGTTGTCTGCAGTTCTTTCTATACCGGCAAGATTCAGTCAGTCGTGCAGCTTTTTCTTTTCGGTATGCTTTTTCTTTCCGTTTTGCTTTCCTGCTTTGTTAGTTGTTTCTGTTCTTTGTCTACTTTAGTTTTTACTGTGCCTACAGGTTCTCAGCCGTCATCTGCCTTGCTCTTTTCCAGCCAAGGTTGAAGTTGAAGTCTTGTTCTTTCGATCTGAGAAGGACAACAAACACTTGGTCTTTTCTGTGTTTTCTTCAGTTTACCTGTCCCCTTTTCTTTTCAGCTTTGCGTTGCTCTTTTGATTGCTATTTTCGGTCTGCAGTATCTGTTCTTTCCAGTCTTGTTGGTCTGCTTTTAATCCTTCAGCTAGTTAGACTCTAATCCCGGTCTGGCCGGATTTTCACCAGTGGTCAGACCGGCGTGGCTACTGCAGTCTGGCCGATATCACAGTGACGGTCAGACCGGTATCACATGTCCGGTCAGACCGGCCTCAAGACTGTTTTGGTTGCTGCTCTCTGATCTGTTTTGTGCTCTTTCCTTTTGTCTCCAGTGAGGACTCAAACATGATGCCTCATACCTTTTTCGGCCAAGCATGTTTTTAACTGTTTTGTCGATCGGATTTTGGCATTTTAGTAAACATCCATCCTCCTTCTTCATAGCTTCTATAGCTATTGGAGAAGAAGATTGTGTGAAGGCACCATTCACCCCCCTCTGTTGCCATTTCGGTCCTACAATTGGTATCAGAGCCGGTTAGCTCTTCTCTATAGATCTTAACCGGTCTGTGAGCCATGACGATAGACAAGTATTCTACCAAGCCCCCTATCTTCGATGGAATCGACTATCCCTTCTGGAAGAGTAGGATGGAGACCTACATACAGGCTCAGGGCTATGCCATCTTAAGAAAGGTTAAAACGCGCTGTGTTGTTCCTGCCGATGAGAATATCAATGTGGCAAACATGCCCGATGTTGAGGTGAATGCTAAGGCGAGAAATATCATAATTCAAGATCTTATCAGAAGCGAATTCGATCGCATTTCTCATCTCTTGTCAACCTATGACATTTGAGTGACCCTCGATGTATACCATGAGGGTACCACCCAAATCAAGACGGCACGACAGGACCAGTACAAGCGAGATTACAACAAGTTTGAAATGCTCGCTGGTGAGTCCTTGGATGAGTGTTTTGCGAGGTTTCATAAGATCTTGAGCAACCTCCGAACCGTCGGTCTCACGTACCCCGACTCGAACAACACTCAACAGATACTTTCTGCTCTTGATTTGCGAGTTTGGGAGATGAAGGTGACCACCATCAAAGACACCACTGACCTTTCGACATTGACTCTTGATGCGTTGTACTCACGCCTCAAGACTCACAAGATTGACATTATCTCTCGCAAATCGAAGCCTCAATCGATGGCATTGGTCACCGATCCCAGTCCTGCTTCTGGTGTTTTCTCTGATAATGCTACTGGTTTTTCCCTAGCTGCTCTCTGTGAAGTAACCGATGATCAATTAGAGCAGCTACCAGAGGACCAATTAGCCCTTCTAACCAGAAAGTTCTCCCATGCATACAAGAGAGTGAGGGACAGAAAGAGAGGAGGGCCCGTGATTTGCTTCGAGTGTGGTGGCCCCAACCACATTCGGGCTAATTGCCCCAAGCTGGAAAAGGGCAAGAGCGACTACGGCGGTATGAGCAAGAACGACTACACCAACAAGAACCGCAACAAGAAGCCCCCAGCTCACACCCAAGGCAAAGAGAAGAAGTACCACAACCTTGGCAAAGCCAAGAAACTTTTCCACCGCGTCCTCACCGCCTTCGACGACATCAACTTCAGCGACATGGAAGGGTGGAGTGACGACGACGGCAAGGATGATCAGGATCCCAAGGACGGCGACGACTTCATCGGCATGTGCTTCATGGCCAACGAGACCGACGTCAGCGATGATGTCTCATCTCTGACTCCGATGAGGTATGTCCCTCCTATGACCAGCTCAATGATGCATTCCTGAAGTTAGGAAAATTTTATGCTAGATCTAAAGCTATGGTTGTTGATCTTGAGAAGGAAGTAAAGAGACTGTCACGGAAGCTGACTTCACTTATATCTGCTCCCTCTCGTGACGAATGTGATATGTGTACTTCTTTGCTTGGAGATATGGAGAAGCTAAGGACCTCTCATGATAGTGTGACTTCTGAGCTAGACTTGCTTAAGGTGGAGAATATTAGTCTGTTAGCTGAATTAGAGATGACTAGGACTGTTGCTCTTTCATCTACTACTGTTGAGACTATTTCTTGCACCTCATGTGTGGATAAGGACAATGCTTTTAGAGGTCTTTACACTATGCTTCTTGATATGCCTGAAACATGTGAAAATTGCAATAACTTGAAAACGAACTTAAAGAAAGCAGATCATAAAATTGCTGAATTGCATGCTTCCTTACTAGAGCCCATTGTTTCTTGCACCAATTGTCCCAAATTAACTGCTGAACTTGAATCTGTCTCAAAACAGTTTCAAGAAATGATTGACCACAACAACAAATTGGCTTAGTATGCGACTAAGGACCGTATTAGCTCACCATGCAATAGTTGTGAAAAACTAAAATTTGAACTCATTACTTTGGATGATAAATGTGTGAAGCTAACTAAGGACCTTCTAGATAAGCCACAATCTTGTTGTGATGTGTGTGCTGTGGTGGGGGAGAAGCCTAAGGATATGGTAGAGACGCTTAGCCGCGAGAACTAAATGGCTAGAAGTAGGACTGTCCCCAGTGTATCTAGCGAAGCCCTCAATGTTGAGGCAGTCGTGCATCATGAGAAATCCACACGTGCTATTCGTTCTTCTACTGTTGGTTCCTCTTTCTCTCCTTCTGCTGTCTCCTCTTTCCCCTGCTCTTCTTGCACATCTCTCTTTCAGGAGTGTCAATATCTTATGAATACTCTTGAGAGATTTGTAGGAGGCAAGAAAAAGCTAAATCTGATTCTAGACAAGTCCAAAATTTGCAAGTTCAATCAAGATCTAGGATATGATTTTCTTGAGGATGTTAGAAAGCATCTACCTGCTGTTCTCAGACCCATAGCTGCAGGTGTGATCGAGATCAAGCCCAGAACCAAAAAGGTTGAATTCAAATCTACGGGTTTTGTCCAGGGGATTTCTGAGAGTAAGGGGGTAACACCTGTTGCTTCGACCTCCCAGAAGTCAAAGTTTCATTGTATCTTCTGTCAGAAGGATGGACACATGATAGAGAGATGCTTCAAGTGCACTAAGATCGCGTGGAGCGCACCAAGATCTCTTGATCTGAGGCTGTCTCCTACTGTGACCAAAAGTTTCTTGTTCAAAAGATTCAAGAACCGCAAGCCGTTTGAAATCCAGTCTCATTTTCTCATCAGTTTTCAGACTCCAGTTCAGATTTTGGTTCCTTGCTCCTTTGTTTACATTTTCTTGATTCCTGAGGTTCTTCTAATACTCTGATTGAATTCATGTCCATTTGCCTTGAAGAGAACATCAATCATTCGACATTTCTCTGTTTTTCGGTTGTCTGCAGTTCTTTCTGTACTGGAAAGATTCAGTCAGTCGTGCAGCTTTTTCTTTTCGGTATGCTTTTTCTTTTAGTTTTGCTTTCCTACTTTGTTAGTTGTTTATGTTCTTTGTCTACTTCAGTTTTTACTGTGCCTACAGGTTTTTAGCCATCATCTGCCTTGCTCTTTGCCAGCCAAGGTTGAAGTTGAAATCTTGTTCTTTCGATCTGAGAAGGACAGCAAACACTTGGTCTTTTCTGTGTTTTCTTCAGTTTACCTTTCCCCTTTTCTTTTCAGCTTTGCGTTGCTCTTTTGATTGCTATTTCTGGTCTGCAGTATCTGTTCTTTCCAGTCTTGTTGGTATGCTTTTAATCCTTCAGCTAGTTAGACTCTAATCCCGGTCCGACCGGATTTTCACCGGCGGTCAGACCGGCGTGGCTACTGCAGTCTGACCGATATCACAGTGACGGTCAGACCGGTATCACACATCCGGTCAGACCGGCCTCAAGATTGTTTTGGTTGCTGTTCTTTGATCTGTTTTGTGCTCTTTTCTTTTGTCTCCAGCGAGGACTCAAACATGCTGCCTCACACCTTTTTCGGCCAAGCATGTTTTTAACTCTTTTGTCGATCGGATTTTGGCATTTTAGTAAACATCCATCCTCCTTCTTCGTAGCTTCTATAGCTATTGGAGAAGAAGATTGTGTGAGTACTTAGGGCGGTTTTGAAGGCACCATTCACCCCCCTGTTGCCATTTCGGTCTTACACCAGACTTGTTGGATCATGTATTTATACATAAGCAAAGAGTAATGACATTTATCGGTATGACGTGAATGTAGAACTTCATTGTACAGTACACTTATAGTGTCCACCATTGTAGAAGTGAGGCGTCGAGTTCGTCGAGGTTGAATAGTAAGAATAAGTCTTCGATGGTCACGATGAAGTAGCCCGAGTTGTGGAGGAAATGTGTCTCCATGTATCTCACGGTGAATCCACTATGCCGGTTTGGCTTCATGTTGGACCTCTGCATGAACCAGATGTGCAATGTATTGCAAACCAGTCCAAGCCTGGGTATTGTGACTCGGGGACCAATGACACTCTGAGAATGAACTTTCATTGCTCGGGAGGTGCCTTAATCTTCTTTAGTTGGGTCTTAGCGCCTCGCTTACGATACATTTTCGGCGTCGCCTCCATGGGAGCTGATGCAATAGGCTTCAGAACCAGAGCTGGAGGTGGATCCACGGAAGCTGATGTGACAGGTCCAGGGCGATGTCCCCCTTGAACCACTGGATGTGGAGATCGCGGCACGGACGAGTCGAGGGCGATGTCCCTCTTGGGCCACTGGATGGATGTGTGGATAACATCCTCTAATATTGTACTCTCTTCATTTGGGGGCTTCTCAAGAGGGACGGTCCTAAAAGCATCATTAATCATGTCCACCTGAACCTTCCCCAAACTGGTCTCTAGTTGGGCACCGTGCACCAACGTCTCTGACAGCTATGGATATGACATCCCTACCCAGTGTCAATGGAAACGGAGCCAACAAGCTTGACTCTGAGGATGCAAGGCGTGTGCTCCTATATAACGATACACGATGAGCTAAGGCATCCACTAGGTAGATCTATCTATGTACCATTCTAAAGAGGTACATTACCTGGATGTCATCGATAGGTAAGTGGGCGTCGCTACATTCAGTAATTAGCATAGACGTGCAGCTACTCCGATGTTGAGGAGGACTGGGTACCGCATTAACAGGGGTGAGTTGCGATTGGTTGCGGACTTGTCTTAGTTCTTCCCCAATGAATCTATCTCTCCCCGAAATGAGGTAGTCTTCTCTTGAAGTGAGGCAAATAGTTGTTCCTCAAGTTGTGCACAAAGCTCCTATTTTATTTGTTCGTTGTGATAGACCTTGGATCTCTTCCTACTCCTATATGTCTCTTAGTCATTTGGGAATCCATGGCTCCAAAATATGTAAACCCACAAGCCTAACGTGTGACCTGGGTACTCCTTGTTTCACAGGGCCTGTGATAGTATATCTCTCTCCCTGTATTCTTCAAAGGATCCTCGGGAAGATTCAGTAGTCAATGATTTCTACAAGAGGCAATCATGTTATTTTCAAACCCATGAAGTTCAAGAGGTATTAATAACTATGTAGTTTAATATATCTTACCAGGTGTTGGGACACTTTCTCGTCTGCGTGGTTTTCGAAAAAGGAGACACTCAAAGACGTGGTTGATGACCTCACTCTTCACCAATCCCGGCAAATGGCGGGGAGGCCTGCATCCTCCACTGCGGGATTTTACCCACGTGCCCAGCGGTGCCGAGTTTGTGAGGGTGAGTGTTTTGTGACTAGAGAGCCTTGTGTGCCGCACTTTGTTGTTCAAATTCGGTCATTGTCTTCATCTGCACAAAGGCCTTCCATGTTTCCGGCGACACGAAAGGATACCTCATGAAAGGTGTGAGATCCTTGGCCACATACTGTGTGACAAGAGTGCTCTTGAAGTTCCTCCATGCTTTTTCCATCATGATGAGCGCCTGCCATTGTATGAGTGCATGTACTTCTACTGGGATCTTTGTTATTTCCTCCCACGACTGATTTTTTTATCCTTTGCCAAATCTTTTCAGCTTGCTATGGTGATGGGGACCTGTTACCTTCCAATTATCCCGCAGGTAGTCTGAAATGCTGTTGTTGCTTTCTTCGGTTGTGGAGGTACCCCATCCGGAAAGACCACAATGATGGTTATTTGGCCCTCTGGCCTTTTCGATACTCCTCGACCACGCTTAGATATCCTGATCTTGGGAGCGTGAGACCCAGATGACGATGATGATAACTATGTGGATGTCATCTCTCTTATAAGAAAAAAAACTAACTGCAGTGAGCTATGAGCGTAAACAACTAAGTTCTATGAATCGAATTACACACACCAGTGTCTCAAGTTCATTAAAGACGACACACTAGAGTGTGTAACTTGCTTCATGCCCTAAGGTCTATGTGGCATATATTATTACTACAAGGTCCCTTTGGAACAGTAACATGCTATTCCAAATAGATCTTGTAGCTAACAAGTGAAGCATATACATTGAAGTACTAAAGGTCATAAAATAAATTAGCCAACTATTAAAGATCACAAAATAAATTAGCCAACTATTGAGACAAACCACAAGATTGACAAATGACAGTAATACTAAAATTTAGAGCTCAAGCTTGAATATCCAATTTTAGTATTATATCTTGCAGCTAACAAGTGAAGCATATATTATGAAGTAATAAAGGTCATAAAACAAATTAGCCCAACACTGTTGACCCAATAATCAGAGGAATCGGTGGTTTATAGTCTTGGTAATTAGTTGGGCCTCAATTCTTGAGCAGTGATTGACATAACCTACCTAACAATATTTGCTAAGAGAACAAATCCTAGAGTGCAACAGTTAAGTTTCAGGGGTAATATCTATGTACAAAAACATGAGACATATACAGCAGTTAAACATGACATACACTACTACAAAAAAGGCATATTTAGATGCCTCATCATAGACAGTTCACCAAAACCTTTAGTGTTAAATGCAATCATAGACAGTTTAGATTTAGAGACCGTCTGTGTTGCTGCCAGTGCTAAAAACTGTCTGTGAAGAGATAACATCACAGACAGTTCATGGTGAGCATTGTCTGTGAAGTATCACAGACGGTTCTTACCAAGAACCATCTGTGATATTGTCAAATATCATAAACAGTTTTTATTTAAACTATCCCTGATACTTCAAAGATAGTTTGTATTACAAACCATTTGTGATAATAAAGTTATCGTAGATGGTTTGTATTAAAAACCATCTGTGATATGTTCCCCATCTCGCAATCCTCTAAAATTTCATAATCTCCCGCCCGAGTCCGAGTAGGATTCTATTCCAAGACACTTTTACTAAAACGGGCATAACTTTTGCATACGGTATTCGTTTTTGATGTTCTTGTACTCGTTGGAAAGCTAACAACAAGCCCAATCCAAAAAATGTGACTGGCTTGTACCCATCACCCTCTAAGACCCCCAAAATTAGCCATCTTTAGCCTTAAATTTGCATACAAGTTTTCAATTTCTGTTTTTGCCAAAAAATTTGATCTTCCCTTCGGAATTTGGGGTTCGCCTCAACTACAAAGTTATAGATCTCATCGAAACCTTTCAAATGAGCATATATAAGCCATATAGAACTTTACTATTTCCTCTTTTGAGACTAGCTGTTTACATTGCATCGATATATATATATATATATATATATATATATATATATATATATATATATATATATATATATATATATATATATATATATATATATATATATATATATATATATATGGGACACCTAGGTGCCCAGACACCTAGGCCCCCTGCGTTAGATTGCTTTTAGATACGTGCTAGAGCAATGGTATGTATGGTATGTAATATATTAGGCATGCTAAATCAATCATGGAAGGAAAGTCTTAATCATGGATGGAAAGTCTCAATCACATTAGCACGCATCTAAAAGCAATCCAAAGGTAGGGAGACTAGCTGTCCAGACACCTAGGTGCCCCTGTTATTTATACTATATATATATATATATATATATATATATATATATATATATATATATATATATATATATATATACCTCTTTTCTACTCCCGGGTGTAATTACACCCTACATCGTATCTTACAACGTAGGGAGTATCTCGTGTAACGGAGGGTATGTACGTGTAGTATATGAGCATTTAAGATCATCTAGGTGGTATGGACAATTTTTCAATGGTGGTATGTACATTTTTTTTGACATACTTCCCTTTTTGTGCATATATGAAGGTATTTACAAAATACGCTAAAAACTATGGACTTCCTCGCAATTTTTTCGTGTGGTTCATATTGAAGTATCTTATAACTAGTATATGAGTATACCTAAAGTGATAAAGGAGTATTTTAAGTTTGTTTAGGTGGTATATTAGAGGTGGGTGTAATTACACCCGGGAGTAATATATATATATATATATATATATATATATATATATATATATATATATATATAGTAGCTTGAGTTAATAAAGGATTATGATGTTGGAATATATTATCATCCAGGGAAGGCTAATGTAGTAGCTGATGCCTTGAGCAGAAAAAGCTACTGCAATAATCTGATGATTAAAGACAGTTAGTCTGCACTTCATGAAGAATTTCAGCGACTCAATTTAGAAGTAGAGGAAGGATTTCTAACTACTTTGGAGGTTCAACCAACTTTAGAGGACCAGATTAAGGCAGCTTAAAAGAGGACAATTATGTCAAGGAAATCAAAGGTAATATGAAGAAAGGTAAAGCACCTGGATTTTTAGAAGATGAAGAAGGTATCCTTTGGTTTGGAAAAAGAATTCTTGTACCCGAGCAGAAAGAAATAAAGGAGTTAATTCTAAGAGAAGCTCATGAATCTGGATATTCAATTCACCCTGGAAGTACAAAGATGTACCAAGATCTCAAAGAAAGATATTGGTGGTCAAGTATAAAAAGAGAAATTGCTGAACATGTAGCTTTGTGTGATATGTGCCAATGAGTTAAAGCTGAACATCAGAGACTTACTGGACTTTTGCAACCTATGCAGATATCTAAGTGGAAATGGGAAGAAATTAGTATGGATTTTATAACTGGATTGCTGAGAACAAGGTCAGGGTATGATTCAATTTGGGTTATTATAGACTGTCTGACGAAAGTCGCACACTTCATTCCAGTAAAGACCACTTATTCTAGAGATAGACTCGCAGAGCTATATATGTCAAGAATCGTGTGTTTGCATGGAGTTCCAAAGAAGATCATGTCAGATCGAGGACCTCAATTCACTTCAAGATTTTAGCAAAAGATGCATGGAATTTTGGGCACAAATCTAAATTTCACTATAGCATATCATCCACAGATAGATGGTCAAATAGAAAGAGTAAATCAAATATTGGAAGACATGTTGAGAGCTTGTGTCTTGGCAAATAAAACTAGTTGTAGTCAAAGTTTGCCCTATGCAGAATTTTACTATAATAATAGTTATCAATCTAGCTTGCAAATGTCTCCGTTTGAAGTTTTGTATGGTAGAAAATGCAGGACACCACTATATTCGAAAGAGACCGGAGAAGGGCAAGTGTTTGGACTAGACGTATTGAAGCAAGCAGAAGAGCAAGTTTGCTTGATTCAAGATAGATTAAAAACAGCACAAACAAGACAAAAGAGTTATGTGGACAATCATCGTAGGATGTTAGAATTTGTACCTGGAGATCATGTGTATCTGAAAGTTTCGCCTCTCAAGGGGATGCGTCATTTTAGAGTAGTGGGAAGCTTGCCCATAGATTCATTGGACCATTTCCTGTTCTAGCCAAAAGGGGAGAAGTTGCTTACTAGTTGAAACTTCCACCGCAGTTGTTGGATGTGCACGACATCTTCCATGTGTCCCAATTAAGAAAGTGTCTTAGAGTGCTAGAAGAGCAGATGTATCTGAATGAAGTGAAAATGAAGGAGGACTTAAGTTATCCAGAGTATCCAATCAAAATTTTGGATGAAGCAGAGCTTCTGTAAAATTAGCTTTCTGAGCGACCGTTATCAGCTTACTTCTTCATCCTTTCTTGGATTCGCACAAGAAGCAAGATCATCAAATTCTGTAAAGTGCAATGGAGCAACCATTCTGAATCAGAAGCAAGTTGGGAGCGGGAGAAAGATCTAAGAGCAGAGTTCCCAAGTCTTTTTCCCAGTCCGTCCGAATCTCGAGGACGAGATTCTTTCTAGGGGGTAGGTTTGTAACATCCCAAAAATTCACTTTCTAAAAAAACTAATTTCAAATTAATTATTTAAAATTTTTGGGATTTTAATTGGATTTTATTTGGATTATTTATGAAGTGTTGGAAGACATCTCAAAATTCCAATTTTCATTCTCCCGCTAAAATTTTGAATCTCCAAATTCAAATTCAAATTCCAAAAATTCAAATCAAATATCCAAAATTCCAAATCACCAAAAAAATGTCTGTTTTATTTTTCTGAGCCCAATCTATTTTTTTACCTATTCTTTTCTTTTCCTTTTCTCTCTTTTCTTTCTTTCTATCTCCTCTCGGGTACTATTCATGCTACAGTAACTTGAACACTTTTCTTCATCGTCAACCTCTGTCTGTCATTCGTGCAAATAGAAAAGAACGCAAAACGCAGTTTCTATTCTTTCAGCCTTAACTTTCCACCCAAGTGTCCGAATTCAAATCCGTCTGAAGCATTTCGATCCCAGCAATACCGCGCATTCATCGCCGGAGTTAGTGCATCCATTACCACCTTCCATTAGTGCTTTTGCTGCCATTTAATTTTTTCGTTTATAAAAACCAAAACCATCGCTGAAATTACTCGTATTCCCGGCGATTCGAATCATGAGAGAGGCTACAAATTGGCATACCAACACCTCTTCTACCCCCTTTTCGTTCCATCAGAATCTCACCACCTTCGGAGCTCCAACGACGAAGAATTTCTCGTTTTCCCGAACCTTGGCCATCACCGTCGATTTGGGCATTCATAATTCCAGTGAAGTTTTTCAACTTTTGCTCGCGTCATCTCCTGTCTTAGCATCCAAGCAACTCATCCACCAATTTTATTAAAATTTTCATGCAGCCAATCAGCGGAAATTGAGTTTTTCGCGGAATAGGCAATTCTTGACTTCCGTCGTTGATTCGTCATCCTCGGTGAGCGCTTTCTCGATTCCTTGTGCTGATAGCATCATCTTCATCCCCTCAACGTAACACATAGCTTAGCTCACTCAATGGTTGGCCGAGGAGCTCCACCACCGTGCGCCACCACCATGCCAGCCGTCGTCACCATCGCGGGCCATCCTTAGCCACTCTCGAGCCAAACCAACTTCGCCATCGCGTTCACCATGTCTTTGGCGACCTCAAGCTCCCTCTATTTTCTCTGGAACATCGCCAGTTTGCCGAGGCCCCACATGGCCGTCACCGTCGTGCGCCTCGACTGTTGCCACCGCCGCCTCGCTTCGTCTTCGGCGCTGCCACCACCACCATTGGGTAGAGGACCTCTCTGAGGTTCTGTTTTGGTGGTTCTCGTGCCACCCCTCTCTTCCCTCGCTAGCGCTTCCATCCACAATGGCCACCATCTCCATGCTCTGCTTCATGTGTTCTTTAACAGAGAAGAGTTCCCTCTTGGCTTTTCATTTATGTGTGTTGGTTCTTTGTGACAAAAGAGCATTTACTCACTTGGTTAGCAGAGGCAAGCAAATGCATCACTTGTGAGGTCTTGTGTTCGAATCCTGAGCAATGCAAGTTTTTCCTGTTAGCTCTCGGCCACTTTTTGCCTCTAGACAATGACAAGCGGGACCCACTTGTCATATATTATTAAAAAATCTCTACTCAATGACAGCCGGGCTCCACACGTCATACTCTCAAATAATTCTAAAATTTCAGCAAAATAAGATGCCAAGGAATATTCCCTCGGTTTTGCATTTTCTGGAATTTCCAATCCATTCGACCTTCCAATCGCTCGTTCTCTATTGTCCGAACTCCGAATTCAGTGATTCAAATTTATAAATTCATATAAAATCATAAAATTCCTTCCAGTATATATTTTGTTTTTTTGTGATTTTATTTGTATTTATTTATTCATTGTATTTATCGTTTTGCACGTAGAACCCGATGTCGTCGAAGAATATTCTGAGCAGCAGCAAGAAGGTCCAGACAACGTGCAAGAAGGCAAGTCTTGTTCGATCATCTTGTACCTATGTTTAACAAAATCATTTTATTATTTTAAATTTAAATGCATTTGCTATGTTACATAAAATGATAATATCTTTTTAAGGATAATAGTTAAACCGATAATTGTTATGCCATCATTTGACATTGACAAATATGTACCTTTGTGACCTTATGTTTTTCTTGTCTCAGTATTGAAATTGTTGTGAGATTGTTAATTTTAGAACGGTAGTAATTGCTTAGACAAGCTAGTCAGTCAGTATAACCCTTCGGGTGGAAAATTGATATGTATGATTTAATTTTTTTTTATTTCAATTAATTTAGCGGCAATAAGTATTGTTGTTGCTTTTAAACTAAAATAAAATGGTGAAAATTGTTTTAGACTTGGGCGGATGGTAAGATTAGATTGGTGCGGATTTAGCACGAGAACTTGTATTGTGAATGTTTCGTCCTAGTCAATTAAGGACCGACGATTGTGATTGTCCAAACTGAGCACTACCATACAACCACAAGTCTATATGGGTACAACCTAGCTGATTAACTTGCAAAGATTTAGTTCAGATATCACCAGTGGTATGTGGGTGCCAGGATGTACTGGTTTACTCACAGTGAGGCACAGGAATTTACTGTACTCATACAACGCAAGAGGGGGCTTCTGACTGTGGTGGATTTAACCCTTCAGCGGTGAAACCTCAACGGGTGGTGTCTAACTAGATCGGAGTAAGGTAAAGGCTTTGTGATAAATTATCTGGGTCTCATGCCTAAGGAATCATGTTGGCTATTAAGATTACTTATCTCTTGTGGGTAAAACTGTACAACCTCTGCAGAGTGTAAAAACTATTCGAATAGCCGTGCCTACGGTCAAAGGCAAGCAAGGTGCGCTTTCACATGGTAGACTTTAGTTTTGGTTTTAAAGTAAAAGTTTTGGGAACTCGAGATTGGATGGAACTCTCGGAAGTGTGTCCTGGCGGATAGAGCCAGTGCGGGTGGATGGAACCCGTAGTCTTGAACATTGGCGGTTAGAGCCAGTCAACTAGTGTAGGTGGATGGAACCTTCACTAGAAAATTCTTGATAGTTTCTATTAAAGAAATTACTTTATTAAATTAATGCCTTCAAAAATATTTAATGGTATTTGAAATATAATATTGCTTTGTGCAAAAGAACCATATTATCCTTCCTTTGTTAAGCCTTATATCTACTGCATTTTTTCCCGAGACTTGCGAAGTACTTTATGTACTCACATGCTGCACTCAAAACAAATCTCAGAGGGTTATGAAGCTCAAGAAGGAGATTACGACTACTTCGCGTGTGGATACAACGAAGGCTTCCCAGAGTTCTAGGTTGCGCTTCCCCAGTCAATTGCCTATGACGTATTGATGTGTCTTAATCAGAATTTCGTTTTGCTTCCACTGTGTTTTGTGAGTTTGAGAAGTCTTGAAACCTCAGTTGTAATAAAGAGGCCATATGGTCTGTACTCTCTATTATTGTAATAAAGCGTTGTTGGTTATGTAATCATCACTATTTGACTGTGTGCACTAGTTTTGATATGGGACTAGTGCAGTAATACACAGAGGGTTCGGATTCAGAAATCCGGGGTCCCAACACTGACTACATAAAAATAATACCATTGGATTTGGCTTACAAAATTCTTTCATAATATATATTTTTATTATTTACTAGTATATTATGATAATAAATTATAATTAAAATATTGCATTAGAGACTGTAAAAAGTAAAAAAAACAATCTAAATTTGTGAACGCAGGAAGTATTTTTGGGGGATTTCGATGCAGTGACACGTGTCTGTTATATATGCATGCCATGCGTGACTGTTATCCACCATACACAATGCGTTTGAGTAGTTGACATCCTTGGACATGAACAAGTTCTGTGCTATCGATGGGGACCATGAATGTACATTTAATTAGCTCGTAGAAGGAAATGGACACATAGGATGGGTACGCAGGTAATCTCATTCTCCCACTTTGTGGCAAGCTATTTATTTATAATTTTTTAACATATAATTCAACAAAACTACTTTTCAATTCCAAAAACGATTTTAAGCCTCTGTTTGCCATTTGGGTTTGGTAAAGCCGCTTATAGGTATCTTCATTTTTGCTCACCTACATTAATTTTCCGAAAACGTTGCATTCAGAGAGTATTATTAGTTTACAAATAATAGAAGAAGAGAGTAATTATTATGGGGAAAAATAATATATCGAACTTAATTCAAGCTAATTTGCCAAACACGGTACAAGATTTTTCACGACTAGTTTTCCACGTCAATCTCATAATTCACACACGGGACTAGAAATCATTAATAGAGGACAATACATGATATATCAAGGCAGCTCTGAATTGTCAACCTTTTTTTTTCACTGCCACATAATTAAGGTAGAAATTAAACAGCCAATCGTCTCGTACACAGGTAATGCACCTCACATTCCATATGACACTTCATCAACCTTCAGTTTGTTCGCCATTAGAACTCGGTTTACCACGTACTATACGTACGGCACATGCAAAATAATAGTGGAATTACCATAAAGATGATCGCCACCACGTACATACTCGGGAGCGGTAGTAGTAGTTATTGTCTTGACGATCGAATAATTGGCGATGCATGCGGATCATGCGGCGGCGCCGGCGGCGATGGGGACGCTGTGGAGGACGACGGTCTCGACGGTGAGGCCGGGGCCGAAGCCGAAGAGGACGCCCCAGTCCATGCCCTCGCCGGTGGTGGCGTGGCCGTCCTCGGCGGAGCGCTTGCGCATCTCGTCGAGGATGAAGAGGACGCAGGCGCTGGACATGTTGCCGTACTCGGAGAGGACGTGCCGGGTGGCGCTCATCCGGGCCTTGTCGAGGCCGACCTTGGCCTCGACCTGGTCCAGGATCGCCGGCCCGCCGGGGTGCGCCACCCAGAAGATGGAGTTCCAGTCGTCGATGCCCAGCGGCGCGAAGGCGTCAACCAGCGCGCGCTCGATGTTCTTGGAGATGAGCCCAGGCACGTCCTTGAGGAGATGGAAGGTGAGCCCCACCTCACGGAGGTGGCCGTCGATGGCGCCCTCCGAGTCCGGCAGGATGGTCTGGCTCGCCGACACCAGCTGGAACAGCGGCCGCTCCACGGACTCGTCGGGGTCGGCGCCGAGGATCACCGCGGCCGCGCCGTCGCCGAACAGCGCCTGGCCGACCAGCGAGTCGAGGTGGGACTCAGAGGGGCCACGGAACGTCACGGCGGTGATCTCCGAGCACACGACAAGCACACGCGCCCCGCGGTTATTCTCGGCGAGGTCCTTGGCCACGCGGAGCACCGTGCCGCCGGCGAAGCAGCCCTGCTGGTACATCATGAGGCGCTTCACCGACGGGCGCAGGCCCAGCAGCTTGGCCAGCTGGTAGTCGGCACCCGGCATGTCCACGCCGGAGGTGGTGCAGAAGACGAGGTGCGTGATCTTGGACCGCGGCTGCCCCCACTCCTTGATCGCCTTCTGCGCCGCCGCCTTCCCGAGCTTGGGGACCTCCACGACGACGATGTCCTGGCGCGCGTCCAGCGACGGCGCCATGTACGCGCACATGTTGGGGTTCTCCTGAAGTATCTCCTCCGTCAGGTGCATGTACCTCTTCCGGATCATCGACTTGTCGCCTGCACTCACGCCCATATACACGAGCCGACATCGACGACGACGACGAACACGTCGGCGGCGACGTCAAGGCAAGTCTGTTAGCTCGATCGTTCATTCCATAAAGGGCAAAAACGATGGGAGAAAAGGACGCATGGGTTAATTAGGTGTGCAATTGACTATAAGTAGGTTTTCTCAAGTTATTATGGTTAGCTCTCAAGTCGAGTCATGGAGTCACACTCACCACGGCTCATGTGTCTAGTTGCTATCTTTCGGGTGGGCTGCTCCTAAATTTTAGGTACTGTAGCATGTCAGGGTCGTGTCCTGTCCTGCCATTCTGAACTTGTTCTAGAAAAATTCCTGGTTCATCTGTGGCATTGATCCCTAGATTGGCTAGCTTCAGCAACATAAATGGTGGGTTTTTGAGGCTGTGGCTTATGATTTTTGACTTATTGCTTTGAATCGTGACTATTTACGAGAGACAATTTGAAAAGAAAAAAAATCGCATGTGATTTTAATTGGCATAGCTAAACTCAGTACAGTGTATATTACAATGTACTTGTAGACCCCAACTTGAAAAAACACAGTTTAAAAGTTAGTTTCTGTAGCATAAGCCGTAAACCATAAGTGGAAAAGAATAATTACTATGATTGTAAGCAAGAAATCTGTCCTATAAGATGGAGTGTAGAATTATTAGTTAATGATCTCTATATTTTGAAAAATGGATATACTCATGCTTATACACTCGATTACTTTTACCGGCCGGTTCAACCTTTTATATGTAATTGAAATTACCGGCCGGTTGAAAAATAACAGTGATGAAAGCACCGAGCAAACGCAGATTTTTTTAAATATAAAAACTTGTCATGCAAAGGGCATATAAAGATTCAAGAGTTTTAAATATTTGCACGTCTAATCTTAACAATCTGGTCCCTAGCTAAGGATCGAAATCGCGCGATCCACTTGTCACAATTAATTAGTATCTTCCATTTGTGATCATCCCTAGACGTCCCGTTATCCGTCCAAAGCTGTTAACTTTTATGTTTTGAGCTTTGTGTTGCCTTCTATCTTTTCCCCAATTGATCGAGACCTGACCATACATAAATCTCATTTCCTCTTGTTCTCTGCGTGGTATGTTTGCAGCAACATGACACGACGCAAAGCCATTAGAATCGCGAATCGATAGCAGATCAACTTGCCACCATTTGATACCTTTTAGCATGTTAATAGGTGAGACAATTAAATATAGTACGTACTACTCTCTCCGTCTAAATTTATAGGACGTATTATTTAAATAATTATATATATAAATATAAAGTATGTTTCATATTTAAATATAAAATTAGTGACATGTTTTAACTATATCTTAATAAATATCGAGCTTTACTTTATATTCTATACATGCATGCATTGAATATAGTATTTACAAATAATAATAATCATGAGTAGTCTAGTCTTTTTTAATATCTTCTTAGTTTATGTGTTTAAAAAAATACGTCTTATAAACTTAAACAAAGAGAGAGTATCTAGTATTACCTAATCTGCAGTTAGATTAGTAAGTTTGGCGCGGCAAGTCCTTGCTCGTTTTCCATGGCCATGCTTGCTGTGTGCATGGGCTAGTAATGAGAGCTTAATTTACTAACTGATTGTTTTCTTAGTAAATTTATTAATATATCAAAATGCAAAATAGCATAAAAAAACTAACAAGAAAAGTCCTGATGATAGTTAATAAATGCGACATATGCACACCTCTCTCTCTCTCTCTCTCTCTCTCTCTCTCTATATATATATATATATATATATATATATATATATATATATATATATATATATATATATATATATATATATATATATATATATATATATATATATATATATATATATGCGCACACACTCCAACTAGCTTTGTCATAATTAATTGAGGCTGTTGTGTATGTTTTTCTTTCAGAGCAAGAAATTCTCTTTTCCAAAAAAAAAACGAAAGAAAGGAGCTGCCTACTAACAGTGAAGAAAGGACTATAAATTTTTTTTTAAAGTAAAGAACGGTAAAAGCTTATAGCTAGGCCTTGTATGCACGTAGCTGGCTAACCATACCTAGCTTCTCTTCTCTTTCTTTCTTTCTTTTTGTGCGATGCTAACCATATCTAGTTAGCTGGTTAACCTGGGGGAAAAATATACTCTTACGATGAAACGATATAAACATACGTGCAAGCGAAAACTCTCATGGAGGTCACACATAAGGCGTTTGCATGGCTGTTCTAGTGAGTTGGATATAGTGTCCACGGCACGCAAGCATCCACGCACAAGCATGCATGAACACACACACACACAAACACATGGTTAGTTAATTACGTACACATCCTCTTGAACTTTTCCTTGAGCTCGGTGAGGTGCTCGCTCTTGGTGATCCGGAAGTAGTAGTCCGGGTAGTCGGCCTGGTACACGCAGTTGGCCGGCGTCGCCGTGCCGATGGCCAGCACCGTCGCCGGGCCCTCCGCCCGCTGCGCCCTCCTCACCTCCTCCACCGTCACCGCCGCCGCCATTGATCTCTACCTGGCTGGCTACCTACCTCTCTCGCGGCCGGCCGGCGGCGACGACGAAGACCAGTAAGTGGCTGCTAGCCAGCTAGCGACTGCAAGATCACGATACTTGTGTGTAGCTAGCGACGTTTGAGTTTGCCGGGCTCAGAGGGCGTCGGTGCAGATGGTTGTGCTGCTGGGCTGGTGGTGCCTTGTGTGGTGGCAGCAGAATATATAGCGCGGGAAGGGGTTGGTGTCGGGGGGTGTGTTCGGTAAGTTGGACGGGCGGATGGAGGCCACGTGGGCGGGTAGACTGGTGGGGGGCAGGAGATGGCTCGCGCGTGCGGTACGTGTACCAACCAATCCGGACGGGGTTAGTTGGCTCACTTGGCATTCAGCCTGCCTTCTAAGGCCCCGCCATTTCAGCTTCAGGTTGTGACTTCTGGTTTATCTTTTTTACTATTTATAAATTTTATTTTTTAAAACTTTTGGTTTTTTTGAGTTTTTTTTGTCGATTCTTTTTTTCTCATATTTGTTCGCGTTGTCCATAATGAGCTAACATATTTTTTTTTATTTTTAAAATTTTTTAAATTTAATTACGCTAAATAAAGCCATCTTCAGCTGCAGTAAAACTTCAGCTGCTATAGTGCAATTTTAGCTATAAGCCGCAACTTTTCAGCCCAATCGAGCGAGGCCTTAATTCAGCTAAGGAATCTACGAAAATACCATTTCAGTTATCTCTTAATTATATTATATTAATAAAAGTCTATATAAAAAAATGTGAGAAAAGAGAATGTGCTATCTCTTATATAAGAGATAACCTAGTCATGCAAACCATCGTAAATATTGAGAGAGTGTGAGCAGGAAAGTTATAGTAAAAATAAAAAAATAGTTAGATAAATGATTTTAGAGATAAATTATTGAAGATTTTGCCTCTAGTGCTTTCTCTGGGTGAATTAAAATCCTTAGACAACTTTAAGAGATATACTATTGTAGATGTCCTAATATTATCTAGCTGATCCAACCTAAGATGGACGGATGGCATGGGAACAACCAGCCAGTGACTAAATATACTCACACATTTATTCATCTTTAAAGGTATCTTTTGTTCAGTATCACTACACTGAAAGATATCTTTACAAATTATATACCGGTGCCGGCTCTAATATAGCTAGAGAGGGTCAAACCTAGGTACAGACACATCCATCTAATAACTTTAATAAACTAAGACAGATAGGAAAATCCACCACGGAATGCACTAGAGAAACATAGATACATCATGTCAAAAAAAGAAATATGTTAAATGAAGTATTTGAAGGCAACCGCATGATGAAAGAACAAGGTAAAAATGAAGTATTTGAAGATAACCGCATGATGAAAGAACAAGGTATATATAAACCCGTCACAGTTACGTGTTGTGGTAACTGGAAATCTTAAAGACAATTAATTCGCAATAAAAATACTGAGTAGTAAACATGAAATTAAGGATAACTTACTGGAAATAATTAGGTAATTAATGCTAGATTATTATTATTAATTTTCTTGACCGGAAAAGTTTAGTTATTACTCTCTCCGTTTTCTTATATTTGTCCATTGAAGGAATTAAAGTATAGTAATTGTAATTTTTTTAATCTTTACCTATTTACCCCTATTTAAATGTTTTGAGAGAGGTTAAATGGTTATAATATATCATTTAATAGAGATATATATTGTTATTTCTCATTAACTATTTCTTAGATTTAGCACTTGTTCTGTATACACAGTAGGCTATGTACAAACATTTTGAAACTGATGAAGTATTACCGTATGCATGCTCATGGAATTACGTCTAGTAGCATATATATGTTTTTCCTGTGAGGATAGTAGCATATTATATATGTTGGTATCAATAGCATGTGCTCGTGATTAATTGATTAGGTTAATTTGAGCAATTAGTACCATTTGTAACTGTGCTAAGCTAGCAGCCGAACACTTTTCAATGGCTGCTAGCATATAGTATATGCATTTTTTTTTTGCGAGGATATCCTCGTGATTAATTGATTATGTTAATTTGAGCAATTAGTGCCATTTGTAACTGTGGCAGCTAGCAGCCGAACACTTTATATGCTATATATGCAAGCATTCGATCGACACGGTGAGATGTAGAATGTGCATGCGTTCTTTTTAGCTGTGGTTTATAGTTTACAACTATAGCTGATGTCTTTTGATCATATCGTGAGTATTTGTGCGAACTAACTGAATGCCGATAAGCTGATAAGCCACTTTAAAAAGGTTGTCTTAATAAACCACTTCGAAATAAATACCAAAAAAATCGTCTTATTTATTTGTTTAAAGAAAATCATGAATCATAAACTGGGGGAAAAAAATGACCCATACGTAGTCTCCTTCTGGGATGCAGTTCAGACGGTGTATAACATGGTACCATATATACGGCCCGTGAATTAATTAATCAGGTGGTTAGAAATTAATGGTGGACTCTAAGGTCACTCTCAATGTTTCATCACATACAATGTTTATAAAATTAATTAACTATCTATATAGAATGAGATATGATTGAGGAAGATTGAGAGAGAAAAACAATGTCTTATATGAGACATTGTATGGGTATATAATCCAATATCAAGAAATAATTAAAATTTATATTGGACAGTGGAATTATGTCATAACATTAAATTGGTAGATGACTGAGGGAGAGAGATATGTTAGAGAATGTGTAATTTTATTGATTAGACCTATTGATAAACATTATGCAATATGACAGTAATGTCTACGATTGTTTCTACGTGATGTGAAGTATATAGATATTACTTTGCATGTCTTCCGGTGCGAGTACCCTAAGAGGGCCACACACCAATAATCTGTGCTAGTTCCTGTAGTTTCAAAGAATCTAGAGATACCTTCAAACAAAGAGAATCGATCTAGTGGTCAAATTTTTAGTATCTGACTTCACGATCCAATGATCAAATATTCAGATGGTAACACAGGGCCGGGACACATTCGGTGCCTTTCAACTGGATATAATTAATGGTACTACGTCTATTAGCATGTTAATATCAGTATATCTCCTAAAAATAAACGAGAATACATATAGGGTTTCCGTTGTTAATATATATTGGTGTAGCCAAGTTCAAGATACCCCCATGCATGCATGTTTACATGCATACAGATAACATGGATGAGAGAGCAAAATTCCATCATATTTGAACTGAAATATAATTCGTTACAAAAGTTTAAATAATTGAAATACTTCTTTTTTAGAAAGCTTGAACTGAAATACTGTTATACGTACGTACATGGAGACAGATAACACATGGAGCGACGTCTGAACTGAAATACAATGCGTAGAGAAAGAGAAAACATATATATGGGTTAGTTGGGTCACCTGGCCCACCGGCCTTCTTGCACTCAGCTAATCCGCTGTACTGGTAGCTGATTCTTGGATTGGATGGGAACAACCAGTCAGCCAGCAGCAACACTGTTACATGCTAGATGGCTTTTTTTGAGTGCCTTATGGCTAAAAAAGCATTGTAGTTGGTTGAAAAAAACACTATAGCTAACAGAGACTTATTTAGCATAATTAAATTTTAAAAAATTAAAAATAGAAAAAATATATTAGCCCATCACGTATAATGCAAACAAATACAGGGAAAAAGAACCGGCAAAAAAGCTTAAAAAAATCAAAAGTTCAGAAAAGATGAAATTTATGAATAGTAAAAAATAAGTCAGAAGTTGAAGTCGAAATAAGTAGGGACTTAATGGAGATTGGTTTTCTTGTTACAGAAATAACAGTAGATGGGACATTGACAGGGTGAGGTGTCGAATCAGATTGGGAAAAAAACAATCAAATCTGTAATCTTTGTCTCTCATTCTATCTAGTGTTTAGCCACTACTGTGCGGTTCAAATGGTCTGACATGACTACAAAAATCAGAAGCTGAGATGAAGACGAGTGCTTTCGCTGATCCAGTGCAGTACGGGTGGTACGAGTATCCGTAGATCGTAGAAGCCGCGCTGCCCTGATCAACTCGGCTTTGGTTTCTGGCTTACTTTTCACTATTCATAAGTTTCGTCTTTTTCTGAACTTTTGGCTTTTTGTTGAGCTTTTTTGCCGGTTCTTTTTTCCCGTATTTGTTTGTATTATACGTAATGGGCTAACATATTTTTTATATTTTTAAATTTTTTAAAATTTTTTTAAATTTATTTATGTTAAATAAGCCTCTGTCAGCTACAGTGCTTTTTTCAGCTAGCTACAGTGTTTTTCAGTCATAAGTCATGAGCTTTTCAGCCGAACCGATCACTAAGTTGTGGTTTCCAGGGAAGTAGGGGAGATGGCTTTTTGTTGAGGTGATAGGATGGAGGTTGGTGAGGGGTTTTTCTGGCTTTATGTGGCATGGAAATTTGGAGGATTTTGTCCATGCTAAAAAGCAAGCCCTCTCCGTCCCGCTGTATTTGTCCATAGTTTCAAAAGTATCAGCTTTAATATATTTATCTATTAACGAAATCTAGAGTGTAATTATTGCAATTTTTCACTCTCTACATTTACTTAAATATTTTGGAAGAGATTAAACTGCTGTGATATATCATTTAATAGGGTGTGTATGATCATTTCTCATTAATTATTTTTTAGATTTAGTATTTTCTTGGTCCGTGTGTATAGTGGGCTGCGGATAAATATTGTGATACAGATAGAGTAGATTTTGTCCTCAATTGATCTGCTTAGCTAATTGGCTCAGTATGCTCCAACAAAACACTTCCTCTAGTCACAATAGGAGAATATAGAATTACCGCAGCAATAAGCGGCGGCCAAATCCTGGTAGTACATATGTATAGGGAGTACATAAATGGAAGACAACACTGAGTTTCTCTTGGAAAATGTAAAAACGTCTTACTACGACAGGAATATATCCTCGAAATGCCCCTATGCTTATACTAAATTATTTTTTTGATTTTTAGTCAGATTATTAATTCACTTGTGTAGACATATATACACAGGAGTTGAGGGCCGGGATACTAGGTATTATGTATGAACTGAAACACTATACATAGATATAGCATGGTATTAAAGATCGATGGTTGAACTGAAGTACTACGTACAGACATGGAGATAGCATGAGATCGATATGTTTGGACTGAAACAATTATATCTGCTGATTTGGCATATGGGTGTGCTTTTGGTTTGGTTTTTGATGATGTATGGTTTTCAACAAGAACTGCCTTTATGACAGATTAATTCGAAGATTGCTTGGAGAATAATAATAATTGTGATGGAAGTCTTGCAACTATTAGAAGTATAGTTTACAAAAGCGAATTCTTGTGTAACATTGAGGTAAGGAAGATGTAAGCAATGAGATGGCCGGGCTAGAATCATCTTAGGAGTTAGGACAAACAAGACACCTGTAAACTTTACAGATTTGTATAAAATGACATTACATGATATGGCGATCGAGAAGAACAAGCCGCAATTACGTTTCTTTGATTATCCATTTCGTCGGCATGCGTGGCTGCACCATACAATGCATGTATGATGCATTTACAAACCGTAAACATGCAAATCTCCTTACGCATTGACGCCTCAGCGTATGTAGTGCCTCTTATCACAAAAATAGTGATGTTTTACATATTGATACAGTATCTAAAATGTAAACTTGACTACCCTGATCAACTCGGCTTTGGTTTCTGACTTCTGGCTTCTGGCTTATTTTTCACTATTTATAAGTTTTGTTTTTTTCTAAACTTTTGGCTTTTTGTTGAGCTTTTTTCTGGTTCTTTTTTTCCCGTATTTGTTTGTATTATACGTAATGGGCTAACATATTTTTTATATTTTTAAATTTTTTTAAATTTAATTATGCTAAATAAGCCTCTGTCAGCTACAGTGCTTTTTTCAGCCAGCTACAGTGTTTTCAGCCATAAGCCATGAGCTTTTCAGCCGAACCGATCACCACTAATTAAATTTAATATTATAAAAGTACTTTTGAGACAAATCTATTAGATATAATCTTGATTAGTTAGTTAAGTGTCTAGCAGGTTATTTCTATGATTACATTGCATGGTTTGCATACTTGTGTTCATGTCCAAAAGTGTGTAAATGTTGCAATATGTTAATTAGTTTGATTGAAAATGTCCAAAACTTCAGTCAAGCATGTATAAGCAGTTGTGTGAGCATGTGTGGCGTCATACTTGAATGGAGTAAGTTACTCACCGAGAGAGTCCTCTATTATTTAGTTCATATTTTTCAGCTGTCACTGCTACAGAAAACCGTATTACAGACGGTTCAAAAACGTCATCACAGACGGTTTTCTGAACCATCTGAATTTATGGGTCAGTGATAATCGAAGGTTATCACATACGGTTTTCGAACCATCTGTGGTGTAAATATCATAGACAGTTTGTAACTAAAAACCGTCTGTGATAGCTGATAATCACAGACGGTTTGTAAGTAAAAACCGTCTGTGATAGGTGATAATCACAGACGGTTTTTAGTTAAAAACCATCTGTGCTATTCCCTTCTACCCCTAAATCTATTTTTGTTTATTTGCTAGCATCAGGAAATGCTAGCCATGCCCTCTGAAACAAGCAGATCAACATGTACATGTATACATCCAATTCACATCTCAATTTATTTCACAAACATAAAACATCCATTTCGCAAATCAATCAATTGAAATGAAAACAAGCAAATATAGTATGAAACACAGTACACATTTTATTTTTATTAAGATTACAGCCTACAATTACAATATCCCAAAACAACAAACAGGTTGCCCATCTAGTTAACACAACAAGAACAGAGAAAAACAAAGATCCTCTATGCCTAGGCCTTCTTGCCCCTGATGCAGCGCACGAGCTGGATGTCTTTGACGCCCACCATCGTCGGCGTTGATTGGGCGCTACCTTGTGCATCGTCTGCTTCGTGGGGCTATTATGGTATATGGGTCAAGGAGGAGGAGAACAACACGGAGGAGAAGAACATCAAAGAGGAGGAAAACAACAAGAAGGAGGAGAACAGCAAGGAGGAGAACAAAAAGGAGGCTGGGTTCTGGTGATTATTTATAGGGGAGAGAGTGCGAAATTTTTTGCCGCGGGGACGGAGAGGCGGAGCTACGATCCGTGGGGTAAGGATTGGTAGATTTCTATTGGCTAGGATTAGGTTGAGGAGGATCGACTGGCCCAGCGATCAGAATATCACATATGGTTCTACATATAGAACAGTCTATGATGAATGAATATCACAGACGGTTCTATATACGAACCGTCTGTAAATTAGATCACAAAATTTTATATACCGATGCAATATAAACAACTTGTCTGAAAAGATAAAATAGCAAAGTTTTATATGGCTTATATATACTCATTTGAAAGGTTTTGATGAGATCTACAACTTTTCAGTTGAAGAAAAATCCAAATTCCGAATGGAAGACCAAGAAAAAGGGCAAAAACAGAAACCAAAAACTTACGACGCAGGTTTAGGTCCAAAGATGGCCGATTTTTGGGGTCTTGGAGGGCAACTAGCAATAGCCAGTCGTTTTTTGGATCGGGCTCGTCGTTAGCTTTCCAACGAGTACAAGAACGTCGAAAACGGACACCGTATGCAAAAGTTATGCCCGTTTTACTGAAGGTGTCTCAAAACTGAATCCTACTCGGACTCAGGCGGGAAATTATGAAATTTTGGGAGATTGCAAGGCGGGAAACATATCACAGATGATTTTTAATACGAACCGTCTGTGATAATGAAGTTATCACATACCGTCTGTGATAATCCTGAGATATTACAGACGGTTTTTAATTAAAAAACCGTCTGTGATAATCAGCTTATCACAAACGGTTTTTAATAAAAAAAACTGTCTGTGATAATTCCAGATTATCACAGACGGTTTTAAATAAAAATCGTCTGTGATACTGGAATATCACAGATGGTTCATCGGTAAGAACCGTCTATGATACTCGTTTTCTCCGACACCATCAACACAGACGGTGTCCAAATTAAAATCATCTGTGTTAGTGTCAGTTACAGACGGTTTTATCAGACCGTCTGTGATTTGGCGTCTAGTATTAGGATTTCTGTAGTAGTGTGTTATGTTGAATGTGCATGTTGCACGTTATAAGTCAGGGCCACATTGCAGAGATGTGGCAGCAGAATATGTCCTAGTTGTTAGTGGACATGCATGTAGGATAGTTAGTGGAATTAGTCACGTAGTTAGTATGTGTGTATCTTGTATAAGTAGCATGTTCTAACATCCCATTTTTGGGACTTGTATGTGTTTGACTGAAGTTAAAAAAATGAATTCAAATTCTTTTGCAATTCAAAGTCATCTTAAAATTTGGCCAAAATGTGAATTTTCAAATTTCTAAGCCCTCTTGTGCCAAGCGCACCCCATCCCCACCCTTCCCCTTGGCCCACCTAGCCTTGGCCCAACCCAACTGGCCCCCTACCCCAGCTTAGGATGCGCCACGCCGGCCCATGCCGCTCTACCCGCGCCATTCACGTCGGAGCACGCCACGCCCCAACCCGCGCCCACCGTGTTCACACTAGTGCCACCTTGCCACTACTCTGTGCTAGTGCATGCCCGCCTCCTCCCGTGCCTCCACAGTCCCGTGCCACCCTCGCCCATGCTATGATGTGCCTAGCCCCCTATCTCTCCTTTCTCTCTTCATACACCCGCAGTGTGCACCTCCACCACTCCAACACCACGCCATTCTTGCGTGCCCACTTCTTTTGGTTGCACTACAGGACGGTGGAGAATTTGAGGCAAGCTTTTGAGGCATGACTGAAGATAGTTGCCTCAAAATATTCTCTGAGGCAGCAACTTCTGCCTCAAATTATAAAATTGAGGTAAACCGTAAAGCCTCATTAATCTGAGGCTAACAGTCAGCCTCAACAAGGAATTAGAGGCTACCTAGTGATTGCAAGCCTCAAATAATCAGGTGAAATTAGTATTGGCGGGAGCAGATAAAAAATTCCCTCCTCCTCTCCTTTCTATTCTCCCTGCCTATTCACCTATTTTTTCCATCACACCTCTTTGCCTATCTCTCACCTGCCCATATCATCCGCATATTCCCCATGCGAGGCCTCTGAGACCTAGCACCGCGCGCCTCGTCTCCCAGCGCCGCCTCCCCGCCTCCCGGCCCCGCCGCCCCGCCTCCCAGCACCGCCCGGCCCCGCCTCCCCGCCTCCCAGCGCCGCCTCGCCTCCCCGCCTCCCGGCGCCGCCTCCCTGCCGCTTCAGCCGCTACTCCAGTCCAGGCGAATATCCGACTCCGCCGTCCGCCTCCCTCCGCCGACCGCCTCCGCCGGCCACCTCCGCCTCCCTCCGCCGACCGCCTCCGCCCGCCTCCGCCGGGTTCCTCCCTCCGCCGGCCGCCTCCGCGGGGTTCCTCCCTCCGCCGACCGCCTCCCTCCGCCGGCCGCCTCCGCCTCCCTCCGCCAACCGCCTCCGCCGGCTTGTAAGGAGGTAACTCAGAATGCCCCTTTTCCATTAGTTGCCCTTTTAGATTATGGTTGTGCCAAAAACATGTGTCATCACTCATCAGTTATCAGGTCAAGGCATTAAAGTATCTGTATGCTTGGGGACACAATTCAGTATCTGTATTTTTTTTGTCTAATCTGGGTGGTCAGGTTGTATATCGACTAGTTTCAGCAGTAGTTAAATCTGAGTTTGTAGATGTGCTTGCTCAGATATAAAAACCAGAAGCTTGTATACAAGTGTGAAACGCCAACTATACTTATTTTTGTTTTGACATCAGAGAAGATATGAATTGAGAAAATTATGATCAAACAAGAGAATTTCCACATAAATGCTTAATTGTTACGGGACAGCAACTGCATATAGATATTCTGAGCTTTGATAGCCAATACTAAATGTAATCACGAAAGTCTCATGTTTTAACCTGAATGTGTGTGCATATTTAAAAAGTAAAATTTCTGTAGTTCATATAATTTTTATCCAGTAAATAATTCCCAAGGTTTGTACATCTCATGGATGATCCATTGTGCACATTGATATCCAGTAAATAATTTTTATACAGTCATATAGCAATGATGACAAAAATGAAGGCTTGTTTCTAAACATTCACAGTGGCCGTGTGAGAGCTTTCACTTTGATGTTTAATGCTGTTTAATTCTTCCTTTGATGTTTGATGCTCCTGGAGAACTGCTCTACTTTATTATGTTTGTAAGATAGTGGCTGAATTTTAACAAAAATGGTACATGGAACATATTGGTTAAGGGGTTTTCATGTTCCGATAAATATTCGTAACCGTATTCGTTTCGATTCGTATTCGATCCGTATCTGTATTCGATATTATTCATATTCGTATTCGTATTCGAGTTATCCGTATTCGTATGCAAGTAACTTATATGATTTTAGGTGTACTTGCATATGGTTGTAATTAATAAATATTTGTGACATTCGTGGTGTTTTTGATAGCATGTGTGTGGCATATTAATTTTTTTTCATAATTCAGTTACTCAGATTTCTGCTGCACCAAGAGAGTCGACGATCTGTCATAGCTATTGTGGTGTTAAATTGGGTATTTGTTTGCTGGGCTGCACGCTACTGCAAACTTACTTGCTTGTTGTTCTTAGAAAGGTAATTTCTTAACATCACTTCTATTTCCATGCTTGTATATATTGTTAAAAGCTTATCATCTGTTGTTTGATGTTGTCTTGTTGGAACGAAGATATGGTATATATTGAATGCACTTTTTGGACAGATTGCTAGTACCTCCCATTACTAACATGGACAAAAGCTGGCTGGAAAAACCTAGGTAAATGTGGGGTTGTGGGTAATTAAGTATGTTGCATGAGAGGTCACATAATATTATTATATATTATGTAATTTAAGTAACATGGCAACATTAATAGGTCACATAATATTTTCCAGTCTAATATGAGGTGTCCATATGGTCAAACAGGTTGGAAACGATGTATTTCTTAAAAGAACTGTGCGGCCATATAATCGTATTGCTAAAGCAACTGTTGAAAGTCAAGACCCATCAGAAATGGTTGGAGGTACAATTCTTGGAAACGAGTGCTACAAAGTAGTCATAGACAGTCCCATATTTGGAGATGCAGAACTGTTTCGACCGTGCAAAAATCTGAATTACATCAAGGATGCTATTGGTCATTCCATTGCTTGGCCAATCCACTTGGTATGTCCTTTTCTTAGCTTGTTTATGTGTATACTTTGTTTACCTACAAAATCTAACATGTCAAATGAATGCTCACAATTAAGGTTGAAGAAGTTCCACCCAGGCAGAATGGTGAAGTAACAAAAACAGGTACTTATGTCATTATGTTGCATATAAAATATTTAGTGCTTATGTATGACATAAAAATTATTTACACCATCATGTGATCCATTGAGCGAAATATAGATAGATAAAATTATAAATAGAAATGAAGCATGAACTGAACTATGTTGTTTATAAATAGAAATGAAACATCCTGTGATTCATACAAATGTTTCTTGATCCAAATGTTTTGGATTATTTTTTGTTCCTGATATTTTTGTATTAAGCACTGACCTGATCGAATTTTGTAAATTTAATTCTAGGTGGTCGGGTTTCTCTTGCGCCACCAGGCACAACCATGCAAAATTGGCGACAACTTCTGTAAAGATGACAAAATATGTGCCTGTAGCTACTATATGGTTGATCAGTCATGAGCAGTTACTGTCTACTCTTTTGAGAAGTTTACTATCTCAAATTTTGTATAGATGATATATTTTATTAGCCCATAGCTACTATACAGTTGATGGCTCAAACATGTGTCCACTGACTAGCTATACTATTGAGAATTTTACTATATATTGTATGCATAGTTGAATGCTACATTTGTCAACTGATGGAGAGGACCTTTTGGAGACTAAATGAGATGCTATATATTTTCTCCTCAATATGCATGTGTGGCTGTGATGTTTTAATCTATTGAATGAAGAGATTTGGAGGCTATATTTGTTACTGTTTCAATTATCTTGTGTGCATAGTGATGAGATGTATGTGTTTGATAATAATTATTGAGAAAAATATATGTATATGCTGAAAATAATTGTAATTTGATGCTTGTAACGTTGAGGCAGCTTATAGTTGCCTCAATTCTTTTGAGGCAGACATTGCAGCCTCATGGCTAGTCGTCCTAGCTGAGGCAGGCAATCTGCCTCAATCAAATTCAGAGGCACACCGTGTCAGCCTCAAATTTAGCTTTTAGATGCTAACTCTAGTGGTTGCCTCAATATGCTTATTTTGAGGCAAGGGTATCCGAGGCAGGCTGTGTTAGCCTCAATATATATTTTGAGGCTGATTTTTCTATATTTCGAGACTGATTAGCATGCCCCAAATTCCCTACCGTCCTGTAGTGTTGACTGTTGTCCCTAGCCGTTCCATGCCATAACTCTTCCCCTCCGCGCCACACGCTAGCTCCTCTCCCCTATTGTGCCATGCCGTGCTCCAACATCGCTCCCTTTGTTGGCATGCAAGCCTTCATGGCATCTGTTGATGTTTTAGTATCGATCTTACGTATGATTATTTGGTTTGGGGAATCTCTCAAACGCCTGACCACACACAGAAAAGACACAAGGATTTATATAGGTTCGGTCCTTCTTCTTAGAGAATAATAACCCTACTCCTATGTGGTTATATTGATTGCGCTAATTACAATCAGGAGAGAATATAATGTTAGATGTCTTGTATTGCTAATGTTGCCTCTCTCGCTCCTTCCTGACGTCAGCCCTTATATAGCATGCAAAGTGGTGGCGGTTGCTCCATGCTAAGAGGCGCCTTAACATTTTGGATGATAACCATTTGACGGAAGTTATTGTCAGAGATGTGGTATCCCTTTCGTCGTATATCAGTTATCGCTAAAGGTGGGGAAGGAGTTATGAGCAGTTATTCCAAAGAATAAGTGTGCACATTAACTGTCTTGTTAGATAGATCCACAATGTTGTAGGTTATCATAGACAAACCAGTCGAAGTTAAGTTAATCATAGAAGACTCTGACCATAGGGTGGTCGTAGTACTACTTACGACCATGTCATGCTCGTAAAAAGACTTACAATCATCAAGCGGTCGTGGAAAGGCTTACGACCAAGGAGTGATCATAGAAGGACTTACGACCACCTGGCTGAGTTTCTCCCTTATGAATAAGGGGTATGCTCACAGAGGCATAATGACGTAATAATACTACTTATAGATAAATAATAAATTGAGGATTATTATATCCTCGTCAGCACCCAATGGCCGTCTCACCTCCCACGGCTATAAAACCCACGCACTATCTTTCTCGTGCTCCCAATCGCCCCCTTGCCACCTCAATCACCTCTGAGAGCCACTCGGGGTGTCTTCTCCCTCTCCTTCGGTCAAATCGCTAACGCCAATGCCATTGGAGCCTTATTGCACCTCCGACCAATTGCTTGCATATGGAGCACTGCCCAAGGATCCCGAAGCTTTCTGAGCCTCAACAAGTGACATTGTCTTCTCCAGTGAGCCACCCACATTGACCCCTCTCTACCTCTCTAGTTCTCTGACGCCATCCCAACCTCCTCATCCCCCGAGCTCCCCCTCTACCTCTAATAAGCTCCCGTAGCGAAGAATTGGGCTATGGTGCCCTGTAGTGCCATGCTCAGCCTTCCATCGCCACTCGAGCTCGCCGCCAACCACCCTGGGCTCCAAATTATCCTGAATCGCCCCACCTGGAGGTTCACGCTGGGCCAAGGATCCCATTTTTGGCCTTGCATTTGCGTCATTGTCTCCCTTGCCGGCGTTGAGCCTCGTTTATGTTCTACGGGGAAGAACAGTACCATAGTGTCATGTTTAGTGTTTAAACATGTGAGATTAATTAGTGTAATGACTATCGTTAGTGCTAGCTAATCTCGCTTACATGTGCCTCCCCTCTTTTGTTAAGTTAATGAATTACATGATCCTTATCACTCTAGATCTTTAGTTGTAACTTTACTAGCTATAGATTATACTTAAGTGTTATTCTAATCTTGTATAAATACCAGTGCATTAAGTTTTGTTAATCGTCATCTTTTAACCATGAAACTTATTTTGGGCAGTCATTAGAGGCACATGACTGATATTTTAAGAAATTTAGTTTATGCTTCTCAAAACCCTAAAACTTGCTTTTACCATATCTAGACAGATAGTATGATGGTTAGTGCAGATGTAGCATGAGAAATTGTGGTTTGTGGCATTTACCGCTTAGATAACTTAAGCACTTAATCATGTGATAACCTCCTAATGTAAAATAGTGTAGCCACAAGTCTATAATGGTATCAACCTGGTTAAATAATTTGTATCCACTAGTGCAAGTTGCACAATTGCAGTGACCCATAAGTCGTGTCGCTAGTTTTAAGCCGTCGTGGACATGGGTCGTGTCACTAGTGTAAGCCGCTGTGTGGCGCAAGAGGGGGTCTGGGTGTGTGGACGTAACCACTATCAGATGAAATCTTAGCGGGTGTAACTTACACTGGGAGATGCATTGTAAAGGCCTTATGACGATCCCTTTGATTCACATGTCCAAGAAAATATGTGAAATATAACAAGTTGATTATTTCTTATGAGTAAAGTGTACGATCTCTGCAGAGTATAGACAGGCATGGAAACTTACTCAAGTTAATTTCTATTTCAAAAACCTTTGTGGGTGAGATGAAAACTAGTCGGGTGGATATAACCCTGATTTTTTATTTTTCCTGGGTGGATGCAACCTAGTGTTGACATTGGGTGGATGTAACCCTAGTAACCAAAAACTAGTATATAGTGGATAAAACCATGTAACAAGTGGATAGGATCTGCACCGTTATAAATATTGCACACTTTCACTCATTTTAATAAAATGTGGTTTGGTTAAAATGCTAGGTAATAAAATTTTTTAATAATTGTAGTTTTCAAATGTTACCTTTAGCAAATAAAGGAACATGTGTCTTCCTTGTTAAACCTTGCATGTATAAATATTTGCACTTTGTATATTGTCTCGATGAGCACTGTTGGTTGTGCTCACCCTTGCTCACAAAATCTCTTAGAGCCCATGGACCAAGGACACTACTCGTACTATGACGCCCCTGGAGTTGATGGTGAAGAAGATGGTGGAGATTAGGATAGTCTCTAGTAGTCTAGGTCTTACCCTAATCCTACTGACTAAGTTGGTATTTGCATGCACTAATATTATCAAAATCTTTGGTTAATATCGGTCGCACGTAACTTACCCCAATCATTCACTTATGGCGGGATGTGCTCTCCCTTTTTGCTTTTGCTACAGTTTTCGCAGTTTATGTAATGTATTCATTTGGCATGATCGGCTCTATTGTAAACCTTACCTGATACGGTTTATCTAAACTCTGATGAATGTAATATTAATGTTTGGTACAGTTTACGTCATGTAAAAAATGATTCAGTGATATATCTGTGTGCACTATCTACTAATCTAGAAAATAATACAGTGGTTTCATAGAGAATTCTGGATTGGTTAAATCCAGATCCAACACATGCTCCTCTTGAATGAAATAAGTCATTTAGAGTGAGTCCATTTGCTCCGTCTCGTTGTGTGTGTTTCTTTGTGAGAGACCCAACAAGAGAAAGAGAAGAAACCAGTGAGTGATTCAAGTGAGAAGAAGAGTGAGGGAGTGATTCCCAACAAAATCTACACATATCATTTTTCATGTTCATTCTAAATATCCATAGAAATATCGAAGACAAAGAAATGTCACAGTTTTATAGCTGGAGGGAGTATGTAATAACATCTACAGTCAACATGCATGGCATGAACAACCATGAAGCCACAGGAGTAATGTAAATATTTAAAAATCGATGTAACTCTTGATTGGTACTATTCTAAAAAGAAGAATGCCATTTTATTTACATGAACAATTTGTTTTACAAAATTGTCATGACTTTTCATTCACGAGCGTGTCATATATCCTACAAGACGTTGCAATGGATCAGGAGAGCATGAGTCAGTGACATCTTCCTAAAAGCTTCTCATGAAGCTAGAGGACTTCTGTTAAGAACGGCTCGATCTACATCATATCCCAGCATGTTATAAGAAAAATGTCAACCTTGGGGAGATGATCAATTCCTTTCCAGGAGTCTTGGGAGTATTTGTTATGCCTCTTCGATTCTTCATGGTTTTCATTTCTTTGTCCTCAAGAAAACAAAGGAAGATAAGCTCTCAACCTCTCAAAAATCCCCTTTTTCTTTCTCCGTTTTCTTTGAGGTTTGAAAAAGTTATACCTCTATCCATATGTATGGTCATGAATGAATAATGCATGTACATGTTATTCCTACTCTCTTTTTTCTCTCTTTTACATCTATTAGCCTATTAAGGCTCCATTTAGTATTGCGGTGAATTATGATAATCAAGTTTAATTAGATGTTTGGCTCGCTACTTTTTTCTTAATCAAGTTGCAAACAAATATATTATGTGCTCTAAAACATATGCGATGAACTGTACGTGAGAAAACAAGCATTGGATAATATAAATTATCTAACTTTAAAATCGGATTAATCAAACAAACTAATAAACTTTCCGCAACTTCCTTTGCATGGTAACTTTAAAAGTAAGCATAACGCAGCACAACGATCACAAATTGAGCCTAACTCTCCTTTTTTGAGATCGGATATTTGCACAGAAGATGATCTGTAAGCCTTAATTAATTAGTCTTCTTCTTCTTTTTTGCGCGAAACAGTGCCGTACGTGCAAGATCTCAACACATGCAATATGCGCAACTAGTAGCTAAAGAGGGATAGAAAGACATTAGATACTGCATAACGATGGCATCTAGCTTGGCTTTTTGTTTGGTCCATAGTGTAAGGCTCCGTTCAAATTTTTTTGCTTAAATAGACACTTGCAGCGTTGTTAGTTTTTAATTAAGTCATTTAATTGAAAAAATAAAGAGAAAAACCATTATATTTGTACGGACAATACAAAGAAAAAAGGCACGTTAAAAAATCACCATGTTCAAAACCATGTCTAACTTCTAAAAGCTAAAAGCTACACACCGTTTTGAACCAGACCTAGAATAGCGCTTGCAGCCGGGGACTGGTTCGATCGAGTAGCCTCACCTCTCGACCCGACTATTTGGTGGTGCTCATTTGGGCTTTCCTGAGCATCTGGTTTTTTTTCACTGTAGCGACTTTTTTTACTATAGCTGCTACTACCTTTTTCAACATAATTAAATTTTAAAAAGTAAAAAATATTATATCACCACAGACAATGCAAAGGAATAAAGAGAAAAAAAAACCCTAAAAACCCAGAAAAAGATAAAATTAAGAAGTTAAGATTTAAAAACCAAAATCTGAATCTCTAATGAGCGGGCCTAGGGGTGGATATCAAGCCAGCTCAACTCGGCTTGGCTCGGCTCGTGAAGGCTCGTTAGGGAGGAGACTCAGTTTGGCTCGGCTCGTTAAACTAACGAGCTAAAAGAAGCTTGACTCAGCTCGTTGAAAAAGCTCAGGCTTAGCTTGTTAGGTGAAATAAGCAAATTGCATAATGCAATGCAATTATACAACCAGTTAGCTAATATAACTGAGTTATCACTGACTACCATAAGCATATATATATATATACTGCTATATATGTTGGCAAAAACAAAAGGAATCCTTAATCTACTGCCTACTGTGTATAATCGAAATACTATTAAAGCTGAATATATTCTATTTTGACTTTTGAGTATCTGTAACTTTTCTTTTTATATTTCAGATTTGATTTCTGGATGATAACTTATATGATCCTCTATAGTGACAGTGAAACCTATATAGCAGTAATTCTATGACTGAAATTACATCAAAAGGAAAGAGCATCTAACGTAGTAGGTTCATAACAAAGTAAGAAAAACTTATCAAGAAAACTTCAGTTCTAGTATGAGCAATGACATATGATGGTTTCCTTTCTATAGGTGAAATTAACAGAGAAAAGAGTAATGTGTACTTTAATACCTGTCAGTGTCAAAAGAAGTGTGAAAATTGGCATGCATACATACTACTACTGCTGCTGCACTAGGCTGTTCACGTTGTGATGGGTCGAAGATGTTGCTGAGCTGGGCCAACCGAGGCTAGCGAACGACTCGCAAGCTGGCTTAGCTTAGCAGATCGAGCTGAGACCCTAGCTCGACTCGACTTGTTTGTGCCACAAGTCAAGCCAAACCTTCAATGAGCCGAGTTAGCTCGTGAGTCTTCAGCTTTTTTTTTGTCACCCTCCTTTACCGAGCCAGGCGTAAGCAAGACACAATTCTACGATGTAAACAGGAATCTATATATATACAAGATAGGCTAGGCAACACCCGTTTTGAAATTGGGATTTTGATTTTTCCTGATTTGCACAGGAATTAAAATGTTTTCTGTAAAATTCATATTAAATTCATGTGTTCCAGATGCATCGGTAAATTCTAATAGTATAAAGGTGACTAAATTTATTATGGCAAAAATACTAATAAGTGCAAAATAGTCTATAATTGCATCTCCAATATTACAAGTAAACTTCTTATGATAAAAATTATTGCTAAGCTCGACGAACCTCACTAATAAGGTTGTTTGCCCACTATACCAAGTGATAGAATGTACGACCATGTCTACTCATAACTCCATTAATTGGACAGTACCATGATCAATATGGCTTCAGCTTCTGGCTTCAGCTTATTTTTACACTATTCATAATTTTCGTCTTTTTCTGAACTTTTGGCTTTTTTTGAGTTTTTTTACCGGTTCTTTTTTTCCTCGTATTTGTTTACATTATACGTGATGGGCTAATATGTTTTTTCTATTTTTAAATTTTTTAAATTTAATTATGGTAAATAAGCCTCTGTCAGCTACAGTGCTTTTTTCAGCCAGCTACAGTGTTTTCAGCCATAAGCCACGAGCTTTTCAGCCGAACCGATCACCACCTAGATCGACGAGGAAAGAGGTTCGATCGGGTGTTTCCAGTGGTTATCTCTCATGACTAATTCGAAATTTGTTAGTCATCTTGTCAGAAGTGTGAAGTGTAGTCCTAAACATAATCGGCACACGCAGACCCCTTTCCCGGTGGGTACAACAAATCCCAAAACTACGGTCCTGCTCTTTTCAGTTTTTAAAAGTTGTTTTTTCAATTTTTCTACAGTAATTAACTTTTAAACAAAGTATTTTTTAAAATAAAGTATACTAGTTAATTATAGTATATACTTTACTGAATTCATTTATATTGACAAAAATCACGCGTGAGTTTCTGAACAACATGCCCTGCATCCTACGAAAGGTGTTGGCCTCTCCGTACGTGGGTTTTTCATCTCTATATATGAAATGTTCTGGGTTTTCCTACAAAAGAGCGCGCCACGTCATTCCTCTAATAGTACCCGTACGATATCGCGCTGAGGCTATAGGTACCGTTAGATCCGGTCCTTCTCCCGCCAAAGCAAAATATCAAGCAAGAGCTTGGAGAAATATCGAATCCTTCTCCTCGCCTCCCTACTCCCTTTTACGATCCGGTCCCTCTCCCAGTTTCCCAGTCACCCCATCTCGAGCTCTCCATCTCATCTCCACCTGTCATCCGCCGGCGCCGCCTCCTCCTCTCGGCGAGCTCTCGATACGCCGGCGCCGGCGCCATTACCACTCCCGCAGAGCCGCGTCCCCTCCCCAATGACGCAGCGCCGCTTCCTCCCCCGCGACGCCATGCTGTGGCTAGGGACTTCTCGATCCGCCGGCGCCGTAGGCGGGGACGACGGGATGCGACGGCGTTGTGGACGGGGACGGGCCGACAGTGTCGTGGACGGGGACGGACTGATTTGAACCCGCCTCCCTCTCCTTCCC
The DNA here is from genome assembly GCA_017311315.1 of Dendrocalamus latiflorus. Classification (NCBI taxonomy): domain Eukaryota; kingdom Viridiplantae; phylum Streptophyta; class Magnoliopsida; order Poales; family Poaceae; genus Dendrocalamus; species Dendrocalamus latiflorus. The sequence continues at coordinate 27,651,620 of CM029641.1, forward strand.
TGGCGGCGGTGCCGGGAGATGCCGATAGCGCACCGGGAGGATTAGAAGGAGGCGGCGTCCGGTGGGAGGAGCTGGCGTTGGCGGATCGACCTCCCCTCCGCCGGATTTGTCATCCTCGCCGTCTGTTAGGCCTCCCTTTCCGCCGGAAGCCACCTCCCCGCCGTCGAGGAAAGAGAAACGACGACGAAGGAGCGACGACATGCGGCGCCAGCACGGCAAAATTGTGGGCGGCGATGGTGGGGCCGAAGGACTACACAACGGTTGAGATGGGGGAGGAGGGAGCGACGTCCGACCGTGGAGCAGTGGCACCGGCGAAGAGCGGGGAAGAGGGAGGAGGTCAGGAGGAGTGATGCTGGACTGCGTCGGGGTGCAGTGGAGGCCCGCGTCAGCGGGGTCAACCGCGGGGGTTGCGGTGCCCAGCGGTGGCTGGAGGGCGGCCCAGGTCTGCGGCCGTGTCGGGGACGTGTTCAGCGGTGGCCACAGCCAAATCCATCCAATGCCGGTGGTCAGTCCCTACTGCTCACGACCCACCCTCCTTGGTCGTGTCCGCAGTAGCTGAGATTACCGCCGATCTGCTGCAGCACTGGCACAAAACTTCTTTGCAAGACCGCAAACATCAATCATTCACAAGGTGATAGCTTTTTTCCCTTCCCTTTCTCATGGCTGCGATATGTGGTGATCAGTTGGGCTTAAAAGCTCATGGCTTATGGCTGAAAACACTGTAGCAGGGAGAGGCTTATTTAGCATAATTAAATTTAAAAAATTTAAAAATATAAAAAATATGTTAGCCCAATATGTATAATACAAACGAATACGGAAAAAAAAAGAACCGGCAAAAAAGCTCAATAAAAAACCAAAAGTTTAGAAAAAGACGAAATTTATGAATAGTGAAAAATAAACCAGAAGCCAGAAGCTCAAGCCGAACCGATCAGGCAAGAACGTTAGAATAAAGTATTTCGATTCTGTTCAGATTGAGGTAATAAGCTTGTCCTTCAACAAATACATCTTTGCTCCGGCACATGGTTAAACTCTAGAGTAACGTTTGAAATTGGTTGAATTTTCCTTTTTGTTAGCACCAGTTCAAACTGACGAAAACATGATATGTCTTGCTAGATATAGTAAGATTCATTCTAACATTCGTAAAGCTAATGATTGAATTGTTTCGTCTTCTTTCCTTGATGCCCACTTATTGAATATTTGCATGCCCTGTTGCAAATTAGCTCACTAAAGGTTGTAGTTGCTTGCACAGCTGATTTGTTAAACCACTTCTAATTTTATATCCATGTCATGAATGCTGGAGTTGTTGTCCCTTGGGGCTTTCTTCATGTTTAGATAAAAAAGTTGAATATTTTGTTACTGCAACTTTCGTGGTACTGCTGCAGAACAACACATATGGTTCTTTACCTTACCACTATATCAGATGTTTATGCTTTACCAGTGCCTTACATAAACACAGTCTTGTTCTTACCTCACTGTTAGATGTTGTTAGGATATAACCAGCATCATCTTTAATTCTTTGTTAGCTTCATGTACATTTTTCACTACATTAATTTATTTATTATCCGAAGAGAGCAAAGTACTATAACCAGTGTTGCTATCATTTGTAGAATGTTTACTGAGGGCCAAACTATCCTGATCCTTTTAAGCATTGTAAGTTCTCATAGTCTTTTTGCCTCAGTAACATTTTAAACTCAGTGAACTCACTTTTTTTTGGTCAAATAAACATCATGTGAAATCATTGGAGCGTGTTCCATTTGAAAATTTTGGTGATTTGTGAAACTGATGGTAGTTCTTTGTGCTTTTTGGACAGAATTTCCTCATTTTGCCTAATGTTGAGCTACTGACTCTATTAATTGGATCAGTTAGTAGCAAGAAGACATTGTTGTTTACTTACCAATATCGTCCACCACATATTCTGTCTTTGAAAAGGCAAAATTGTTGTCAAATGAAAAATGATCTGTGAGTAAACGACTTCTACTTTGTTGTTGTCCTACCAAACAAATAGCATTAAATAAAATGATTTCTATTGCACTCTCTATTGCAAAACTGATGGAGAAACATGGTACACAAGGTGCACAAATATAACCAACATTTTCAGTAGAATTGAATGAAAGAAAGATGAAACTATCAACCACTATTGTCTGTATTGTCAAACTATCAGTATTTGCTTACATTTTGGCATTTGATCATTTGTACTCAAAATAACAGTCATTCAACATTCGGTGGTTGGTTACTCCAGTCTAAGTGGACACTGGACAGCAATGCCAAAACCTTTGTAGTCATGGGTCTGACTTTCTCTACAGCCGAGTGTGTCATAGAGAAGGTACATATAGTGTGTGATATTTTTTTCCAGTAATGAATATTTCTATAAATTTTGTACTTACATTTTAATTCAAGTTGTTGTGTTCTGCAAGACTCGGGCAAATTATAACACTACCAATACAGCGGTAGATGGCTGTGTCACAAGAGGGACTTTAGCTATATGGTGAATTATTTTGCAACAACTCAGCCTGTCAATTAGATCTAACTTAATTAGATTAAAATAGAAATAACAAATAACAGAGAAGGGGGTCCTATGCAAAGTTGGCTTGAGAACAAAATTTATGCCATGAAACGGTGGCTGAGCTGTCATCCTTGCAGCAAAACAACAGCGGCGACCCCCTGGATTTGAGGCTGTGGCACTCTGCTGCCGCTTTCTCGCTTGATATTTCAAGTTTTTGCCTATGTAAATGGGATTGGTGTTAGACTTCATTGACATCAACTTAGAAGCAATTACTTTGCTATACTCAAAGGCCAAATCTAATGTCATTTGTAACGTGTTTTCATGGAAATAGACTACTCTCCAGTGCAAGGCCATACTTACAATAGTATGAAGCAAGGAGAAATCACTTTGGGACTAATCATAGATTGGGAATGGAAAGGAACATGTGATTGGCTTTGATTGCCCATTCGATCTGGTATCTGTTCATTCTGTGTGCTTTTAGAGTCTCTTCACATTACCAGAGATGTTGCTTTGTCAAATTGTTCAGCTTATGGAGTCTCCCTCACATTGTCAGAGATGTTATTCGCACTGATAAGAAGGTGTAACCTGTGATAAGTGCTGAGCTTGCTCATTTGTAGTTTTTACATTATGAGCTGCACAAACTAAAGTCAAAACACATAAACTAATGAATGCTTTTATTTGTGCGTATGTATTATGAATTTAAGAGCTTGCTTGGTTGCATGTGATGGCAACTGGAACAGCGTCTCTAGGTGTTGAGGGCTATAATGGCCATGGATACGACTGTGGCTGCGATACAGAGTGGGGATGCCGGCTGAATACGTAAGTTACTATCGGTCGAATCATGTCTGGTTAGCTGCATTTCTTTTCACTTCATTTTGACTTAGCGTACATATTTCAGTTTCACTCTCTTATGGCCTTCGTCTATTATGATACTCTCCACGTACCCATTTTTCTTTCTTTCCAGGAGCCTACTTCAATGCAAAAAGTTTATTTTTGCGGTCTAGTAATGATATCGCCTCACCATTGCGGTCTCAAAAGTTTATTTTAAGTTAGTGCACTCGAGATTAACCAATGCAAGTTGTTTAACTTTGCATGAATTTTACACCAAAATAATTCAATTAATTGGAAATATGGTAAAATGCGCACGTTTCAATCAGGGTAGGGGCATTGTTTGGATTTTAGGGTACAAGTCACTTGGTCGAGTTTCGAAACATATGCAATTTTTTTGGCTCAACTCTCAAGACCAAGCCTTCTTTCACAAAGCAGCAACTTCGCGCCAATTAATGGGTATATTACCTGCAAATTTTATATATTTTGAACCCACCCAAATTTGTCAAATAAATAGTTTTTTTTGGAAATGAAATTGAAATTATTTCCATTTTCCAAAGGCTAACAATTTCACCAATGCTCTTTTCGGTGTTGGGTTGGCTGAAAAGAATGTCCTTGTGTAGTACTTGGAAGGTCGGTAGCCATCTGGGTCTCTCTCACTAGAATCAATGGCCATTTGACTGTTCTACAAAAATTGAGAAAATAAAAGGGGTATAAATCAACAGAATCGTCGTTGAGAGTTGTGATTTATGAGTGCGCGGACCGGCACGCACGTATTTTACTCGCGTCCAGTTGATATCCTGTGATGCAGGCCCGTCCTTAATTTCTGACAATGTAGTGGGCGAAATAAAAAAGGGACAGATTTTGACGTGAAATAATAAAAAGAATCTGAAATCTCCAAAGTTGTTTCAGAAAAAAATATATAATTCGAGCTATTTTTGCACAAAAACACACTATTTTTTTTAATCGAAGAGTTCCTCTTGCAACAAAGATTGGTACTAGCTAGATGAGTACCTCGACATATTCATGGTAATTGTCATTAAGTCTGTATTTAACTTACAATTAAGTGATAGTGTATTAGTTAAGGTTGTGAATTTCCAATTTCACCCAATTAAAACTGGAACCATGGTGTAGATGGACCGTGTGGAGGCTTGCGACGTGTGTGGAGTCTGGCCGAAAGCGTGTGGAGCATATGCTGGTGCCGTGCGTCGTTCAGAGTTCTGGTCGCTGGAACCTGGGTTCCTGTTTTTCCTTTTTTAGATAAAGGATATAAAATCCGGTCTCTATATCCATTTGGGATATATACAGCAAAAAAAAAACACAAGCTCTTAGACTCAAAACCTCAACACTGAGGATCACACAACATCAACAAGAAAGAGAGCTAAAGGACTATGAAAAAGCTAGAAAGACTAAGCTTCAGAACTTCTTCTCCGTCCTTGCTTTCAACCAAGCCCCTAACCTCCTCCAACTGAGCCACTCAAACTCTGGTCTACTTTGCGTGAAGATGAACCTCTGAGGCAACGTCTCCATAGAGGCGACTATGGTCGCCGACGCCGTCCGTCTCACCGAGACAAGGCTTTCACCTGAAGAACAGAAAACATGAGGGCTATGGAGTGCCATGACAACCCTTCAGGAAGGAAAATGGCGTCCAAAGGCGTCATAGTTGTCGAGACCGGTAGGAACACCTGCAAGGCTTTCGCCAGCACCTCCACAGCAACCCACGCACTACCTTCACACAAAAAAGACCGCCACCAGCACACCGGGGTCCTGCACGCCTCAAGGCCATGGCATAGCCACCCTGCGTTCCTGTTTTTCCTAGTTCATGTGTTGTGCATTCACGAGTTGGGAACCTGTCCAGGGTTTTAGGGTTTGCATCTACTGCCGCAAGCCTTAAACCACTTACCAAGATTGTTGAGCTTCTGCTGTTCTTCCCTAGAATCGAAACATGAGAGGGATGTCCAGCAACCCTACTGGTGCTGCTGTTTTGGTGTAGAGAACAGGGAAGGCTATCAATCAAACTACCATGGCTGCTCTTGCTGTTGAAGACATGCTGCTCTGCCTGCATGTGTGATTGAAGCTGAAAGGCACAGAAGAGCCATCACTTATCTATTACAGCGGCTGCTGAGTCAATGAAGCGTGGCGGGACAGCGACACCATCTACTGCTGCTGCTGGTGTTGATAGTGAATCAAGAGAGGAGAAGTTGTTGCTGAACTGCTGTTTTCAAGGAGAGGTTCAGCAAGGGATTGGTGTTGGTCTTGCTGCGTGTACACCTGTACCAACTCTAAATCCTGCTGTTGGTGGGCGTGGCCAAAGGACGGAAAATTGTTGCTGTTTTCTTGGCTGAGACGAGTAAAGATTGAGTTGTAGATTTCTTATACCGTGCAAGATCGGGCCCCTTGTGTACAAATTAGAGTTCTCTAATTTAGGCTATATCATCTTGGTATCAGAGTATAGTTAATTATGGTATAAAGTTACTGAATTTTTTCTATGGTGGGTTTCGTGAAGACCAAATACTATTACATTAAGATTGAGTTGCAGATTTCTTGTATCGTGAAAGATCAAGTTACTCGTGTATAAATTAGAATTCTCTAATTTGGGCCGTAGCAACATGTTTTAGAATTAACTCAATTTCTATATACCTAAAACCACTGGCCGGCGGCCACACACCATCACATTTCGCATAACACCTCACCTTGCCATCCCGTCGATAGGTCCTCAACAGGTATCAAAGCTGCTGTCAACGGACCACTGTCAAGTTTAGTACTTTCGTCACTTTGATCTTCACATTTACGTTGATAAATACATAACTTGATTTTTATGTGCTATATATATTTCAATTAATCTATCCAAATATATATACCCATTATTTCCTTTCTTTTATGAGAAAATTTAGAAAACGGTAATACCGTTTTGTTGGATCCGACGGTTTAGCTCTTCTCCGGTGAGGGAGGTGTCGCTGTAGTATTTCCCAGACGGATTCACTACGGCCCCCTGGGACGTAAAGGGAGACTGGAGAGGTGGTGACCCAGCGGTGGGCAGTGGTGGAGAGCGTCGGGTGGCGACGAAGGGCAGTAGACGGCGCTGGAGGGCGGTACGGTAAGGCGGCGGTGCAGTGAATTTTAGGTTGGACAGGATGAGGACGGTGGGGGAGGGGAGAGGGGCGGCGGGTCACCGCCGACCACCGGTGGCGGAGGAGGGGGCGGGGGGAGGAGGAGGAGCGCAGAGCTGCGGTCGGCGCTAGAGAAGAAAGCGGGGAGGGCAGCGGGCGCAGAGAAGAGAGAGGAAGAGGAGGCCAACGACCGGCGCTGAGGAAGGAGGTAGGTGGAGGGGAGGGAATTGGCGGTGCATTTGAGAGAGAGGTGAGGGGGAGTAGAGGCAAGGGGAAGGTATGTTGTTGGGATGTCTCTCGATGGCATACCGTGCGCTAGTTCCTCTCTTCTTTTATATAAAGTTAATTATGTCTTGCAGCTTGCTGCTGGTATGCTATGCTTTCCATCTAGTTTACTCCAATAATAATCCATCATATTAAAGCTTAAACAAGACCTACCGCAAATTGTTTTCTTTGCCAAAAAAGGGCCGGCTCATTCACGCTCACTTAAAATAACGAAAAAAATTCTAAACATGTTAAATTACTTTTTAACACTTTCATAATTGTGTATCCATATTTGACAACATGGGCAGATCTAAAGAGGAGCACGGGTTGCATAGGACACTGGGTCTAATTTTGTTTTTCTATTGTATGGTCCATGTAAATTTAGCTGTGAACCCCTCAGCCTAAATTGAAGGACATCTGGTTAGCCTAAAGATTAATGCTCTCAGCCTCCCGGCTCCCGCTATTCCACTTGGTGCTCCCGTAGCTAGACGCAAAACAATACCAATCGAGGCCTAGGATATCAACCTAGCATACGCAAGTGCAGCCTAGTTGACATAAGTATAGCCTAAGGCGCTCGGCCAGTCAAGCCACTCTACGAATGAAAGATAGCAGGCAGAGACCGCACCGCACGCACATCGCATTGCTCCAGTCACTCGCGTCTTATTCCCTCCCTCTCTTTGTCCTACCTCGTACGAAAGCACAATTCACCCTCTCGCTTGGTCGCAAGCTCGCAACCACTGGTTGGCAGAGCCTGGAGGCCTAGATTGCAGCCCGCCGACCACCACGTTTCCTGGTTGTCATCACTTGTCGATCATCTCATCAAGCACTTGGCGGTATGCATTAAGTCCTAAATCGATGTATGGTTTTGCTAGATTTCTCCCGATTCTTTTGATTTCTTTAAGTAAATGAATTGAATTTGTAAGTTATGGTTTAAATGTTATGATTGTTGGTTGATTTTTTGTTAAGATGTAGGGTTCAGAATTAAGGTTTCATTTTGGGTTTTTGAAAATTGGAATGCCTACCTACTTCGTTGCAAATCGACGATAAAATTATACATGTAATTATATATATGATGAAACGGTAAACCCTAATCGTTTTTGTTCTAATTCCACCTTTATTTGACAACCCAAAGCATAAACTTCATGCTTTCATCTAAAAGAATCGGTGGTCAATTTCGGTCGATTACATGCTAATTTATTTGACGTTAGCATTTCGACCAAGACATATTGGTCCAACAGAGTGATCAAACGGCATACCACCTGTGGTCTGAAATGCTTAACGTGTTGCTGTACCGCCATGAGGGCTAATCATATCGAACTAAAGCATTAATTGGCGGTTCCTATGTTTTCCAGACATTGTACTCTATGAAAGATAATCACACTGTTGATGAGTCACAGTCATGCATGACGACTGGTGAAGTGAACAGGAAAGTGAACGGTTGTTCTCGACTTTGACTTTGGTCGATGCCAAGATGCTTAGTATATACGTTCTTTCTTTAATACGATGCTTTAAAATCTGAGCAGACAAACTTTATAAAATTTGACGATCATTATGTCTCGATCTATTTAGATTAGCTATATGAAAATCATATCACTAGTTAAAAGTACTTTCATAATATTATATTTTTATTAATTTATATATACTGATATAAAGTTATCAAAAGTAATAGTTCAACTCGTATTTTCAGGGCAGTGAAAACTCAATAACATCAAGTAAAAAAAGAATATAAGGAGTAATAATGGATGGTTTCATGGAGTTTTAGGTTCTACGGTCCTAGTATCAAATAGAGGTTTCACGATCTCCATCTCTCTCTAATCTTGATGGGCAAAATTATGATTGATAGGTCCCATAACATCCTGACTGGCCCAAGCTGTAATAATTTCGAGCTATGATTCGCCATCTCATCTCATTTTCACATGTTGATATCCTATGGAATATACTCCCGGGCTACCAGGGCCAGGCCATCCATACGTCGAACCTTGAAAAGGTGAATCCAAGGATTCTTTTGAAGGCATTGGTTCTAATACCACTTAAAAGATGACTACTTTATCAAGATACAACTGAGAATTTTTTGTGCACTTTATTACATGTATACCACCTGAAGGCTGAAGATGACGGCCTGTTCTTTTCAGCTTCTAAAAGCTGTTTTTTGATTTTTTTTTTTACAGTAACTAACTTTTAAACGGAGTATTTTTTCAAGATAAGATCTATAGTTAATTGTAGCACATACTTTACTGACTTCATTTATATCGGCAAAAACCGTACGTGAGTTTCTGTTACTCTGTAATCTCTCATACAAACAGTCCAAAAGTCACAAACCACAGCCAGAAGCCACAAACCGCAGCCAAAAAGAATAGATCCGACACCTTTAGTTACTCTCTTCCCGGAGCTCATCTGCTGCTGGCAAAACCGCTGCGAGCTTCTCGGAGAAGAGGAGGCATGGAAGTTGCTGAAATAGCTCAAACAGAGGAGGGGGCAATGGTCATATGTGACGATCGACTGACTAATTAGACAGAAATAGTAGAATGGCTAACGGTGGTATATTGGTATTAAAGTGCACCAAAGTCACGTAGTGATATTTTTGCTTAAGTGCTAGCTAGGTATAAAACCAAAATTTTTCTTTTTCTGTATGCAAGCAACCTTGGTCCACGGCCCCATGTATATGCATAAAATACATGTAAACCGTCCATATAGATCCATGTCCAACAGTGTCTCCTTTAGAGAATTTATTTGTAGAAATGGTCCGGTAACATTTTTTTTTTTTGCGAAAATAGCCTTTTGGACGAAACTGGAACGGCCGAGGAGGACGCTAGGTACAGCACGCCAATAGCACTTTTCAGGAAAATCAATTGAAGCATATTTTTATAGGAATTGTTAGATATATCAAATGAGCTCCGAAATTTATGAAATCTTTTGTGGAGACTCCGTACATAGTGTACTTGTGTAATTTTTTCATAATTTTATATGTACTTTATTTTCCTCTAAAATTCCTAGAAATAGTATAATTAAACGAATTTTATAGGAAAATACAAAATGGACAAAATTATGAAAAAATTATACAAGTAAGTACACTGTATCCGGAGATTTGGCTTTCTACAGTAACTAACTTTCAAATGAAGTGTCTTTTCAATACGGGGTCTATAAGTCGATTGCAGTAACCATTATCCTGACTTTATATATATCAGCCAAAATTACACGTGAGTATCTCACTCTTTATACTCTCTCTCTCTTACGAATAGCTAGAATTTAAAATTTTAAGTTAAAAGACACAAGCAACAGCCCAAAAGAACCCAGGCTTATATTTAGATGAGGGCCATTAACATCCCTACTAGCACACTATTAAGCATGAAGAGTGGGGATATTTTCCTGCATTGTTTGATTGTTTCTTCTATGATATCTCAGTACAGGTGATTTTCTGTTTACCCAAGTTAATGACCAGTCGACCTTATAATCCAGTAATACATAGCATCTAACCACAAAAATGACATGGATTTTTTCACATGCTGTAAACTGAAATCTTTTTTTCACTACATATATATGAATGAACAGAAATCCAACTCTCCAAGTCGCCCTGTTTCTTTGGCTTTTAGCTAGTTTTTAGTTTCGGTTTCTATCAATCGGTACGATTCATCAGACTTACCAGTCACATCTAAAAGCCATCGGCCACAGCCCAAAATTCAGGGCCATTGTGATAACCCTCAAAACTACTTAACCAAAATCACACAATTAAGAAGTAATTAATACATTAATGTGTAAATTAAAATTTAATCATCCAATATAGGAATTAAAATGAATGAGGTGTCATTATACAAAAGTCTGATTACATAAAAACTTATTACAAGAATGAATTTGATATGCATTTAATTATAATGCTACAAGTCCAATGTACAAAATTACAATCCCAAGATTTACAAAAGAATAAAGTCCTACAAGTAAATGTTACAAAATTACAATTTCATATATTTACAAGAATAAGATTCTACAAGTCCATTACACAGATATACAACTAATGAACTCAAACATCTTTGGCTTGACCAATTGAAGACATATGTAAGTCATTTTATCCAAAACAACAACTAGACAAGCTAAAGTAAAAAAATAATAAATAAATTACCATCAGAGCCCGGTTTTAAATAAAATTGCACATGGGCAATCGCTAATCGAGATACCTGATTGTCTGGGGGCAATCATTTCCTCTCGCGTTTGTGGGTTTTCATCATTCGGCGGTAATTCTCATTCTTATCTTTACCCTTACCTTTTTACCTTTCCCTGGTGAGTCATCATGTCCTTACACATGCATAGGACACGGATTAAGACACGGGTCACAGCGAACCACACCCAGGAGGGTGCAAATAGGGCCAATAGAGAGAGGGAGGGAGAAAGCACCAAACCACTACCCACAGCCTCTAGTGAGGAAAGCTCACTACCACAATAAGTAGACAGAAAGCCAACCACCACTCATCACCTCTATAGAACCACCATGGACAGTTAGTGCCACACTAAAGCACTACACTACCGTACCACCGCACAAAAGCATTCACGAGCCACCACCGGCAAGCTGACAACCCAGGAGAGAGAAGCCCACCCATTTAAACCACCACACAAGAATCACAAACCTAGCCGAGAGGGAGAGTCCGGGGAAGAAGCCAAGACCGAAGGCCACCTGAGGAGGAGAGTACCACGACCAGAGGATGGTAGCCACAAGCCACCACAGAAGCACTAGCCATTTCAGGAAACCACATCCACATGAGAGTAAAGTACATCACTAGACCAACCTAAATCAAGCCCGACAATGCCAGAAAGCCAACACTAAAGCCCATATATCATTCCATTTTGCTAGCTCTAGGAGTCTGAGAACCCGACCAACAGAGCCATAATAGAGCACCGTCTCTACCCCACAACCTTAGAGAAAAGGATCGGGTGGCCATCCATGAGCTCCAGAGTTCTTGTCATTGCTCCCCAGTGCAATGCAAAGTACTCGAGCCTCGCATGGTTGCTCCCCGCAAGCCCCAAACCCTTAAACAACCCTATGGATACTCACAGAACCATGCACCACATTCCACAGCCAATAAGATGTAAATGAACAACATTGCTAAATTAAAATGGAATGTGGTATTGTAGAAGTAGAGGTGAGGATAGAACTAGGAATCGAAGAACCAAGGCTATGACGTCAGCAGCATATAGTCATCGGGATGTAAGGCGCCGGAGATAGGGTAGCCATTAGGATGGTGTAAAGACTGATGGTGTATCGAAGTGCAGCACCGGTAGAATGTAGCTACTAGGACACCATGTGTTGGCGGCATACAATCGCCGTGATGCACCTCTTCGGTGGAGGCAATGAACCGGCTGAGGCACAGGACGCCGACGGAGCATTAGCTCTGTTGAGGTGCAAGGCAATGAGGGATAGAGGCACTGGCGAACAATGGTCAGGCACATGGCATCGGCGGGGTAGAAGAATCCTGACGAGGCACTGTGCATCGAGGAGACCGAGGGAGGTGCGGGAGGTAGGCAGTGGATCTGGTAGGAAGGACACCGAAATAACTCACTTGGGACTAGATCCGATGAAACCGAACCCCAAATCACCACGGGGTAGTCGGATTTGAGACCAGTGGCTGGGAGAAGGCGAGAAGAATAGGCGGGATCGAAGCATCGGTGACGCCAGGAAGGGGAAACCGAGGGGAGGTGAGGCGAAGCATGGGGGCAGCGTGAGGAGGCGCACCATCAATGGTGCTGAGCCGGATAGGCTTAGGTCAGCAAGGGAGCCGAGAAAGGAGAGGGGAGGCGAGGGAGGAACTGAGTGAGGCCGGCGATGCAACGGGGGGAAAATTGAATATATAGGACTGAGTTGTGAGTAGTTTTGCAAAATAGGATCAAGTTATTTGTCCTCTAACATATAGGACTGAGTTGAATAGCTTCTTGCAAATATAGGACTTTTCCCATTTTAATTTCATTTTCATTTTTCAGCCCCTTTTCTCCACGCGAAATGACTATTTTGCCCTCTTCTTCCTCCCTGGCCTGGCCGCGCCGCCGCCGCTCCTGGCCGCGCCGCCGCCGCTCCCGGCCGCGCCGCCGCCGCCGCTCCCTCGCCTCCCTCGGCCCGCGCCGCCGCCGCCGCTCCCTCGCCTCCCTCGGCCCGCGCCGCCGCCGCTCCCTCGCCTCCCTCGGCCCGCGCCGCCGCCGCCGCTCCCTCGCCTCCCTCGGCCCGCGCCGCCGCCGCCGCTCCCTCGCCTCCCTCGGCCCGAGGGAGGCGAGGGAGCGGCGGCGGCGCGGGCCGAGGGAGGCGAGGGAGCGGCGGCGGCGGCGCGGGCCGAGGGAGGCGAGGGAGCGGCGGCGGCGGCGCGGGCCGAGGGAGGCGAGGGAGCGGCGGCGGCGCGGGCCGAGGGAGGCGAGGGAGCGGCGGCGGCGGCGCGGGCCGAGGGAGGCGAGGGAGCGGCGGCGGCGGCGCGGCCGGGAGCGGCGGCGGCGCGGCCAGGAGCGGCGGCGGCGCGGCCAGGCCAGGGAGGAAGAAGAGGGCAAAATAGTCATTTCGCGTGGAGAAAAGGGGCTGAAAAATGAAAATGAAATTAAAATGGGAAAAGTCCTATATTTGCAAGAAGCTATTCAACTCAGTCCTATATGTTAGAGGACAAATAACTTGATCCTATTTTGCAAAACTACTCCCAACTCAGTCCTATATATTCAATTTTCCCTGCAACGGGGGGAGAGAGAGATGGATGAGATAAGGGAGAGAGAGATGGTGAAATGGGCTAGTGGGCCAGTGACTATACAAGAAATAAATCCAAATAAATACTAAGAAGAAGATACGAATTGGTAAATACCCTCATGTAAATAATAAATCAAATACCCAAAAACCTGACCAAAAATAACCTTGATAAATACTGCTAAAGAAAAGTAGTAAAATGTATAATTTCCTGAATAATGAAAAGGACTCTAAAAGTAAGTGTAAAAATATTCAACAAGGGTTGTTGCTTCATCTGTAATATAATAAAAAAATCACAAATAATTATTTTGACCTCAAATAATACAGGGGAAGAGGCCAGTCAAACCACCATTGAGACAGATACCCTACCTCTAGGCTAGTAGGGTAGGCATTTTAAGCATGCTGTGGTACATAAATTACTTTGCAGAAAGGTTAATTTGCAGAAAGCAACAACTTAAAGTAAATACAATAAATAGATTGAAAAACGAACTTTGAAAATGATAATAAATAAGTAATCAATGGAATTGAGACAAACCACAAGTGAACTGACCATTCACTCCAATGAATCACCCATGAACTAAGATTCACGGAATGAACCACCAGTGGACCAACCATTCACCTCCCAAGTTAACTCATCTAGATTTTTGTGAAAACTCTACCCCTCGTGTGAAATCACCGAGCATTGTCCATAACCGGGGACATGACTATTCAAATAGTTTCACACTCTGTAAAGGTTGCACAACTGTACCCACACGATGTGATAATCCTCACGTTAAAGAAAATCACAACAAGACTTTTACAATGCTACATCTCAACCCGATCATGCTCGCTAAGGTTTCGCCATCGAGTAAGCTGATCACCTAGTCGATAATTGCCCCCTCTTGCGCCAAAACAACATCAGTAGCGAAATCAAAGTTGAAACTTCACAAATTATTATACCAGGTCTATCCATACTAGACATGTGATTTGCGCGGTACGGCTCAGATCAATGACGCACAAAGTTAAGTCTTTAAATTTACCTAGGCGAAATATACATATCCCAATGTGCAAATTGCACCCCTTTACTGCATGATCATTCGCCAAAGTGAAAAATATTTTTATATAACCAACACCAATGACACTACCCATGTCATGGTACTCAAATTTTATAACTGTGACTGACCACCCTGTTCTAATATATCATTAAGTCAAAATTAATTAATCACATATGATGATAACCCAACGTTACTATAAGCATGACTAAGAAATCTAAGTGTACAATCCAGGTGATAACTAATATTGCATCACTAGATAATTACCTATCCTGTGGTAACAATAGAATCATGGCATACAAATTATCAAGGAGGAATTAATCAATTTGGACAATAACTACCAAATACAAGGGTTTGTAAAAAAATAGCGATGCATGATAATTTAAAATAAAATAATATATAATATATTTGAAAACTAGGTTCGACATGATCAAAGAACATGACTTGCCTTGGCCTTGCTCAGTTAGGAATTCTTGATCTTCAAATCTTGCTTCAGCTCCTTCGAAGGCGTGATCTAACGAGAGAGAAAACAAAACATATAACAAACTCAAATATAATTCAAATAAACTCCAAAACCTATGAAATTAGAACCCAAAGGTAGAACTCAATTTTAGATGAATTTAGGAAAAATAATCGGGTCAATCAGAGCTAGGACGGAGGAGAACAGGCTCTTGGAAAATCAAATCTAAAGGAAAAGGCTGAAAATCGGAAATTCTACTGTGTTGTGAACCCGGTGCACGGAAAAGGCTAGTCTACGGTGAACCTGGCTCTTGGAACAGTGCACCTGACCGGTGGGCCCGAGATGTCAGCGGCACGGCGCACGGAGGACGGGGTCTGCGGGAAATCGAAGTGGCGCGGGCGCGCGGGTGCAGTGTGACATCGACGCTGACGTCGGCGGGCGCGCGCAATTTGAGGAGACAAGCGGCGCTTCGGGCAGACGAATGGGCCATGACGATGCGAGACGTGAGCGGCGGCTGGCTGACGGGGTGGAACGGCGAAGCGAGGCTGAGGTGACAGCGGGGTTCTACGGCGGGGACTCATCGGTGGCGATGAACGGTGGCGGAGACGAAGACAACATTGGCGGCTACCGGAGATGAAGATGAAGGCTCGGACAATGGTGAACTTAGCGGAAACATCAGTGCACGGCAGGATGCGAAAATCGAGGGGGATCGACCGGCTGAAATAGGTGCGGGGCTAAGGTGACTACATCGTGCACGGCACAGTCGCCGAGACCGAAGCGGAGACGCACGACGGAGTCCAGGGCGGAGACGGCAACGGCGGCGACGCGGCGGTGTAATAGACTCAGGGATAGAGGAGCCCCTGAAGAAGACGAAAGGGCTGAAAAGTGAGCCCCACTTGTCAGTGGATTGGACGGGACAAGCGGCCAGGATGAGCGTGGGTAAGGCGGACGCTCCGGACTGGCGACGCATGGCGGCCATCCAGCGGGCAGGCGCGAGCGCGGAGCTCGCCGCATGGCAAGGCGGAATCAGGCTGATGGGTCGGGCTGGTCTGGTGGGCTTCGGCCCACTTGGCCTTTTAGAGGCTTTAGGATTTTTTTGAATTTTCATAAATTCAAATAAATTCATTTGAGCTCTAGAAAATAGCAAATAAATCCAGAAAAATCACAAGAAATTCCAAAAAAATTATTTGAGACTCAAGGAATCCAAATAAAATACTTTCAGCAAATGTTAAAGTTTAACTTAGTTATACTAAATACTTTTAATTAATAAAAATTCGTTTTAAGTATTAATTAATTCTAGAAAAATCCAATCGGTGAATTTTTTTAAAAGCTTTAAAAAGGCTCTGAAAATCAGAATATTACAGTAGGCCTACGTTTGCTTGGCACTGCCCGTGAGGACTCCCCTCCAAGATCATTTCATGGTCTCAATTTTTGCTTCTTTCGGGGAAAAGATGGTTTCTTGGACTACTTTGAGCAGTTTCTTAGGGGGCGAAACACAGTTTCTTGGAAGGGGAATTCCAATGTAGGCTGGCAGGGGCGATGGGGAGGAGGATTTCTTGGAGTTTTGTGTTTTGGGCATGGAGATTATGCATGTATTTAACGATGTTGGGATCTGGGGAAGCAGGACGACATAGCACTGGCTTCTAGAGCTCTTTCAGTGTTTTGCTAGTTTTGGCTATGCCAAAAATCTTTGTTCCTTTTCTGAGTGATGAGAATGATTCTCTGTTGGGCTCATTTTGGCGACAAGCCATCGCTTTTAGGTGAAACTGGGCTAGAGGATTAATGGCTAACCACTTATGCGCAACTACTGACATAGCACTTTTGACCAAATTTTGCCAAATGCCTACATGAAAAAGCTGCAAATTTGATTATGATGATGAGAGACCATGTGGAGGTCATCCCATGTGTGTGATGAGTAATTGACATTGGTTTAGGGAAGTCGAGTTTGATTTGGTTGGTTCGGACCATGTCGTTGCGTGGTGCAATGGACTCGGTCGGACTTGGTCAAACCTGGTCAAAGGGTTTAGGTTGCATATTATATCGACTTGTCAGGTTTGGGCTATTTCATTAATGCATTTATGCTTACATGTATCGAGCGGTGCTATTTGATGTGTTTCATGTCTGTGTTGGCTGCAGGACGTCGAGGTGGAGTCGTGGCGAGACACGAGGTGACCGGACTAGACATGGGAGGGGTCGAGGTCAGAACGGTCGAGATGTGTCGAAGACGGCGGAGACTCGATGTGGTTGCGAGGCTTGGACGACAAGGAGCGCGGAAGCTTCCCGGAAGGTGCAGGAGGGGCGAAATGGTAATTTCGCGAGGCTGCAAAAGCGGGAGCAGGCTTCGTTCGGGTTTAGCGGGCGTAATGGGTTGGAGACCCGTTAGCCAAGGGCTATAAATAGGAGGGAGTGGCTGCATGCCCCCTCATGCATTCCTAGGGTTTTAGAGGTTGGTAGGGCTTGCTTTAGTCAACAATGAGCTTTGAAGAGTTTGTTTTGGCTTTAGGCTTTAGTTGGTGAGGCCTTGGTAGTGGAGAGTTGTTGGAGAGGGCAGAGGGTCTGTCCCCCTTCGATGTGTTCCAGAGTGTGCTCCCCTTCTCAAGCATGTATGGTTGTGTGTTCTTGAGGTTTAGGGAGAGGGAGAGGATGAGTTGAGGATCTTGTAATCATTCCTCTTGTATCAATCATGTATCTCCTTTTCTCTTTATCAATATGAGATGGATTTGGTTGAGTTTGATTGAGTCCCAGGCTCTCTGGTTGTGTTTCCCTTCGATGCTCCTTTTGGCTTGATTCTTGAGTTTTTGTGTTTTGGCTCGTTTCTTGCTGGGGAGTGCCAAAATGAGTTGCTCTATGATGGAATAGTGCCTCAAGGTCAATTGATCGATTTTCCCAAGAGCAAATAGCATTTAATCTCAGATTTGGTTTTTGGGCTTCCTCTGTTCTTCCTTTTTCATTCTGGGGTTTTGGTGAAAATTTTGTTTCTCTCTTTGAGATGGCTTGAAATTTGGTACCTAGAGTCCAGAGGCTATCTATTAGGTATTTCCAAAATTTCATGGCCAAGGGATCAAAGAGGATATGGCAATTTGAAGTTTTCAGTTGTGGCTCTTTATAGTGCTCAGTTTCTAGGGTTTTGATGTTTTTCTTGATTCCCTTCATGAGATGGCCTGATTCTTGGCATGTGAAGTCCAGTGGGTATTAAGTTTCTATCTGCAAAGTTTCTTGGCCAAAGGATCAAAGTTGATATGGGAATTTAAGGTTTCGTGCTGCACTCTGAATATTTTTCAGTTTTGGGTCAAATCCCAAATTCTTGGTCTTAAGTTGATTTCTTTGCTTCCCTAGGCTCTTTTGGCTATCTTGGTTGTTTCCTCTCTGTTCTGGGCAAAGAGAACCAGAAGAAACTCTTCATTTTTGCTGCTGTGTGAAGTTTCATTTGTTGCAATCTGAAAATCTGCTTTTCTGGACCTCTGTCCCCGAGGGCCGGTCTGACCGAGGTAATGGGGGCGGTCAGACCGGAGAAGAGCCGGCGGTCAGACCGGCATACAGAGGGCGGTCTGACCGGCCCATGACCGGCGGTCAGACCGGCCTATGCTATGCGGTCTGACCGCCCCTTTGGATTTTGTGCTGCTTCTTGTTTCCCCTCTTGGGTATTTTTAGAGTTTCCTTTTGTGCTTGCTGTGGTTTTCCAGAGAGCTTGTCTTCCTTCCTTTTCATAGCTTCCATAGCTATAGAAGAGGAGTCTCATTTCGAGTACTGTTGAGGGGTTAGTTTTTAAAGAATCGATATTCACCCCCCCTCTGTCGTCATTTCGATCCAACAGATGAATTTCTTGTAGAATTTACTCATTCATCCCCTGTGGCCCTTTTTTAATCTACTAGTTTATTTTGGAAGTATGAAAATAAAATGCAAAATGTAGAGGAAATGTACACACCTTGGACACAGTGGTCCTTATGTAGACTATAGTAATAGTTTTTTAGGTTTTGGTTGAAAGTTATGTCGAACTTTAGAAAAGGATTTGTGTGTTTAGCCATCCAGGTGTAGCTGTCGGTTACTTTCGTATGAATAAGGTTATTTTGTGTCTTTGGCCGTTATTTGGAAGTTGCAAGTGGGTTCGGGCATCATAATATTGTTCATAGTTGAGGCTCAAAATTCAGATCTCAGAGTTTTTCACTAATTTAACAAGTCTTGCCTAATTGACAGCAATCCAAATGGTGAAACGGCCTGTCGTAATTTATCCAGCCTTCTCTAACTTCACACTAGTACAGTCATTTAGCTAACTCCCTGCGAATCTCCTGTGACATTGGCCTCTTATGACAAGTGTTCAATCTGTAAGGTTGAGAATTTGTTATCTTTGCCTGTGACTGCATGATTTTGGAGTTACCTTAGCTCGGGAAATAGATAATTTGTTATTGGGTATAAGTAACATATATTTCGGAGATATTCAAGAAGGTGTAAGAACTAAGAACTAATGAACGCACGAATTTTTTTATGAATAACATATATATATCTGTGCGAATTTTTTTTTACAAAAATAGTCTCCCGTCGCCGAGCCTTCGGGAGACTGGAACCTATTGCCCAACAGCCGCGCAACACGCAAGCAATTCACTGGCTATTGGGCGAATTGATTACAGTCGCCGAACTGCCGGGTGACTACTTCCGGTCGCTCATCAAAATATTTAGATCTAAATATGTCTTCTCTTATTTATGGCATTTTTTCTGTTTTGGAGATGGAAACGGGCGGTTCAAGCGCTACAACAGATGACCAGCAAAACATCAAGACTGTGAACAACCGTTCTAATGAGGTCAATAATGTTTAAGATTATCCTAAAATTGATGGATTTTTATTGGAGGAAGTGAGGAATTGTCCAGGTTTCTGAACGATTCTCCTCATCGTAACAGTCCTATTGAAGAGGTAGTTATAGCTTGTTTATTTACTAGTCTATTACTGGATGAATTCTTCTCTCGGCTAATTATTTTTCATGATTGTCGCAGTATTCTGGTCTACCTCCAATGTCTGAAGCCAAGGCTCAAGCTCTTGAAGTAAACACTTGTGATCTCACAGGCTGATAAGTGATAAACTTTTGAGTTCTGACTGATCAGTGATTACTGTGGAAGAATGCAAGGCTAAAGTGACTGACTGACTGCTACTCAACTTCAGTAAGTATAAGATGGCTAGAAGGTATTATGTTTCCTCGAAAGTATTTTTTTCATTGTGTAGTAGCCTAGTTGGTTGATATGCACAATAAACCTGAATTTTAATGCATTCTGATTCAGTTAGGTTGCATATGGACCATGGTTTAATTTTTATGTCATGTAGCTCAAAACAAACAAAAACTCTTGTTTCAGAAAAGTAGGAAAAGACAATAGTGGCTAGCTTGGCTTCATTGTATTTGCATTTATATGCTGGATTCTTACACTGCTGTGATTGTGCTTATACTATTACATTTGTGTGTGTGTATCCGTATCTCTGTGTCTGTATTTTTGAAAAAATGGTGAATTCCCGTGTCCGTATCGTGTTGGACACGCGTGTCTGTGTCCGTGCAACATAGCTGGACCTTATGGTCCCTGACCGTAAAGAAGGGTTCGTAATGTCTGGTCCCATTATCTGCTTGGTTACTAAATTTACAGATCGTAATTCCTATCTGTTTATATGCAGCAAGTATTTTTTTTATGTACTTGAAGTATGCATTGTATGTATTTGAATGGTATATCTATATGTATTTAAAGTGCAGACCTGAAAGCATGCTACGATGTGTCGTCGGTGTGGATATGTGTTTTTTTCTTTCTTTCTTTTATTACCTGTTGTCCATGGATGATAAACTGATGGGTCCGCCATCTAACAGATGGTGTCAATGACTGAGCTCTGAACAATTTTGTTTGCAAGGTGTAGGCTGTACTCAGATTCCATTCAACTCTTGGTCCTGACCTGAGCATGAGCTTGCAGCTTTGCAGTAAGCTGTCCTGTTAGTGTTTCCTGTATCCTTTTGTTTTCATTTCTTGTACAAAAACATCTGTTTCCAAGTTTTTTTATAATTTCTGTGCTTTAGAATTTTTCGTCATGCTTGTTGAATACAAGGACTCTTGGATATCTGAATGGCAGATCAATTCATCTGACTCCGGTGAACGCGACTAAACTGTTACTTGACGTTTAGGGCATTAAAACCAAGCACACACCCCTACTCTGCCAGATCTTATGTATGTTCAATCGATCCTAACAATCCAGAGCACAGACCAACTGCATCCGTTCAACACTCAGATTCAGTAGGTGCCCGGGGTTCTCTGAATTCTCAGTTTCAGAGATGGTCAGTCAGTCAGAGCCATGTGAATAACTAGCATTTACTGTTCGCTGTTTGCCCAGACTTGACCTGACCGGGAGAACGACGTCGAGCGATGATTGCTTGATGCATGCGTTGCAAGTTTGTAGCCAAGCGACCGTAAGACTTGGTCAGGTTTTAAGCCGGGAGAAGCATGGCTGGAACCTTCTCAGTTTTGACTCTGGATTCTTCTCTTCTTGGCCTCCAAAAATATCAATCATGCAGTGCATGGTCTTTGTCGTATGGCAAAGGCGATCGTCAGAAGGTACATGTAGTCCTGTACATGATGTGTATGTATATACTGTACCTAGACGACAAAATACGTACATATTCAGTTGATCATACGCTTGTTGAGAACCACATGGGAACAATTTGTTCTCTCTGTGCATGCATCGCGTCAGACGTAACGCCAAGCATTGGGAAGCTGACAAGTCGGCAACATGCTAATGCGTGTAGCCATGTATCGGTGGCGCACAGTTTGCATGACTTATAGTTTTTTTAATTATAGTTGATTTATTTTTTATTATAGTTATTGGTAGCTTATTTAGTGTAATTAAATTAAAAAATTTAAAAAAATAAAAAAGCAGATTAATCCAATACGAAGAATATATGAGAAAAGAAAAACAAAAAAGACAAGAAATTAGAAAAAAAACAAAATAAATAAACAGCAAATTAAAAGCCAGAAGGTAAAGCCGAAACGAGCGGAACCACATGTCCTGACCTAACTGGTCTTAATTAATTTACAATTCTTCGTAGTTTGTTTGTAACATGCGAAAGTTTGGTTTTCATTCGTTCTAAACTTATTCTGAAGTTGTCAGATCTTCAGCTTGGCATCATGACACTCGACCATCCGGAAGAAAAATAGATATACCATTGTTTTAAAAGCTTACGTATGCCAAGCCTACACATCAATGGTCAAAATTGTCACTACGTATGATTGTTTTAATGGCTTTATGTTTAACCAAGTGTGCATGCATTTGTTAATCAATTTGTGGAGGCGCCTTCCAACAGAGAAAACACATGTCTCTACTGGATGAAAAACAGCCAGCGCGTGTACTTTTCCTGATATCTCCCTTTCCAAGAGCACGTGCGTAGACCAGTGTCCCTGTCACATACGACTACAGGAGCCAGTCGGAAGCTAGATTAGATCAGAACCACCGGTGACACCTACTCTTTATTCAAGGGCCAGGATCCGTTGCCTTGGAGGAACGACTGCATGCTGAGGGTTACTGCACGTACTGTGAACAGTTCAATATAAACAAAACTCGCGAATTAAAGATGTACAGCGTAATCATTTTCAATTGATGTGTTTATATTTCATTTTAAATTTTGCAGTTCCGATTGAGAAAAAAACCAACCAACGGATAAGTTCATTGCAACTTGAAACAACTCCAAAATTTCAAAAATTTTTAATTCTTTTTAAATTTTGTTTCAATTCCAATCCTTACCTAATTTGGCAAATTTCTTGAAAATCCGCTTTTCCTCTTTGATTTCCCGTCTTTACACCTTGTCGGCGCCTCCCAAAGACTCCGTCTCCCCACCGCCTCACTATGCCACCACCCACGCGCTTGAGCATCGCAGCTTGAAGTTGTGGCCACGCCATTCTCTCGCGTTCACACCAATCAGTCGCCCATCTCCGTGTTCTCTCCTCGCTTAGCGCGCCCCGGTCAACCGCATGCTCTCCCGCCGCAGCTCACCACTCTCTCGTTGACGCACGCCGTGAGCCGTACATGCTGCATCAACACTCATCAGTACCTGCAGAGATACCAACGCCACCTTGCCTGCACGTCGTCCAATCAGCAGAGCTTCCGTACTCTTTCCTTACCCATGCATAGGCGACCCTTGAACCGCCCTACTACTCCCACTGCCTTACCTCGCCATTATAACTCAATTGCCTTCACAGAGAGCTTCACGCTACTCCCAGACACTCACCAGAACCACTCAATCGAACTCTCACTCACTGCAGCGCTACCGATGACCTCCCTTGTGCCCGGTGAGCCCTAGACTCAATCTCTTTCATTACTCGATTAAAATTCAATTGCATTCATTGTCATAACCTCCCTTGCTTCTTAAAAACATTGGTGAAATCACTCAAGCATGAGCAGTTCTGTAAAGCTCGGTTAGCGGAAGCTACCGCTGGCCGTAAGGCCTTTCCCGTGGATAACTTAGTTGAGCGTTCCCTGAACTAAACCACTATCACTACCTTGAAACCTATGTTCCGTAGATGGTCAAACCGCTCCCTACTTCACCGGAGGATCACCAGAGAAGTTTTGAGCCGCCATAGGGGCCGCCACCTTCTCTCCTGCCGTCAGTTGCCACCACCCATACTCCGTCTCTCAAAGCCCCAAAATGGAACCCCTGTACTCCAAGGAACCTAACCGTGCTCCCCTTTTTCTGCCGGAAAGCTTCGCTAGAGCCGAATTGCGGAGGGTCGCCACCCTCTGTTTTTCACTAGGAAAACGAAGCTGGAGGTTGAAGACGACAGTGGACGAGACGTGGTCGCATCATGGCCGTTCGTGTGCCGTGGCTGTCTCAATCAGGCTGTCTGCGTGCGCTGCTTCGTGGCCATCTGCGCGTCACCATTGGGCATGTGCGCGTGCGCTAGGCCTCTCGGCCGTGTGTAGTGTGGGCCGAGGCCAGTCGGCCTGTTTAAGCCGAGCAGGACGATTTGGTGGGCGGGCTGCATAGTTCTTGTGGGCCGACCAACACTGTTCACCACTGTTCAAAACATTGTTCACCCGAAACCCAAAAATTTCAAAAATACTCCATTTCGATCGTTTCGACATCACAATCCATTTTTGACCTCTACTCCACCAAATTGATCTCCAAATAAATCCAAACCCCTCTATTTGAATTTTATTGCATTTTATTCCTTTTTAAATAGTTATTTTTCCTAACTTGATTAGACTCAAGTACGAACTTATGTTATTTTATGTGTTTACGCTAGCTCCCAAACTTTCCAAAGCGACAATACAAGGACCAGAATCAGGCAACGAAGTCTTCGAGCTTGTAGAATTTTCAGAGCAGAAAGGCAAGTTACAAGTTCTTGATCATGTTGAATCCCATGAAATTTAAATTATTGAATTATTGTATTGCACTGATGTTATTTGTGAAATGCTATTTAGTTAAAATAAATATTTAGAATGACTTGTTAAGTAGTTATGTCCTACCACTGAAAAATACCCTGTTTAAATTGAGGCTATATTCATCTTGACAACCTTAGTAATATTTAATTATTGTATAAATAATTGTAGATTAGCTCACTGAAAATTTTGTACTACGAAGTGACTTGGCTTTTAGTCGGTAGAGTTATTAAAATGGTTCTAGGGTAAGGAGGTCTAGTGAAAAACCACGGGATAGTTCTCGTCCATGACCTTACCCTAGGGTAGAGGCTTGAGCAGAGTGGTGGTAGTGCCGTCAAGCACAGGGGGTGTGGTTGGTTGCCTCAAGTGGAAAGTAAGGATAAGAACCTTATGCTGAGTAAAGGACATAGTGATCGCTCAACCACAGGTATTGACTTGTCAACCTTGGTTTAGTAGCTGCTCAACTCGATTGAATCTTTACAGGAGGAAGGAGTGTGGATATGGAGAGTTGGTATGTGGAATGGCAAAATCATACCTAACTATGGTAAGGACTACTCAGGATGGACAGAAGTGTTAGGTTTAGTCAGTTAAATTGGGTCTGAGTGTATCTACCGGGTAGAGTCTATATAAAGAATTGAGCAGTGAAAAACCTAGTTTTCTCAACTTAGTCAAATGCTAGCTGAAGCGTGCCTACCACGTGATATTGAGAGTCTAAGAAATTTTGTGGGTAAACTGTAAACATGAGCAGTGAAATAAATTCGTTGAGCCGCTTTCCAACAGAGAAAGCACAGTCTCTACTGGATGAAAAACAGCCAGCGCGTGTACTTTTCCTGACATCTCCCTTTCCAAGAGCACGTGCGTAGACCAGTGTCCCTGTCACATACGACTGCAGGAGCCAGTAGGAAGCTAGATTAGATCAGAACCACCGGTGAGACCTACTCTTTATCCAAGGGCCAGGAGGAACGACTGCATGGTGAGCGTTACTGCACGTACTGTGAACAGTTCAATATAAACAAAACTCGCGAATTAAAGATGTACAGCATAATCATTTTCAGTTGATGTGTTTATATTTCATTTTAAATTTTGCAGTTCCGATTGAGAAAAAAACCAACCAACGGATAAGTTCATTGTAACCTGAAAAACTCCAAAATTTCAAAAATTTTGAATGCTTTTTAAATTTTGTTTGAATTCCAATCCTTACCTAATTTGACAAATTTCTTGAAAATCCGCTTTTCCTCTTTGATTTCCCGTCTTCACACCTTGCTGGCGCCTCCTAAAGACTCCGCCTCCCCACCGCCTCACTATGCCGCCGCCCACGCGCCTAAGCATCGTAGCTTGAAGTTGCGGCCGCGCTGTTCTCTCGCGTTCACACCAGCTCTGTGTCGTAGCCCCACCAGTCAGTCGCCCATCTCCGTGTTCTCTCCTCACTTGGCATGCCCCAATCAACCGCATGCTCTCCCACCGCTGCTCACCACTCTCTCGTTGACGCACACGTGTGAGCCGTACCTACTGCATCAACACTCATCAGTACCTGCGTGCAATTAGCAGAGCTCCCACACTCTCTCCTTACCCATGCGTAGGCGACCCTCGAACCGCCCTACTGCTCCCAATACCTTACCTCGCCATTATAACTCAATCGCCTTCACAGAGAGCTCCACGCCACTCCCAAACACCCAACAGAACCACTCAATCGAACTCTCACTCACCGCAGCACCGCCAATTACCTCCCCTACGCCTAGTGAGCCCTAGACTCAATCTCTTTCATTACTTGATTAAAATTCAATTGCATTCATTGTCATGACCTCCCTTGCTTCCTAAAAACATTGGTGAACTCGCTCGAGCATGAGCAGTTCTGTAAAACTCGGTTGGCGGAAGCTACCACCGGCCGTAAGGCCTCTCCTGTGGATAGCTCAGTCGAGCGTTCCCTGAACCAAACCACTATCACTACCTTGAAACCTATGTTTCGTAGATGGTCAAACCACTCCCTACTTCACCGGAGGATCACCAGAGAAGTCTTGAGCTACCATAGGGGCTGTCGCCTTTTCTCCTGCCGTCAGCTACCACCACCCATACCCCGTCTCTCAAAAGCCCCAAAATGGAACCCCTGTACTCCAAGGAACCCAATCGTGCTCCCCTTTTTCCGCTGGAGAGCTTCGTTGGAGCCGAATCGCAGAGGGTCACTGCCCTCTGCTTTTCGCCAGGAAAATGAAGCTGGAGGTTGAAGACGATAGTGGACACGATGTGGTCGCATCGTGGCCATTCACGTGCTGTGGCTGTCTCAATCGGGGTGTCCGCATGCACCGCATCGTGGCCGTCCACGCGTCACCATCGGGCATGTGCGCGCGTGCTGGCCTCTCGGCTGCACGCAATGTGGGCCGAGGCCAGTCGGCCTGTTTAAACCGAGCGAGCCAATTTGGCGGGCGGGCTGCATAGTTTCTTGTGGGCCGGCCCAACACTGTTCACCACTGTTCAAAACACTGTTCACCCGAAACTCAAAAATTCCAAAAATACTCCGTTTCGACATTGCGAATCCATTTTTGACCTCCACTCCACCAAATTGAGATCCAAATAAATCCAAACCCCTCCATTTGAATTTTATTGCATTTTATTCCTTTTTAATTAGTTTATTTTTCCTAACTTGATTAGACTCAAGTACGAACTTATGTTATTTTATGTATTTGTGCTAGCTCCCAAACTTTCCAAAGCGACAATACAAGGACCAGAATTGAGTAACGAAGTCTTCGAGCTTGTAGAATTTTTAGAGCAGAAAGGCAAGTTACAAGTTCTTTATCATGTTGAATCCCATAAAATTTAAATTATTTAATTATTGTATTTGCATTGATGTTATTTGTGAAATGCTATTTAGTTAAAATAAATATTTAGAATGACTTGTTAATTAGTTATATCCTACCACTGAAAAATGCCCTGTTTAAATTGAGGCCATATTCACCTTGACAACCTTAGTAATATTTAATTGTTGTATAAATAATTGTAGATTAGCTTACTCAAAATTTTGTACTACGAAATGACTTGACTTTTAGCCGGTAGAGTTATTAAAATGGTTCTAAGGTAAGGAGATCTAGTGAAAAACCACGGGATGGTCCTCGTCCACAACCTTGCCCTAGGGTAGAGGCTTCAGAAGAGGGGTGGTAGTGCCGTCGAGCACGGGGGTGTGGTTGGTTGCCTCAAGTGGAAAGTAAGGACAAGAACCTTATGCTGAGTAAGGACACAGTGATCACTCAACCACAGGTGTTGACTTGTAACCCTAGTTTAGTAGCTGCTCAACTCGATTGAATCTCTACAGGAGGAAGGAGTGTGGATGATGGAGAGTTGGTATATGGAATGGTAAAATCATACCTAACTATGGTAAGGGCCACTCAGGATGGACAGAAGTGTTAAGTTTAGCCAGTTAAACCGGGTCTGAGTGTATCTACCAGGTAGAGCCTACATAAAGAAGTGAGCAGTGAAAAAACCTAGTTTTCTCAACTTAGTCAAATGCTAGCTGAAGCATGCCTATCGCGTGACATTGAGAGTCTGAGAAATCTTGTGGGTAAAATTGAGCAACTCTGCAGGGTGAAATAAATGGTATTTGAATACGCCGTGCTTTTGGTAAATGAAGTTGTATTTAATAGGTAATTCTAACAGCGAGGCATAAGTAGACTTCATTATGTTTTAATCTGAGTAAGCCTAGTATATAACTGTTGAAAAGAAAAACCCTTAAATGTTAAGAAGTTTTGTTCTTTGTTTTCCTGTTTGCAAATAAAATTGCATCCACTCAAGTTAATAGAACCAATATATTCATTTCCTTTGAATATCCTTGCAAGCAGTTAAGTTAGGATTTATCCTTATGACTTACTAGATACGGTTGTACTCATGCTTGCTAAACAACAAACAGAAGATCGGTGGAACTATGATGATCAAGCTACGGATGAAGCCTAAGAGGAACCCTACTATGCTAAAGACGACTGGTTTTAGATCTTAGGTGTACTCAAGTTTGCCTGGGAGTTTATTTTGTTTTGTAATATAACTTTGGGCTTACATGCCCGCTGCATCAAAACTGGGTTGTTAAACCATAATCTTGTAATTAAGTTTGGCTCTTTTGTTATAAGCATGTATTGATGTGGTGCACACTCATATACAGTACTCTACAACTGAACAGTTCTAAACAATTACAGGGATTACTAGTGTCTCCAAAAATAGAGGCGTTACACAACTACACTATCATTAGATATGCAGCCACACTACCACGGCTTGTCAAATCCAAGAACATCCAACAAGCAATCCGAAAATGATTATCAAACATGGTCTGACTCTATGGAAAGAGTACGTGCAAAATGTATAGGCCTAATCAAACGTGCGGCCGGCTCAAGTGGGCTGAATTTCCTAGTGGATTCGGATTCGGCCAGGGGCGAATCCTGGAGAAAAAGTCATTGGAGTCACGGTTGTAAATTGAGGTCACTACAGGTGTGAGCAGTGGCGGATCCAGAAAATTTGTTTTGGAGGGGCTGAAGTACCTTCAGCTCGACCTCAGCCCCTTCTACATTATACATCTATGGCTAAAAATTTAGGGGGGGCTCCAGGGGGGCTTCAAGGGTCCGGTAGCGGTAGGGGGGCTCGAGCCCCCCCCCCCCGCCCCACCGCTAGATCCGCCCCTGGGTGTGAGTTAGTCAAGAAACGTTGTGAGAGTATGGCGACCATAAGCTTTTTCATTGTTTAAGCTACATGGCATTGGGGTCACTTGAACCCAACCCTTATAACTTTTGGTTGAGGCTTACAGCTTTTAAGCTATTCGTGAAAAAAACTACGAAGTAACAGAAACTCGCATACGGTTTTTACCGATATAAATGAAGTCACTACAATGTGTACTAGAATTAACTTGTAGATCTCACCTTAAAAAGATAATTCATTTAAATGTTAGTTACGTAAAAAAAAAGTTAAAAATAGCTTTTAAAAATTGAAAAGAACAGAATGAATGCTGGATCCACCCTTGGATTCGGCTCCCTGCAAAGCACACGATGCAATCTTTGTTCGGACTCGGACTCAACACAAACATTAGATACAAACCAACCATATGGTTCTCTCGAAAACCGACTTGGTTTTGTGTAGGGAAGAAAAACCAGTTGCATGCAGACTGGAGAGAATGTGGTCTGCACGTGCATGTATCCAATTCCCATGCGAACTCGCCTCTGGTTTTAATCCTCGTCTTTCCTTGTGCCGCAGCTTTCTGGAATGCTTAGGTGTGTTTTTTTTCTTGACGCACACAAGGCTCCTTCCTTTCCTGTGGCGCCCCTATCTTCCTCTCCTCCAGTTGGTAATGCACACGTAACATCCCATTTTGGGAACCCTAAAGTTTGTTTAAATGAAAACTCAAATTGTTCAACTCAAAATTCACTTGAATATCAAAATTTCAAAACTCTCTTGGACTTAGCCTAGCCCATCCCTGCCTCTCCTCTTGGCCCATCTAGCATTGGCCTAGCCCAATTAGACATCAGCCTAGCCAGTGCTGCCCACATCGCCCTCCCACACGTTGTGTGTGCCCTGGGCGTGACCCACGTGTGTGCCACCGCGTCATGCGCACTCCCACGCACACCCGATAGTGTCATTGCCACCCTGTGCTACAACAGTTCGCGCCACCCCTCCTCCTGTGCACCACTATGCCTCCACAGTGCCATGCTACCCTCACCTATGCCTAGCCCTACTCCCTCCCCCTCTCCTCTCCACACACCCGCCACTCTCGCGCCATGTTTGTACCACGTCGTGTGTGCGTGTTCTTCACCCCCAGCGGTTGCCTTGGGCTATCCCCTCCACGCCATATCTCCTTTGACACCGCATGATGGCTCCATCATCCCTCCCATACGCCGTGCTATGTGCCTAGATCCACCGCCCACAGCCTCTGCGCTCACCATCAAGGCACCCAACGGCTAACCACCCACTCTTGCATTGTGTCTGTGCCGCATCACGTGCTCGTGTTCTTCGCTCGGCCATTGCCCTAAGCTATCCCCTTTGTACCATTACTCCTTTTACGCCACACGCTGGCTCTGTCATCCCTCGCATACGCCGTGTTGTGCACCTAGCTCCATCACCTATGGCCTATGTGCTCGCCATCAAGGCACCCAATGGCTACCCACCCGCTCCACAGCTATGAAGCCTTTGGATGGCCTCTCCGTGCCTCAAATTGCTTCCCCCTTCGCCTCAATTACCCCAAGCACCACCTAAACCTCCTCCTTCCCACCTCCAGCTATTCCACCGCCAGCAGTGCCGTCGACAAACCACCGCATCTCCCATCTTCACCCTCTCTAGTGTGCCACCTGCGATGACCTCTCCCTATCACTTTGGTCGTCTACCGCCAAGCCATCCTTCTTACCCCTGAGCACCGTCGTCACTTCGGGTGAGTTTCTTTCCACCAGTGGATGCTTCCATATCTAGGAATTAGTTTCTAGAGCCATGAGCCATTGTAGTGCCATGCTCGATGTTCCACTGCTGCATGAGCTCACCGCCGGCCATCGTAACCTCCAAATCCAGCCATGTCGCCTAGCTTGCAGGTTTGTGCCATGTTGAGGAGCCTATTTCTAGCTCGCCTCCGACTGCCATCCTTCCTCTCGCCGGCGGCGAGCATCGCCTCTCTTCGGTGAGAGAAGGACATTGTAGCATGGCGATTAGTGTTTAAACATGTGTCATTAATTAGGCCCTGTTTGGATCCCTCCATCTAAAGTTTAGTCACTAAAGTTTAGATCTAAAGTCTCCAAACAGGTGGTCTAAAGTTAGATCTAAACTTTAGCTAACCCCTAAAAAACACTTTAGACCATTAGTCCACCAAAGTGAACTAAAGTGGTCTAAAGTTTTGGGTTCTTAGGCACAAAGACGTGTTTACCCATGCATGTTGGTCTCTCACCTCTCATTTAATGGCTGACGCACGAAACGAGGAGAGGTAGTATGGTCTTTTTGAAACTTTAGTCCTATCCATTAGTACAGGATCCAAACAGGATCTTCGGCTAAAGTTTAGTGGCTAAAGTTTAGCCAACTAAAGTTTAGTCCAAAACTTTAGACAACTAAACTTTAGACCATGGGATCCAAACAGGGCCTTAGTCTAGTGACCAATCATTTGTTCCCATTAATCCTCACCGTCATGTGGAACCCTCCTCATTTAATTAAGCTCATGTCCCTATGACATGTGGGCCTCCTCAGGTTTAAAAACCCTTATAAAACTCACTTTAAGAGTTAAAGCCACTAACAACTGGGCCCGATTTACTGTTTGCATAGTGCATCGGTCCCACTTGTTAGCCCTACAACCCTTCTCTTTTAGAAAATAAATAAAAAAACTAATTTAAAAACCATATAACCCATCTATCAGCCTCAGTGGACTTTTTCTATAGAAGAATAATTCAAAAATTAAATAAAAATCTGTGGACCCCACCTATCAGGGAGAGAGTACTCTCCCTCCTCTGTTAATTTTTGGATTTAATCCAAATTTAAACTTTGGAGGGTCCATTCTCGCTCATTTTAACTCCAAATTTAATGAAATTTATTTCTAAATTCAAGATCTATTTAATAGCAGTGGAATTATTTAATTGGAGTTTATTTGAATTTTCTTTAGTATTTATTTATTTTTGTTCGCTTGTTTATTGATTTCCCATGCGATCATCCGAGTAGAGTACGAGGACACGGAAGAGCCGCAGTACGACTCAAGAGTTCTAAGACCAACCCGCTTGTGAGCTAGACAAGTCAATATTTTGATCATATTGAACCTACATTTTGTCCAAATTTATATTCATTTAAATTATCAAATTGCATGCTATTATTTATTATGTAAATGTATGTTAAATGTAAGGTTAGATATATGCCTACCTGATATTTTAATATTATTATACCATCCTTTTTACACTTGAATTACATAATCCTTGTCACTGTAGATATTTAATGGTAACTCACTAGCTATAGGTTGTATTTAAGTGTCGTGCTAGTCTACTTAAGTACTGGGACATTAGATTACCCTAATCATCATATTTTAATTATGAAACTTGTTTTGGACAGTTATTGAAGGGAAATGACTGGTATATTTGAGATAATTTTGTTTTGTGCTTCTCAAAACTCTAAAACTTGTTGTTACCATATCTGGGCGGATAGTATCATGCAACAGTTATGATTGGTGGTAAGAACTGTCCAGATAACATAAAAATTGAATCTTGTTATAACCTCTTAATATAAAATAGTATAACCATAAGTCTATAATAGGTACGACTTGCCTGATTAATTTGTATTCACCAGTGCAGGTTGCATCATTATAGTGACCCACGGGTCATGTTGATGGTTTTAAGCCGTCATGGACACGGGTCGTGTCACTGATGTAAGCCGACGTGTGGTGCAAGAGGGGGTCTGGGTGTGGTGGACGTAGCCTCACTCGGATTAAACCTTAGTGGGTGTAGCTTGCACTAGGAGATGCATTGTAAAAGGCTTGTGGTGATCTTCTTGATTCACATGTCCAACAAAATGTGTGAACCATAACAAGTTGATTATCGCTTGTAAGTAAAGTGTACAGTCTCTACAGAGTATAAACTATTCAGACAACCGTGCCCACGGTCAAGGGCAGGCATGAGAATATACTTGAGTTAGTTTTTATTTCAAAAACCTTGTGGGTGAGATGAAAACTTGTCGGATGAATGTAACTCTAATTTTGGATTTCCCTAGGTGGATATAACCCAGTGTTGATAATATAGGGTGTATATAAACCTAGTAATAAAATTAATCATATGATAGATAGAACCATGTAACATGTGGATAGAACCTGTACTGTTATAAATATTATGCACTTTACTCTCTTTAATAAAATATGGCTTGATTAAAATGCTAAGTCATAGAAATTTCTAATTATTATAGTTTCCAAATGTTGCCTTTAGAAAATAAATGAATCGGAGCCTTCATTTGTTAGATTGCATGTATAAATATTATATTATGTGTGTTGCCTCATGGAGCACTGTTGCTTGTGCTCACTCTCGCTCACAAAATCCTCAAAACCTGTGGATCAAGAACACTATGCGTCCTATAATACTCCAGGAGCTGATGGTCAAGAAGATAGGAGGTTTTATTAGTCTCTAGTAGTCTAGGTCTTATCCCAGTCATGCTGACTAAATTGGTGTTTGCATGAACTAATATTACCCAAATCCTTGATTAATATCGGTTGCACACAACTTACCCCAATTGCTTGCCTGTAGCAAGATGTGCTCTCCCCTTTGACATGATTGATTTTATTGTAAACTTGACCCGATGCGGCCTATTTAAACTCTGATGATTATAATATAAATGTGTGGTATGCTTTACGTCATGTATGAAATGATTCGGTAATGTATTATGTAAACACTATATATTGATATAGAGAATAGTGTAGTGGTTTCACAGAGGATTCTAGATTGGCTAAATTCAGGTCCGACAGCACACCATGTACGTGCGCCATTAGACAACAAACCATCTCCACATCATTTTCTTTCTTCTCATATTTTAGATCATCTTCATGCACAAACCTGAGAACAAGTAATAATTAGATAGTTTGAAATTCTCACTGGAACCCAAGTTAAATTCAGTGAGTAAAAGATTCACCTGTGGCTTGACTCGTGCCGTGTCATATGCAAAGGTGTAGACGTATTAGGAAGAGCAGATGTATTTGGATGTCCTCATCAGCTACCTACCACGCTGTCGAGCGCCATCGACCTTCACGGTAAAGCTCTAGCAAGGAAGTATTCTTTTATTTTTTTCTAAGATCCTTTTTGCAGATTGTGGTCTTTTGCATCGATGAATCCAGTTATCTAGTTCGGGAGATTGGATCATATATCATCCCTTCAGTTGGGAAATTGAGGATTTACCCTCTACATCTCAATGACACGTGGGGTTATCATAAGTCACTGACACGTAAACCAGGAGGGTAAATCCTCAATTTCTATCTAAATGGAGGGTATATGATCAATAAACTGATCTAGTTCCGATAGGACTCGATCGGCCATTTCTCTGAGCCTGATATGCAATGGGCCTGTTTTTTTCCTCCGAAATTAGCGGCTTTTGACTTTTGCTACAGTACCTAACTTTCAAACGGAGTATTTTCTCAAGACGGGGTCTACAAGTTAAACGATGTACATGTTAAAAGCCCAACACCTGTACCATTCAAAATCGCAAGTGAGTATCTATCTCTCCGTAATCTGTACCGTAAACAGTCAAAATTCAAAAATTTTAGCTAAAAGCCATAAGCCGCAGCCGTTGTCAAACTGCCAACTTTGCGAACCCGTGCATTCTAGACGTGTGCTTGCCCAGAGCTTGTACTATCCTCCAAAGTAAAAAAAACTTGTAGTGCTACAAATTGCCATGTCAATCCTTCGCCTCTAAGCTATTGCCTTTGGAATCCGTCGCCTCTAAGCTATTGCCTTTGGAAATTATTGACAACTCCCAGTGCCGCTCCAAAGTCTGATGCTTTGCCTGTTTTATGCCAGTGGGTATCTTCGAACAATGCCATAGCTTGAGATTCAGATATTGGACAAATTTTTTCGTCTCTACTTTTGTTGCTTTAGCTTTGTAGAGAAATTTCTTTTTGTCGATGCCATTTATCATTTCATCTGTTTAAGTCCATTCGGAAAGAAAAAAATTAACGCAAAAATCTTTTAAAAACTACTTTCTTCCTTGCGAAGTTCATGTAAATCATGCAAAGACAGAACAAGCCATCGCTTCCACGTGAAACAGGGTCAGAGGATTAATGGCTGACCACTTATGCTCAGTTACTGACATAATACTTTGTGCCAAATTTTTGCCAGATGCCTGCGTGAAAAGCTTCGAATTTGTTTTTGATGAATTTGCTGTCGAATTTACTTATTCATCCCCTGTGACCTTTTCTTTAACCTACTACTAGTTTATTTTGGAAGTATGAAGTTAAAACACAGAACTTAGAGGAAATGTATAAACCTTAGAGTCATGGATACAGCGGTCCTTAGGATCGTCGATGATAATTAGAGAGAGGGTAAATAATTATAATACCTAGTAGAAGCTTTTTCACAAAATCTATTTTTAACTTACAAATCATAAAAGCACACATAAAAATATCCGGCCACAATGCATGCAAAACAATCTATCTTTTTTCCTCACCGATGCATGCATCAACCATCATGTCCGTACGGCCGCCGCAAGCATTAAGACTTAGTGCCAAAAACACAATGCTTAGTTAGCCTCACCTTAATTACCTTGCACTCATAGCCAACATCAACTATTAGCTTCTCACGTGTTTGTTTCTCACCGCACACAGATTGGGGCAAGGCACGGCGACGGCTTGGATCGGCAAGCAATGCTTGCTTTGGGAACGCCACGCGCTGCCTTTTCCTTGGACGTCATGGCTGTGAAGCGCGTGACGAAGCCAATAGAGTGAACGAAAATGCATGCGACCCAAGGACAAGATGACACCAACAATGAAAAACTTGTCGTCGCTGCTGGTGATCAACAACGCACGCAATTGGGACCCTCGCTGACAAATATTTTTCATCCAATTTGATCTTTTATTTCTTAACCATGGTGGCTATAAAGTGTCCTTCTAACACTCCTAAACCCTAGCACGAAATTAGTATCTCCAAAAGCCACGGGGTTAGCCTCCAACCCCATCTCTATTTATAGTCTAGGGTCTAAAATCTAGCCTTAACCTAAGCCCACGAGTTCCAATCCAATTCCAACAAATAAGAGACTCGAAACCTTTCCTAACATAGGTTTTCCAAAATTCTAACTTTTCAACTCATCACGTGTCGAAACTTACAAGACCACACCTCCTGTAGTTTCTCCATGCATCATCCACCTTTGATCTCCATGTGCTTCAATGTGAGCCCGACCACCTCGTGACATCCTCGACCGCCTGGACATCAGATTTCCCCCTCCTAGTCCCGGTCTTTCTCGTCACCAACCATGACCATCTCCACGCCCAACCTGCACATACAAAGACTAAAGAACATTTTCCCGGCACAAGTTCTCTCCAACTTGACCAACATTAATCCACACAAATGCAATATACCACAAGTAATATCACAACCAATGTTGTCGATTATTCATCATCTATATTATCAATTATTTACCACCAAAATATCCTAAACCTAGCCACACGATCCACCAGTCCTTCTTATGTAGACTATATTAATAGTTTTAGGTTTTGGTTGAAAGTCATGTCAAACTTTAGCAAAGGATTTGTGTTTTTAGCTATCTGCCTATCACTTTTGTATGAATGAGGTTCTTTTTATGTCTTTGGCTGTTATTTAGAAGTTGCAAGTGGGTTTGGGCAACATAATATTCAAGTTTGAGCCCCCAAATTTTTTTATATAAACTATTTTTAATTCAATTTGCATAAATAAATCAACTAATTTTTTACAGGGATAATTGTCAGTCGCAGGCCCATCACATGACTAGGCCAAATCACGCTACAGACACGTGACTGAAGCCCTCAGTTGCGCATTCGTTGTGCGACCAGAACCACCGATAGCCAGCACACAACAAGTGGATGACATGAAGCCATGTCAACTAGTCACATGGTCGTTGGATGGCTAGGGCTGCCAGTTGCGCAACCGTTGCACAACTGAGGCGCGCACGCTTTAGTTGCGCAACGGTTGTGCGACCATCGGCCATATAGGGCTGAAATTGTCATTTTAATTCAGAAAATAGAGAAAGAGGGGAGGAGAGGGGAAGAGAGGAAAGAAGAATAGAGGGGGGAGGAGGAGGAGGTTCCGTCCGTCTGCTTCCACTTGCATGCTTCTTTTACAGTTAGTTGTTGTTGCGCTTGTAATTTGTTGGCATTTCGTTGAAAATATAATAGGTTAGTAATGATGAATATATATTAGTGATAGAACTAAGGTTGCTAGTTGTAGACCCCCATGTTTTAGTGGTAATGTCGCATGCAGTGCATTGGAATCCATGTTTCTTGGGTGTTGTAGCGTATGAATGGTCATTTACCCCTATTTGCAGATTGATTAGTGCAAGGCCTAGGGTGGTTAGGTTTAGATACGCATAAGTTAGGGATCCGAATTTAGGTCAACCGTATGTTGTAGTCAAAAATATTTCTGAATGTTCCTTTTTGTGTTGTAGGAGATGTAGATAAATAGAGAGCATTTTGATATGTATGGTATGATTTATTAATGCGAGGTGTAGTTTAATTTGGTTTCATTAGGCTTGACGTAGGAGGCATAATTTCTGTAATTTCACTGCATTCTAAATATTTTGGTCGTGTGGCAGGTGTGTCAGCCCAACTTGGTTTTAGAGTATATATGGGCATGGCGAAGTTTGTTGGGGGGGGGGCTTATAGGGTTGATTTGAGCAGTTTTCTACATACCACTATTTCATGCACCCAGACAATCTTAGAATCGAGGAGGTGCTATCGTGGTTGATTTATAGCTTCTCGATAGACCTGACACTGTATGGTGTTATTGTGAAATTCCTGTGGAGTCGCTCTACGAAAGTCATTCGTTTGGAGTTGAGGCCCCTCGAGCGAACAAAGTCATAGACATCTTATTTGGAGGTGTGTAGGCACCGTAGCTAGGAATGCGTCCTA
Source organism: Dendrocalamus latiflorus (assembly GCA_017311315.1). Taxonomy (NCBI): domain Eukaryota; kingdom Viridiplantae; phylum Streptophyta; class Magnoliopsida; order Poales; family Poaceae; genus Dendrocalamus; species Dendrocalamus latiflorus. The sequence goes on from CM029641.1 coordinate 27,689,456, forward strand.
TTGGTCCTGGTCTATATGAAGGAGAGTTCAAGTACCATTGGCGGTGACCATGAAGTAGGGGATAGTGCACATGTGCAGGTCGAAGGTTGGGATGGTGGAAGAGAGAATGGTGGTGGAGATGCAATTGAGGCTAATGGTAGCCATGTTCAACCTACCGAACAGGTAGATGAAGGGGGTGACATTGAATTCATAGTGGATGACTTGGAGCAAGAAGATTAGAGGGCTAGGGCTGAAGAACAAGCGTTGGAAGAGGACAAGGATGCGGATGGCAGTTCGGATGATTAATATGTCCCCGACGTGCCAGTGTCTGATGGTTGGAACAAATACGACGTAGAGGGCCTAGTTGTGAATGATGGCCATGATTCCCTATGGGAATGGTAGGAGAATGAGATGTGTGTGTGTGTGTGTGCGCGCGCGCGCATACCATGTACCCAACATCCGCCATTGATACGATTTGGGTGTTGGCTCGAAGGCAGAAGAGTGGTTTATTGCCTATAGGGGTGGAGTGTGCCTTGGTTTTATGGACGGTTGGGGCGTAGTTCTGACGAAGTAAATTTGGGTGAATGTAAGTGCACTAACATTCATGAGAATGTGTCTTTCGTTGCGAGTTGGTAATTCGGTCAGAAAAGATGGCGAGCTGGCAATTCAGTCTGAAAAGATGACGAGTTGTCAATTCAATCTGAAAAGGTAGGGTAACAAGTTATCAATTTAATCTGAAAAGATAGGGCAACAAATTGTCAATTCGATCTAAAAAGGTGAAGAGTTGCCAATTCAATCTGAAAAGGTGGCGAGTTGTGAATTTAGTCTAGAAAAGTAGGCTAGCAAGTTGTCATTTCAGCTTTTCAGTGCCAGTGCATTTCTGGCTTTTCAGCCGGGCTGCATCGGCCTAGCAAGCTTCAGTCGCCCGGCCGCCTCACACATGTGCCAGTGCTCTCTGATGACTGCTGTTCAATTAGTAAGGTTGACAATTTGTTATCTTTGATTTTGGAGTTCCCTCTGCTCGGGAAAGAGATGTTTTTTAATGGGTGCATAAGTGACATATATATATATATATATATATATATATATATATATGAGAGAGAGAGAGGATATATTCCAGGTGTAAGAACTAATAAAAACATCCAGCTTCTTGTGTGTTCAGAAGTCCATGCAAGTCTTCTCTTTGTTAGAAGAACTAGCTGCATGAGCGCGGCGCACGCCGCGCTAGCTGCCGTGTGGACCAAAGTAAAAGAGACGACAATTCGCAGGGAGTTTCGTAAAAAAAATCGAGGACACGTGCGTAATTTCGGAAAAACCAAAGGCCTTTTTCGTAAAAAGCCGAGGACTTGTAAGGACCTGTACGTGAGTAAATAAGGACCTATACATAATTTTGGAAACCCGCGGGGCGCCATCCAAAATTTTTTTAAAAAAAACTACGCAGGGACCTATTTGCGAGGAAAAAAGACCTTTACGCAATTTTCGGAAAACAGAAGGGAAGTGGCTCCCCCGGCCGTACGCGAAACCGGGCGCCACGCGCCGGCCGAGGGAGCGAAGGGGGCGACGTGGACACGCTCACTGCCCCGGAATCCTTCCGACTTTACTTCGGTTACGATATATAGCCTCAAGCGACATCCTATCATGTTTTTCAAATCTTTGACTAGTGAACGATTATCTCTCGTGGATATACTCTGAATCCGTAACTATCATGATTATCTAGCTACCAAACCATGTGGGACCAATGCTTGGGATACTTCAGACATATAGGGCACATAGGGAATATAGAGGTAGTAATTTAGCAACAACAGTAATATATAGTTAGTTCTCTCTGAGGTTATACGACTTGAGTGATGCTGAGTCCTTCATTGGCTCTAGGATTTGTTTACAGAGTCTCTATTTTCATTTTACGAAATCCAGTGTGTAGCTATGCTACGATCCTCTACGGTACGTTATTTGAAAACCTAACGTTGAAGTGCTACTATTTGTAGTATGGCATGCAAATTCATAATTTCAGGTTCGTCCCATAACGATAGTCCATAGCCTTCACAGTTTCCATAATACACACCTTGCTTGTTTGCGGGGGGAATCAAATCAATTATAGAAACTCTGTTGTTATAAGACAATATCTGTTGTACTAATGTTTTTTGGACGAATTAAACTATTCTGGGCATATTATTCTTTCCTGAAGCCAAAGGTTAAATGGTTAATTCTTTTGTGTGTGTATGTTTGTCCAAGCTCTTTTACTTGTTCAGAGATGCTCTTATTTGAATTGCTCTGCTCTTTCTTTTGGCTTAATCTTCCAACCCGGGGGGGGGGGGGGTCCAAAGGATTACCACTTACATCCCATATGTGAACCCCTTAGGCTAAACGCAGTGCACCCGGTTTCTTTCCTTGAAACCCAATTAATAGAGTACTAGCAGCCTAAATTCCCAGCAGCTAGCAGTAGTCCACGAGAAGCCTCCACTTTCATCAGTCCATGAGGCAACTACAGCAGGCTGATCTAGCCCTTGAGCCATCGTAAGAGGGAGGACCGCAATAGACCACGGCGTCCATTTGATGATCCCAAGCATATCACCTGGTAGCAATCCTCGACGTTTGTTTGCCTTGCATGATCGGCCAGGAGATGTGCACCACGTCCGCTACACAGCCGCACCTAGCTAGGCAATGACCAGTCATTGGAGAATGGGAGAAATCAGCACCACTGGCCACCCTCGCCTACCATCTCACCGTGGCATCGCCTGTTCCCTATTGCCTCACACCGTCGCCGACTGACGGAAGCTTAGGTCTACCTGATCAATATCTACTTTGCTCTAAATTTCTCTCAATTATTCCAATTTATGAGTTAGGGTTTCAATGTGATGATTGTTAATTGATTTTTGTCAAATTGTAAGGTTAAGACTTAGTATTTTAATTTTGATTTTTGGAATACCAGCCTAGCTCGTTGCAAATCGGGGACAAAATTATTGTATTTGACCACAATGTCAAGTAAGTAAGTCACATGATATATTTTCTATTATATTATTTTTGAACTATTAAACATACAAATATATAACTAACTTTTTAATTAATTGGTGATAATTTCATAAATGATATACTTATTTGCTATGTGGAGAAATAAGGATTGACGAAAATTACTAATGATGTTATGGTTCGTCACTTTATAAACTTGAAAGAACATAAATACTAGAAGATAATGCATTAACTTATATTTGATTATTCTACTGTTTTTTACTTAAAAATTTTAAGTAATTTTGTTCTCTTTTAACAGGCCATTGAGATCGAATGATGTATTTTATCAATATCGATCAACTTTTGTCTGTAGTTTCGCCCTTAATTCCTTCAACTTGTTGTAACTAATCAATATCATTATCCAGTTTTTTGTTTTGATAAGTACTTTGCTTACTACTTCTTTATCACCATACGCTGTCGGCGGTTATGTTAAAGTATTGATGCTAAAAATAATCGAACACATTACTATTAAGCATAATATTGTTTAAAAACTATATATATATATATATATATATATATATATATATATATATATATATATATATATATATATATATATATATATATATATTGTTATATATATAGTGAAGTGGTGAACCTCGATTATTTTCGTTCTACCAACAATCGAGTTGTGTATTCATCATTTATGCAATCTCTTTCGACTGACTTGCTAAGATTTTTGACTCGCAAAGTTTTTTGTTCTTTTAGATCACTACTCCAATTTCTGTATGTAAAGTTGATCAAGTATTTAGCTGTTGAACTTGACTTTTGAGAAGTGCACCCATTTTGCTTGATGTGAGGAATCTGATCTTCAAATTCACAGCCTACTTTTAGGAGTCATCCTGAACCAAACAATCCTCGTGTCTTTAACGCTCCACGCAACCATAGAGCTGGTGCTACCACTCCAGTTAATGTTAGTCCCCAAGGTGCTGCCGCCATACCTTCACTTAGTATTATGACACGTTGGTTTCTTAATTTTAGATTTTTTTTTGTTTTTCTCTTTTTTGCTTTTGCTTTTGCTTTTCTTTTTATTATCTGTGAAGATATAACGTTGTTTTTTCTTCATTTCTTTTAATTGAATGACTCAGAAAAACTAACAGCTGCTACAACGTAATTTTAGCCAAAGGTCAACAGCTAGAAACCGAAAGCCTTTAGAAAAAGTTGAGACATTTTTCAATTTGTTTGAAGGTTGCACCAAAACCTCAAACGGTGAATACAACTTTCTCGTGGGTAGATGATGGCCATGATAGCCCTAGATGTATTTTCACATATTACAGCAAGCTAGAACACCAAAGAATATGACCCAAAAATTCTTGAAACAAGAAATCACACTTTAAGGCCAAATCAACCAAAATCGGGCTTCTTCATGAACTTGCTATCAAAGTGCCTAGATGATAGAAGATTGATTTCCAGATATTATCTCCATCTCAATTATATCCTTGGCACAGTAAGATCAAGAAAAGGAAAGAGGAGGGAGCAAAACCAATCAAATCATGAGAAAATTAATCAAAACAAGAGATAGATATGGAGAGGATAAAAAATTATTGTATTACCACTTTAGGAGGTAGGTTTTACAGCCAATCTCTTAGGATAGTAGAACTCTAAGGCTAAAACACACACACATAAGGCTCCAACTAAGGAATCCTAATCTCACATAGGAGGGAGGAAGAGCTAACCACCAAAAGGCTTAGCCAACCTTCTCTACCCCTAGCCCTTGCCTTGCCTTCCCTTATATAGCCTCACAACCTGAACCAAAACCTAATAGATCCACCCATTAGGCCAAACCGAGGATAACTGTTAATCCCACCTAACACCAGGTTTTACTCTCACACACGTTTCTCAAAGTGGCTTACAACCATTAACCCATTAGTGAATTAACACTTGATCCACTTCATATTTTTAGCACATACAAGACCTAACTCACTTAGACCAACGCCTCGGTTTCACACATCGTCACTTTTCGGTATTAGGTAATTTACCAAAATGTCCATCTACCATTTTCCACAAGCTTCCTGTTTTCTTTACCATAAAGCATTGTCCATGCTTTGTTATCTTCCACATGACCCTAATGACTTGCCGCCAAGCCTCTCACGTGTTCAGATCCCACCGAACCATCCTCGTTTACAAAGGAAAATTTATGTTTTTGCCACCCTTATGAGGTGAGGGGCAACAGATTTGCCACCCTGACCCGTTGTCAGTGACTCAGGCGGTCCCACATGTAAGTGACAGAGGTAATTGGCCAATCTTAAGAGTGGCAAAAACATGAATCTCCCGTTTACAAATGACCCAAGTTACTTGGCGCATCATATGCTTCTCCTTGTGCATAACAGCACCCAGCTTCCTTGACCACGCAGGCTCTCGTCTTCTCCCTGAGCCTAGTCCTAGTCCACCTTGCCGTTGCCCGTCATGTCCACCATTGGTAGCTCCCACTCCAGTTCCTCGTTGTCCCAGTTTGAAACCACTCTACAAGCCTTAGTCATCTTCGGCATCTCCCTGACCGTTCTGGACCTTAGCATCGTCCTGTGCCTAGTCCCAATCCTCCTACACCTCACTATGACCTAGCTCCGAAGTCCTACAACCAACACAAACAAACCATCACGTAGCACCTTACAATACATAAAGCCATCACCATGCAAAATGTATGCAGCTAAACCATTGATCCTAAGCCTATGACCAAACATTAAACCCATGTGCATACAAGCAACAACACCCATACCATTACTACATGGTCACCCCAACTCAAAACTTTACAAATACAAATTCTGGTAGAAAATCCCCATCTAGACATTCCTCAGCCGATCAGACCACCAACCCTCGGGCGGTCAGATCGATGATACCAACCGGTCAGACCGGTTGCACAATGCAAGTCTGATCGGCCTTCCCCTGACTGACCAGCAACACTATTATTGAAATTTCCAACTCTTCCAAATTGCGATGTTTCATCACACTAAAAACTATGACATTCTTACATAGTCCTTCAGTATTCCTGTTGTCGGCTTGTGAGTTGTGATCGAGAGATGCTGAATGGACCTACAGTTCTGTGATTTTTATGTAGGTTCGTTAGACAGGTTGGGCAAGATCTTGAGCAAATCTGTAGACATTGTTGGGTTTTATGGCGCACTGATTTGTATGGCACATTATGAAGATACTTGGACCAACAAGTAGGTATAGCCACTAGACTGCACCTTAATGGTACAAATGAGCATTTTAGGCTTTTGATTTTAGGAAACTGGTGCTTTTGAATGAGAATTTTTTTATAAAGATAGTAGGATATGTTGTATATGTGATAACAAGATACATAACACACATTTTTGCCACTTCTGTATTGTCAATATCAAGAAAGAACCTACTTGAGATTTGCTCATGTCAGGAATGCTTAGATGGGCCATAAAGTGCTAGGGCCAAATTTTCTTGTTTAGCATGAAGTTGGACTAGTAGGCTATATGTTGATATTTAAGAGGAGTTGAAATTATTTTACATGCTTCTGTAATATGTGCACTAGTCATAAGTCATAATAGAAAGTGCCAAAGTGCTTCCCTTTACAAATTACAACTGATGAGGAGTTGAAATTGCTATTTGCCATTCATTTGATAATTGTGTGACGATATCATTTCCCAGTATGCTAGTACCGGGAATAAACTCATGAATCTTGTATTTTTATGATTTTGTAGATCTTTGAGCTTTAAAAAATGAAGATATATGGATATGATTCTTGGCAAGTATTTTTTCAATCTTTATTTTTTTTTGTTATCCACTTGTCTGGGTTAAAATTCTCACTATTTTAGATATGAAATGTTGTTGCACCAGATAGATTTCGTCTTGATAAGTCATGGTTTAGTTGCAAGGCTGACATTCAAAAATGCAATTCCACACAAGTTGAAGTTCTTCATGGTTGGCTTAGCATGTCAATATGTTTCTCTCTCTGTCTCTTAATGTGCCTGTTGTGTTCTCTGAAACACTACATATTTTCCTTGTTCACTGATAAGATTCAAGAAGGCATTAGTGAATGAGTTGAAGGCTGTTCAAGATAAGAGGACTAGGGGTTGTTCATTGATTCATGCTTCACCCAGTACCAAACAACATATAGCATATCATGGAATTCACCAATCTCTCCGAGGCTTGGGAATAAAGTGGAGTTTAATCACTGAACTATACTTGGTTTTCTTAATGCATCGTGTTTTGCTTGGATTGATATGTTTTGATTTTCAGTTTTACATGCTAATTTTCGCTATCTTTTGCTCCATGGAAGGATACAACTTCACCTTATACAGGAGGTTCTTGCTGATGGGAAAAGAACAAAAAAGGATAGGATTAGCAAGGTATGTAACTATTATTAATCTCTATATTTTATTGTTTAATTCATGCCATTATGCTCGCCTTATGTCACTCATTTTCTCATAAGAAATCATTAATTTATATATTTCTTGTATTTTTATTATATCCATATACATGTATCGGTGTTTTGGGGAAAATGGTGTATCGCAGTATTGGCATATTGGTATTGACATATCCGAACAACCTAGCTCTGAAGTCCGAACACCCATCCTAAAAATCCTGGTTCTGCACTACAGGGACTGCCCTAAATTCTCCCCTCAGCCCAACACTTGTTTCCACTGCAGTGAGCTTGGGCACTGGAAGATTTAGAGGCTTTTTTTTTTGGCTGCGCTTATGATTTTTTGCTATAATTTATTAGTCTAATAAATAATAATTGTTGAGAGAAGTCAAAAACGGCTAAAAAGTCAAAAAGAACAAGTCCTTATTGCCCTGTACTGTACAACAAAAGAGGGTTTTAAGAAGCATATGATCTCCTTTTGGCTGTGTGCTACGGACAATAAGAAGTTAGCACTCGGGACTAATGATCTGCTTCTGCTTACTACTTGGCTTTCCCATGGCTGTAAAGTTTACATGTCTAGGGTTTACGGTTTAGGCTATGTATAGTGCTGGACACCTGCTAAAACTTGTGGTGCCTGACCGTAAAGAAGGGTTCCTAATGTATGGTCCCATTATCTATTTGTTTAATAGCTTATAATATGCTGGATGCATCTTAGTTCGTATTGTATATGCAGTAAGTATTTATTTACATGTGCTTGAAGTACGTATTTATATGTATTTGAATGGTATCTTTAGGATTTAAAGTGCAGAGCTGATAGAAAGCTACGACGTGTTAATATGTGTGTGCATTTTTTTTCTGTTTTTACCTGTTGTCCATGGAATGATGGGTCCATCTCATCCAACAAATGGTTTCAATGTCTCAGCTCTGAACAATTTTGTTTGCAAGGTGTGCGCTTCACTCAGATTCCATTCTACACATGGACATCCTGAGCGTTGGCCTGCAGTAATCTGTCCTGCACTCCTGCTAGTGTGGTAGACTGTTTAGTGTGTTCTGGAGCCTTTTGATTTCAGTTCTTGTATAAAAATATCTGTTTCCAAGTTTTTTTATATAATTTCTGTGTTTTAGGATTTTTTTCGTCATGTTCATTAATACAAAGGACTGCTAGGATATCTGAATGGCAGATCAATTCATCCGACTCCGGTCAAATCCGGTCAAGGCCTTTTACTTGACATTTAGGGCATTAAAACCTAACACACGCCTATAATCTGCCAGATTTGATGTCTTCTCAATCGATCCTAATAATCCATACCAACTGCATCCATTCAACGTTCAGATCCGGTAGGTGGCCTGGTTTCTCTGAATTCTTTCAGTTTCAGAGATGGTCAGTCAGTCAGAGCCATGTGAACAACTAGCATTTACTGTTCTCTGTTTGCCCAGACTTGACCCGACTGGGGGAACGACATCCATTGATGGATTGATCGATCGTCCTGGTCAATCTAGTTCAGCCCTGTTGATGATTGCTCGACGCATGCGTTGCAAGTTTGTAGCCAAGCGTTTGTCTGATTTGGTCAGATTTTAAGCCGGGAGAAGCCTGGCTGGAACCGTCTCTACTTTTACTCTGAATTCTTCTCTTCTCCTGTTGGCCTCCAAAAATAGCAGCCATGCAGTGCAGTGCATGGTCTTTCTCGTACGGCAATGGCGATCGTGAGAAAGTAGCTGTAGCCCTGTACATGATGTGTACTTATATACTGTACATAGACATGTATGTTTAGCAGAAAAACATGTGTGTGTTCCGTGAAGTATTAAATAAATTTAAGATTTACCCAACAATCTTTGTTCAAATTCTAATGTATCTTTTAGTTAAACGCACATATATATGTACAGTATATGGTGCGCGTTAGCGTGCGTCTTCACTGAAATCTTTAAAGAAAGCACAGCATAGGAACAACTAGCTGCATAAGCGCGGCGCACGCCGCGCTAGTTACCGTGTGGACTAAAGTAAAAGAGACGATAATTCGCTGGGAGTTTTCATAAAAAAAAAACCAAGGACAAATGCGCAATTTTGGAGAAATCAAAGGGTTTTTTTGTAAAAAACCGAGGACTTGCAAGGACTTGTACGTAAGTAAATAAGGACCTATACGTAATTTTGGAAACCCGAGGGGCGCCATCCAAAAAAATTTTTGCGAAGAAAAAACTTGCAGGGGCCTATTTGCGAGGAAAAAGGACATTTACGTAATTATCGAAAAATACGAGGAAAGTGGCTCGGCCGGCCGTACGCGAATTCCGCTGGACACGCGCCGGCCGACCGAGCGCGCGGGGCGACGTGGCCACGCTGAGAAGGCCGGAATCCCCCGGAAATGTTATGGTTATTATTTGCTGTCCTGTGCACGCATCATGTCAGACGTAACGCCAAGCATTGGGAAGCTGACAAGTGACAAGCGAGCAACATGCTAATGCAGCCATGTAGATAAGATGCCCTGACCTAACTGGCTTCAATTGATTTACAATTCTTTGTAGTTTGTTTGTACTTTGTACCATGCGAAAGCATGCATTTTGGTTTTTGTTCATTGTATACTTATGAATTTGTAAGTTCTTCAGCTTGGCAAGATGACACTCGATCATCCGGGGAAAAAATAGATATATGAATGTTTTAATAACTTATGGCATGTATTCCAAACCTACACATCAATGGTCAAAATTGTCACTTCATATGATTGTTTACAGTTTTAGGGGAGTTCGGATAGAATTTTATGGATTTTAGCTGTGACTTATAACTTTTGACTAAAAATAAATAGTAATAACTGAAAGAAGTTTTTAGAAGAAGGAAACGAGTGGTGTAAAAAGTGAGTGATACGTACACGTAATGGACGAGAGTAGGGTGGGTGATGCACCCGTGATTCTCTGTCTTATCCCGGAGCGAGATCGTAACAAGGGGGTGGAGAACCCGTTTTCAAAAATCAAGTATTTATATTGGTTTTTGACGTTCTAAATAGAAATCAAAAATAAAAGTCAATACAAAGTGACCTAATATTTAACCATGTGGGCATGCATTTGTTAATCAACTAATCAAGACGCCTTTCAACAGAGAAAACACACTCCGTACTAGACAAAACCAGCGAGCTAAAGTCAGATTTGGCACTGTTTCACATTGTATTTATAAAACTAGCCATATGCCGAGCGTATTTGCAAAAATGTCACTTCTACCGTCCGGCGACCAGACGGCAGCGCTTGCGAGACGACAGGTGGCGAGGCCACCGACGGTAGGCGCCTGCCACCCCGCCAGCAGACGGTAGATAGCCTACTTCTCGGTGAGGGGACAACAGGCCTTCCTGTCGTCCAGTGAGGGGGCGGCAGGTGATTAAGCTGGCTGATTAGCTGGCTTAAGTATCTACCCTAATTTTTTTATTTAGTTTTTGTTTGAATTTGTAAATACAACAAATGAGCTCCAACAATTATGAAAATTTATGTACAATATTCTGACATAATGTACTTTATAGTGTAATTTTTGAGTAATTTTATTCATTGTGAATGTTGCTCAAAAATTCATAAAATTTTAATATTTGTATGAGTTTTTACATATAACAAACTAGCTCCAAAAATTATGCAATTTTATGTAAGGTCTCCTGACACACTCATAGTTATTGTGTATTTTTTAAAAAATTTTATGTGTCCTAAATTGCCAGTCTGTCCATACTATATGCCGTTGCCTGCTCCCTACTTCGGACATGTATTGGGTAGACATACTGGTCCCCCATCGCCCGCTCCCTCACCCGCAAAAATGTTAGTCTGGCCATAACAGACCACCTCGCCTACTCTGTCGTGTGCACATATGTCACTTTTACCATGCTATCCCCTGTCACCTGTGGTGGTGCATGTCGACAACACGTCCGTAATTTCCGGTGGCAACGCACCGGATTCTCTTTTCGCTCGCTTCAAATATAGAGCTCTCGCAATTGCGCATCGCTCATCTAAACTACGTTTCACTTCTTATAAGGAGAAGAACCTTCTACGTCATACAGTAACATAGCATGGAAAACACCGAGGGGCCAGTCAGAGCAGGGTCGCCAAAGGAAGACCTTCCTCTGGAAAGGAGGGAGGACTTTGGCCGTAACTACCGCTTGATGCCAAATATGAGGGCTCAACCGGTATGGCCGAAATGCAGACACAGGGAGGATACGGTCGTGCAGGTCGTTGAAGGCCATTTCGATGGCAGGTGACGTTTCTTCTGATGACCACACTCTGGAGTACAATTAGCCAATAGTTTATTTTCTCTTACTACTAAAAGAGCTTTCATGTTAACCCTCCTTTACAGCAGATGGTCAAATGTGACTTCATCCGCTGAATCGATCCTCCCCATGAACACTATGTTGCGAGGTACGTGGATACACTGTGGGAGCGAATCTTAGAGATAGAGGCGCAGATTGACAGTCTCAATGAGGAGAACAGTGACCTCCAGCAACAGATGCAGCGCAAAAGGGGCAACGAGGAGGTCGTCAATATAGAAAGTTTGTGTGATTTCACATGCTGTTGCGCGAACCCTAGCTGCATATATGCGTGCCACTACAACGATTGCCAACCACGTCCGAAGCGCCCCCCCCCCCCCCCAACTGCAACACTCCATGTGGGTACTATGAGACACCTTCTATCAGTAGGCATTCATAGAGAAGCTTGTAACATGTAGCTCATGGTTATGTTCAATCTCGTAAAGCATGTAACTGAATGGTGTACGCGTCGTTGCGGTTGCTGTTTTTTGAGTGGACTGTTCAAATGTTGTGTCGCGTGTATTAAGCTAAAGGGGTCAATATGCAGTGAACAAACATTATCAATTACATCTCAAATGGGTACAAATATGAATTAATGCAATACACTACAAGATACATAAGATTATGATACTGAGTGGTGACCAGACAAGCTCGGTCTGTTGAGGCAATCCTTCAATGAGTGCCCGAAGGTCTTACATATTCTGCATTTCACTGTGCGGGCAATGCTGGTACGTTGGCTCACATCTATGTCATTCTGCTAGCACCGTGTCTGCTGACGTCCCTTCGTAGTTATCTTCAACTCCTTGTTGGGGGTCCATTATAGCATGTCCAGCCAAAGATCCCTGTACTTCATGTTTAAGCCGTAGGAGTGAAACTCTGCACTCCATGTACTGAAAAGGTGTTGCATGTCATAGTACTCTGAGATATACACCTCAGACATCTACCTCATTTGCGCACATGCCTTGTACATATGCGAGCATGGCTTGTGCAGGAGCGTCGGCTTGTTGTAGGTGCATGTTGCCACATCACCGAGGATGCATGCATGTTTCATTTCACCCTTGGCATGACTGTCACATATTTTTGCCGAAACCTAATCTCTTACTTCCTCTGGAGGCCATTGATTACCTGGATGTCATGCATTCGGGCTTTCTTCATCTTCAGTTCCGTATGCCTCTGCATGTTCTCAGACCATTTCTTACCTTCATCTATTTTGCACCTGGCTACGGTGGCTCTATTGATGAAATAACCAACAGTGCGAGTCTATTTCTCCTCCATGATCGCGGTGATAGGGAGGCATCGCATGCCTTTCAAGATGCCATTGTACACCTCGAACATGTTGATCATCATAATCCTATACCTCACACCATCCATGTCATAAAGAATGGACCATTTATGTAATTCAGGAGCGTGCCAATGAATCCACTCAGAGAAACTTATGGCACCGCAGGATTGCTCTCCCTCCGTGCTGCAGAAGTTCCTAGCTGCGGAACCGTGCAAACAAGTTAGATGTAAGATGCCTTATGCACCATCGAGTTCGCACATTATTCCACTGGTGAAGGGTTCGGTCCCATACTGCATGGTGTTCAACGCAGCTATCAACCCAGCATTGTGATCTGTGATGACACAAACGTTGGGTCGGTCACCAACCACCACTTTCTTCATGTTCGCCAGGAACCAGAGCCAACTAGGAGAAGCTGGTCATTCGCGTCGGCCACCACCACGGTGAGAATGGTTCCCTTGTAACTCCTTGTGAGAACAGTTCCATCCATCGTGAGCACAATACGATAAAACTTGAAGCCCTCAATGGCCTAGGCGAAAGCCCAGAATAGCCGGTCCAGTATGAAGCAGTTGGGCCCTCTATCAGCATCTGGACACTCAAGCTTGTTTACATATGTGCCAGTGTTTAATTCAGCTATCTAGTGAAGCAATCTTGGCGCAAGTTTGTACGTCTCTTCATACGTCCCAATATAGACTCGATGACCTTGTGCTTGCCTCATTAGACCTTACTGTAGCTGACTGGATAGCCAACCACATTAGTGACTTCTAACATGAGCATCTTGGGGAGATAGAAACATCTGCCGCAACTAGGTGGCTAATGATGCTTGCCACATATGCCGAAGTCATGTTCCGATGATGGCGCAGGGGCTCACTGACCATGCAAGTATGGCCGATCATCATCTTGATCGAGAAGGCCAAGCCTAAAATCTTTGCTCGTTGAGTGCTGACCTTTGTGGAGCAGCCTTCCACTACGCACTTCACAATGTAATTGGCTGGGTTTGGACCGATGCAGACAAGACGTACCGTGCAATAGCTTGTTGCACTACTGCCTTGCTAGGGAAGCGCTGCCCAACTAGGAGGGTGTCAGCTTGAAACCCCCACTGGGACCCTTCTTCTTGCAGCAATATGAGGGAACGCACCACAACATCATCGAGCCTGAAGGACACATAGGGCACCTCCGATAACACAATTCCCCTGGGTGGACTAGCCGTCTATTGTGCGTCGTCCTCGCTATCATCGGAGCCTGGGTTAGTGTCCTTGTCAGACTCCAACCCAAGTGGTTGGTTCAGTAGATACTCGTGGCAGTCAATTCAAGCTGACCACCATATGCCCGCCCCCTCATTCCGGATGAAATTAGGGGTGAGTCTACCCTCCGATACAACACATTCAGTAGTATCATCTTGAAGCTCCGCTTGTGGTTCCCCAGGTGGCGAGGGGCCGGTCACATCAATGTTTCCGGACACCCAATGCTTGAAACTTAGGTACAACATCGACCTCCCGTAATTGGCCACCTCGGGCTGGGAAGTAATTTGCATGTACTGCCTCCATGCAGTAGTGTCATTCACCTTCATGAGCTCCCACACGCCATTGGTGCAGGTGATTCCCTCAATGGCAAGTTTCATCGCCATTGCCTCCATGGCAAACTCCCTTCGGATGCAGCTTTATAGCTCATGAATATTCATGACACCGAGTCTCTCAGCCCGGAGCACCTTGTATTGCACGTTGATAGGTCTAACCCATTAGATCCAGCCCGTACAAGGCCATCGCCGTAGAACATTATCAAGTGTTCCATATCGCATATCGCTAATTACGATAAAATTACCACGAATTAACATGGTAAATTTAGAGCACATAAAATTCCCAAAAAAAATTACACAGTAATTATGAGTGTGTTTTGAGGCTTCACATAAAATTTTGTAATTTTTAGTGCTCGTTTGCTATATGTAAAAAACTCGTACAATTATCAAAATTTTATGAATTTTTGACCACGATTCACAATGGATAAAATTACGCAACAATTATACTATAAATTAGATTATGTTAGAATACTGTATATAAATTTTCATAATTTTTAGAGCTCATTTGTTATATTTATAAATTCAAACAAAAACTAAACAAAAAATTAGGGCAATAATTAAGCCGGCTAATCAGCCGGCTTAATCACATGCCGCCCCCTCATTGGACGGCAGGCAGGCCTGCCATCCCCCACTGGGCAACAGGCTACCTGCCATCTACTGGCAGGGTGGCAGGCACCTGCCGCCAACAGCCTCACCACTAGTCGTCTCGCGAGCGCTGACATTTTTGCAAATACATTCGGCATACGGCTAGTTTTGTAAATACGGTGTGAAACAGTACCAAATCTGGCTTTGTCTCCAAAACCAACCAGCGCGTGCACTTTTTTTTGACTATTTCCCTTTCCAAGAGCATGTGCGTAGACCAGCGTCCTTGTCACACTGGGCTAGAGACACCCACAATGCTTGGAGGCTCCTCACCTTTAAGCTGGCTATTTTACTCTCTAAGCTGACTATTTTACTCTGTTACTTCTCCTTATGCAACCAAAACTCCAATCAGATTAATGAGATACGGTACGAACGTATATGATATCAAGAATGAAGTAGATAAATTCCATAGAGAAAATTGAAATAATGATGACAAAACAATCACGATGAGAGAGAGATTTGGTGAAGCTAATTGCAAATTTGTGAAGCACGATCTAAAAAAGTATAAGAGATTGTCGCTCACTCACAACTCTCTCGAATCTTTTAGGACCCTTGTATTCGTGCCCTATACAAGAATCTACTACAAAGAATAACCTAGTTTCTAATAATCTCGTATGCCCTCTACTTTGATAAGTTAGTTTGTGGCTTGGGTTCACCATGGGCACCCCTCATGACTTTATGGCCCTATTCAATTCAGGTTTTTCTAATGACTTTTGGTGGAAATGATACTATAGCGGCTGTTAGTTTTTTCTAGGGCATTCAATTAAAAAAATGAAGAAAAAGAAAAGAAAAAATGTGGTATATCACCGTGGACAATGCAAAGGAAAAAAGTAAAAAGGTCAAAAGAAAAAAGAAAAGGTCACGTTAAGAAGCCAACACGTTCCAAACGGTTTTTAGTTCCTGAAAGCTAGACAGCCTATATATATGTGCCTTTGCTCTTGCCCTTCTTTTTCCTGTGATTATTACTTTTGCTTGCAACACCTATAGTAGCCAATACTTGATTACTTGAGAATGAAGAATCCAATGGCTTTTGAAAGGACTCCATGACCAATGGATATGCTACTGCGTCATTAAAGTTGAGAGTGATTTTTTCGATAAGAATATTCATCACCAATTGCTCACATGATGGTGGTAGAGATGAAACCAATATGACGACATTGTTGTTCTCCTCAATTTTCTTATCCACACTAGTCAATTATGTAATAAGATTGTTGAAGATATCAAGACAGTCAACAAACTGTATACCTTCCTTCATATATAGTTGTTGTTTCAGCACCCATTGGCTTGTTAGCGACTTTGCCATATACAGTTCTTCTAAGTCACTCCATAATTTCTTTGGTGAAATCTCCTTGCTCACTGAGTACTTTACCTATTAGAGAGTCATGAACGAATTGTATTGACAGCCTTTCGCTCCATCAACTTCCATTCTTCAATGGACACGTTTTCTAGTCTGACCCCTTTCCAGTCTGACTCCTTTAAGAGCATTGATTAACCCTTGCTGGACAAGGTCATCCTTCACTACACATTGCCACATGTTAAAACTTTCTTCGCCGTCAAATTTCTCTATTTGATTCCACATCATCGACATTGACCTTGATCTTGTATCACTTGATGCTTTGCCAACCTTCTCTCAAATAAGACTAATCTAGCATTGGCTATGATACCACTTGTTATACTTTAACACTCCTTATAAGCAGCAACCCCCAAATCAAATCAGAGTTGCAAGATATGGTATGAGTGTGCATGATATCAAGAATGAAGTAATTAAATCCCGTAGAGAGAACCAAAATAATGATGACAAAACAATTATGATGAGAGGGAAAGATTTGATAAAGTTTACCGCAAATTTCTTAAGCACAACCTCAAAAGAGTACAAAGGATTGTTACTCTCTCACAACTCTCTTGAACCTTTTAGGACCCTTGGATCATTGCCCTATATAAGAAACTAGTGTTTCTCGTGCATCCTCTAATTTGGACGAGTTGGTTTATGGCTTGGGTCCTCCATGCATACCCCCTCATAGTTTTATATAGTGCAACAGTAGTTCTTCTCCAAAGTGAAGTCGAAATCCCGATTCTATTAGGATTAAGATAGAAATCCTTGTAGCACACTTCTCTAAATTCTATTAGGTTAGATTATGAGTCAACATCTCAACACCAACATCAACATCTAGCCTTTATCACTTTTCTATAAAGGCTACCATTGCCTCTAGGATATAGCTCACAACTATAATAAAAAAATGCTTCAACTACCATCCATCCCCAATCTCCTTCCCTCGTCTCTATCTCTCTCAAGCAATAGAAAATAGCCAATGTGTGATCCCCATCTCTCTCCAATTCCATGCAACTCATGCCGAATTCGGTGAAGATATGGCTACTGGTGACAAGGTTCATCAAAATTGAGCAGAGACAACGCACAACATGAGCGGTGGCAAATCAAGAGAATAGGAGGCGGCCCAAATTCGATGGGTTTGTTGCTCCATCTAGGTCTAGCAGAGCCACGGCTACCAATGATGAGGTTGTCAGAATCGAGGGTGGCCTAGATTCGGCGGCCATGAGCAACGATGGTGATGCAACTTCCCATCTCGGCAATGAGAGCCTTACATGTGGTGACGTAGTTCCCAGTTTAATTGCTCCTGGTGGCAGTGGCCAAAGAGATAAGTGCGACGGTGAGGACCTTCAGGCGGCGGTGGCATCAGGTAGAGAACAGTGGCAGATGAGGAGAAGGCTCCTGTCTAGATCTAGGCAAAGGATGTACAGACCAGCAATGG
Organism: Dendrocalamus latiflorus; assembly: GCA_017311315.1. Classification (NCBI taxonomy): domain Eukaryota; kingdom Viridiplantae; phylum Streptophyta; class Magnoliopsida; order Poales; family Poaceae; genus Dendrocalamus; species Dendrocalamus latiflorus. The sequence goes on from CM029641.1 coordinate 27,707,301, forward strand.
AGGTGGTTGGTTAGGGTCCAAGATGTCGGCGAATATGTCCTATGCTCAGACGGACGAAGGTCAACTGATGGCGATGGCATTGGGATATGTTGCGCAGTAGAGCTCAACCAGCAGTGGCGGAATATTTACCACCGCCGGGCCCCAAATTTACAATCCATAACCACTGTATTTTCATCGTACTATTTCCAAGTTTAATAGATAGTACACATAAATATATTGTTGAATCATATACATACATCGCATGAACCATATCAGACATTAATATTATATATCAAAGTTTTAAATAACCCGTATTGGGTAGAACTTACATAATGGGCCGATCAAGTCAAATGATACATTACAAGTAAACAAAAGTAGAAGCGGAAGCAAAAAGCAAAATGTGAGGCTACACATTGCCACTAACAAGTGACTGGGGGTAAAAGCATGTACCACAAACACTATCCAAGGTTTGGATAATAGATGTGCACACAATCACCATCAAAGTTTGCCCAAACAAGGGACTGCAAGAACTGCCTAGACTCCACAATCTTGTTCTCTATCTAGTCTAGACACGATGTAGTTGATGTAGTGGTCTTGATCCAAAGGTTATGAGTTATTTTAGGGAACAAGGGTAAGCACAAACAATCATGCTCTGTGAGCCAACACACATATTGTAATATTATAGATGCAAGTAAAAAATAGTATTTTTAACTAAACCATGTTTCTAAAGAGTATGAAATTATATAGTAAAAATAGTAGTTCAGGTTCCATCCACTTGTTATATGGTTCCATCCACCATATGCTAGTTTTGTTACTAGGGTTTCATCTACCAATTATCATCACTGGGTTCTATCCATACAAGGAAAATCAACTCAGTGTTCTATCCACCATTCCTGCTTTTTCATCCTACCCATAAAGATTCGTTTGTAAATAGACACTAACTTGAGGAAGTTCCTATACCCGCCCATGACCGTGGGCACAACTATTCAAATAGTTTACTCTACGGAGGTCGCACACTTTACCCATAAGAGATGTCCAACTTGTATTTCACATGCTTCCTTGGATGTGCAGATAAAGAAGACCCTCACAAGACCTTTCCAATACATCTTCCCAATGACACTACACCCGCTAAGATTTCCACCGCTGTGGGGTTATATCCACCCATTTCAGGGCCCCCTCTTTATGCTGCAAAAAAGCTTACACCAGCACTCAACCCGTGTTCATCCAGATGGCGCAACCAGCGCTAGGTCAATGAAAAGTAATTAGTTAGGTAACACCCATTATAGCTTGTGGTTGTACTGTTTTACATTGAGAAGGTATCACAAGATTCAATTCTACCATATACCACACTCTCGTGTTCTCTCCATACCAGCCCCTCTTACCATCCACCTAGATATTTAAGCAAGTTTAAAGTTTTAAGTTCTAAAATATCCTTTCAGTTCAAATATTACCCATTTCCATCCAATGGCTACCCAAATCCAAGTTTTCATGTTTTAAAATGATGTCGAGCAAAGTAATGCCCATATATTTCTAAGCAAGAATAAGCATGGCATTTAGATACGGATGCACCACTATGTCCAAAGTCAAGGAGTGGAGTATAGTAGCATAATTATTAATAGGGACTTAAATATGAGCTTAACATGAATATAATCTGCATAATAAATTAAAGCATGCAATTTAATCATTTAAATCAACATAGTTTACTTTCAAAAAGTAGCAGCAACATGATTAAAGTATTGACACACCTTACTTGGGCTCGATCTACTACTCTTCCAGGTCTTCGTAATCTAATCAAGCAATCATGATGAAAATCGAATACATACTAGAGAATGCAAATAAATCCTAGCAAAAATTCAAGTGAACTCAAAAATTCATAATTTTACCCCCATTATAAATATATTGATTTTAGATGAATTTAGAAATAAATTTCATTGATTGGATTTAAAACAAGTGAGAACGGGCTCTCTAAAGTTTAAATTCAGGAAAAATCCTAAAAAAGCAGAGGAGAGGCTGACATTATTAATTTCTGGGGCTCACATTATTAATTTCTTTCTTGATTTATTTTCTTATTGGAAAATACACCAGAGGCTGACATGTGGGGCCAACTGGAATTATTTTTCTTAAAGAAAACACATGAATGATTGATAGGTAGGGCCAGTTGGGTTTTTAATTTACTTTTTGAATTATTTTTCTTAAGAAAAATGGAGTGAGTTGCTGACAGGTGGACCTAGGCATAGTAAAGGGGTAGGATGTTAGTAACTCAAGATTTAAATATGGTTTTAATTAGATTTCTTAATCAGTTAGGCCCACACGTTAGTGACAAATTAACCTTAATTAATGAGCATAATTAACTTAACTTACTTATATCTTAACAACATCATTAAGACTTAATTAACTAGCTACAGTGTTCCACTAGGCCAAAACAGAGCAACGACGTAGAGGGGAGCATACCAGAGTGGTCAGCAAAGTCAGGGAGGATCTGTGGAGAGCTAGCCACAAGAGCCAGGGGTGGCACAATGAGCTTCACAACAGCGATGACCTGGGGCGAGAGAGAGCTCAAATTGAGCTTCAAGGAAGGAAGAGGGGTGCATGGAGATGCTCTCAATGAGAGAAATTGAGGCGAGGCTCATCGGAGTAGGAAAAGCAGTAGCGGCAACGGCTTTCGGCCGAAATGGAGGGAGTCGATGGCGTTGCAAGCTTCTAGGGAGAATTCCAAAAATTGAGTGAGGGGAAATGAAGACGGAGGTGAGGAACACACTTTGACACAGATGGCACTGAGGGAGCTCACCGGAATTGGCTAGAGAGATAAGGTGAATATGGTAGCTGATGTGGGCGCGATGGATGGTCAGTGCTCACGAAAGGAGGGGGACGGAGAGGGAAGTGAACTAGGGAGCTGTAGGAGGGATGAGGAAGCAAATGGGAGGGTTTCAGGCTACTTTTATATCCAACAGGGTGAGCTTGAGCTTGCGCACGCAATGCACGACGCAGCGACCGACAGGTAGGCATGTGTGTCATAGGCGTGGGCATGGGATAACGTAGGAGCAGACGCTGGTGGTGTGGGCTCTAGCATGATGTGACAGGCAAAACGTGCAACGAGGTAGTGGGATAAGCTTGGAGCAACCACGGCAGGGCTGTTCTCACGGCTAATTATCAGCATGGCCAGTTAGGCAATGTGACGATGTGGAAGAGGTTTGACAGTGCAGCACGTGTTCTCGTGGCATGGTGAGTCAATGCGGTAGGTGGTGACACGACGAGCACTGACGTGAGCGAGACACGGTGTGGTCATGGCAAGGTAGTAATGTGGGCAGCGAAGGTGGGCGGCAAGAGAGGAGAGCGATGGGGAGGGTAGGGCGGGCGAGTGCCTAGGCCAGGATGGAAAGAAAGAGAGGGGGAAACGGGCCAGTGGGTCGAGGGAAAGAGATAGGGAGGGAAAAAGGAATTGGGTCAGCTCAAAACCAATTTCAAACTTCTGAATTCATTTTCTTTTTGGTTTGAATTTGAATTCTGATTTTGGTTTTGAATTTGAACTTAATTTGAATTTAAGCTACATTTTAATTCCAAATTTCATCCAAAATTTGAAGAGATCCACATTTCAATTTTCATTTAATTTTTTTAATTTGCCACAAAATTAGGGGATAATTGATACTTTGCCCCTTAGTTTGGATGCTTTTGATTATTTGCCCTCTTTTATTTTGCCATTCATTTTTTGCCCTAAATTTCTCATGCCAATTGTTATTTTGCCCTATATCCTATTTTAATTTGTTGTTTATTCATTTTAGTTGGTACCCCAATGCAAAAGGACGAGATTGCCCTCAATGCCAAAGACCCGACCGAGCAACCCTCCCTACTTCGTCTTCTTTCTTTTCTTTCATTGCAATCTTGTGCACAGACCAGAAAACTACTCCTCATGTCTTTGCCTCTTACAAACATTTGAATACAATTTAGTGCTCTACATATTTGAAGCTCTCACAAGTAGCAGCATATGATGCTTAAAATTTCAGAGCTATCTTAGAGACCAAAGGTAACTAAAATCTTTCCTGGTGAAGACAACACCATAATTTAACATAGTGAGCATACAACCATGAAGCAAAAGTAGCATATATCCATGAAGCAAAAGTAGCATTAGGCATTACAAAGACAAACATAGTGAGTTCACATCTCACGAAATACGAAGCCAAAATGATGAGTTTTCATGTCACAAAATGATAACAAAATAAGCAGCATAGTTATTTCAGTTCTTTTTCTTCCTTGAAGTCATCTTCCTCGTGGTCGGTCTTGTTTTTGGTGATGTGCTAGTAAGTGCTGACTATGAAGCTCCATCTCCCATTGCCAATGCAAGTTGTCTATGAAAAGAAGAAGATTTGAGTCATAATTTGGATGTAAACAAGAATGGAAATGCTTTGTTTGAGTATTTTGAACCTTCTTGTGATGGGTCCAGGACTCCCTTGAAGTTATGGAGGTATGATGATTATGTCCCTTGTAGGTGTGGTAGCAATTGAATTGGTAGGACCTACCCTTGGAGAATTGCTTGGACCTTCCTTAGGGATGCCTCCCTTACTTCTTAATTTTCTTTTCCTATGAAAAGTAGCCCAAACATTTCAAGGTTACAAACATCCAAGGTAAATGAATGAAGCTGATCATTAATTTGTACCTTTTTTTGGTCCCATTGAGTGGACAAGTAGATTGCCTATGGCCTAGATCCCCACATCTCTTGCATTTATTCTTTCCTCCTAATTGGACTGGTTTCATTCCCTTATCCCCTTTCTCAAGACAACCCTTGAACCTCAATTTCCTAGGTCTTCCAGTAAATCTTTTTGCTAGTGGTGGTTGCAATACAAAACCAAGATCCACCTTTGGCCATTGGAATTTGCCATGAATCTCTCCACCAAGTAGTAGTCATGCACATAATCCTCCAAATTGGTATTTCTCTACTGAGGTAGGAAAGCCAATGCATGCTCACATGGCTTGCGTGTGTGCTGCCACTCAAGACAAGTATACTCATGTGTATGTGCCCTGACTACATGCCTAAGTTGGTCATTGCTAGTATCCTTCACCTCTACAGTACAATTGGCAAATGGTTGTGCCTTTAGATGGCCTAATCCTCTAGTTCTCCCTTGCAACTACTTTATGACATCTGGCAGAATTCTCCCTTGTAGCCTTTCTCCAATCCTTCTCCTCTTGTTGAAGAGCACCATAATCATCTCCCTCAGCTTGTCAACTAGTTGTACCAGTGGCAAATCCTTTATTTCTCTCACCAAGCTATTAAAGTTCTCTGCAAGATTATTATTTATGTAGTCACACTTGATGTCAGGGTTAAATATTCATCTCATTCATAGCAAACTATGATGTCTTCCAAGGTAGTCAGGTACCTCTGGGCATGTTGTGAGTAGGGATGCAAACGGATCGAATACGGACGGATAATGTCTCTACCATTTTTTTTTTCATATTTTTTTTCTCAGATGCGGATACGAATACGGATACCTCAGATACGAATACAAATATGAATAATATCGAATACAGATACGGAGCGAATACGAATCGAAACGAATACGGTCACAAATATTTATCGGAACATGAAAAACCCCTTAAACTATATATCTAAAATCAATGAAAACACATAAATAATTTATCTTGTCGAAACATTCAGGAAATCTAAACAAGCATAAGTATTTTTATCCACAATAGTCATACTGTTGTACAGATTTTAAATCTTCAAGTGGTAGTTAATTTTTTCTAAAGTCTAAATAATTCTTAATGGATTTCTACCATTTACATGTGACTAATAAATTAATTAAGTATTTAAATTTGCATCAAAATGATTTAAACGGGAGTACATCAATTTAATCGGTATAAATTTTAATCCACCGACAATATTAAATTTATTTTTTAATAAACATAAATATTTGCTAGTGGTGTTTATAATTTAATATGGCTAAGGAACCTAATGCCTAATGGTAATGGAGGCTTATGGCTTGGTTGGGCTAATGGGCTAGTGGGCTGGTGGCAGGGGAGATGAGAGAGGCTGACTTGGGCTGGGCAATGTTGGACTGAAATCCCAGATATCCATTTTCATATTATCTGGATAATCTGTATTCGTATCCATATTCGCTGGATATCAAGCCTATTGTATTCGTATCCGTATCCGACAAAAAAATCCGTATTCATATCCGATCCGAGAATTATCCGAAGAAAATCCGATCCAACATAATATGTATCCATTTTCATCCGGATCGGTCAGAAACTATCCGATCCGTTTTCAACCCTAGTTGTGAGCACCTTGTCCATGTGGTGATCGAAGACCTCCTTTCTGTATGCTCTAGCAGTAGACCACATATGACCAAAAGTTTCACTATGGAATTTCTTCAAAAACTTTTGCATAAGGTACCTGAAACACTCCCTTTACTCAGCTTGAGGGAATACCTCCTTCACTACATTTTCCAGACCCTTGCAAGCATCTGTTGACACAGCCAATACAAGAGAATCACCTATTGCCTTCTTCACCTGACTCATAAACTATGCCCAATTTTCTCCAGTTTCAGAACCAATGAACCCAAAAGCTACTAGAAACTTCCAGTTATGACCATCTAAAGATGTAACTACAGCTAATTACCCATTCCACTTGCCATTCAAAGTAGTTGAATCTATACTTATGAATGGTCTACACCTATTTAAAAACCCCTAAATGTAGGGCCTAAATGCAATAAAGAATCTATTGAAGCACACTTTACCTTTCACTCTTTTGGTGTCAATTTCTACAATACTTCCTGGAGACCTCAACTCAATCTTAACCTTCAAGTTGTAAAGCAACCGAAAGCCTTCTTCCCAATTCCCATAGAGATCATCCACTGCTCTTTGCCTACCCTTCCACACTATGTCATATCCTATTATTACATTGAAGTCATCCTGTAGTTTCCTTTGTAGCTCTTTGGCACCAATGTTAGGATTCTTTCTCAAGATAGATGATGCCCTGTCTGCCACCCAAGTCTGAGATGCCATATTTGTTTTAATCTTGCCACTTGAAGTACATTCATGCTCACCAATAATCTTTGTCACTTGCAAAAAGGAGTTAACATAGTAAGCACAAGTAAAATGTGAACAAATATAACTAATACATGGACAATTGATACATGAACAAGTGTTAGCGACAAGGTTAGTGCCGTGATAGATCTCTTATCTTACACCCTTTTAGCTACAATTTTTTAAGGGCATCCTTAAGCACTACAATAGCTGACAAACCTGGTGGGATCAGACTTCTTAGTGCCCATATCGAACTCTTGTTTAATTGCATATTGTCTGATCGCTAATCTAAATCCTTTTATATTAGGAAATGTGATTCCAAGCTCCATCTTTGGATTATCCCTATCATACATAGTGAATTGCTCCTCAAGCATATTGTCATCCACTGGCATGGCTACTCCGTGAGTGTCATTCGATTCAGCACTACCAAGTTCTTCAACAACATTGTCACTGCCAATAGTAGGACTGTTCGTTCGGTTTTTTCGGTTTATACGGTTCGGTAAATACGGTTTTAGTATTTTGAGAAATACGGTATTTTTCATAATACAGTGTGGTATCGGTAAATACCATCTTATTTCGGTACGGTATCGGTTAATACCAATTTTGCCAAAGTTTACGCGAATTGCTAAACGTTAATATCATCTCCAGACTCCAATTCTCCATTCTACAATCCGAAATTTAGACTCCGATGTCACCGGCTCGATCGCGCGACGCGCCTACATACATACTACTAACGTACGCGCTCACCAACTTACTAACGCGAGTTTGCAAGGGCCATAGCCCATGGCCGGTCGGTCGCTGGCAATCGCTTCAACTTCGCGTGCCGTCCGTTGTTTTCGCCTCATCACGTATTTGGCTATTCGCATTCTTCAATTATTTTGGTCAAAGGGGAACATTTGAATTCTTTGTGTGTCTTCAGATGAAATCGCCACTTTCCTATACAAAATAGTAACATATGCATGTTAGTTCCAACTTCCAAGTAACATCAGTTAACAACCAAATGTAACCTCCATCTGATGGAACAGATCACGGCAATTTTCATCCCAGCAAGAAGGCATGCGTTTCAACTTTCAAGCAGAAACTGTGAATGCAGTTTGCACTGCTAGTCTGCTACAGGTGGACCAAATATCTCCTATAATCTCATCAGGGTGCCAACGAGAAAAGGATGTGCATGAACGTTTATTGGATTGATTCGTCCAGATGTTTCTATTGTTAAGGGAAATAGTAACACAACTAGCAGATTATGCATGAACAATTAGAAACAAAACAGTACAATTAGACCAAGCAAAACAAGGATGTGCAGCAGCCATGGATGGAATCAGACAAGGATGAAAGGAAGAATCAAATCCTAGCAAAACAAGGATGGCTGCACAAATCCTTACCTGAGAAAGCTTTCAAATGGCAGAGGTTCAAAGTTAGTGCCACACAAAAATCGTTCTATGTCCTCTGGGAGGGCATTTCGAGGGACTCCTTGCAATAGTATCTTGATAGACCCATACAGCAAAAAAACATAAGTACGGCATTATGATTGTTTCCGCACAAATCAATTAGAAGATATCAATAACTGCATATGAATCGCAAGCACAAGAGCACGAATCGGTAGTTTCGGTTTATTCAGTTTTCAATTGGTTTCTACCGAAAATACCGAATCAGAGAAATACCACTTTTTCAAAAACCGAACCGAATACTGGTCAAACCGAGTTGACCGGTTCGGTTCGATTTTTTCGGTCCGGTTTTTTCGGTTCGGTACAAAAGTGCACAGTCCTAGCCAATAGGAATAGAAGCCTGGTTGCCTTCCATGCCTCTCTCATCCTCCTCCCTCAAGCCAAGAAGAATATACACCTCATTCTCACCCATAGGAATATCTCTGTCATCCACATCAGGGTCTTCAACAATATTAAAATGTGACCAATCCACCATTTCTTCCGAAGACCACATATTTTGCTCTGTGCTGCTGCTGATGCCATAGAACTCCCAGCTCCTACATCGCCAATTGATAGCTGATTGGCCATGCATATTGCACTGCCCACATTGGTCACACTCGATTGGCTAGATTCGTACTGTACTACTTGGTTAAACAGTCTCTCAGCACCAATCCTACATGAGATGGTGAAATTTTTTTGACAAAAATAGATAGGGACAACACTATTACGTTCATTTGTTCGTTCGGATCTACTCAAATATACTGACAAAATACCAACAAAAACAAGAAAAAACTACAAAGAAGTGCACAACATACCTCTTAGGATCCATATCTGCTCTTCAATCACTCCTATTCAACACAGATCTATCAAGCAAGAACCTAGGGTTTTTGAAGGATAAAAAACTCGACCTGCGGGGGGGAAGAATCCCCCCGGGCATTGCTTAAGAAGAAGGTCTTCTCACGCAGACCGAGAAAACCCCCGAACCCCTGCTCCACCCTTACACAGCGGCACCATCGCCCGACCTTGTGAGACTACCGGCGGATCCTTCGGATCAACGCCTTGGCGGGGCCTAAGACCTGTGCTTTGGTGTGGTAGCAGGCGAGGGGATTTTTTTCCCCCAAGCCTGAAATTCGCTCCCACTGGGAGTCGAACCCAGGACCTGGGGGGTGCTACTCAAGCCTCTACCCATTGGGCTAGAGACCCTTTCGCGGGTTTTTGAAGGATAAACAAAGCAATCAAGATGTGAGAGAAGGAGGGGGAACAACCGCGCAGAGGGGGGCTTACCTCGTCGGAGGACCACAGTAGGCTGTGCGCAGGACAAGAAGTCATCGTGTGCAGGACGAGTAGTCACCATGCGCTAGACAAACCGAGGAAGAACAAGGCGTGTGGCCAGTGAAGAACAGAGGGCTTGCTCGTAAGAGCCTTTGAGCTGAATTAGATGTGAGGGCACTCTTGACATTTCGCATGGGGGCACCGGCCACATTGAATAAAAAAACAAATTAAAACAAGCTATAGGGCAAAATAGCAATTGGCATGAGAAGTTCAGGGCAAAAAATGAATGGCAAAGTAAAAAGGGCAAATGATCAAAGGCAGCTAAATTGAGGAGCAAAGTATCAATTATCCCCAAAATTAGGGTGTTACAACCACCACCTTGCGTCACCTGACAAGCATGGTGACGCAATCCAATGAAAATACTGGTCCTTTGAAAAATGCCACTCCAATCGTGAATACTCCTATATATGCCAATATGCTCAATAGTAGATGATTTTTATTGATACAAAATGTGTTTTTGTTGATTATAATGGTATTTATACGAGTATGAGATGATTGGAGTGGTATTTATCTACACAAAAATACAAAATGAAATACGAAAGATGTATTAATGTAAACTTAGCTTGTATTGATCATAATGGCATCAATAAAAGCCCATTTTATATGAATACACCTCTCTTATGTTGATATGTATTTTATCCATAGAAAAATAATTGAAATACGGAAGGTGTATTTATTTAAAATCAGCTAGTATTGAGCATAATGGTATTTCTAAGAGTATTTCAAGATTAGAATAGCATTTTTCAAAGGACTAATATTGCAGTTGTATTTTTTAGAAGTAAGACAAACACAGTAATATATAGCCAATTATCTCTTATTTTATCGGTGGAGGCAGCCTCCGGACTTGGAGGCAGCGCCAAGGAATTTTGGCTGACGACCCTTTTCCACAGTGGATAGCGTCCGCTTTGCATTCTTCTCTCTTCTCTTCATGGAGGCTGTTTTTCTCGATACCATGGATGCTTTAGTAGGAGTGGGTAATGAAGCAAGGTTATGTCAGAATCGCCGGTGTCACCTAGTCTTCATTCAAGCCTTCAAGGCTCAGGATCTGTGGCCCTGGAGGAACGACTGCATGGTGAGGGTTACTGCACGTGTTGCCAACAGTCCAATTGAAAACAAAACTCCCGAATTAAATATGTACATCGTATTCATTTTCAATTGAGTGGGTTTATATAACTTCATTTTAAATTTTGTAGCTTCCGATTGAGGATGAAAAACCAACCAGCTCCAAGGGATTTTAGCTTTTAGCTTTTTTAAGCTTTCAGCTTATTTAAGCTAGAAACCACTTAGATCAGTCATCTTTAAATTTCAGCTTATTTTGCCATTTAGCTTTTTTTTACCTTTTCTTTTTTTCCTTATTTCTTTGCATTGTCCGTGACGATATAATAGTTTTTTAATTTTTTTTCATATTTTTTCTTAGAAAAAACTAACAACCGCTACAATACAATTTCAACCTAAAACCTAATTTTTTTTAATGCATTCGTCGCCTTCACTTAATTTGTTGCCTATTACCAATGCCTACAGCCCGTTGTGCCATCGCCATGCATGTTGCTTGACACACTATCGCCGTCTAGTGAACAGTCTGCTGCCCACCTAACAATGAACGAAACTGTTGATGGTGACAGTGGCGACGAGGCAAGGGTGTACTATTTTACCACTTCATGGGCCAAATGTTACAAACACGTAGATTACCAAAACCATTTTTTTCTATTAACCGCTCGATTAGGCTGAAAAGCTGTAGCTTATGGCTGAAATTACACTGTAGCGGCTGAAATTTCACTGTAACTGAAAGTGGCTTATTTGGCGTAATTAAATTTTAAAAAATTTAAAAATAAAAAATATGTTAGCTCATCACGGACAACGCAAACGAATACGGGAAAAAAGAACCGGCAAAAAAGCTCAAAACAAAGCTAAAAGTTCATAAAAAGACAAAATTTATGAATAGTGAAAAATAAGTCAGAAACCTGAAGCTGAAACGAGCAAGACCGAAATCTTGTTCTTCAGACATCTTCCAGACAATAAAACTTTAGGAAGCCGCTCTTGTATTTTCAATCCAAGCTTGTAAAGGTGTTTCTAGTTAACGGTTCACGTAAGTCACCTCGTGCATGCATAAGCAATCAACCCTAGCTAGTCAGTAGAGCTTGCAAATCTGAATTAGAATATCATGACTAGTCAAAGACCCCAAGCCTACCGGGGTTCATCTTGCTCCAGTACTTTTAGCTGTTGGCTACACGAAAATTATATCATTAAATTTATCATTAAAAATACAATTATTATATTATAATTTTGTTAATACATTTTAATGTAAAATTATAAAAACCAACAGCCAAAGTCGCGTCTCATTGAAGTAAAAAAGAACGGAGGAAATACTATAGCACAAGTCTTGATGGATCACTTAACTAATGGATAGACCTATGTGATACGCCTAAGTACGGGGAACTGTCAAATCCAATATTTATTAATGATTAACAAATCTAATATTCTAACAGATAATTAGACAGGGTCAAGAACCTTTTTTTTTGGAAAGGTTCAAGAACTTAAAGAGTCTCAAGCAATTAGAAGGGGGGATTTGCTCATTTGCCTCACTTAAAAAAGTGCACTTTGTAGATTTACCCTAGTTGTCTCAATGACATATAGGTCCTGGACCCGCATATCATTGAGACATCACTGGAGCAAATCTACAATTTTTTCATTAGAAGGCTACACATAGTTGTTTTTGCGAGTAAAAGGGTTATATGTACAGCACATTTGTTAAAATAAGTACCGTGCTGTCCTATTTTAAATGTTTTTTTTTTTTGCGTGAGTCATGCAGGTCATAGCCTCATAGGTACCGTGCGTGATCGATTCTAAGTAGACAAGATCTAGCATGTGCCGAACCTCCTTTGTTAGCCGCAGCGAAGGATCTAAAACGAAAACGACTGGGATTCGTATATATCACTATACATGTGTAGGGTTACTGGGCTTAAATATCTATGACCATATCTATGTATGCGTAGACTATACAAGGAAGAAATTGAAATAGATCCGATATGTGCGCTACCTCGTGGTTATCAGGTCTGTTCTTTTTTTACTTCGGCTTATGTTTATAACTGTGTCTTATTATTTTGGATTATTTATGACAGAGAGTACGGAGTAACAGATACTCACATACGGTTTTGACCGATATAAATGAATACGCTACAGTATATTACAATCAATTCATCAATTTTATCTTAAAAATACTCGATTGAAAAGCTAGTTATTATAGAAAAGTTGAAAAATAGTTTTAAAAAACTAAAAAAAGAGGCCCATCGTTTCTCACGTGCAAGGCACCATAGTTTGTTATTGGGGTCCCTGTCTTGTAGTAGCTGTATTTTGTTCATAAAGCTATTTTAGGATTGACTCATTTGCCTTCCGACAAACTCATTGGCTTGTCCTCTTGTGGGGACCACCTGGCCAGAGGTTTTGTAATTAAGGACTCTAAACGGCTATCTGTGTTAATATCTGATGAGAGAAAAAGGAGAGAGAGAAAAAGAGAATTAGTTTCATACTCATATAAGTATCAAATCTTTTTAGAAAACAAGAAAATAGTAGTACAACATGGTCAATTGAAAGGGCATGATACTATTTTTGTCGGTCATCTCTCTCCCTAGAGATGAGACATCTATGCAGCAATTAAATCATTGCGGAGCCTATAGTATCAAGGTTTAGTATCAAATCATTGTGATGTTTGTGTCTAAAATACTTGCTAACCACTCTCTCTCCTCTAGTATCACGTTTTAGAACCAAACTATTGCGAGTGTCTTAAGAGGAAACAAAGGGAAAAGATGAGAGAAAAACTTGACAGAGAAGCATATTTTTCAAGGGTACAAAAAGATATGGCTATCCTAGCCATTTGCATACGTGTTTTTCAATCGGGAGAATTCAAGATTTGCCACTTCGATCATTGGTGCCTCAACACCGCGTGCCGATGACGATCGCAATGGCAAATCCTCAAAGTTTTCCCATCCAATTACGTTGAGGATGTAGCGTGCGAGACCTAAAAGCGGTATAAGACGGATTCCCAGGTATGGACCGTCCAATCTTACTACATTGTTTGATTGAGTGGTCATGAACTGTGTCCGGACCAAGGTTCAAAATCTCGCCGGTTACTGTTTTTACCGGTGGAGTCTGTTAACCGAAAAATCGGTCGGTATTAATTTTTTATTTTCGAATTTTGGCTGGTTTTTTTCGGTTACTGTCAGGTTTTTCTGGTTACCGGCTTGTTTTTCCGGTTACCGGTTTCAAAACATCTCAAAATTCAAATTTTGATTTTCAAATTGTGACCGATTTTTTCGGTAACCGCCCGGTTACCGTTACCGGCCGTCGGTCAGGATTTCTTTCGGTTTCGGTTTTTGAAACCTTGGTCCTGACACAAGGGACTGGCCCCATACAACATTATCCTTTGCAAGACCAGGTTGGTCCGATTGTAACTTAGGGACATCGTGCCTATATTAATTTCCAAGCCATAGACCAACAAAGTGTGCTTAGATCCACAAAATAAACCTACATATATGCAGAGCCAACAAAATAAAACATCAAATTACGCGAGATTATAAGCTTTAGCATGATTCGACCATTTGTGTCTTCCACATTAGAAGTTCTGTTGTTCATTAGTTGGGCCTTTTCTACACCACTGTCTCAGAAGGTATTATAGATACTCCTCCTAAAAGAAGCATTATGAAATTTCATGGATGGCTTCGTAGACATCACTGCTCCCAAATTAACCTTGTGTGGACATAATTTTATCAATTGAAGTCTGACATCAACAACCGTTCAAGCATGGTTGTTGTCACCTTCAGGGTTCGAATTAAGACAACTCATGAAGGCACCCGGGGGGCTCAGAGTTTGCCCATATTACTTAGGAGATTGAGATCTTACTAATAGGGTAGCTTATAAGCTAGCTCAATATGCTTGTTCAACTGGCAACTATGCGGTTTGGACTGCACATGCTCCTCGGTTACGTATCTTTGATAATCGAAGAAGAACATAACTTCACATCTGATCAATAGATCAGATCTCTACTTTTTTCCCCCCACACAAAATGGTATTGTATACTATTGGTCCATAAAAACTGTTAATATATGTAATGACACCGATTATCATTACTATTAATATAAAAGAATGAGTAGGTGGTCGTACGTCCCTTCTCCTCCAACCGTCTCATTGTCAACTTCTCATCACTCTCCACTTTTCAACTGGTCAGAGTAGTCATCTTCCATAGCATGATTCTATATATATCTAATAAATTTTGTTGTAACACACGAAAAGAAGACTAGTATAAACAAATATGACATTCCTCGTGACCTCATGGCACCCTTTCGAGGTGGATGACACATTTGATACACGAGCATTTGGAAACCTCGCTGTAAAAGCGAAGGCTGTAGTTTATTTTCACGAGGGAAGAACGAAAGTTGCAAGAGTAGAAGATGTACTTTTTTTAAAGAAAAAAGAAGCTGCACTTGTACAATACAAACAAAATAAAGGACCTTTTTTATAAAAAGCAAAAGGAATAGCATTATAATGGATCGTCTAGTCACCTTCATCCTCGCGAGAGGAGAGCAGATAAAAAGTCGAGTAGAAAACTATAGCTGCAGTGGCTTTCATACGTCTAAGTCATGAGTTGAATTGTTTGGACCCATAGGAATTAAGCATGATCTTGCTATGCTCAGAATTTCTTGCTAGCTAATGCGACGACTTGATATGACACGTAGATAGATAGTACTCATGATGCACCATATGGAACATACATATAAGGTCCCACTCATTTCGGTTTGAGCTTTTGACTTTTTGCTTATTTTTTACTATTTCTAAATTTCGTCTTTTTTGGCTTTAGTTTTTTTGAGCTTTTTTGCTGGTTCTTTTTTCCGTATTCGTTTGCATTGTTCATGATGGGCTAACTTGTTTTTCTATTTTTTAAATTTAGTTATGCTAAATAAGTCACCATCAGCTACATTGTAATTTCAGCTAGCTACAGTGTAATTTTAATCATAAGCCAACTTATTTAGCCCAACCGAGTGGCACCTAAGCATGGTGTCCCACGCACCTACATGGGCATCATTCTTAGAGCATGTTTAATTGGTTTAGCAGTATATATGTGATGATAACAAAAGAACTACATTAAAAAAATAAAGTGTTGCAAATCACATGAAAGAATTAAAATATTAGAATTTTAGAGCGTTATCTATTCGATTTAATTTTCATATTTGTATAATTAGTTTCATTTATGATATTAATGTATAGTTGTATATGTTAAAACAAAGAATATATATTATAGTTTTGGGAGGAAATACTTGTTCTTTATAACTTTTAATTGGTGTCTCTAATAATAGAGACAATAGTTGTATCCATTAATGAAATTAAAAAAATGCAAATTATAATGGATATTACAGGCAAGTTTGTTCCTGTGCATGGATTGCTTGAGTTGAATTATATCTCTAACATCTCACGTCTTAATTTCATGCAAGAGTTCCCCAACTATACATGTATGCATATCATAGTGTAAATCAATTTTATGCACACTTTCGTATATCAAGAAAAATTATTGGTTATGATTTGTTCATCATAAGAAGGGTCCACCTAATTAAGAAGTAGATACTTTTTTAGAATTTCTAGCAATTATTCTTATTTATTAGGTAATATTCATTGATTATGGATTGCTACACATAATTAGGGACACCAAATTAAAGGTAAGATGATTCTTTTTATTTCTGGAAGAATTTATACAATTTTTCTCTTTTCAGTTAGCTGATGTAATCAACCATCCTCTGCTTTTATTGTATGATAGATAATACCTAACTGTTGATATAGTTCAACTTGAATTAAAATCTACCACATCGATGGTAATTCTAGAAAAAAAATCAAAGTTGTGAAACACACACTATTGGTAAGTACTTAGTAGAATATATCTTGTCTTTTTTATTTCTCTTTTTTTTTCTTTCTAAGTGCCACTTTATTCTTATTTTTCTTATGCATGGCTTTTACTCATTTATCAATATCTTTCTTTTCCTCTCACACGTGAATTTTAGTGTGGGTCATCTAGGATTCTTTTTATTTATTGGGTTCATCTAGAATCTATAGTGGGTAGTCTTGTCATATAAGATTTCTTGTTCTATCTATGACATCCATTGATGATCATTTACTCACCATAATATGGGTCCACAAAATCGACGAACGGATTTTTTTTTTGAATTATTTCTAGATTATTTCTCCTTTTTAGCAAATGTAAAACTCATGTGATAAACTTTTAGTATATAATAGATATATTTTGTTTTTTCAAGGATTTACTTTGGAATTCGAATGGAAATCAAATAGCCAGTTTTTGTTTTCTTTCCTGAATTTTAGTTATTTTGGATTATACTTAACATGGACTCTTTTTTTAATTTGCTAATTTTATTATTCTTAGACAAGATTTTATTCTACATGCACACTTACCAACAATGTGTTTCACAACTTTATTTTTTTTTTCTAGAATCATGTAATTAACCATCTTCACACACATATATTCTGACCAGTTGGACCATCAAATGCACAATTTAGTAGGGATCACTACTGCAAATCGTGATGAATACCAAATTATCATATCAAAGCATGCAGCATCAACATGAAATAGCAACTGAATTACACTTTCAAAGCACATTGCATAAAAATAAGAAATTATTGCCTCTCCATCTCCTAAGCCACTTCCATGGGCAACTCAGGGGGCAACCCAGCCCGCACCGCCAAAGCCCGCCTCTGCCGGCGTCCCCCCCCCCCCCCCCGGTGCCGGCGGTGGGCCCCCTTAGCTGCATCTCCTCCCCCTTTTCGTCCCTTCCATACCACCGTTCCAGATCTGGGGCCTCTGTGGTTTTCTTGCCAGCAGCAGCATCTTCTCTAATTTCTTTCTCGGATCTATGTCGAGCGCGGCATCACGGGCAGCGCCAAGTGGATGAAGCACACCGGTCACCCCCAACCAGCCGGATCTTGTTGTGGCGCTGCTAGATCTAAAGAAGAAGAGCATGTTGCCGCCAACTTGTTGTTGCTGCTCGGGATGCGAGCACACCGACCACCGAGACAGGTCCTCCGATGGCCCAAATCCATCCAGATCTTGTTTTGGTGCCGCCAGATCTAGAGTTGAAGAACATGATGTCGCCGACTTGTTGCTACTCCATTGGCGCGCATGTGAGTGGCAAGGTCCCAGCGTTGCCCTCGTCCCCACTTCTGGTGAGTGGTTCGTCGTCATTGTCGACGAGTCCAAGCTAGTGCCCCGCCTCAGATGCACCGACGTCGTGCCCATCGAGGTCATGCCCCTCGGCTGAGCGCACACCTTTGGCCTCATCAAGAACCTCTTCGACAAGGAGCCCGGGTTCCATGCCAACGACAACTACATCGTCGAGATGTTCTTCAAGGACGGCACCCATGAGAACCTACGCAACATCAATGACACCCCAATCTAGCCGAATCTCATCGTGGCACCACTAGATCTAAAGAAGAAGAAGAAAAAGAAGAGCACGACGTTGCCGACTTCCTTATGCTCGATTGGCGCATCATGTTTTCGAGGGCGGGAGCAACGTGGGAGTGTGTATGAGTGGCAAGGTCCCGGTGTTGTCCTCGTCCCCACTTCAACTGAGTTGTGTCATAGTGAAGGCACCACCAGTTTCTGGATGTGATCCCCCCGCCGGCAAAGCCCCTGCCTGCATTCTATAATCACCACCAACATTGGTCCAACCGTCACTAGCCTTTGCTCAGCTTTTATCACCTTCCTTCATCTCCGATCAGCAACTGTTCACCGTCACCAAGGAGTCTAACCCGCCCTAGAATCATAGCCCACCACTACCCTCTCCTAGGAGTCTCCCTCCCTGCCGTTCCTGGAGCACCCTGTTCCTCTTCGGATCTGCATCCGCCGCTCAGCTCACTAGCGGGCTCGTCTTCAAGGCCTAACTTGCTGCTGTTTGTTGGGGGGCCCTCACCCTGAGTACCTGACCAGGTGTTTGAAGATGCCAAAGAGTTTGAGTGTTCCGACGTTGAATCGTCGTCCTGAGTAGGAACACTACTTTGGAGGCCTGTGTTGCAGCAGTTCTATTTCGGTCCCGAGACCAAGCAAGCCTCTATTCATGAGCTGTGTGGGGAGAGGAGTGGTGCCAAAGCTTTCAATTCCTTTTACGTGTCGTCCACTACCGTCATCTGAGCGAAAGGGTCGTGTGTCGTGCACCGTCGTCACTTGAGCGAAAGGGTTGCTTCCTTGCATTTTTCGTTCTGTAGTTCTATATTGGTTGTCCTACTAGTGTTGGTGCTCACAGTGATTCTTCAACCGTGGTGCAGTCGTGGTTCACCTTGCCTTTGCTTCTATTCTTTTCTTTCAAGCCTCGTGCAATGGTGGTCCTTTGCATCTAGCTCGGTTGTCAATTAGAAGCTTTAGCGTGTGGGGAGGTGGGGTGT
The DNA here is from genome assembly GCA_017311315.1 of Dendrocalamus latiflorus. Taxonomy (NCBI): domain Eukaryota; kingdom Viridiplantae; phylum Streptophyta; class Magnoliopsida; order Poales; family Poaceae; genus Dendrocalamus; species Dendrocalamus latiflorus. Next base: position 27,726,485 of record CM029641.1, read on the forward strand.
GTTGTTCTTCCCTTAGATGCTCGGCGTGCTACGTGGGTGTGCTATTTGGTGTAGTGCTTATGGTTGCTTGCCTGTAGAGTCTCCCCGGCATGGCGTGTGTCTTGTTCCTTTTTCCTTTTTTTGCTCATGCTTTATCAATATATCGGGCAGCTCTCCTGCCGGTTCATTCAAAAAAATAGCAACTGAAGAAACGTCAATGCTTTGGGCAATATGGGCCTGGGCTGAAGTTCATGCAGCCCATGACTGGCCTAGATGCAGTCCTACACATCCGCACGCAATGCATCTCACGATAAAAGCATGCGTCACCGCATCCATCCAGGGAGAGGGGACATGCGGGGCTTGGCGTTGCGCAGAGTGGTGGTCGCGATTGAGTTTGAATTGTACATGAATTCTTTCTTTTAAGCTGAGTCGTTTGGATCGAATCCACCAAATTAGGTGATAGATGATTTGCTTTTTTGTGAGAATTTCTGGTATATTTCTCTTTTTTCTTAGTAATTCTAAAAAATATGTCATCGATTTTTAGTAATAAATATATTACCGTAGTAGGGATGGATATATGAGAAAGAAAAGAAAAAAAGTAGACAAAAACAAAGAAAATGGAGAACTTTTTTCTTACGCTACCAGGCCTCCAACCTTTCCTGACGGCCAGAAACCGTCAGAGAAAGGCCAAAACCGACAAAAAGATTACTCTTGACGCTTGTCGACAGGGGAAAAGGCAGCTACATCAGGTTTTACAATCCCATCTAAAAAATTATAAACCTTACGGTGTGCTAGGGCCCCGATAGTAAAATTCTTGGCCGTCAAGAAGGCTAAGATATCTTGTAGTGTTTGGCGGAGCACTAAAGCACATCTCGCTTGAAAAAAAAGGTACGATTAACGTAAGATGTTCTTTTGCAATGTGGTGACCTACGCATGAGAGGCATTCAAATGTTAGATTTGAGTTTCCCAAAGATTGAGTGAGTAGGATACTCACGTTGACAAGTCACTTTGTTCAAAACGGTTTCTGCAGTGACTCTTACAACTTATATAAACTATCTTAAAAAGCCACTTTATTCAAAAAGTGACTTCTAAAAGTCAGAAACTGTGTTGAAACAGTATGGTTGTCGCACCTTAATTTGTCTGTGCTAAAAAACCAAAAGCTCCAGTCACTAACCGCATGTTAAGAAGTTTCTTCGTGGATTTATTAGGATGTAACGTGCCCTTTGAGCTGCAGGAGACTCGAAACACAGCTACCATAACAATTGTTCCCCTTGAATAAAAAGAACTGAAGAGCTCTAATAAAAGGCAAAGGTACAGTACATATAGCTCCGTGTCCTTTTCCTGTGCAACATAGAGCCAAAGGGGGAAAAGGAGTGGTTTCAGGAGCTCGTGCACGTCCGGATCGAGTTGAACCGGTCTAACGCACGAAATTTCTCAACAAGTCTATCCTATTCCCGGGCATCGCCATTGCCATGGGCGGATCCAATGGTATTCCTGGGTATTCCCGGGAATACCCAACTTTTTTGGTGTAATTAGTAGTATATATGTATGTATACTTATATATATAAATGTATAATGATGTATTCTGTGATATTTTCGCTATTCTAGCCTACTAGCACCAATTTAAGAAGCCTATAAACACAGAATTGCTTATTTGCATGGCTTCATTCAGTCCTATTGATTCATTTGCTGCTTTTGACAAAGACAAATTGGTTAAGCTTGCTGGATTTTATCCTAAGGATTTCTCAATCTTCCTCCTCAACTCAATTTGTACATTACTGATATGCGCACTGATGAAAGGTTTAGAAATGTGAGAAGTCTTGCTGAGCTTTCCATTAAGCTTGTTGAAACAAAGAAGCATCTTAGACATGAAGTTGTTTACAGGCTTCTCAAATTGGTGCTAGTGCTTTCAGTAGCAACTGCAAGTGTTGAAAGAGTCTTTTCTGTCATGAATTATGTGAAGAACAAATTGAGAAATAAGATTGGGGATCAATACTTGAATGATTGTTTGGTTACATTTATTGAGCGGGAGTTCTTTCTACAAGTTAAGGACAAAGACATCATCAACCGCTTCCAAGCCATGAAGAATCGCAAGGTTAAAGCAACATTATAGTATTTTGTAAGTTCTCTTTATTACTTATTAATTTGTTTCATGCATATTTTAGAGCGGAACAATTTGTTATTTGACTATTTTTGTGACTTTAATTATCGATAACTTACTACTCTGAACTATATTTTAAATCTATGAATTGGATTTTTTTTATGTGGGAATGGGAATACCCAAAGTCGAAATCCTGGCTCCGCCACTGGGCCCATTGCCACTACCTTTTGCAGTCAAAGCACGCATTCAAGGAAGACGAGAGAGAGAGAGAGGTTACTGCAAATTGATGATGAATAGACGGGAAGCCGCAAAATAAAAAATATATCTGCCGTTTTGGAGAGCAGTTGCCAAGTTGCAGCAAACACAAACTCCTCTTGGGGCTTCCGTCTCCGTCTCCATCTTCTCCATCTTCTTTGATTAAGTTTTACAGACTGGTGCAGAAACCCTCGTGAAGAAAAGGTTGGTTGGTTGGTGCGGAAACTTGATGCCACAAAAGTAGAGAAAATGACATTGTGAGGAACATAAGTAAAGAAATCGGCGTTGTTGATTTTGATGATTCGAACACTCCTATGTATCATTCGCAGGTACCGTGCAGCTTTCCTCATTTAATTTGTCTATATATAACTGAGCTTATAGCGTACATACATCAGAACTTGCCGACATTTTCACAAAAATTGTAGCGTGATTTGTGGCATAGCACGATTAACATGACCATTTTGTGTCTTCAAGTTGAAGGCTAGGGTCCATTTGGAATGCAAGAATTTAATGTAATGCTACTGCAATATGGCAGGAACAGAAAACACATGAATTACTCAGAGGAGATGTTAGGATGCTCCATAGCGAAAATATGGGGAAATTTGGAGGAAAATGCTTCAAAATGTGTAGGAAAGTTTCTTATCCTATGAATATTCTACGTTGCAATCCTATAATCCAAACCCTACGTATAGGAATTTTTCCATTGGAATGCAATCATTCATTTTAACTCCAAATTTCCTTCCTGGGTCTAGTCTATTCGTTCAAAAGTTAATACGCATGACAAATATTAAAATATAGAGCAAAACAAGTACACTGTACCTTTCTTGTTTTATTAAGTCTCGACCACCCAATTTTCAACTTGGCTGATGTCTGACGAGGCACCCAAGCAATCTGTTATATATTCACTTTATTTTAACGTATAGCGGGAAGAATATTAATATGCCCCTTTGATGGTTGGAAAAATGGAGGGATCATCTGGCTACAACAAAAATAATTCTGGACCTGTTTGGCGGCTTTGTGCAAAATGGGGTGGAGGAAGGTGTTGAGTAGCTTCCTCTTCCATTAAAATTACATCATAGATAAAATACTCCATTTTACTAAGCATTAGCACCCAAAAAGAAACCATTAGCACCCAAAAAGACGCATGAACAGAAAAAAAGTTACACAAGAAAATAGTGTACCTCTATTTTCTTATAAAATGACTCTTTGATGACTTGCACGTCACTGCATGCATATTCTAATTAATCTATTTTGGTACCTAACAAGTCACAAGTGTGTTCTTGTGTGAGTACTACAAACTTTTCCTCCAAATTGGTGTCAACTGCGCCTTACCAATCCACCGAAAGAATATGATTCCACCAGACTTGAGTATATATTCTCTTAAACATTTGCAGTATACACTAGCTGTAGTGGTACAATTGACATGAACCAAATTAAAAGTGCAAATCTAATTCTCCCAAGAAGTAAAGTCAGCTGGTAATGAATTTTAGATCTATAAACAATTAGTCTTTTAACTACAAGAAATTGTAAAGTTCAGAAGGCCAACATTTACGACGACCAGGCATCCTTCGTCCATATTGGCGGTCTCCTAGTAAAGATGGTTTTGTTAACACAATAAGAAAAGGCCAGCAACCCATTGACCAGCAGACGAGGGGAAAAAGGATGCATTCGAGATTACTGAAAATTCAAGGAGTTAAACGTAAATTAATGCAGAAACAGCTGATCCTCTCCCTATAAATAGCTCCAAGAACTGCAAGAAGCAAGCAAGAAGGCCATCTCCGGGTACCTTGTGTATATAATTCCCATTAATTGAAATTCAATGCTAGCTAGTGGCTAGCTATAAAGAGAAGGATTAGATTCTGAAAGCATTGGGTTCCAATCAAATTGGACACCCATTTCCATTTGGGCACCTTATCATACCATATCTTCCCCAAATGTAGAGACTTTAATTGCAGTAGAACCAGTGGACTAATGCAAAGCAAGAGATTCTTGAGGCCAGTGGCATGCAGCTGGGAGAAGCTTGTGACATCAGGAAGGACACCCATTGCTGGGTTTTATGAGGAAGGGTTGGACTTGTTCTTGGACTTCTCCACTTGAGGTAAGCTTACAAATCTCTTTCTGACTATATATACATAGATCACTAGCTGATGGTGTATGTAGTTTGCATGTACCAAGCCCAGGTTATGACCTAGATTTGTAACCGTATATATATAGGTTCTTGTTCAGATTAATTAGGAAGTTGTTCTTGTCGAATCAAGAAAAGATGGCATCCTCATCGTCGGCTGCAACCATGGTTTGCGCGAGACAGGGACGCCACCGGCAGCGCTACGAAGGCTGCTATCGCCTTGTCTCAGGGTACGTAACTAACTATCATGCACACCTTGTTCTTTAAGCTCTTGGTGTGATGTCCAAAGCTCATATGAATTTTGCACATTTGAGGACAACAGCAAACCAGATCTCTCCAACACTTACATAGTCACATGAATTTTGCACATTTGAAGGACAACAGCAAACCAGATCTCTCCAACACTTACATAGTCACATGAAATCACGTACTAATTGAGACGTTTGGGAGAACAAGAAAGAACAGTAGGCTTCGCTTTGCTGCATATTTGATGTTGAGATTACACAACGATGAACAATTGCTTGTTCTAGATAAAGATAAACGAACAATATATAGCATTACACGTGGAACTTCTCTACATGGACCAGAATACTTTTCCTTTAGCCTACCATCTTAAATTTGTGCTCAAATTATTGCGCGAATCTCGTTGATCATTCCTTTTTCCATTAACAGATGCATCCCTTACATGCTCAAGGACGATGAAGATCACAACAGCAGCCTCAAGGATCATGTGCTGGACAGGCTGCAAGTGCTCATGATCTCGACGCCGAAGCGAAGCGACCTCGTCTTCCCAAAGGTGAGCCAATCGACAACAATATCATATGATCATCTGCAAGGACGGTTCAATCATGCAAAGTATCTAAATAATTTCTTATAAGTTCCAAGAAACTGCCATGGAAAAGCTTGGTGACATGGTCATGTGGCTGGTGCGTGCAGGGTGGATGGGAGGACGACGAGAGCATCGACGAAGCTGCGTGCAGAGAGGCCTTCGAGGAAGCCGGCGTCAAGGGCATTATAAGTGTAGGTGCCTCTCTCTCTCTCTCTCTCTCTCTCTCTCTCTCTCTCTCTCTCTCTACGCGTGATGTGTCATATATGATATTAAAATCACTAGTTAATTAGCGCCTTTTCTGAAGTTAATAGATTGTTTATTAGTTGGTGGGTTAGGGCATAATAATATATGCATGATAAGGAACATGTTTGGATTTTTGTTTTTGTTTCTATGGATAGCACCTTGGATAGATTTTTTGATAGGATGTGTGTAGTGCATTATGTGTCACTCTCATCGCTGTCTTTTTTTGGTTGTGATGGATAGAATGGTCAATGTTAAGTGGCTAGCAACTTAATTAGAAAAGTCAGCTACCTACATGTTGCTTACAAGTGCTTTGCTCTCATAGGCTCGTAGGTAAGTTTTTTTTAATAGTTTAATAGCAAGGAAAATTTTTGATATGCAGCGAGAGTATTAATACATAATTCATAAGAGAATTAAATTAATATTGACAGACCTGCATGATGAGTATGGCCTACCTTGTCCTTTTCTTTGGTTGCCCCTATTAGCAACAAATACACCAATCCTTGGTTTGTTAGGTGTGGCCGACAAGTCATATGATGTACAAATACTAATATGCTAATCTGAATAATATTGCTCTAAAAAATTCTGAATAATATTGAATACATTCTTGCACACGATTTCCATGAGGTGGCATAGGAGTTTTCAAACAGTATTACGAACAGTACATCCAGTACCATCCATGTTTTCATGTCAAAAGAAGTCATTAAGGCGCCTGAGCTTTTGTTAGGGGTAAGTCAAATTTTCTGGCTGTTGTTCCTGGAGCCATTAATGTGCTTAGAGACGTGTGACGGTGTGAGCTTCAGCTGTTGGATGTTAAAAAAATTAGGCACGATAATTAGCAAAACCGTTAAATAAAACTATCGACATGTCAAGAATAGAACTAAGTCACTAACAACTGAAGATGGCTTGAATTCAGGGGAATCCACTGGGAGAATGGATCTTCAAGAGCAAGAGCAAGCAGAACAGTAGTGGCCTGGAAGGGGCTTGCAAGGGCTTCATGTTCGCCCTCCAGGTCACTGAGCTGCTGGAATCATGGCCTGAGCAGATCACCCATGGCAGGAGATGGGTAAGCATCTCAATTCTACCGTTGCAATTTTACTGTCATACATACACACTTTTGAGTTTATATATATCTCAGCAACTCATACAGTTCTTGTACATGATTTGTGTACATGCATGTATATTCAGGTACCAGTCGAGGAGGCGTACGGTCTCTGCCGGTATGACTGGATGCGAGAAGCGCTGGACAAGCTCAAGGAGCAGCTGCTGTTTGGGAGCAACTTTGGGCCCCTGCCGTCGCCGGAGTTGCCGGACTCGTCGAGCCTGTATATGGTGATGCCGGCTGTAGCTGTAAGGAGCTGTAGCATTGTGCTGATGATGTTGCTCCCTGACGGCGGTGGCAATGACCGGTTTTGCTCTTCATCAGAACTTCCAGGAGCCAATGTTTCAGATCTCGATGAATGATGATGTTTCAGGCTTCATCTGCAGAATGAGATGCAACAATATCAGATTCTTGTGCAATCACCAGAAGGATGTCACGTCTTGTTAGACGATTAATAAGTGTTCCATAGAGCTGAGAACTAATGGAGGAAAAAAGTAGCTAACCATATTCACATTTCATTTTTGAGATGTTCCAACCTTCTGGATTAGATGAAATTTTAGCACCTGTAACTTCGTTCTTTAAATTGTCACAAAAAAATGTTCTTTAAAGTTATAAGAAATCTCTGGTGTCCTGATTCCTGAGAAAAGAAATTACTGATACAGAAAACTGACCACTCCGGGTTCACAGGAATTTCAGAACAATGGACTCAACAGTACCATTACGTTATTCATTGACATGTTACCATCATCTAAAAAGAAAAAGAAAAGAACAAACCTCTGATAGCTGCATAAATCAGATCACTTGCGCTGGCAGTGAACATGAAACCATAAACCTGGAAAAGCTGCAAAGGAGAAGTGCAAAAGTAGGACAAAGTCCATACACAGTGAAAACAGACAACAGAACCAATCTGAAACATAAAACATTGAACACCAATGTGATGCGTCCAATGAAACCAGTGACACCCACCCATTCCATATATGCCAAAATGGTAGGAATCAAATGCTATACTATCAGAAGGCAATACATCCCTGGTGGGAAGTTGGGAACATAAAAACATTCCAGAAATCACATGGATTTTCTACCGAGAATGCTAACAAATTATACACTGAAAAAAAGCTTAGTTAGCATTTTACACAGCTTACACCCTAATGCATTTAATCAGCTGGAAAATAAAATTATGCACCAGAAATGTTAATTCTAAATAATCACCCGCTTTTATACTGCTACTAACACATAAATGTACAGTTGAAGCAGTCCACTTCACCCACTTATTCAGAATAGAAAACATTCTGTGGGATTGTGAGCTATATACAGATGGAGATGCCCATTTATTTGCTCAAGACTCTGGTTTGCCCTTCTTTGATAGGGGGCTAAATATAGCTGCAGGATCCGAAGAGGCAGAACCACCGTTTGGTTGGCCCAGACTACCAGCTACCACTGAGTCGCTCACCGTGTCAAATTTTATTCAGGTGTTGATTCTCCTGCTGGTGCTGCAGATTTAACATGAAATGGAGTGATGTCAATGATTGTTGTGAACACAACTTCATGTTGTAAAAAAAACACGTCTCTTTTTTTTCAGGAAGTTGACATACTAATTTAAGCGGTTATTTATAGCGGCCAGATGCCCAGATCTTTAGTTGGGCTTTGATAAGCATGGGTGCTTTCACTGATGCACGCATAGAAACTCCTCGAACTTGATGAAAGCAACACATCCATCTGTCAAGTGGTATAGAGAAGCATGTGTCAATGGAATAGGGAATGCTGCAAATAGGTCAAAAAGATACCAATACAATTACACTATCCTAGACCATGTAAGTTGCAAATACATGGTTAAACAAAACGAAGAAAACAGATAATTAGATGATTATAACTTTATGTTTCACTGTAATGACACAATCAGTGTTTTAAATAGACCATTTGCTAATGGCATAGCAGAGACCATAACTAATTCGAAGCAGCTGTTATGGCAAATATGTGTGGTTGTGGTCTTAAAGCAGGCCGTGCATCCACTGTAGCAGACAGTCTAGCGGCACTTCGATGGTTCAGCTTTCTTTGGCAGCCATATTTATCCTCCTGAAAGTTTTCGCTGGCACCTCCTCCCTGACTTTCCAAAAGTAATTAGTATGTAATAATAATACTAGTATAGTATATATATACCATGAGATCCATATTTCTTTCCCTAGCCTACTAAGTACCAATGACATTCCCATCTTGTCATTTTGATTGTCCAATACCTGCCAATGAAGAACTGAACAATCTAAACCTAATCAATGAGCACAAACCACTAGATATAAAGCGAGTTCTATCTCTTTTTCACATAGATATAACTAATCATTTTGTTTTTGCAAATATAGCCAGGCTTGGTGTGCTTGCCATAGCACTGTCATACGCTAGTGCTGTGCAAACACTTCACTACTCCATTGCGATCCATTAATTGAAACAATGGGAAATTTTATTGTAATAACTTGAGAAAAAACTTCCATTTGTCACAGCAGTCAGTTTTAATATTATATACATAATAAATGTACCACAGGTTGGAGTTTCAGGCATCGGTCACAAGACTAACATAGGTACAAGGACTAGTATACCAGTTGCACCTTGGTTACAGCAACCACATAGCTGCATTGTGCATCCTCCAACAAGCATTGCCCTTGTTTCCTTGACAACTACAATCAAATATTGTTATGCTTTTCTTAAGTAGTTTCAGGACCACTTCTAACTCCTAAAACGTTTTTCTGATAACAGTTCTGTCAGGCCAGGCAGATTTGGAAGAACCTACGCCAGGAGAAGCTCTGGCGCACGTCTTCCTCCAGCAGAGGCGGCAGGGACTGCAGCCTCTTCCTAATAGGTTTGCTTTGGATTCATATTCGCATTGGTAGTTTGGGTAGGAATCGGTTAAAGAGTCAGGGTTGTATTAGGATTGTAATCCGGCTTAGCCGTGCAGAGTTTGGACTCTCCTCTATATATAAAGGGGATGAGATGATGCAATAAAGCTATGAAGAATATTACCTCAATCTACTATCTTCCTCCCAGTTCAGCCTCCATCTATCTCACGGTCGCCCCAACCCTAGTTACGGGTCCGGCCGCCCTTCTCTTCCCAGGAAATCTCCGCTTCCTCTTCTGGTTTGATTGGCGACTTCCAGCACGGCTCCGCCTACGGCTTCTGGCTCACGCCCACCTGCAAGGCATCCATATAATCTGAGATCACGGCGTGACAACACTATTATCTTTTGTGTGCCATTTAAAGATCCAGCCAGGAGTATGAATCACTTGATAAGCTTCAGTACTTCCCACCCTCATAGCATTTGACCTGTGGACAATTTTCATGCACTTCATGGAAAGGACCTATTAGCCTTAAGCTTACTAGAATAAAGTTAAAATGTGGTGACACAAGAAACAATTACAGCAAAAAGTATTCCAACCCTCTTAACAGTACAAAATTTTTTTTTGGCAATGAGTACAAAAGGTATTTGGATTTGTGCTAGTTGATGAGTATTCCAACCCTCTTATCATATATGCTTTTCGCTGATATAGTGCTTGTTGATGAGAGTAAGATAGATGTTGATAGAAATCTAGATTTGTAAAAAAATACTTTAGAATCGAAGGGCTTTAGACTTAATAGGACTAGAATTGAGTATATGAGATGTGATTTCAGCGGTGTTAAGCCAAATGATGGAGATATTAGTCTAAATGAATAAGTAGTGCCTAGGAATGACACTTTTCGATATTTGCGTTTAATACTACAATAGGTAACGAGATTGATGAAGACGTGAGCCACAGGATAAGAGCATGGTAGGTGAAATGGCACTAGGTATCAAGTATCCTGTGTGATAAGAGCATGGATTGTCCGACGATCCAGACCTGCGATGCTATATGGAGCAGAATGTTGGGTGACTAAAAGACAACATATATAGGAGATGAGTGTAGCAAAGATGAGAATATTGCGATAGATCTGATCTGTAGTCACATAAGGTGAAATCAAATCCGTAATAATGATATACATGATAAGGTGAAGGCAGCACTAATTGAAGAGAACCTTGTCCAACATCACTTGAGATGATTTGAACATCTCCAACGAAAGCCTTTTGTGGCACCAGTACGTAGTGGAATTTTAAGACGTACCGAAAACGTAAGAAGAGGCAGAGGTCGACCAAGACTGACATGGGAAGTAGCAGTTAAAAAAGATTTGAGAAATTATAATGTATCCAAAGTATAAGCTTTGGATAGGAGCACACGAAAGTTAGCAATCCCCGTACCAGGATCATGATATAAGAAGGTTTAGGGGCGATGTTTTAGACTCTCAAATCAGATGGCAGGATGTACGTCTTAAGATTTTAGTCATGTAGGTTTTATTACAAGGCTCTCGCTTCTTTGACCTTAAGGATATTTCATTACTAGACTACTCCAACTTGTTTGAGATAAAAACTTTGTTGTTGTTGTAGTAGTAGTACAAAAGGTATTTAGATGACCTGAATCGCAAGATTTGTCCTAGTCATTGATTCACATGCAAGGAGTGACCGAAAAAGGTTCTGTTGAGATTTATTTACATGATTATGTTACAGGATTGTGCGTATAAGAGTTTTGAACATACATATGCTATATATAAAGATCATGCTGAGCCTACCAAAATGTAGGTACATTGGCAGGATATATAGGTCAGCCTAAGAATTTAAATATAACTGAATGAAGAGGAAAAAGACAAAGTAAAGCAATAGAACATAGAAATAAGGGGGAAACCCACACCTTAGTTTGCTGCAAAGGAGACACATAATGGGAAGATGAGACTTTCTTTGGAGACATATCTGGTAAATTTGAGAAAGGAGATGGCTTGGGTGATCCAGGAATCTGGCCTACAAAGCAGGTAACAGAAATGACATCAGTTAATTCTAAGTGAAGAATAGCAGTTAAAACTGAGTACAAGAGCAGAGCATATACTATTAGCATTCTTCTTGTCTTCCGAACAAGCACCAGAAGGGATTAGTGCCATCAGCAAAGGCTTGACTGCTGGAACAAACACCTCATTATAAAAAGAATTTTTTTGCTCAATACCATTGCAAAGATTACGGAGTTAGAACATACCATCGCTTGTGAGAATGACGTGGGGCCCGGGACCACCTACCAATGACACATTGGATGGTTTTCCAACTCCACAATCTTTGCGATGGTATTGAGCAATATTGCTAACATGGCATGATCCTAGTCCCTGTTAAAAAGTAAAAAGTTGTCAGAAGAAGAGTAAAACAAAGATGAGATCAAAAGCTCGGGAAAGAACTGTCAGAAGAAAAGAACAATAAAGATGAAATCTGAAGTCAGGTACATACTCCATTGCGATTTGTGCTCCCAACAAAGACACTTCTAAAAACTTCTGGTTTACATCGTGGTTCCCTCTTGTATTGTTGACAATCTCCTTGAACGTTAGCATTAATTGAGAAACCTGTAAGAAAAGGTATAGTCAGCCCAAGTAACAGGAAAGACATAACCGGGACCTCATTAGCTGGCATATGTGAGACCATTGCAACACCATAGAGACAGCAAAGAATAAGTTGGTCGATGTGTCTATTAAAAAACAAAGCTGTCTGTTGATCAAGAATCTGCTTGAAGATATTATAGATGTTAGATCTATTGGATGAATAGAAGAATCGTTAATCTATTGCACAGCTCAAAGGCAATATATATAGTATTAGACTCAAGAGACACAATGCTAAACCCTAGAAACTAGGAAATACAATAATACTTTTATATCCTTAACACCCTCCTTAAATGCAAAGCGTGTGCAATAGTATTGCATTTGAAAGAGTTCATACTAAAATAGTATCGCAGGCACATGAATTAAAAGTGTGGCCTGCAATAGATTAAACAATTTTGAAAAATTAAGACCCGGAAAGGATAAGGCAGGTGTGTCAGGACCTGGGGAAACAAGGTCTGAATAATTGGTTTTCAGAACCGATTCGGGGATTGATTGCAAATTGGAAAAGGGGAGGTAAGAACGAGGAACAGGGTAAAATATAGAGAGCAAATAACTAGGGTTTCATTTCATGAGTTGCTCTTTACATGGCGGCTGCTTATATGGAATCCGCAGCTCAACATACACACATCGGTGACAAAAGGAACAGGACTAAACAGTGAACAACAATGGAGAGGACTGTGTGACGGCAAACAGTGAAGACCACATTGAACTCAAGCCGTAGGATGCTAGCAAATCGTTACCCTTCAATATTGGCCACCAGATCTTCATAATCTCCCTCACCGGTCTTGAGACCGCACGATTCAACTTAACGAAAGGGTATGAAGGAACCTCAACCCTTGGGATCCTTGTCCTCAATGATTAAATTGTGGAAAGATCTTGGTGATGAAGTCAGAATCCTCCTAGGTTGCAACTTCAAGACGTAAATTTGCCTAGTGGAACTTCCATTGAACCACCGGTTCATTGCTTCTGGGTACCACCCTCCTTTCAAGGACAGCAATTGGTTCAGTCAAGACATGCCCTTTGGCATCCACCAGAGGTAGCTCCCTGATTGGAATCACTTTAGGTCCCAAATGCTTCTTCAACTGGCTGACATGAAAAACCGAGTGAATTAGACATCCTTCAGGCAGTAGAAGCTTATAAGCTGATTTGCCAATCTTATCAATGATTCTGAATGGCCTATAAAATCTTGAGTGGAGTTTCAGTACTCTGTGTAATTTCAATGCATTGTGCCGGTAGGGTTGCATCTTGAGATAAACCATGTCCCTTGTTTCAAAGTTTCTTTCAGTTCTATGTTGATCAACAAAGAACTTCATTCTAGAGTTAGCCTTCTCTAAGTTTGCTTTGATAGCCTCAAATGCAGCTTGTCTTCCTTGCAACCTATTTCTGGTTTCTTCAGTTGCAGCCTCAGGTAACATACCATCTGTGACTAAGGGTGGTTTCATACCATACAATGCTTCAAAAGGAGTCATTTTCAAGGAGGTATGAAAAGTTGTATTGTATCACCACTCTACTTGGGATAACCAAGAATGCCATCTTTTAGGACTAGCAAAAGTCGTACATCTTCATTTTCAAGGCACTGATTGTCTCTTTCTGTCTGGCAGGTGATAGGCACTACTAAGGCCCCGTTTGGTAGAGCTCTAGCTCTAGGAAATCTGTAGATTTCCTAGAGCTGGTCATCTGTAGCTCTAGGAAATCCTGGATCTAGAGTTGCAGGCATGTTAAGTGCATTTACATGACTCATTTCATTTATATTATATATTAAATAAAAATATTTAAATCACTTTAATTTAGTCAACAAACTACAGATCCAGCATAGATCTCGGAGCTAGAGCTGTGCCAAACGGGGCCTAAGTCTTATTTTAACTTCTAATGCCTTGAATAGTTCTTGCCAAGTGCTAGTGAAAAACTCTCTCTCTCTCTCTCTCTCTCTCTCTCTCTCTCTCTCTCTCTCTCTCTGTCAGAGATAATTACTACTGGGAGACCATGTAGTTTGTACACTGTCTAGAAAAAGATCTACCATATCCTGTACCGAATAAGGGTGTTTCATTGGCATGAAATGAGCATATTTTGTGAATCTGTCTACTACCACCATTATCACATCTTTCCCTTCAGATTTTAGTAACCCTTCTATGAAATCTATGGTTATGTGAGCCCATGCCATTTCAGGGACTGGAAGTAGCTATAACAACCCTAGATAAGGCACATTCTCTACTTTGTTCTTTTGAAATACTGTACAAGTCTTCACAAATTCAGTTACCATGGCCTTCACCCCTGGCCAATAGAATAGCAGCTTCATTCTCTGATATGGCTCTTTCCCCAGAATGGCCACCCAATGCTGAGTTGTGAAAGGAATTTAACAGCTGCTCTTTGATGGTATTAGTACCTACATAAATTCTGCCATTGTACCTTAAAATACCATTGTCCAATGTGTATGGAGGGGCACTGTTAGCATCAATCCTCATTCCTCAACTTACTTTCCAATTCCTGAAATTTGTCATTTCCTAGATAACTCTGTATCACCTCAGAAACCCATTGAGGTATAGCCAGTGCAATTGCATGTTTTGCTCTGGACAACCTCTTCTAGATAAAGCATCGCCTACTTTGTTCTCCCTTCCCTTCCTATATTCCACCTTATAATTATATCCCAACTTAATCAAAAGCTTGTGATGTATTCCATCAACCAATCTTTGCTCAGTGATATATCTTAGACTCTGTTGGCCTGTCCTGATGATCAAAGTGGAGCCTGCCAAGTAATGTTTCCACTTCTTTAATGCCTCCAGTATACCTAATGCTTCCTTGTCATAAGTTGACATGGCAGCAGCCTTTGGGCCAATTGACTTGCTCATATATGATATAAAGCTTCCACCTTACATAAGTACTACCCCTAAACCATTTCCACTAGCATCAGTCCCTAGGATGAATAGCCACTTAAAATCAGGGAGTGCAAGTACTGGAGCATGGGTGAGGGCTTCTTTAGTCTGGAGAAAGGAGTGTTGTTGTTCCTCTCCCCAATGGAAGGCATTCTTTTTCAGAGAGTTAAAACATGGGTTTGCAGATGATTCCAAAACCCTTAATAAACCTCCTATAGTACCCTGCCAGGCCTAGAAATCCCTTTAATTGAGTTATATTTTTAGGTACTGGCCACTCCTGAACTGCCACAAATTTCTCTGGGTCAGTTGCCACTCCACTGCTACTTATAACATGCCCTAAGTATTCAACCTGCAATTGGCCAAACACACATGTGCTCTTCTTAGCATATAACTTGTTCTCTTTCAATACTTCAAGAACCTGCTTCAGGTGTGCTTTATGCTCTTCCAATGTGGCATTGTAAATTAGTATATCATCGAAGAATACCAGGAAAAACTTCCTCAGAAAGGCTGCCAAAATCTTGTTCATTAATGCCTGAAAGGTGGCAGGAGCGTTGATTAAACCAAATGGCATTACCAAGTATTCATAATGGCCTGAATGAGTGCTGAAGGCTGTTTTAAATATCTCCTCTTGACTCATTCTGATCGTCATAGCTTGACCTTAAATCTATTATGGAGAAATACTTAGCCCCATGCAATTCATCCAATAAGTCTTCAATCACAGGAATGGGGTACTTGTTCTTCACAATATTGGCATTGAGTTGTCTATAATCAATACATAGCCTCCAAGTCCCATCTTTCTTCTTCACTAATATGACCGGGTAAGAATAAGGGCTGACACTAGACCTTATGGTCTGGGATTGCAATAAGTTTCCCATTAGCTCCTCCATGGCATCTTTTTGTAGTGAGGTAGTCCGTAGGGTCTGACATTGACTGGTTTTGCAGTAGGTATCAATGGATGGTTTTGTCATAGTCTCTAACTGGTGGAAGCTCACTGGGTTCTTCAAAGATGTCAGGGAACTGTGCTAGGACTCCTTCCAGTTTATGGGAAGTGATTATACAACTCTCCTTGGGATATGTTTCGTCAATGAAAATGGCATCCCTCTCTCCATCCATGAAAATGTTGAATTCTCTATTTTTCAAGTTCAAACTCATTGGACTGTGTTGGTAAATCCAATCAGCCCCTAGTATGGCATCATACCCCTTGAGTTCAAGTACCCCAAAATCAAAAGAAAACAATTCTCCTTGTATAGTATACTGGAGCTACTCTGAAGTGTCATGTCGCTGGTCACTAATACCTGTACTGGTGAGTGGTTTCCAATTTTGCATCTGGCTCTCACAGCTAAAACTGGGGTCATGAAAGTAGTTGTGCTGCCACTATCTACCAAGGCTATTGCACTGACCTTCCCAATGTTCATTTTCAGAGTACAGGTGGTAGCCTCCGTCCTAGTACCTGAAACAGCATGCAGAGAAATTTGTAGTGCCTCTGTAACACCCCGGCCCATCCTCTGAGCCCGGAATGTTACCACCACTCGAGAATTGTACCATTTACATTTATTGTTGCTAGGACCCAGTAGCAATTTCTCTGTTTTACTCTACGACACGGTAAGCTCACACGCTTACCGGTGAGTATTGAGGCAATTGTACCCATTTATCAACTATTAAAAGGAAGGCATAAGCCATACAATATGAAGCAGTTCTAATAAGACAATCTTAAAGCTAACTGCCAAGCCTGACATTAAAATCTGATCATGACATCTAGGGGTGACATGTGAATTACTGTTGCATGTGAGAATATATGTGTGCTACTCCCGCTCATGCATGTCGCCTTCACCATACACATAAAAAAACAACAAAACAAGGGTGAGTTCAAAGACTCAGTAAGCACACGACAAAACAGTGACATCAATATAGTAATTCAATCAATTCCATGACTGTAAATTGTTAATTATAATATCTGTAATTGTATCACTGTCTCTATCACCTTCATATGGTTGAAATTGTCTATTTGAAACACTTATGACAAAACCAAGCCAAAAATATGTGTACCTTTCTGAATGTACACATAACCCCATATGCCAGAGATTTATCTAATGATAGTCCCCATATGAAGAGATCAAAGAAGTATCACAGCTACTATGCATAAGAAGCACCTTGAGTTATTGACACATGGAAAGCTAATGAGCAATAGTAGTGCGGTAACCAGTACTTCATGTTTGCATGGTGTATCTACTGTGGCAAGGTTCTCTAGTTGTCTAAGGGGAAAAAAAGTATCAAAGTATATACAGGTTAACTATCTTATGTCCACATCAACAAATGCAATCTCAGAAAAATATGAGATCAATCAGTAAATTATAGCTGCATGGCAAAAGAAACTTGCCTAATTTACAGGAGCCAAGGTCTCAATCCTTAATTAGCAAGAGGCTTTAGATATAGCTGGAAGCACAATTGAGCTACAACCATATACATCACAAAGCAGTGTACTCGAATAAAAACTAAGACTTACTCAAATAAAGCATCAATCATCCATGTAATATCACATTGCAATAGGTAGCATCATCACAATAAGATCGTTAGCAATCACAAGAAAGTTTAGAAAAGGCACAATTATCTAGTCATGGCTATATTGTAGTGCAGCCCAGCGTTACATCAATCTATGCCAGGATTCTTTTGGGTTTAAAATTAACTTATACTTATGTTGTTTACAGTAATTAGTTTTTAAACGGTGTGTTTTAAGACGGGTCAATAGAAAAATTATAGTAAAGAGTATACTAAGTTCAGCTGTACCGGCCAAAATCACATGCAACTATTTCTCTATGCGTACTACCTCTCGCGAACAACCAGAATTCAAATATTTAAGCTATAAACCATCAGCCTAAAAAAACTCACCCAATATTATAGTATGAAGTGGCACTGAATAATACATAAAAAATTGACTAACCATAGGCAAACTTATTAGCCTCAAGTACCCTTGAATATATCAATATACACATATGCTTGACCAATTGTCCATTAAGAAAATATTCAAAGTTGTAAAAAATGGTCTAGCCCTCATCCTTTGTTTCAAAATTGTCAAAGTCTGACAAAAAAATCATGGGCTAACCATCTTTAATGATTTTCAATCCTTTAACAGCCACATCTTCAGTCGTCAAATGAAACCTGTTCAAGCATGTAAAAGTAAGCTACATCAACAAACACTAAATCAATTACATATTTCTGCTAGAAAATGTATACTTGTGGTAAAATTTCTCAAGGATATTGCTGCAAAGGAAAAGGAAAATCATGGCAATTAAATTATATACCTCTTAAGCATTTTAACAAACACATGATGAGCAAGTTGATATGCTTCTCTGTTGCAGTAATCAGAAGCTTAAATCTTGTTTCTGATCAGATGAATTGCAAAATTGGAGGATCAAATCTCAAATGGGTGCTCAATAATGCAATGAAATATTGAGAGGGGGGGGGGGTGGATCTTACAGGAGGCAACGTGCAGGCAGAATCGAAGGGGAGGTGAAACCAGAGGCTGCGCTGTGGGGTTGGGTTGGCTTTCCTTGGTGTAATTGGCGATGAATGGTGCCATAAGATCTCCTCCTCCCCTGCGCCGCCTCGTTTACCTCCAGTTGCTTGCCACGAGCAGCGTGAGCTCGAGCGGGCGTTCGCGTTTGAAGGACAAGTCGGAGGATAAACGGGAGAAAACCAGGAGGAGGCGACGGTGGCATCCTCTCCTGACCGCACCACCGTGTCCCCGTACCTCATCCCCACGAACCATCACCCCCCCCCCCCCGCTCGCTCTCTCCCTTGCCACACTGCCGCCGCCACTCCCTCGTCCCCTCACGGTCCTCCTACCCCGCACCACCTCGACATGGTGGGGGAGGGGGCCGAACCCACTAGTCCCTGTCCATGGCGCCACAGCATCCTTACCTCCCCATCAACAGCGTCGCTGGATCCAGCCGTCCCCGACTACGGCGCGGCGTCGCGGGGGAGGAGGCGAGGCTTCAACGAGGGGAGAGGAGGAGAGCGCGGCATGGATGGAAGAGGCAGGTGCAGAGCGTGGAAAAAGGAGGTGGAACGGGCGGGGGCGGCCGCCGCCGCCGCGCCGGAGTGCGAGTAGAGGAGGGCGGCGAAGCGTCGGCGTCGCTGGAGAGGCGAAGGGGAGGGGACATCGGGAGAGAAATACAGGGAGAGTACCTGGTTGTAAAGGTTGTTTACGAGGAGAACAGATTCGACATTTCTTGAAGAACCGGGATGATATTTCGTATTTGTCGGATCCGACGTCTCCTATGGGCGAGGAGTAAGATCGGACAGTCGAGGTTTTCTTGATGACGTGGCTAGACTCTTTTGCACGGAAACCCAATAGGTTTCATGTATAGAGATTTAGCTCCATAGAACAGCTCTTCGTTGGTAGACAACAAGTTATGTATTTGACACATTTTTAGATATGGTACTTGCAGGTCCCACACGTATGAGCGATGGTTTTGGCTTATGCTTTTAATACACTATTTTTTAATTTTGTCTTTTTTTGTTTTTGGTTTTTTAGAGTATTTTTGTCTTTTCTTTTTTTATTCTTTCATATTATTTATGACATGTTAACATATTTTTTATTTTTAAATTTAATTACATTAAATAAGCTATCTCAGCTACTGTAAAAAATAAATCAACTCTAGTAAAAAAATATAATCTATCGACAAATTGAATACCCGCAATCTAGTGACCGTTTTGCACTTGGGAGTTCTAGCTCTAGACTTGTACGGGTAGTTAACATGTGGGTTTCAATGCCAGACTAGCTTTGATTTCCTTGAGCACTTGGTTGTGCTCATTCGGGCTTCAGCTTCTGACTTCTGATTTATTTTTTACTATTCATAAATTTCGTCTTTTTCTAAACTTTTGGTTTTTTGTTGAGCTTTTTTGCCGATTTTTTCCTATATTTGTTTGTATTATACGTATTGGGCTAACATATTTTTTATATTTTATATTTTTTTTAAATTTAATTATGCTAAATAAGCCTCTGTCAGCTACAGTATTTTTTCAGCTAGCTACAGTGCTTTTCAGCCATAAGCCATTCAAAAAAAGCCCAAATGAGCACCACTCAGAGCTATTGGTTGGCGTTGGAGCTGTGTCGGTTAACTTGAACAATTTAGGATTAACTGCTCTAAACCTGCTGCATATAAATTAGTTAGCATTTTTTCTCTTATGTGAGACTTGTTGGGAATTGGCCTATGAGTTTAGGCATATTTTCTTTAAAAATTTCAAAGCATGCTTGATTTAGTATTATATTGCCTAACCAAGTAGAGAGAAAGTCAATTTATAAGGTGGAATTCTTGCTATTCCTTAAAACATGTGATACTGATATAGGGAATTGGGGATGGCATGAGGAGGATGTTAGCTAAACACACACACGTGCACACTCGTGTGCATGTATTCACGTATTTTCATGTGAAAAATCGTGTGACTTGTGACGAGCGAGTGCACCGTGTCTTAGCGCATCTCTTGGCATTTTAAATCAACCTTTTATTTTGTTGAATCATGCCATCATCTCTTTCATTTTAACTGGCTATGAGACTACTTAATTATTATTATTTGGTTTGAATATTAGCAGTTACCAGTGAGTAATTTAGCAGTTACCAGTGAATTATTTCAGTTCAATAATACCAATTACTAAGAGTAATTTGTATGTCTATAAAGACCTAGAGACTTCCAGGCTTGACAGACTGAATTCTTCTATTTCTTTCTCATATTGTCTTCTTCTCAGGTAAATTTGTACTGAGTGTTGAGCGACCAAACATCATCGGTCTTTCTTCTCGGTGTGCACCGGGAAGGAGGGAGAGTGACTATCTTCGAGCCATTATCGCAGAGAGTACATGCATGGGGCGACAATAAGATTTATGGGTAACGCAACATGTGTAACTGTATCTACTTATTTCATCTACGTTTTGCACTGCATCGAGCCTACGCTGCTTCCTGTTTTTCCATCAAGCTCAACAGTAAGTCGTTCATGCAATCGAGCGACTTTTTGATAAAATTTTCCTTTTGCATTTTCTAAGGTATAATGCGTAGCCTACTGTTAGATTCGTTTATTGTGCATCACTAATGTTTTACTGTATTTATCTACTAATAAAATTTAGAATTAAAATTATTGGCCACGTTTCCAACATGACCTTATAGGCATATCAATTTGGAGCATCTTGCATGATTTTCTGTTCAAGAGGTCTAAGATTATTGACTTCTTCTTTCTTTCTTTTTTTCTAAACATGATTTAGATTAGGGATGAAAACGGAACGGAAATATCCCGTACCGAACCGCATCATTTTCTACATTTGACCCGATCGAATTCGTATTTTCGGACAAATTCGAATTCGGTTCGAAATACGGAATACCAAATTCGAAAACGGAGCGAAAACGGTTTAGGCGTTTTCCGACCGTTTTCTACTTTTCTACATTTTATTCGGAATATACCGTATTGTAAATACGGTTCGAAATACGGAATACCAAATTTTTTTGTTCAGATTCTAAAATGGTTGGATCAATTGTGAGTGATCTTGAGGTTGAGGCTTTGGCTAATGTTGTGGCTAAACTGAAAATTGAGGTATGTGTATGTTTATTGACTGCTTGCTCTGAAATATGCTATTGCTACATCTCATTTTAATTCACTTTGCAAACTTGTAGGAAAAGGACAAGGAGGGGGATGAGGACTCTGAGAAGGACAATGAGGAAGCAAAAGATATGGAAAGCGATCTTGACCTCATGGATGATGCTGATGAACTGTAGATGTTCTGCTAGCTGTTAATTGCTTGTTCTAGACTTGTATTGTATTTGTATTTGTGTCGGCTATTGTGTTAATACTTAAGACCAAGGGTCATGCACTTGTTAATTATTATATGCACTTGAACTTGATCATGCACTTGGTAATTGTTATGTACTTGGTCACTTGTTAATTGTTATGCACTTGGTCCTACAGGTCAGTATTCCGTATTGAATTTTCGTATACCGACCGTGTTCGACATAATTCCGCTCGAATTGGTTCGTTTTCGAAATTCTCGATATTCCGTAAGTTCGCGTTCGTTTTCGTGTCCGGCTTTACCGCTTTCGTTTTCGTTTTCGTATTCAAATGTAGAAGTAGAAAACGGTTGAGGAGTTTTCCGACCGTTTTCATCCCTAATTTAGATACAAAAAGTTACTATCTAGCACACTGATTTTCTCTCAATTTTAGAAAGTTACGGTTCTTCCCTTCTTTTTAGTAGTTTTCTTTTTTCTTATTACCTTTCTCAGTTCTCGTTACAGTTTCTACCTGCATATTATTATTACGTATTTTACGACGATTCCCGTGGAAATAAAAGAAAGCCATGCGTACATACGTAGCCGGCACCACCCGTCGCGCCGTCGCTGCAGTCCGTTCCACACACTTCGCCCTCCACCTAGCCTATATAAAGCCGGCAACACGCACGTACCTATCAGCTAGTAGAACAAGCGAACCCACGCAGAGACGAATCCTAGCACTCGCAACCAGCCATCCTTCCATCACAAATCACACGCGCCGTAGCCGCCATGGCCATGGTTTCACGAGCTGCCGCTCTTCGCACGGCCGCCCAGCTGGGCTCCTGGAGGTCGGCCTCCCGATCCGCCGCCACGGGTGCAGGGCCAGGGCCAGGAAGACGATGGGCGACTACGTGCCTAGGGGTGGAAAAAAAGCTCGAGGCTCGTGAGCTAGCTCGGCTCGTTGAAGGCTCGGCTCGGCTCGGCTCGTGGCATAAACGAGCCAAGCCGAGCCAGGGTTTTAGCTCGGTCCGTTAACGAGCCGAGCCAAGCCGGCTCGCGAGCCGCTCGCTAGGCTCGGTAGGCTCGGTCGGCCCAGCTCGGCAGTGTCTCCGGCCCATCACGTGTGAATGGCTCAGTACGGGAGTAGTAGTATGTATGTATGCATGCCAATTTTCACACCTCTTTTGTCACTGAGAGGTATTATTAAAGTACATATTACTCTTTTCTCTATTAATTTCACATATGGAAAGGAAATCATAGAACTTATCATTCAGAAAAACAAATATGAAAAATAAAAAGAAAGGTTAAAGACACTCAAAAGTCAAAACGAGCCTAACGAGCCGAGCTCGAGCTTTTCAGAAAAGTCAATTTGCATATTCCACCTAATGAGCCTAATGAGCCTAACGAGCCGAGCTCGAGCTTTTCGGAAAAGTCAATTTGCATATTCCATCTAACGAGCCTAACGAGCCAAACGAGCCGAGCCGAGCTTTTTAACGAGCCGAGCCGAGCCTCTCTTTTAGCTCGTTAGTTTAACGAGCCGAGCCGAGCCGAGCCTCCTCCCTAACGAGCTTTCACGAGCCGAGCCGAGCCGGCTCGATATCCACCCCTATACGTGCCGGTGTACGTGGCGCTGGGGATGATCGCTCTGTTGGGATCGGGCTTGAGATCTGTAGGATCAAGCAATCAAATGAGAAGATACTCTGGAAAGATGAACAGAGGATTTCAGTTTCTTGGGGCAAATTTTTCCGACTGTTTCCCCTCTGTCATACAATTGGGAGATTGGATCATATACCCTCCCTTTAGTTGGGAAATTGAGGATTTACCTTCCACATCTCAATGACACGTGAGGTCATCATAAATCACTGACACGTGGGCCAGGAGGGTAAATCCTCAATTTCCATCTAAATGGAGGGTATATGATCAATTTTTTCCATACAATTACAGAAGCAAACTCTAACAGTAATCTAACGACTCACTCTTTGATACGGTTTTACCGACCCTTACTCCCTACGACTCACGTACAACCGTGCACTACCCGAAAGACTCGATCCAGCTAAAACCATGTTCGGACTCTTACGACTAACGACTGCCCTCAATACTAAGTACTCGGACTGCACGTCGTACTCGACACTCGGAGTCTTAGTCTGCCCAATACTTGGAGCTACAATATTTTTCCATGTACGACTGCTACAATACTCTTTTGAGTACGACCCGACTCGGAGCTACAATACTCTTCCAAATACGATCTCTTCCGACTTCGACTTCGACTTAGCAGACCAACCTCACTAAGGCTGAATTATTGATAACACTCTCCCTCTTAATTTTGACTTGAGCTCTCGAGATTCTTAACTCTCAATAGCTCTCGCATTTCTGCAAACTTCACACTTGGAAGTGCTTTTGTTAGAACATCCGCACACTGTTCTTCACCGTTGACATGTTTGACAATCACCAATCCTCTCTTGGCACATTCTCTGATGAAATGAAACCAGGTGTCGATATGTTTGTTTCCTCTATGAAAGACAGGGTTCTTCATAAGAGCACTAGCTGACTTGTTGTCCACTCGCAATACCACTGCTCTAGGAGCATTTCCCATGAGATCACTCAGCAGGTTCCTCAACCAAACAGCCTGACATGCTGCTCCAATTGTGGCCATGAACTTTGCCTAACAGGACAACCGTGCCACTGTCTTTTATTTCTGAGAACTCTAAGAAATTGGGCTACCAGAGTAGTAGAACACCATGCCACTAGTGCTCTTACGATCATCTAGGTCTTTGGCCAAATTACTATCAAGTACTATACCCGATCAACTCCTTTTCTCCCTTACTGCCATAAGCGAGGCCATAGTCGATCGTCCCCCTGATATATCACAGGATATGCTTCACTGCCTGAAGGTGACTGGTTCTTAGGGATTCCATATACTTGCTCACAATTCCTACCGAATAAGACAGGTCCGGTCGAGTGTGGGTTAAATACCTAAGGCTTCCAATCAGCCATCGGTACTCGGTAGCATCCACCGGTGTCCCTTATTCATCCTTGACTAGGTGCAGTTTGGCTTCCATTGGGCACAAGGCTGCATTGCACTCGAACATACCAACTTGCAGAAGAATCTTCTTTGCATAACCGGTCTGCTTCAGTTCAATCCCATTGCTATTTTGCTGCACCTCTATCCCAAGGTAATATGAGAGAAGACCCAAGTCACTCATATCAAACTTCATCTTCATTTGTAGCTTGAAGCAGTCAATCTATGCTACACGTGAGCTAATGACAATCAAATCATCAACATAAACACCAACGATCAGCAACTCACCTCCCGAGCTCCTTTTGTACACTGCTTGTTCATGTAGAAATCTCTAAAAGCCGAGCTCCTTCAGAGTCCCGTTGAGCCTTGTGTTCTAGGCTCTTGGTGCTTGCCTCAACCCGTATAGCAACTTCCATAGCTTGTACACCATATGCTCTTTGCCTTTAGCAACAAATCCCTCTAGTTGGCTAACATATAGCTCTTCCTCCAGGTAACCACTCAAGAATGCAGACTTCATGTCAAGATGGTGCACCTTCCACTTCTTCTGCACTGACAAGGCTAGCAGCAATTTCGCCATTTCTAGTCTTGCTACAGGCGCAAAAACCTCTTCAAAAACGATTCCCTTCTGTTGTACATAGCCTTTGGCCACCAATATTACCTTATGCTTTTGAACCTTGGCCGGTAGCATCCTTCTTCAATTTGTATACCCACTTGAGAACAATTGCTTTATGCCCTGCCGGAAGTTCAGTTAAATGCCAAGTCTTGTTTCTCTCAATTGAGTCCATCTCTACCTTCATGGCTTCCCACCATTCTGGTTCCTTCTGGGCCTCACGAAAGCTGCTCGGTTCTTCCATTGCCACCATGTGCAATTCTTCAGGTAGTTAGACTTCTTCTGTCTCCTCATATGACTCTGCCACAGACTTAAACTTCTTTGGTGTTTCATCATAAGTTGAGGAATCTGGCAAAGACCAACTCACCAGACTATGTGACGTTGAATGCTCTTCATCTGAGACTAGCACTGGTGAGTGCAGAGTCGCTAGTGTCACTGCCGTGGCACTTGTTGCAAGGTTGACGATAGATTTCAGACAACGGCAAGTGTGTTGCTGCTGCCATGGCAATTGCTCCAGGGTCTATTTCTGCACCTGCTTTAGATCACATTATCAATTCACGAACAGTAAACTCCGCCCAGCCCCTGCTACCATTGCTTGTATCATCCCAGCTCCACCTCCAATTTTCCTCAAATACCACATCCTGCTAACAAATAACTTCTTCTCTTGGGGATCAAAAATACAGTGCGCCTTACTTCCCGGCTCCACCCCCAAGTACACCACCGGTCTACTCTGGTCCTCCAATTTCTTTAGGTGAAATGTTGGTACTTTCATGTGCTCCACACAGCCGAATACTTTGAGGTGTTCAAGACTTGGTTTCCTTCCTGACTAGACTTCATATGGTGTGGCACCTTGCACTGCTTTGGTTGGCACTTGGTTTAGCAAATACACCACGTGCTGTACTGCTTCTCCCCACAAATTTCCAGAGAGGTTCATTACTTTCAGTAGACACGTCGTGGTTGCTAACACCGACTGATTCTAGTGTTTGACCACACCATTTTGCTGGAGACTGTACGGAGCAGTGAATTAGCATTGTACCCCTGCTACATCACGCAGTTCAGAGAACTCTCCTGACAAAAACTCCCCACCACGGTCTGTCCTTAGCATTTTAAACTTATGTGCCTTCTCATTATCAGTCATAGCTTTGAACTTCCTAAAAGCTGACAACGCCTCATCCTTCGACTTAATCGTGTGAACCCACATCATCCTGCTCAGATCATCCACCAATAGAAAAAAGTACCTGTTGCTAGCAAGAGTTGGTGGTGAAATTGGCCCACAAAGGTTAGCATGCACAAGACCAAGCAGTTCCTTTTCTCGGTACAAAGATTGCTATGGGAAGGGCATTCGGTTCTGATTTGAAACCAAACAACACTCACACAGCTACGTAGGATGCTTCACTCTCAGCACTCCTCGCACCATGTCCTTGTCCGCCATCATCTTCATGGCTTGAAAATTTAGATGCCCCAACCGGGTGTGCCAAAGCCAAGCCGGATCCTCAAGACTGACTGCAAGACAGACAGTGTTCCAATCTACAGGTCAATTTTGTACAAGCCGGTTGCATGACCTATTTACCTTCATCAGCAATCTGCCACCCCAATCATACAACCACAAGAATTCACCATGTATTTCTATTCTGCTGCCATCTTTTGCTAATTGACCAAGACTCATAATGTTATTGTGAAGACTTGGGATAAAGTATACCTCTTACAACAGTCACTACTCCCCATTCTTGCAATCAAACACAATTGAGCCTTTACCTTTGATCTGTACTACAGAGCCATCTCCAAAGCATACTTGTCCGATAACACTCTCATCAAGTTCTGCAAAGAATGAGTGCTGCCCTATCATATGGTGGCTTGCACCATTGTCTAGACACCACATACTAGATGTCTGTTTCTTCTCCTCCACTTGAAGATCACTAATGTGAGTGGATTGATCAGGCACAACATGTACCTCATCCAGCAGTACCAGATTGTGTAGCTCCTTCGCACATTCGACCAGCATTAATGTTGGCTCATCCTCCTGTGCATGAACCAAGTTGGCTTCTCCGTCCTACCTCTTGCTGCGGCAATTTAAGGCGTAATGCCCCATTTGGTTGCAGTTGAAGCACTTAATGTGCCACTTGTCCCTGCCATTATTTGGGCCATTGATGCCCTCCTGGCATGGCGCATTGGGGTTGTTGTCTCAATATGAAGGAGCCTAGGATGTATCTTTGAAGTCAAGCAATAAGAAAGATAAACATTACCTAAAGTCTCAGAGCTTCAGCCCTAGCTGGAGAGAATCCTAGTTCAGTGGCTGAAGGCGAGCAATTGCCTTTCCACTATCTTGTTCGATCGCATCCGGAGTCTCAGCAACAGCTATTTCCACCCCTATCTTTCCAGCGCAGATCTCTTTAGGAAAGCAACTCTAACATCTTGGTATCAGAGCTGGAATCCACCACACCTTCCATGGAGGAACCGAAGACCATTGAATACATCGGTAGGATGATCTCGGTGATGATGAAAGATATAAATGATATCAAGCAGCTGCAAGGACAGCATGGGGAGGAGATTTCCCAGCTACAGCATGGAGGGTAGAAAGCCTCCTCTGGAGTCTTCGAGTCAGGCACTAGAAATCGCATGGTTGATGCCGTGAGATGGGACAGGAGGGAGGAGGAAAGAAGAGGCACTCCGCGTTTCCACAAACTCTACTTCCCAACATATGGAGGTGATGAGGATCCATTGCCCTGGCTTAATAGGTGTGAGCAATTGTTTCGGGGACAGAGGACTTTGGAGGAGGAAAAGGTTTGATTAGCAGCGCGCGTATCACTTGATCGGCGTTGCACAACAGTGGTATTACTAGTTAGAAAGCATTGAGGGCATATTATCGTGGTGTCGATTTGTGGAATTCATCAATATGCGCTTTGGCCCTCCTATTCGGAGTAATCCCTTAAGAGAACTCGCACAATTACGCCGGATAGGGACGGTGGAGGAATATCAGAGACAATTCTTGGCGCTATTATGCTGAGTTGAACTGCTATCACCTACTTAGCAAATACAGTTGTTCATAGCAGGCCTTTTGAAACCACTGAGTACAGATGTGGATTTGCAAAATCCAAACAACTTGCAAATAGCCATGAGAGCGTATGAGCAGCGGCTCTCGAAGGGGGCGATGGGAGCTAGGACTACAGGGTGGACACCGGTGGCACAGACTTTACGCATGCCAGCAGCAGTCATGCCCATCTCGAAACCCACTCCCACCTCACCAGTATCAGCACCCAATAGGGCAGTCTCTATAGCGGCGAACATCAATACCGCACAGCCAGTGGCGGTGCCTCCATCAACACAGTGGAAATGACTCTCTACAGCTGAGATGATGGATCGCCGAGCTAAGGGATTGTGTTACAACTGCCCTGAGAAGTTTGGACCAGGTCACAGATGCTCCATGAAAGGGATTTACGTGATGGAATTAGAGGAAGGAGAAGAGTTAGACGTAGAACAAGAAGTGGAAATCTCACTTCATGTGCTGACGAGAGTGCGAGCCGGCCGAACAATGCAACTGTAGGTTGTGGTGGCCGGTCGAACCATCAGAGCGCTGGTGGACACAAGATCAACCCATACGTTCCTAGATGAGGAGACTGCTCGACAGATCAGCCAGAGATTGTTGTTGCATCCTGACATGAAAGTAGTAGTAGCAAACGGTGATCGCGTGGCGTGTGCAGGACTTGAAGAGTCAAGAAAAATTTGGTGATCCTTTGTAATGTGTCATAATGTGATGATAGACTTGGTGACCTTTAGAAGTGTCACCCTTTGTATTGTCTATTTACCATTATCTATTATTCCTATTTCTGAATAGCATTCTTTTTCTAATTTTTGGGATTTTTTAAAATCTTGGCATGAATATTCAAATTCATTTACTTTTATGTAAAATTGAGCTCTTATTTCTGATTTCATCAATGACATAATCAACACACCACAATAGTTTTGATCAAATTATTGAAACAATCCAAACATATATTGTGATGCCAAAAGTCACGATATCAATTATGTTATGATTACACCATGATATAGATTACAAAATCAAAATAAGAGGGAATGAAGATGACACCTCTAACTTTAGATGCCCACTATGCTCTATGTATCTACAAAATTATGGTCTTGCGAGCAGAATTTGCCAAATTCTTCGAGCCATCAGCTCAGTGCACATCTAACTCCGATATTTTTGCCATCCTGGTAATTTGCCAAAGAAAATTCAATCAGAAGAATTGAAGAAGCATTCAATTCAACATAATTTTCTGTAATAGGAAATGAAACATTACTTGTATACTTTGGATGCACCTGTCATTCACACTTGACAATGCACCAATACTTCTGTGTCACCAACAATTCTCCATTGTCTTCATGACAAATGAATGTACAAGCACAAAAAATTGCTGATGAGGCAACACAATCAACATAACAGAGCAAAGGTTTGTTAATTTTTCCAAACTAGAAGAATAATGGCATGTATTTTAGGCATTTAAGCATTCTATATATGAGACACATTTAGGCAATAGAACAAAAATATGCTCAGCTAGAGATGAGTAATGAGCAGCAGATCGTACTCCTTATCACAATCATTGAGCTTTAATTATGCAAACTAAATTAAAATATACATGCATTGTTAGGCATTCAAGCATTCTATCGTACATGTTTCAGTCAATAGAACACAACTACCTACTCAACTAAAGAATAGGGATGAGCAGCAGATCGGAAATCCTTAACAAAGTACGTAGTGAACAGCATGCATGGCGAATGAGTTTAACTGTAAATTAAAGTGAATTGAAATGCAATGCGTGAGGCATTCAAGCATTCCATCAAAGAAGTATTAGGCAATAGAAGAAGTGAAGAACAAAACCTGCTTAATAGAAACAATGAAGTAGTAGATCGAACTTCTTAGCAACATGGGCTATACTCACGCTGTGCTAGAAACAACGGAGATAAAAAGAGGTACTCTCACCGACCCTTGCTGTCGGCGTCTGCCTACGTGCCATCCCCTCCGAGCACGGCCATGTTGCCCGCCACGCCAGCATTCTATTCAGGCAACTACTCGACCACCTCGAGGTCACCATAAGTATTAGATTATGACGCATGTTCTTTGTATGCATATTATTTTCTCTCTAAAATTAAATAATATCGTATGTCACTTTAAAGGATCACCATAAGTACTAGGTTATGATGCTTTCGAGAAGAGTCATCGCAGTGTCAGGAAGTCTATTAATACTATGACACTTCCTCGAAGAGTCACCACATGGGTCACAAAACGTCAACTTTAAAAAATATCGGTGACAGTTAATCAATGTGTCTATAATGAAGTGCTATTAAATGATATTTTTCTTGTATCCAATGAGTAATATGACTTTTTAATCTGTGGCAAAGATAACGGTGCAAAGAGACGAAGCCCAACCAGCGGTGTGTAAACGTACCATGGATCGAGTGAGCTACCTGCACTGCACCATTCGTTTCGGCTTGAGTTTCTGACTTATTTTTCACTATTCATACATTTCATCTTTTTTTGGGTTTTTTTGGCTTTTTTGAGTTTTTTTACCTGTTCTTTTGTCTGTATTTATTTGCATTATCCATAATGGGCTAACCTATTTTTTCTATTTTTTTAAATTTTAGCCACCATCAACTACAGTGCAATTTCAGCCAGATACAGTATAATTTCAGTTATAAATCATTATTTTTTAGCCCAATTGAGCAACACCTAATCTCTACATAAGTGGTGCTCCATGGAGGTATGTGGATTGAGGTAGTTCAATGGATTTCTAGTCTCACAGAAAACAAGTTCCTTTTCTTCCTTAAACAAGTTAGAGATCTGTGCGTTGCAATGGAGACATTAAAATGGTGAGACGGAACTTACTACCTGGTCAACTTCACACATCAAATATTAGAGAGCAAGCGACAGAGATAGAAGGGTGGCCAGAATGCGCGAGGAGATGGAGAAAGTGGAGGGGATGGACGGTTGTATCCTGAGAGAGAGAGAGGAGGAGAGAGATGAATAGTCTAGATCAAATCGGATGGCTGTAGAAAGGGGAGAGAAGAACGAACCGACGACCACCAACTCCTCTTTATATAATAGTAGAGAAATAGCGTTCAGCCGTTTAGTACGCACTAAGGCCGTGTTTGGCACAGCTTCATCAACAGTTTCATGAACTGTTGTGAGCTGTTTTTTTGCCAAACACCCTTTTTGCAAACAGCTTCATGGATGAAGCTCCTTAAATCATGCTCTCACAAGGGAATGGGGTGGGGTGAAGCTGAAAATAGTAGCTTTTCACAGCTCTCTCCCTCAGGCTCGCAGTTCTAGGAACCCACTGCCCTTGTAGTTGACAGAAATTACAGCACTTTGCCACTGGATCCCCACGCCTGTTTCCTCTCCTCCCGTTCGCACTTCTCTAACGATTTTAATTTTTTATTTTAATTTTTTAATTTATACTAATTCAAATATATTATTTTTTAATTCATATGACCATATACAAACATACAACTCCAAATGTTAGAACAAGTCAGGTAGACAGGTGCATCTTGGACAATTGCCCTCTTTCAGCCATGCATGAAGCTGTTGGTGAAGCTGTTTTGCCAAACAGTTTTCCAAAACAGTTTTAGCTTCACCGGTGAAGCTGCTCGTGAAGCTGAAACAAAAAAAACAGCTTCACTAGTGAAGCTGAGCTGTGTCAAACAGGGCCTAAATGTCCAATTTATTTTTTTACCAAAATCAGTGCAAACCATCTTACAGAGTTTCAATCATGCGGCCCAAGCAAATATTAGTGGGCCCATTGGCCCAAGCATTGAGATTAGAACCATCCTCCAGCTGAGCTCATTGCACTTACGGTTAGACTAGACTCGATAGTCAGACCGACTAATCTATGACGATTTAACTGATTTATATCATTGGTAGTTGATTTTATTGTTTTAGATCTACAATCTTGTTTTAAAAAACATAGTTAGTGCAATCTGAATTTAGTACCTCTCATATTCACTTGAGTAAAGATTTTTAATACCACAAGAGAAAATGTTTGAACAATTATTCATCTCTTTGATTGCCTGCACCGGTCCTACAAAGTTAATTTTTCATACCGCAATTCATACTGAATCTTTTGCTCCTGCCTTTCTGAACGAAGGTAGATCCCACGACGCAAAGGCCTAGCAATATCTATTTCCACCCTCGCGCGAAGAAAATCTCCACTGGCCTTCCCGTTTTCATCCACATTCACCTTCAAGACATTGCCCACAACACTTTCACCTTCAAGACATCCACATTCATCTGCAACCCTTTCCTTGCCAATCTTCGTCTTGAACTCAGCTATGGACAGAACGTCTCTAGCTGATCTGGCTATCATCCCTTGGGGGTTGCGCCAAGCAGGTTTCATCGCATCCATGACCATGTTCATGTGTAGAACTGATGGAGTAAGAACATTCCCTGTCATAGCCGATTCAGTGACAGCTCTGTCCTTGTCTTCGCCATCCCCAAGCACAAACTCAGTGTCCTCCGATTCCAGATTTAGACGACCCAAGAGATCTGCCACCAGGTTGCTCACAATCTCCTCCAATCTCCACAACCTTTCCCCTTGTCCATACATGATAAGCTCCCCTCCCTTCCTGCCATGGAATGGGGATTTGCAAGCTCTCATCTCAGAGTGGACAGCACAGCGCAGCCAAGGGCGGGCAGAAAATTTCCCTCCGTCGCCTCAAGTCACAGCCACACCAATCCCCTAAGAGGAAGAGAACGCAAGCAAATCTCAGTGATCCCACCTCTCTAGACGAACAGGACGCAAGAAACCAAGCGAAAACGCTCATGGATAAGCGCTCATAAATCAGAATCTAGCCTTGGATATTAGGTGCCGTACGATTGGGATGAAATAAGTTGATTTATGATTGAAATTACAGTGTAGCTGATGATAGTTTATTTGGCATAACTAAATTTAAAAAATGAAAAATGAAAAAAACGGATTAGCCCATCACGGACAATGCAAACGAATATGGGGAAAACCAACAAAAACTAAAAAAACAAAAAAACCAGGAAAAACGAAATTTAGGAATAGTAAAAAATAAGCCAAAAGCTCAAGCCGAAATAAGCGAGGCCATCTTGCGAGTTGGATGCCTAGCTAGAAGAAAACGCCTCTCTCTACTGTTCCCTGGAACGCTTGAGATGGCAGTCTCCAATAGTTTGGTTTAGGTTGTTGGTGAGACTTCTAATTGTGCCAACTAGGGGTGCAAATGCTGCGGATATTTCCCGACCGTCCGTCTATCCATTTTAATTCGGATACAATTCAGAGCAAATTTTTGAATATCCGAAGGTTTTGTCGGATATGGAAACGGAGTCGGATATTTTTTGTCGGATACGGAAACAGATTCGGAAAAAGTATTATCCGACGGATACGGAACTATTCGGGTATTTTTTCGGATAGTTACCGGATACGGAAACGGAGTCAGATACCTGGCCTCTTCGGATACCGGATACCAGATACGAAGGCCTTGTGGAATCATTTGCTAAATGTAATGAAGTTAAATGAACTAGTGATGTACTTAACTACCTGTCTATAGGTAATTCGTACTTTTGAACCATGTGACATGTACCTAGTTAGCTACTACTTGTTTAACTAGCCTCTATCATTTACTTGCTACTTTGCTAGTTAGAATTTACTAGTTGCTTAACTTGTCACTGTCACCATGTGAAATTTGCTTTTGTGCATTATCCGATTAAATATTCGTGACCAAAATTAACCATATTCGGAGCGGCATGTATTCGCTCTGTATTCGTGACCGAGAATATCCGCATTCGTATTCGTATCCGGCACTATCCGTGTCCGACTCCGACTCTGACAAAAAAATATGGAAAAGGATACGAGATGAGCAATATTCGTCCGTATTCGCTCCGTTTGCACCCCTAGTGCCAGCTAGTATTGCATATTAAGGAGAATCAGGAGGAGGTTATGAACGGATGATGATCATGTCTGTGCATTTGAACGCAATTTGCGCCAATATCGAACAAGCAGCTCTGGCTGTTGGATTGGGTTGGGCTTGCTTTCTTTCTCAAGTTGAGACGCTCAACTGTCCTTTCTCCTCGCTCAAAAAAATGTTCTTTCTCCTAGTCGTAAATGAGTAGAAAGAACAAAGAAAGAAAAAGGGAGGATCATTCTAAAAAACCATTCTTGCTCCATTGTAAGTTTTCTTTAGATGTTCATTTTTTAGGTTGCTTCTTTGCCAAAAAAAATTCTTAAAGGATCATGTGAGAAAATTCATAATACTATTATGATAAACCATTGCAATGTTTGTAGAGTGGTCAATTAGTTTTGCAAAAATTGCATTTGATTTGGACTGTTTTCTGGAAGTGTCAGGAAAATCAGAAATACCACAGGTATTAGTGCGGTAGTTCCGCTTTGCGGTAGTACCGGGTTGAGTCATGGTACATTTTTTCAGAGAGGTCTAGGTAAGATTTTCAGCATGAGGAAGTACCGCTTTGGGTAGCGGTAATACCATAGAGCGAAATTACCGGCATGATAAGTACGCCGATCTTCCCAGAAAAACAAGATTTTGGGGAATTGAGTCATGGATTAAGTTGGTTTGACCTGGGTCATTGGATTAAGGGTACATGATATATGTCTTAGCTAGTGTAGGTCAAATTGTAAAGAACTTGTGCCTGAAAATGATTTCTTTGTCTTTAGATGTGCAGGGTCGCTTGGAATCAACCTTGGTCAACGGTGAGGATCAGAGCTAGGCCCATGGAGGAGTTGAGGCCCAGAACGATCAAGGATGCCTGGTGAGATGGTGAGTTCAAGCATGACACGAGAAAGACAGAAATGTTGAAGGCGAGTTTGAACAGCGGGATGGCGCCATATAACTTGCACGAGCCATGTGAGCCATGGTTCGATAAAACTGGAACAAGAGAGACTTGGCATCGCGTGGTAGGATAGTGGTGCACCTGCACGTGGCAAGCATGGCGATTACTTGCAGTAGTTGATGATGACCGGGTCAAAAAGGGTATTTTGACCAAAATATCATAAACCATCTTGATCAAAACCGCGGCGCATGGGTGATATGTTGGAGAACGATTTAGGTCAAGGTCGAGCTGATTGGATCAACGTTAAGAATTTAGCGGATAAACATGTATACACTTTGAAAAGTGTGCATAAGTGAACTTGTGAGAGTAAAACCCGTGTGTATAGGGTTAACGGGTTTCCCCCATTATAATAGTGGATAGGATCCATTAAGGGGTATAGGTGGTTGGTTGCCCATCTATAAAAGGGGTTGGGACGAAAACATGTAGGGTTAACCATCCAACCCATCTCTTGTGCTTTCATCTCTAGTATTAGGGTTTGAGAGTAAGTGCCTTTGTGTGCTCTTTGTTCTCTAAGGTGGAGTGGTTGTAAAATTTACTTTCTCAAGTAAGCAATACATCTATCGTTTTACATCTCTTATGTCTCTCTTGCTTTTGATTGATGTACTTGACTTTTGGTTGGCTTTGATCTTTCTTCTTTCTCTCTTGTGATCTTGTTGTGTTAAGAACGTGCAAGAGATGGAGATAATGCATGGGAATACATCTCCACCCATTTAAGCACTTTGATAGCGAGATTCACAAGAAAATCCGGTTTTACTTGATTTTGGCCTCTTTGGTCCATCTCTTGATCTGAGGGTTTTTGACTGAGATTCTTCGGTGTTCTAGTTTGCTGTGACATGTGGAAATACATCTAAAGTCATCTTGGTCATCATCTACCCACGAGTAAGTTGTATTCACCGTTTGGGGTTTTGGTGCTGTTTTGGTGCAACCTTTTAACAAACTGAAAAAAGATCTCAACTTTGACCATGATTTTTCTAATCGTTTATTGGAATATGTTCCTGATATCCTAGAGTAAATTCTTATAAATTTTCATGTCATTTGGATCTCGATTTTGGATTTTGAAACCGTGCTGAAAATATTGTTCATCCTGATTTTACTGTGGCAGCTGAAGTACTGCAGTTACTGTAGCGGTACTACCGTAGTTACTATAGCAAGCGGTAGTACCGTAAATTTAACTATAGTAGTTCCGTTTTCGCTGATTTTTCTTAGGCTTTTAGTGTTTGTAATCACTGGTTTTTATGATAGTCTTCTATTCTAATTTTCATAGCTCTGTAACTATGGAACTGAAAGATTTGTTAATATTTAAAGGAAAATTTGAAGGCATCATACACTTTGTCTCTTGTTATCTTTGGTGTTTTAATTCTTCGGAATTTTCTGCTTCAAATGAAATCTTCCAACTCTTTGTTCTTGTTGACAAATGCTGTCCGGCAAGTGTTTGGTAGGCTCTTGACAGTAACAGCACACCCGACACCAATGAGTGCACAAGTGGATAAGAAAAATGGGTGAAGAGAAGGAGGAAAGAGACAAGCGTAGACTTGACTCATGGCATGTGTCACTCAAGGAAGAAGTTGGATGAGGACCGGCAGATGTTGGACACTTTTTTTGTTTCTAATTAATTAGTCAAAAGTGAGCATACACAAGGGACCTCAAGGGTCAGTTCGGAATGTAGCACACCCAGAGTGCACGAAAAGAAACGACATGGGAATTAGGGTGGCATGTCTAGTTGAATTCTTTGGAATTATAAAATGCATGAATTATTCAATTATGTTGTTTGGATAAAGAGGCATGTCTAGTTGAATCCTTTGGAATTATAAAATTCATGAAATATTCAATTATGTTGTTTGGATGCTATACCGAAAAGGAGTATATAATTTTGGAGAGAGATGCGCACAAAGGAAAAAAAATTCAAAATGTTGGACCTCTTGTTAGATTTCCTCTAAAATTTCTATTCATTTAGAAGGAATCTCATAGAAATTCTAGGAGCCCATTTATTTGTTCTAAAGGGATTGTAGGAAATTTTTCCATAGGAATCCAATCCTACAAAGCTCCTCAATTTTTTCTTTATTCCTAATGAGGCCTAATTATTTGAGAGCAAGTGGAATATTCTGAGTGATTTTTTATGCATCTACCATCAACCTTCTTGCTGACGTATAAGCTAAACATAATCTCAAGCTATGGGCTTCTGTTCTGCATAGTACAAATCTGAACTTTTCAAAAGCTTAAACATTTTTTTTACAACTTCAACTAGCAGTATTTTTTACTATTTAATTTTTAAAAAAAATTTGAAGTGACCCAACAAAATTAAGAATCAGCTGTACAATCTCTACTCTTCCTCTTGAAAAATACGTGTATATAAGAAAAGAATAAACTATTAAGAAAAAGTCAAATTCTAGGCAGCCAAGAACACAGTTGCTGTTGATACCATTTGCCTGAAATGACTGACATCCAATGATACAAGCATCCATCTACCAATCAAAAATAATTGCTGCAAGACCCAATAAACCAAAAAGATCACACGCTCAAATCCGAAACACTCCAGATCCATCAGCACAGCCACAGCCCACAGATTTTGACACCATACCAAGCTCTAATCTAAGGAAGGGTGTATTTATCCAAGAAGCCGGCCATGTCGGCTGCCGGCGCCGGAGCAGGCCGGCGCATCACCGTCAGGTCCGTCGCCTGCCGTGGGGTCAAGTCCTTCGTCCCCTTCCAGAAGCCGCCGCTCTACGCGGCTGTGTCCCTCGGCGGCCGCCGGGAGAAGACGCCTGCCGACGCCGACGGCGGGGAGAACCCGGACTGGGACGGCGTCGTCTTCGCGTTCGACCTCGACGCCGCGGGGGCTGGCGACGGTCTGCTGCGGTTCGAGGTGAAGGCGCAGG
This sequence comes from Dendrocalamus latiflorus, assembly GCA_017311315.1. Classification (NCBI taxonomy): domain Eukaryota; kingdom Viridiplantae; phylum Streptophyta; class Magnoliopsida; order Poales; family Poaceae; genus Dendrocalamus; species Dendrocalamus latiflorus. The sequence goes on from CM029641.1 coordinate 27,764,564, forward strand.
TGCCGCTCCTCGGCAACAAGATCGTCGGCACGGCCTGCGTGCCGGTGGCCGACCTCGGCGGTGTCGACGGCGCGGCGCCGCGGCATGTGAGCTACCAGGTGTGCGCCTCCGCTGGCAAGCCCAACGGCACGCTCAGATTTGCCTACGCCATCACCGGCGGCGGCGCGTATCTGCAGCCGCAGCTCTACCCGGCGCCAAACGGCGCGCGGCCGGAGCAAGGTCCGAGCTCTTGTTGCGCTCCTCCGCCGCCGCCGTCGGGTGCGGCGTATCCAGATCCGGCGATGCCAAACGTTGCGCCGCACAACAGCAGCTACCCGCCGCCACCATCTCCGTCGCCACCAGTGTCGGCTGCACTGTACCCGCAGCTCCAAGACTTGCTGCCGCCGAGCAGCTACCCTCCTCCGCCGCCCCCGCCGCCTACGATGAACTCACAGTATCCGGCCCCAAATTTCCCACCAAACAGCAGCTACCCACCGCCACCGGCGCTAGCCACCGCATATCCGCCGCCACCGGCGTCGTGTACAGCGTGTTCGGCACCTCCGGCACAGTACATCAGCAGCTACCCGCCACCACCGCCGAGCAACTATCCACCACCGCCGAGCAACTATCCGCCACCACCGCCGAGCGGCTACCCAACACTGGCGCCGGCGAACCCAGAGTTCCCGGCGTCCAATTTCCCCCCTCCGACCAGTAGCTATCTGCCACCGCCGCCAGAGTCAAGCTCCGAGTATCCAGTATTACCAAGATCGACGCCTTCGCCGGCGCCAAGCTCAGTGTACCGTGCATTGCCGTACATGGCGCCGCCGTTGCAGGACTCGGCGATCACCTACTACCCTCTGCCGGGGAAACGGCACCCCGAAGAAGCGGCGAGAACGCCGTACTACTACCCCCCACCTGGGAGTCGCTACTCGTAGGAGGAATCGTGCGAGTTAATTTGCCACCTGCATCGTATATCACATGGGCATAGTGGTGGGTTATGATCAACAGTGAATGCTTAAATTGTTTTCGGGTCTGCTGTACATCGGGATCTTTTAGAGTGACATATAGTATCTAGATTTCCTTGTTGAGTCAAATCTTGCGTGCGTTTTCAGTTTGTTTAGATATTAGTTTGTTGCATTTCTGAGTCATGCGCATCATCCCACGATCGCAGCGCTCTTGTAGGACGTCGTGCATAGGAGGCCGTTAAGACCACGTCTGTAAGAAACTCTTTAAATTCAGCAATCAACAAATGAAAAGTTGTGCCGCTTTCGCAACACAAACATGCTGTTTCTTCCTCTCTCTCGTGAGCTCGTCAGTGTTTCTACAACACGTAGTATCAGAGCTTCGTTGCGGTTCTGCACGAGCTGATGTCGGCTCCGGTTAGAGGTGTGTCCAGGGCGCCGCCTCGGTAACACCGACAACGCTCTCCGTTGATTGCTTCGCGCCGGCCCCGGCGCCACCGTGATGAAGTCAGGGAGGTGATCGTGCGCAAAGAATCGACGAGCGTCGTTGTGTACCCAACTCTCACCAAGACGAACTACACCGAGTGGTCCCGTCATGAAGGTGAATCTGGAGGCGCATGGATTGTGGGATGCGGTCGAGTTCGGCACCGACGACCGGCGTGATGATCGGCAGGCGCTGGCTGCCATCATCCGTGCTGTGCCAGCCGAACTTCATGCGTCACTCGCCCGCAAGAATTCCGCTATGGACGCCTGGGAGGACATCAAGGCAATGCGCGTCGGCGTCGACCGGATCCACGAGGCGAACGCCCAGAAGCTGCGACGCGAGTTCGGCGAGATCACGTTCCATGACGGGGAGAGCGTCGACGACTTCTCCCTACGTCTCTCGAACATCGCCAACAACCTCCGTGTGCTAGGTGATGAAATTACTGACGCTGAGGTGGTGAAAAAAATTCCTGCAGGTGGTGCCCGACAGCTGGTCGCAGATCGCCCTGTCCATCGAGACGCTACTCGACCTCGACCAGCTTAGTATTGAGGAGGTCACTGGCCGTCTGCGCGTCGTCGAGCAGCACAGATGTCCTGATCCCGCGGTGCACGTTGACACCCAGGAGCGGTTGCTGCTCTCTAAGGAGGAGTGGTTGGCAAAGTACATGAAACGTGATGACGATGAAAGCAATGGTGCTGGCAGCTCCAACTCCGGTGGGAGACGCCATCGAGGAAGGGAGCGCGGCGCTGCACCACATGGCGCCAATGCAGTTGCCGCTGGCCGAGTTGTAGGGTCCAAGGACCAGTGCCGGAGCTGTGGAAAATTCGGGCACTAGGCCAGAGACTGCCGGTCCAAGCCCAAGAGGGAGCAGGCCCATGTGACCCAGGACAATGAGCCCACACTCCTTATGATGCGGGCAACCCTAGATCCACTTCCCACTCTGTCGCCGCCATCACAGGGCGTGCTGACACCACCACCTCCACGCTCACCGTCCGACCCACTCCTGCTCCTTGCGCCAATCGTCGCCCAGGAGCGCCCTCTCCTGCCGACGATGGCCTTCTCCGTGCGCCGCCGTTGGAGCTCCAGTCGCCGCCTCATCTCGTCCAGCGCCGTGGCCTGCCGCAAAGACTCCCTCCTCACCTCGAGCGTGGCCTTGAGGCGGATCCACTCCTGCTCTGAGAAGATAGGGTCTTCATCCAGCTTAGAAGTGAGGAGGAGCACAGCCACGTGCGATGGGTCCTCGACACGGGAGCCACCAACCATATGACAGGGTCACGGGCGGCATTCTCCGACCTCGACACTAGCATCCGAGGCTCCGTGTGTTTCGACGATGGCTCCGTCACCAGCATCGAGGGGTGCAGCACCATTCTCTTCGCCTGCAAAAATGGAGAGCATCGCACCTTCACCAATGTCTACTACATTCCCCGACTCACAATGAACATTGTGAGCGTGGACCAACTCGACGAGATGCGCTACCAAGTCCTGATTGAAGACGGGATCATGCGGATTCGTGATCCGGAGCGCCGGATGCTAGCAAAGGTTAGGCGCTCCCCAAGCCGCCTCTACATTCTCGAGCTACGCATCACCCAGCTAGTGTGTCTGACCATGCGCGCTGGGGAAGAAGCTTGGAGGTGGCACGCTCGTTTCGGCCATCTCAACTTCCCGGTTTTACAGAAGATGGCGCGCGAAGGTATGGTGCGGGGACTGCCAACGGTGGAGCAGGTAGACCAGCTCTGCGAGGCTTGTCTAGCCGGTAAGCATCGACGGTCGCCATTCTTGTCAAAGGCTCTCTACCGCGCAGATCAGCCCCTCGAGCTCGTCCATGGGGATCTCTGCGGCCCGATCTCGCCATCGACACCGAGCAGAAAGAACTACTTCCTGTTGCTCGTCGATGACAACAGCCAGTACATGTGGATCGAGCTCCTTTCTTCCAAGAATCAAGCAGCGTTGGCCATCAAGCTGTTCCAGTCAATGGTGGAGGCGGAGTCCGGGCGGAAGCTGCGCGCATTTCACACGGACCATGGTGGTGAATTCACATCAGCAAAATTCTCCACGCACTGTGCCGAGCAAGGTGTGCGATGGCAACTGATGGCACCATATTCACCCCCAACAGAATGGGGTGGTCGAGCGTAGGAACCAGACGGCAGTAGCTGCCGCAAGGAGCATGCTCAAGTCGAAGAAGCTCCCGGGGAGGTTCTGGGGTAAGGTTGTCAGCACGGCAGTCTACCTCCTAAATAGGTTGCCGATGAGGAGTTTGTCCGGGATGACGCCATTTGAAGCCTGGTACGGGGAGAAGCCTGGGGTCCAACATCAACAAACTTTTGGCTGTATTGTCCATGTCAAGCTCGCCGGGCCGCAGAAGAAGCTCAATGATAGGAATAAGTCGATGATCTTCATCGGCTACGAGCGCGGATCCAAGGCATACCGCGCTTACGATCTGACTACTGATTGTGTCCATGTGACACGGGACGTGGTGTTCGAGGAATCAGCACAATGGAGGTGGGAGCTCCGATGAGTCCGATTCGGCAGACATTGATCCCTTCACAGTGGAGTACGTGTATGTGTACCAGCAGGACGACGAGCTGCCTCTATAGACTCCTCCGGCATCGGTACCTCGCGCCACATCAGCTCCACCAGTGGCTGCCTCTACGCTGCCTGCAGCAATTTCGACTCCAACAGCACCCCAACCGAGGCTGCGACCCCACTTTCTCCCTCACCACTGGAGGAATCGGTGGATCCCTACTTCGACCTTGACGCGGTCCTTGACGCAGACCATGGTGATGCACCCTTGCGGTTCTGATCGATGGACGACGTACTCGGACCATCGACACTGCCAGGTTTGGCACCACAGTCGTTGCTCGTCGAGTAGCTGCTCGCTGTTAGTGCAGATGAGCCAGCCACCTTCGCCGATGCGGAATGACAACCGTGCTGGAGGAAGGCGATGATGAAGGAGTTGCGCGCGATTGAAGTGAACCAGACTTGGGCTCTGGTGGATTTGCCTTCCGGCAGTCATGCCATCGGGCTCAAGTGGGTTTTCAAGGTTAAGCGCGACGAGAAAGGTGCTGTGGTGCGACACAAGGCTCGGCTCATCGTCAAGAGCTACGCTCAATGTCAAGGCATCGACTACAATGAAGTGTTCACGCCGGTAGCAAGAATGGAGGCTGTGCGGCTTCTTGCACTGCTGCGCATGAAGGCTGGGGGTACACCATATGGATGTGAAATCTGCCTTCTTAAATGGTGATCTTCAGAAGGAGATGTTCGTAGAACAGTCGCCGGGCTTAATCAGTGCCGACAACGAATATAAAGTGCTCAAGCTTCGCAAGGCGCTTTATGGTCTTCATCAAGCTCCACGTGCCTGGAACAACAAGCTGGACTCCAGCCTCCTTGCGCTGGGCTTCAGGAGGAGCAGGTCCGAGCTGGCCCTCTACACGCGGAGGAGAGGAGATGAACATCTGGTGCTGGGTGTCTACGTCGACAATCTTGTGATTACCGGCACCAGTAGCTCCGACATCAGACGTTTCAAGCAAGAGATGGAGAGTGTTTTTCGGATGAGTGATCTGGGGATGCTGACCTACTACGTCGGCATTGAGGTCAGGCATCGCCCAGATGGCATTACCATCATCCAAGGTGCCTACGCCACCAAGATTCTGGAGAAGAGCGACATGACAGGATGTAATCCCTGTCAGGTGCCGATGGAGCCGTGCTTGAAGCTCAGCAAGGACAGCAGTAGCCCTCCAGTGGATGCAACAATGTACTGAAGCATCGTGGTAAGTCTTAGGTACTTGGTGCATACTCGTCCTGACCTAGCTTTCTCAGTTGGGTATGTTAGCCGTTTCATGGAAGACCCTCGCGAGGATCATCTTGCTACTGTCAAACACATTCTGCGGTACATTACGGGCACCATGAATTGGGTGCTCCTGTACGCCAGAAAGAAAGGGACCCAGGTAGAGCTAACTGGTTACAGCGACAGTGATCTTTCCGGAGATATTGATAGCCGCAAGAGCACAACTGGGGTGATCTTCTTCCTCACCAAGAGTCCTATTACTTGGCAATCCTCCAAATAGAAGGTGGTAGCACTATCAAGCTATGAAGCTGAGTATATTGCTGCTGCCGCTGGTGCTTGTCAGGTGATTTGGTTAGCTCGTGTCCTTGATGAAATCTCTTGCACCGACGAGAGCAAACCAAAGCTAAAGGTGGACAACAAATCCACCATCTCGCTCATCAAGAACCTAGTGCATCATGACCGGAGCAAACACATCGACATCAAGTTTCATCATGTCCGGGAGTGTGCAGAACAAGGCCTGATCGAAGTTAGTTTCATCAGAGCTAAAGAACAACTGGGTGATATATTGACTAAGCCTCTGAGTCGTATCAAGTTTTTGGAGCCGTGCAATAAAATTGGCTTGGTCGATCTTAAAGAATCCGGCAACACGTCAAGACTTAGGAGGAGATTTGCTGAGTCAAGTCTTGTGTGTGTTTTGAGTTTGTTTAGATGTTAGTTTGTTGCATTTCAGAGTCATGCGCATCATCCCACGATCGCAGTGCTCTTGTAGGACGTCGTGCATAGGAGGCTGTTAAGGCCACATCTGTAAGAAACTCTTTAAATTCAGCAATCAACAGATGAAAAGTTGCGCCGCTTTCGCAACACAAACCTGCTGTTTCTTCCTCTCTCTCTCTCTCTCGTGAGTTCGTCAGGTGTTTCTACAACATTCGTTTCCTGAAAGATTAGTCAAATCTATTTCTCACCGCTGCATTTCGCCGAGGTTCATGCTACCCAGCGGTCAACAATGGTGGTGATAGGCCAGCATGGAATTCGTTCGGATTTAGCCTTTTGGGTTGATCAAGCCCCATCATCGATATTTTCTGAGCCGCTACCGGCAGTGGGAGGTGTCGAGGAGGAAGGTATATGTGTTTGACATTGAGCCTCGTACAGCATACACAATGGCATTCTCCAGTGCTACTGTTGGTGCTGCATCATCCTTTTCTCTAGCGTTGTTTTCCTTGTGAGTACAAGTAGGACGCCCACACACGTAACACCGCACATGATATCATATACACGCACTGATATATCCAATACACACGCTATTACAAAATGAAGCTATTATAAAGTAAAAACCAGAGGTTTTACGGAGCCTAGACATACTCTTTTAACTACTAAACATACTTATGCGTGACAAGGGGCGGAACTAGGGGTGAAAACGGGTCGGATTCGGACGGATATTGCTATTACCATATCCTAACCCATATTTTTTCTCCGGATTCGGTACCAATCGGATTCGGTACCAATCGGATTCGGTGTCGGATCGGTCGGGATTAACCCATTTCGTTTGCACCCCTACTTGTTTGTAAGGAATGCATACAGTGCAGTAAATGGAGTAGGACGCACTGACTTGATGTTACTATTTAATAGCTGATGTGGAAGATTTTATTTTACCATTGCAAAAGAAAATGAAACGTCAAATAGTAGCACTAACCTGAAATCAAACTTGAAGATGTATCGGATTCGGACGGATATTGCTGTTACCATATCCTAACCCATATTTTTTTCTCCGGATTCGGTACTAGTCGGATTCGGTACCAATCGGATTCGGTGCCGGATCGGTCGGGATTAACCCAACCCGTTTTCACCCCTAGGCGGAACCAAGGGTGGCCCCGGATGTCACGGGACACGGGTCCAAAAATTATTTTAACAGACATTAGCACTTTCAGTTCATGTGTGAACTCTCTAAGCTAAACTCAGTGCACCCGATTTTCTTTGAAACCCAATGAAGGAAGCACTAGCAACCTAAATTTCCAGTAGTTAGTAGCAGTTCACGAGAAATCTTCGCTTCCCTTAGTACATGAGGCAACTACAGTAGGCCAAGCCAGCCCTTGAGCCCGCGTAATAGGGAGGACCGCAACAAGCCACGACATCCATTTGATGAACCCGAAGCATGTTACCTCACAACAACCCTCGACGCTTGTTCGCCTTGCATGGTTGCCCAGGAGATATGCACCACATCCACTGCACAACCACACTAAGCTAGGCAACGACCAGTCGCTGGAGAATGCGAGAAATCGGAGCCACTGGCTGCCATCGCCTACCATCTCACCGTGGCATCACCTGGTCCCTATTGCCTCACACCCTCGCCGGCCGAAGGAGCTTAGATTCACCTGATCAGTATGTACTTTGCTCTAAATTTTTCTCAATTATTTCAATTTGTGAGTTAGGATTTTAATGTGATAATTGTTGATTAATTTTTGTCGAATTATAGGGTTAAGACTTAGGTTTTTAATTTTGATTCTTGGAATACCAGCCAACTTGCTGCAAATCAGAGGCAAAGTTGTAGTATTTGATCGCAGTGTCAAGTAAGTAAACCACTGGACATAATTTTCTATTATATTGTTTTTAAACTATTGAGCATACAAATATCTAACTGGTTTTTCAATTAACTGGTGATAATTTCATAAATGGTATATTTATTTGCTATGTGAAGAAATAAGAACTGACGAAAATTACTAATGATGCTATGATTCGTCGCTTTATAAACTTGAAAGAACGTAAATACTAAAAGATAATGTATTAACTTATATTTGATCATTCTACTATTTTTTAATTGAAAACTTTAAATAATTTTGTTCTTTTTAACAGGCCATTAAGATCGAATGATGTATTTTACTAATGCCGATCAACTGTTGTCTGCGATTCCGCCCTTAGTTTCTTCAATTTGCTGCAACTAATCAATATTATCATCGGACTTTTTATTTTTGTAAGTATTTTGATCACTACTTCTTTATCATCATACGCTGTCATCGGTTACATTAAAGTATTGATGCTAAAACTTATCGAACACATTACTATTTAGCACAATTTTGTTTAAAAACTATATGTGTTGTTATACATGAGATGAAGTGGTGAAATCTGATTATTTTTGTTCTAATTCTACTTCCGTGTGCGTACTAGGAGGTACTATTTACTAAACAGTATTCTGTAGCATTTGAGCTGTAGAGAAATGGCATCGATATGGCTAAGGTCGGTGGCTGCCATGAGTAGGCCTGTTCATAGACTTGGAATCTCACAACAAAGTAGAAAACAAAAAACGTGCAGCCCAGAAAAAGGTAGGACTGGGCTTACATTTTTTTTCTTCTCTCGAGAATACAGACCGGGCTTAGATTTCAAAAGCGACTGCGTGGCAGATGGGCATTTAGAAGCCCAGTGGTGGAGGCTCGTGAAGCCGCGTCAGCCCAAACGATCCATCATGTATTCCTGCGTCTCTGCTGCTACGTTTTGCGAAGAGATTGTACGGCCGAATATGGCTATTATAGGTGAATAGGAGCCGTAACATTATGAGATTTTTTAAATCTTTTTTCAAAGAAAAAGAATGACTCCAAATTCTTCACTTCAATAGTTATAAGAAATAATGAAGTTCAGAGAATAATCACCCACACGAAAAGATTCAAATGAAAATATGCGAAATTGATAGTACTGCTACAGTAAAAATTACCATAATTTCGAAATCAAAAGCTGATTGAACTTTTGATCCGATGGTCCAAATATCTTAAAACTTCATTAGGATATTAGAAAGCTATTCCAATCAAATATCGAGAGAATTGTTGCTAAAGTTCTGACTTTTTTCATTTGAGTGAATAGTGCAGCAAAACTGAGCAAAAACGAAAAATCTCGATATGCTCTCGCTCGTAAGTCCTAGATGATCTAGATGACCTTAAATTGGTTCTTACATACCATAGCAAACTAGATCACAGCACGAATTTGATCCAAATCACTTATAAGAGCAAAACCCAAAAAATACCTCTCTTTTGAGAAAACCAAGCAAACTCAGTAATTTTATTTAGATCATGTCTGGATGGATAGGATCTTATGTGCAGGAGATATCTCTACCTCTTACATAACCTTGGCACCAGAAAAGATCAAGAGAAGATAAATCCAAACAAGAAAATCAAGCAAATCAAAAGCACAAAAGGAAATACATAGCACAACTCACTTGGGTAAACTTTGGATGTTCGTATCACTTAGAGATGAATACTTTACAGTCAATCTTGTAGGATAGTAGAGCTCTAAGCCTAAAGCACACATACAAGACTTCAGCATAAGTAAGCCCTAATCCTAATATCTCAAGTCTCAAGTCTTACATGACTCAACTCAACACAAGATTTACATAATAGGGCTCCTCACCTCTCACTTAACCCTAACAACCAACCACTTCTTAGCGGATCACACCACTTATATATGGGAAACCCAGTAACTCACACACAAACGGATTTTATACTCTCACACACTTGCCCGTTTTTTCAAGTGCGACTTTGACAAGGCTCCACAAATTCGATAACACATTTCATCCAAAAAAGGCATGTCCTACATCACTTAGGCCAGCGTCGTGGTTTTGTAAACCGCTACTTCACCTAGTATTGGATAATTTTTTTCAAATTGTCATCCACCGGTCTTCACAAACGATGCGATACTCATGACTTGTTGCCGAGATCGTAAGTCTGCACCGAGGCCATTACCACTTGAAGCACCTAAGTCCCATGGTACACCAATATCACACCATAGTCTGTGATGCTTAATGCTTGTCGCCAAGATCATACGCCTGCTCCGAGAAATATCATCACTTGAAACATGCAAGACCAATTGACACGCCACTTGCATGCATTGCCTACTCACAATTCTTATCTTTCTCCCGTGTTTATCATCTTAAGATGTTGCTCTATCTGGACTTACGTGACATGCTATAGCTTTAGGACTCCTTCGGTAGGCTCAGTTTTGCCATTGACCGTAACAATCATCACAGTACCTACACGCCAAAGAACAAATCAATCAATCCAAACACAAATGATATGCACTTGACTCTTAATTAGCAAACATATATGCATGGACACACCATGACTCATATATACGTAGATTCCCCATGACTTACACTTACAGGAACTCCCATTATGACTAACACTACCAAAACCAACACTCAAAACCAACTCAACACAAGGGCCGGTCTGACCGTGACACCCATGCTAGTCAGACCGACTACAACAAAATAGTGTCATAGAGACAGTTTTTGCTTAGATGCTTTTTTAGGTGTCTTTATGTTAAGAACCATATAGCATATAAAGACGCTTCTTGGGACGTTTTTTGAGTGTCTTTCACTACTAATGCATCTCTAGGATCTTTGACACGATGCATGGGGAGACGCTTTTAGGACGTTTGACAAAACAACTCCACAGAGGATTGCTGAGTCGTTGTGTAAAGCATCCTAGGAGCGTCTCCCTATAGAATGTGTGAAAGACCGTAGAGACGCATTGGTAGTGAAAAACACTCAAAAACGTCTTAAGAAGCATCTTTATATGCTACATAGTTCTTAATGTAAAGACACCCAAAAAAGCGTCTAAAGAAAAACGTCTCTATGAGACCATTTTGTTGTAGGTCAAATCGTCTTGCTAAAGCCGGTTAGACCATTGTACTCTGGTCGTATCGCAATTCTAAAACTGGTACTACCGCACCAAGTCTCAGCCCAAAATCTCTAAAAAGATCTTCTCTGAAAAATGACTACCAGCAACCACAGACCGGTACTACCACTTTGGTTGGTCATACTATGATACCAGCGCTAGTATTACCGCTTCGGTCGGTCATATTGTGCCACCGTATCGGTATAACTGCCAGCTTCAGACAGCAGCAACTCAAAATACACATACTTAAAATCAAAATTAAGCATTAAAAATAAGACACAGGCATAAGAGCAAGTATTATAAGAGCAAGTCTTATAATACAGCCTTTAGCTGGCTGTATGGATACTTACAGCTCACTTATCAGCCTACTCATATAGTAGTTACAGCCAGCTGAAGGCTGTATGACCTACCCCTTCCTCTCACAAAGTTTCTTGGTTCTTGTGCTTCAGCTGGCTGTAAGCTTACAGCCCACCTCTCTTCTCTCTCCTCCTCTCTCTCTTCCACCTCAGCATACAGCCAGCTTACAACCTCTTATAATACTTGCTCTAACAAGTACTGATACGAGACAACACATAGATCTGACGGAGTACTGAGCAGCAGCGTCGCGCGTGCCTTGTCTGCATCAACCGAGGCGCACGCGTGTACCACTGCACAGTGCGCAGCACCCACGTAGCGCATACAGAGCTAGGCGTGAGCGCGCACGCGCGGCCGCGGCCGGCAGGATCGATCGATCGATCGAATAGCCCGTGTACATCTGCTGTCTCGTCGATCTGAGCTCGTAGCTTTTTCTTTCTTTCTTTTCTTCCTTTCTTTCAGCACGCACGCATGCGCGGAGGCATGGCTGCTTCCGCTTCCTGCCGGCTTTGTCGCCGTCGTAGTGACAGTCGGAGTAGACGAGATGCCCCCCACCTCCACCTGCACGCCGCTGCATGCATGCAGATCGGGCGCACGGAGGGACAGGCACCCGCTCTGACCGCTGCCTTGTCCACCCCAACCCCAAGCCTTCTTCGCTCACCACGGCACTGCAGTTTCTTTCTCCTCCCTTCTCTCTCTAGTTTTTACAGAGAACATATATTATAGCATGTGCATGCTCCGGCTTCTTTCTCGGTGCTGAGGTGCCAACCTCCGTCCATCGCCTCCTCGCACAGTACTGCTCACCACCGTGTGCAGTGTCCTCCCTGGGTGAGTTGATAGGAACACTAGCTAGTACTGGATAAAGATGTAGTATCACGTCGGGCATATTGTTCGATTCTATTCTGACTAGCACGGTAGCTTGCTTCATCTGCTTTTTGCACGTTACGCTCCCATCTTTCTACCTTAAAATCTAGTAGGGGCCGGCGCGGCTAGATTTATTTCTAAATTTTAGTATCAAATGATATAAATTTAGATATTTAATAATATATTTATGTATCTGGTAGGTTATTTAAAATTTTAAGATATCATAAATATTAAAAATAACAATAGAAGCTTAAAAAAATATAACTTGAGAAATATAATTGAATTATAAATTTAATGGAAGAAAATCATTGAGCATACTAAGTTGTTAAGGTTCATAAAAACATAAGCATTCTCCATTATGCATAGATCATGTAGCTGTATGCCTATATTCTTCCTTTATTAGTTACTCTTTTTCGAAAATATATGTATGTACATGTACATCTATTTAATCCCACAACAATACATTAATTATATGTGTAGCAAATTATCTCATTAGTTCATATAGTATTAAAGTATATTGCTCTCACACACACCGATGCACCTTAGATGACCTATCTTAAACTTATAATCTCTTACACATGGCTATCCTATCGAACTATGTATCTTCTATCACTTCTCACCACTACAATTTTCTATTTCAACATCCAACAGTATGCCAAATTCTTGATAGATCCCACTTAGCTGTTACCTATTGCAATACAAACTCTTCACTGTTACCTTGTTTCAACACAATACTCCACCACATATTTATCTTTTACTTTTCTTCAACTATTGCTTAATGCTAATTGTTGCAACATCAAACATTCATACACGTGCAACCATCGTTGATCCCTGCCAAGGACACCTGTCACGGTGTCTCAGGTGGCCCTAAGACTATTCCCTATGGCTACTCCATCTCTGCTTCTGTACGCCTATGCTTCTATTTTTACATATGCATGCATGATGCTATATGTGCTCAATGTCCCTCTTCTCCCATATCGACCGCTCCTCTTTTTTGATATTTGCCACCTCAACGTTATGGTTTCCTCACTAACCTTAGTGATTTTGCATTTTCACTGATGCCAGCATGTTTAGTTTAGTCGCTGTCTAACGATGTGAAGAATCTTCTCATCATCGTCGGTGACGTTGTCCCTCTCACCAGTGATAGCATGCTTCTAACTACTTGATGGCCCCATATCGTTATAGTCAATCTTTAATGCAAAAGCTTCATCTCCTCTCTACCAAGCTTCCCCATTATCAAGCTTATTTAGACAATGACTTCTTCAACAATACTAATGTTGACCACTCATCATCCCTAGCCCTTGGTTCCTTTGACTCTGACCTCTCTCTTCAACAACTTCAACGAGTAGTACGATATTGTCTTTGTCGAACGACTAAGGTGGGCAGCACAACAATGTCCTATATCCCCTACCATCATCCCGTCTCGTCGCTTCCTAGTGGGTTAATGAATTCATGTTGGATAAATCGACGCAAATGCACTCTTTTGTGGTCTAATACGATACTATTCATGCTATCCTTATTATAACTTTTATTTTCCTTGAAAATTTCATTAGATGTCGTACGCAAATCAAATTGCTAATTTTATTTAATTCATTTCAAGCTTTAGTAATCTTGGGATTTTACTTTGCAATTATCTGGAAATCAAATTGAATTGTTTTTTCTTTTTTACTTCAACTTTCAATTATTTTTTGTTGAAGTTTGTATACAAATCCAATTGCTAATTTTTGTTTATTTTTTATTCATAATTAAAGTTATTTAGGGATTTTACTTTGCAATTTGTATGAAAACAAATTGCTAATTTCATTCTTTTCCTTCACAATTTCAACTATTTATGGATATTTGTTTAACTTTTATCCAAAATTATATTTATTTAGGTATTTTACTTTGAAATTTTTACGAAAAATAAATTGCTAATTTTATTTAATTTACTCTAAATTTTAGTTATTTATGGATTTACTTAAAAATTGTATGGAAATTAAACTTCAAATTTTATATTTTTATATTTTGGTTTTAAAACTTTTTTGGTTGGAATTCCTATGCAAATCCAACTACTAAATTTTAATCAAATTTTTAATTTTATTTAATTTATTCTAAATTTTAGTTATTTAAGGATTTTCCTTCGGAATTGTACAGAAATTAAATTGTAAAAGAAATTCTATTTCAGATTTCACTTTTTTTTGGATGGAGTTCATATGGAAATCCACTTGCAATTTTTAATTTTTATTCTGATTTACAATTACTTATGAATTTTACTTTGGAATTCATATTGAAATCAAATTACTTATTTTATTTTATTTTTATTCTGAAGTTTAGTTATTTTTATTGGAATTCATATACAAATCCAATTATTAAATTTTTTGGTTGGAATTCTTACGCAAATACAACTGCTAATTTTTATTTAAATTGCTAATTTTATTTAATTTTTTATTGAATTTTAGTTATTTAAGGATTTTGTTTCGAAATTGTATGGAAATTAAATTGGAAATTGTGTTTTTATTTTATATTTCATTTTTTGGTTGGAATTCATGCGCAAATTCAATTGCTAATTCTATTTAATTGTTATTCTGATTTACAATTATTTAGATGTTTACTGTGGAATTCATATCAAAATCATATTACTTATTTTTATTTTATTTTATTTCGAATTTTATTTTTTGTTGGAATTTATATACAAATACAATTGTTAATTTTTGTTTAATTTTTATTCTAAATTATTTTATTTAGAAATTTTACTTAGGAATTCGTATGGAAATCAAGTTGCTATTTTTATTTATTTTTATTCTAAATTTCAGTTGTTATTATATTGTGCTTGACATGACTTTTTATTTTAATGTAGACTGTTATAATTTAGACCTACAACAATCAACGATGTGGATCTTTTTCTTTATCCTCCGATTAGTGTGGAGTCTACCATGTGAAAGCGAACGTAGTGTCTCCTTTTGTCGTTGGTTTAAAAATATAACAGATTATAATTTCTCCTAACAAATAAATAGGACATAGTTTCTTCATCGTTTCTTCTAAGCAGCTTATCGAGACGTCCTTTTTAAAGTAGGTTATCAATTTACTAACATTCGATCTATTCATACAAACGCTAACACTAAAACAAAAAAACTATCCTATGCAGTCGAAAAAAACCCACACGCGCACCGGTTGCTAAAAAGCTACAGGAAACCCTGTACACAGCAAATCATACACGTACCTCTACTGATTGACTACACAATAGGTAATCGCCAATCAGTGTTGCCTACGGAACAAGTTGATATATGGCTAGATAAACAATGCGGATGGTGGAGCAGATGATGGAAGCCGGATCCAAGGCCCCGTTCTTTGACCGTTGGGTCAAAACTGCGCTCGAAAGATTTTGATTTTTGAACAGTATCGGACCCACTTGTCAGCCAACGCTCTCTCCTATCATCTTGTGTGCATGTACGCGTAGCAGTAGAATGCTCTCGTCTCGTGTTTGGTTGGCGGATGAGCTGATGTAGGCTGCATGCGCGTGGCCAGGCTGAGGAGCTTCACTCCTCAGCAGCGTTCTTTCTCAGTTTGGCTTCAGTTATTTTTTTGTATCCGCTCGTGCAGGCTCTCCCCTCTCCGTAGCCAACTAAACACCATCTCTCTGTATACGCAGGTACGAGCCACCCCACATGCAGGCAACCAAACGCGTCCATATTGCAGCATGTGCATGCTCCGACTCTCTTTCTCGGTGGTGAGGTGCCAACCTCCGTCCATCGCCTCCTCGCACAGTACTGCTCACCACCGTGTGCAGTGTCCTTCCTAGGTGAGATGATAGGAACACTAGCTAGCACTGGATAAAGATGTAGCATCACGTCGGGCATTGTGTTCGATTCTATCCTGACCAGCACGGTAGCATGTTGTTTCATCTGCTTTTCGCACGTTACGCTCCCATCTTTCTACCTTATGGTGGTGGTGGTGATCGGTTCGGCTGAAAGGCTTATGGCTTATGGCTGAAAACACTGTAGTTGGCTGAGGCTTATTTACTATAATTAAATTTTAAAAAAATTAAAAATAGAAAAAACATATTAGCCCATCACGTATAATGTAAACAAATACGAGGAAAAAAAGAACCGGTAAAAAAACTCAAAAAAAGTTAAAAGTTCAGAAAAAGACGAAATTTATAAATAGTGCAAAAATAAGCTGAAGCTAGAAGCTGAAGCCATATTGATCAGGGCCGGCTTTTCTCTCACAAACAAATAAGATAATTTCTTGATCCGTATCAGTTGCTAAAAAGCTACAGAAAGCACTGCATATAACAAATCATACACGCACCTCTACTTGGTTGACTACACAACAGGCAATCAGTGTTGCCTACGGAACAAGATGATCTACGACTAGATAAACAATGCGGACGATGGAGCTGATGATGGAAGCCCGGATCCAAGGCCCCATCTTTTGACTGCTGGGTCAAAACTGTGCGCCTAGCCATTGGAGAGAGCCCGAATGATCTTGATCTTCCAACAGTATCGGACCCACTTGTCAGCCACCGCTCTGTCCTAGCATCTCGTCTGTATGTACGCGTAGCAGCAGAATGCTCTCCTCTCCTCTCGTGTCATGTCAGTAAGTATACTTGCTCCATTACAGGGGGCCTGTAGTGTATGAAACAGGGGTCTTAAGCCACTTTAAGCAGGTCATAAGTAAAAAAGACTTAAGGCTGGTCCTTAAGTTAAAGATCTGGCCACAAGCATTAAAATACATTTTTTCTTTATCTGCCAAGTGGGACCATCTTAAGGCCCATTGGGTTATATACACTATGAAGTCGATCTTAAAGTTTAGATGGAACCCACCTTAAGACCTCTTGAGTTATATACACTACAGATACCCTTAGGCCCTGTTTGGAATGCGGGAATTTTTCCCGATTCCTGCGGGAATTGAACTGTTTCCTGCAAAATTCCTGCAAAATTCCTGTGAAATTCCTCTGTTCCAAACAGGCCTAGTCTCGTTTCCTAGCAAGTCTAAGCAAAAGCAAAGGAGAGGTCTTAGCTTTGACCGGCTACTGGTTGTACTATTGAGAAAGGTCATCATGCCTGGGGCTGGGTGATGGATGCGAGGAGTGGAGTGAGCTGGAAGCATCGTGCGTGTGCGCGCCCGCGAAGTTCCGATCTGTTTACCTCGGAGAACGTGCTCCGGTCGCCTCTAGCTTGCGTCGCCCGGCTCATGGCGCTCCATTTCGGCCCTGGTCAAACACCGGCTCCTAGCTCATATCTCAGATCAAATCACGCATCACATGATGCAATCCATGTATCTCCTGCGATTTTTCTCGCATCCTATCTAGGCTCCCTTCTTTAGTATCTTAGGTTTTGACTTTTGGTTTTCGCTTTTAACTTCTTTAAAAAGTTGAAATAAGTGAAATGATTTCTTAAAGCGAATTCTTCAAAACAGTTTATCGAGCGTAAAACAATGTATGTCGTCCACGTTAATATCTTCGTTATTCACTGCAATCTCAATAAGTATAGGTGAAAGTTATCCACCTAGCCTAAAACAACAGAGTTGTGCCAGTATTGCTATCAACTCCTAACATTGGTACATTAGTTGAATAGAATCACCTAGCAACGATACCTGAGATCACGCACGCAATGCATAGAGGGATATTCGAATCCTTGGCCGGGTATTTTTTCCATATAGTTTTTTAAATAAATAAATAAAATAGTTTTTTGTCACTTTTTTTAAAACAACTTATTAGTTTTCTACGATCAGAAAAAACCATGATCCACAAGGAAAAAACCCACCCTCACTCTTTCCGTTTGGAATACTGACAGAAGAAGATGAGGATAACACATCGCCACATCGGTGATTCGATTTTTTATGCCTAACATGAGCATTTCTGACCTGTTTGTACCTGCTGCCACTTCCAGGCTAGAGTGATGTAAGCTTAAGTGATGCTCACTTTAAAGAATGCCTCACGATTGTTTATTATAGTTAATTTATTTTTACCTATAACTGATTATGACTTATCTAGTGTAATTAAAATTAAAAATTTTAAAAATAAAAATAGGCTAGCCAATAATATAACAAAGACAGAAAAACTAAAAAAATCAAAAATCTGGGAAAAAAACTAAATTAAGAAATAGTAAATTAAAAACGAGAAGCCTTAAAAAAAAGCCAAAACGAGCTCAGTAGATCCGTATTCGTATTCCCTGATGACCTCAGTAATTAAGCAGGGAGATCGTGTAATTAAGCCGTCTGTTTGATGAACTGGATGTCTGGGATGAAAGTGTGATTGGTGATCAAGATCAAATGGTGAAGACAAGAGTCGAACAAAAAGTTTGGGCGCGGTCTGACTGCGTGAGTGGTGGACCGCTCCTAACGAACACAGCAATGTTCATGTCCACTGAATCTGTAATGTTCATGTCTTGTCGTTAGTCTCCGCCAAGAAACGATGGTGTTCCACCGTCATCTTCCACTTCATGAGTGTGTGCGAGGAAACATCTGTCAATCGAATCTGAAAAAAACAGTTTGTAAATCCGTGTGCGCACACAAGAAATGCGAGATTCCTGTGGTATAACCCATCTAAACAAAAAGGAAAAATAAGAGAAAAATAAGAGAAAAAAAGAGGTAGAGAAATAGTATCTGCCTGCAACCTTGCTCGATCAGTACGAACAGTCGAACACCATGTACAAATTAACACCAAAATTTTTTTTCTGTAATTACAAATGAGGACGCGGCGGCGGCGGCTGCGTCATCGGCTAAACCCACATCTTAATTACCCTCCCGGAGACTAATCAATCATACCTAGCTAGCTAGCCGGAGCACGCCACCGCGCTGCCATTGCCGCAGACGAGCGTTGTGGTGGTCGTCTCCCGCCGCCTCCGGCTCCCGAGCCTCCCGAGGAACGGCAAGCCCCTCCCTTTCCTCCTCTCGCCGCCGGCGGCGGCGACCACTTCTTGGATGGTCGCGAGCTTGGGCGCCCACCGCCGCGCCTTGCCGTACCCGACCAGCTCCTCGTACTCCTTCTCCAGCTTCTCGTCCCCGCGCAGCACGGCCGGCTTCTTGGCATCGCCGTCGGCGACTTCCTTGGCGGCGTCGTTTTCGTCGACGAGGAAGTCGTCGGAGAACATGATCTGGAGGGTGCCGGAGGCGGTGCGGAGGAGCTCAAATGGGCGGTGGCAGCCGCCCTTCTTGCCGGATGAGGCGGAGAGGAGGAAGAGGGAGGAGGCGAGGGAGACGAAGGAGAGGACGGAGTGGAAGAGGTGGGCGGGGAGGAGGAAGTAGGCGTGCCCCGGCTGCAGCTCCTCGGCGGGGGCCACGGCCGGGATCTTCTCCCCGATGAGCAGCGCGTCGGAGCGGCAGACCAGGTGCCGCGGGTGCTGCTGCATCAGCTCCCGCGCCGTCACCGGCCGCCTGTACGTCCGCACCCGCCCGTCGCACCCTACCAGCCTCACAGCCGCCGCCCGCTGACGCCGCTTCTCCTCCGCCTCCCGCGGCGGCGAGGGGCACGGGGACGGCGGCTGCGGGAAGCGAGAGGGCGCAGGGGAGTGCAGCGCCACGAGGGACTTCCACAGCCTCATGGCCGCGGCGTCTGCGTCGGTGCCTCGGTGGTGCGATGCGAGGTGGAGGAGTGAGGAGGTGGGTGGGGTGGGGAGGTGGTATAAGAGAGAAGGTGGGGCGGGGCCCACGTGAGGGGTGGCAGGTTTGACGGTTTGACCGGCAGTTTTTTAGGGGGGTTCCGTTTGGATCTAGCCACGCGCCGCTTGGCTTCGCGTGAGTGGGGCCCGGGGAGCAGGTGGACACGTGCGAGATGGACCGGACTCGGGTCGCCGGCGCGGCTCGGGCGCATGCACGCATGGGGAGCGAAGAGAGGTGGAGAAACGGACGATCGCTTCGGGACTAGTATTACTGCTGGTACGACCGTAGATCAGCCCAAGTGCTCGCTGTGGATTGCAAATATCCGTACTGCAATCTCTTCGATGACCGGGTCTACGTAGGGCTTACAAAAAGTTCGAGACCCACGCATTACTCTGGTCCAACTCGTTCTAGATTTAATTTGAGCTCTATTTAAACTTTAAACAAGTTGAACTTGAGCTTGATTTTGAGCTCTGGAGCTTTATTGAGCCGAGTTTGAATAATTCATGAGCCTCGATTCGAACTTAAATAGTGATACGTATTAAATCTTACCAAGCTTCTTCGAGACGAACTCGAGCTCGTTTTCCTTATTGTTAAAAATTAGTATATGTTTGAATTATTTTGACTGTTATCGAGTATACTCGAGCTTAGCTCGAGCTCAAACTTTTCTATTATTGTTGAAAATTAGTAGATAATAAATTATTTTAATTATTATCGAGCTTCAACGAGCCGAGCTCGAACCTACTCGAGCTTAGGCCGAACCGAACTCAAACCCAGATCCAACCTCGGACCCCCAACTCGAGCTCGGCTCGAGTTTCTACCGAGCTCAAGCCTGTAAGTGCAGGCTCGCTGTAAGTTCAATCTCCACTAAGTTAGTTTTGGTGATAACGACAAATATAATTATAAGATTAAAATATTTATTGATTATGATATTGCTTAGTTTCATTTAGATGAAAAGGTGAAAAACATAAGGGCTATGCATTCGATATCACATTTATATCTTATTGCATTTCTCATATCCGAAATATAAAATGAATTTCACCAAATAAGTTAAAATTGAATATGTGTACATGCTTTCACAATACATTCTTGTATGCACACATTTAGGGGGAGTTCACTCTTTATTTTGTGGTTTCATAGTATTGATCCATATTCCATTTCTGCGTATTAAGGATCTTTACTTTAAAACATATCCCTTGAATATGTATAGCGTGTGTAGTTCATATATACTCATAATCGGGTTGTCATCTAGTTCTTCCATTATGTGTTAATGGTTGGATGATTAATGATAATCGGATAAGTAAGATTTGCTTTAAAAACTTATCTTAGAGTATACAAGAGTTGTGTACATGTTGTATACTCGCAAATGAATTTTTATCTCATTATTTGTTGAGATTATCGTGAATTACCAAAAAGAGAATATTGTAAAATATAGCACCTCTATTATGAGTTAATGGTGAAGTTTGGTAATTAATGATACTTATTTTGTGGACTAACATTTTTTATGCATTAGATGAATAAATTAGGTTCCACAAATAAGGAAGACTTGGGATGACTTCATGTGTTAAAGATCATCAAGTCAAGTAGTGAATGCATCGTGAGTTTATGCATATCTAGAGGAGATGATCATGTGTTGATCATTGTCAGACCCCAGATTTTACCATCCGGAATCCACTGTGATTTTACTGCACTATTCCCTGGATCAGTAGATAGTGCTCACAGTTACAGCAATGAATATCAACATACATATCATGCGGAAGCGTAAATATGGTAATAGACTTACTCATGGGCCGATTAGACCAAAATCAATAAATTGCAGCAGCGGAAGAACGAGCACACAGGTGGGACCTTCAGGACATGCCCACAGGCAGCCAACTGGAGGTTCGCGACCTAGCCCTTGATATCTTCATCTTTTCTGCCAGCTTGTCCAATCTTGTTGCTGAGGCGAGGTGATTTGATTCCTGATTCTGAATTTTGTCGCAAAAGCGAGTGTGAGCACTCCAACCCCGTGCTCCGCGAGCCAATGCACAGAATGCAAATAAATAGTATGCATGGCTTAACAAGGGAGAGGCTCGGGTTATTTTATTTGCCAAAAATCACTTTTAGTAACATTGTTATTATTTAATCATAGTGTTATTGTTACTACCTATACTCCACCTAGCGACTACCATAATCGACTTAATCCAGCAAAATACACTTTCTTTATTGATTGCTGTCTAAGGCTCCAAACAGCGATGACATCATTTAATCAGTCCACCGATCATGCTCTATCCATATTGAATGCTATCTATGACTCTAAACAGCGATTATCATCAATTATGCAATCCACCAATCATACTTTCATTGCTGCCTAAATCCCCACATAGCGAGTATCATAACTTATATAATCCACTGATCAATTACCGCCTATAACTCCAAACAGCTAGCGACATCATTTATCTAATATCATTTATTTATTCCACCAGTATCCTTTGCATTCTAAATTCTTAACAATCCTTTCGTTATTGATCCACAACCATAATTCTTCAATAATCAATCTTGAATTTTCCATTATCTATCCCTAACTAATTCATGAGTATACATCCACCAAGAATATCATTGACCAAGTATACGATTCACTAGTTTATTTCCACCAAGTATATTATTGATTAGGTCTACGATTCACCAGTATTCATCCACCAGGACTTGTTCAAATCCTATTAATCCCAATATTGTCAACATCTCCCAAGAATTTATATCAAATATCAATGTTGTAATCCAACCGATACCCTTGCACTTTCTAATACTCCAAAGATCATATAAATCATCTATGTAGTCTAGATATCCATTTGGGCTCAGTTCTCCCAGAATCCACACTATCGTTTTCTTTTTATAATCGACATGAGTCCACCAATATATTTATGTCTTTACCACAAACTTCCATCTTCATTACTCCCGACTCTACTTATTTCCTCATATATTTTACTTTGCGAGAAGAGAAAACATTTTACTTTTGCAATATGATACATAAAAATTTCCTGAGACCTAGCAGTTTTGAACAAAAACATAATGTTCAAGAAAATGCAATAACAATAGCGATCCAGATTCATCCACCGTTACATGGCATCCGCACCATATAGCATCTTTCAGCGTTATAGCCGCTTAACTTACCACTGGGACGACACACATGACAATTCAAATCAGGGCTTTCCACTGCCCTCCACTTTTTCCATTTCCACCCATTAAGTTTTTGAAATAGAACTATATCTAGTTAAGTTCCCATGTCTGCCCATGACCGTGGGCACGGCTATTCGAATAGTTTTAGACTCTGCAGAGTTTGCACACTTTACCCACAAGAGATAAATCCACTTGTTGCCCCACATGATTCCTTAGCTATGCGGTTGAGTAGACTATCACATGACATTTACAATGCATTTTTCCTAGCAGAGTTACGTCCGCTAAGGTTTCCACTTCCTTCGGGGTACGACCACCCTTCCAGAAGCCCCCTCTTGCGCCGTCACGTCGGAGGATGTGGCCATCCTCTACCCGCCCGTGGTCATACCGGCGCAACTCTTGCTAAGTCGATGCAAATTAGTTAACCCTGCCTACACTTTGCCAGCTTGCGGTTGTTCTTGTTATACACGGGGTGACATGACAAGATTCGGTCCTTAGGGTTACCCGGATGGTTCTACCATATTTCACCTTTTGTGCAATCACTGCACCACATACCAGCCCTCAAACAATCCATCCAGGTATTTAAGCAAGTTAGGGATTTTGGAAACATAAAATAATCATAGCCAACATATACCAGTCATTACCACCATGACTGCCCAACCAAATTTTCTCATGATTAAAGTGATGCTTGGGCGTTCTCGCGCCCATGAATACCTATGCGATACTAAGCATGGCATATAAATTACTGACTTATTTTCGAAAGGTTACTATAATAATTTTGCTAGGGCGACAAGGTTCACACATTCAGATATTCCAAAGGAGGTGTAATATTATTTAAGGCAAACAATGGGCATATATCTAGAATCATAAATTAACATGTATTTGCATATAAAGTAACATCATGCAATTTGATAATTTAAACAAAAATAGTTTGCAGAAAATGTAGGTTCAACATGATCAAAGTATTGACTCGCATGGTTCACGGGGATCTTGATCTTGGTCTTCTGAAGCTTCTAAGCTGGCTGCCTCAACCTCCTCTTCTTGAGCCTCGTATGCTATTTAATCGTGCGAAATACCCAAATAAAAGAAAATCAACCAATCACTCAAAATATCACTAGAAATTCAAATTAACTTCAAAAATCATGGTTCTGGTTAATTTGGAGTTAAAATGAATAAGTTATGCCCATTTGAAAATCTCAGTTCTGTGAAATGCCAGAAAATAAAAAATTCTGACACGTGGGTCCCACTGGAGTTTTTAATTCATTTTCTTTTTATTTTATTTCCTTAAATACTGTGTCTCTGACATGTGGGACGGCTACTGTTCTGTGGGGTCCGCATGTCAGTGTGCCATTGTCTGGTGGGGCCCAATGGTCAGCGGCCGCTCGGCCTAACCCCCACTGACAGGTGGAGCCCACCTGTCAGGTGGAAATAAAAGAAAGTTCGACCTCGGCGCGCTGCGGAGCCGGGGGCTCGAACGCGCGCGGCCGAGGGAATAGGGGGGAAGGGACGAGCGCTGCTACCAAGTGGCCATCACGGTGTCTCTTACCCTATAAGGGTAATAATACCTTTTGAGGTAGCTCGCTGAGGGGGCCGGGCAGAGGGAGTCGGGGACGGTGGTGAGGGCACGGTGCCGGCAGCGAGGTACGGTCGGGGAGGTCCGGGGAAGGGGAAAAATGCGTTCCTCGAGCTACGGTGAAGACGATGACGTAGTCGCCCGGGGCCGAGGAGGTCCGGAGATGGGTCGGCGTCGAGCGGCAGCGGCGGCTCGGGGAAGCTCTCGGCGACGGCGAACCACAGGCGATGGGGAGCTCGGACGAAGGTCGGGGAAGCTTTGCGACGAGTCGTAGATGGCGCGAGTGAACGGAATCAGGTTCTGGTGGCTCGGTTTGGCGGATCGGTGATCGCCGGAGTTGGGGAAGGAAGTAGGCTCGCCGGCGATTTAGGGGCTCTCGGTTCAATTGCTTTCGAGGAAAGGGAGTGTGCAGTGTGGGCAGTCGAACGGAGGCCTCAGTGCCCTTTATAGCCGGCCGAATGGGCTGGCAACGGGCGGCGGCTGTTTGTTCACTTCGGGACAGGCAACGGTGTCAGGCGGCGATGGCAACAGGGCAGCTGCGAGCATCCTGGCGCTCGACCACCCTTTCCCGCGCTGCAGCTTTGCTCCGCACGCGTGCTGGGGCGGCAGGTAGCTCGCACCACGTGGCCAAGCCTTGCGACCGGGCGGAGGAAAAACCACGGGCGGTGGCGCCGTACCAGGGGAGGAGGCGGCGAAACCAGGGGCGGAGGCGGCCTCGCAGGCTTTTCCACCGGGCGACGGGACGGCTCAGCAGGGCAACTCCGTTGCATGGTTGCCACGGGGACGCTCGGCGCAGGAGCTGAGCAGAAGCATGATGGCGCAGGGGCACGCGGGCGAAGGAGGAAGAAGAAAGAGAGCCTGGCGCGGGAGGGCCACCGGCCAGAGGGAGAGCAGTCGGGCGAAGCCGGGCCCGCTGGCAGCGGCGGGTGGAAACGCGGGCGGGGAGGGCCCGCGGTCAGGGAGACGCGTGCGGGCGGGGTCCGTCCGCCAGTGAGCGCTTGCGCGCTGCGCGCGGGGGCTGGGCCGGCGGGGAATTGGGCCGCACGGCCGAAGAAGGGATGGGGTTGGGCTGGTTTTGGCCGGCCTAACTCCATCCATTTCATTTTTTTGTTACTTTTGGGTTCACTCTTTGCACATATCTTGGTATAAAATCCAGATTTATTTTTTCCTCCCCCAACTTTTCTGGATCATCTTTTCAGATTCTTAATTACAATTTGAATTTACCTTCTTAATTGTATATTTTCTTTTTATTTCAAATTTTGGGAACCTCAACCAAAAATCTGGAAGAACACCATGAAATTCAAATCCAAAATAAAATAAAATAAAATATATTACTAAGAGCTCCATATTTACAAGGTCAAAATTTCTGGGATGTTACAATCATCAAGTCAAGTAAAGACCCATCATGTGTTGATGAAGGTTAAGTGAAGAATGCATCATGTGTTATGCATGTAAAGACGATGACCCGAACTTGAAGTGTAGATGTGAGTCATCAAGCTTCAGGGGATGCGAAAGACAAATGTATAACTAGTTAGTTAGGCCTAAAGATGTGTTTCTAGTCTTTTTACCGGTCTTGGTGTTTGGTTGGAAGACCGGATTACTAGTATAGGTTGTCGTACTATTAAGATGGGTCATATCTAGTAGTTGAATCTTATCATGTATTGATAGCTCAACCTCACCTCTTCTAGCTCTCCTTGGCATGGGTTTGTATTTGTGAATGTGTTTTGCAAATAGTTGAAGATCATGTGTTGAATCCTTGTAACATGGGACTATACATTGCGAATGTGTTTTGCAAGTGTTTGAAGTCCATATTTCCATTCTTAGTAGTATGAGGTTTATATTTGCAAATATATTTTGCAAATAGTTGAAACTTATATATAATCCTTGTGTCATGATTCTAAAAGTGTGCAAATATATTTTTGCAACTTGTTGGGAATCATAGATAATCCTTATGTGCATGATACTCTAGTTTGCAAATGTGTTTTGTAAAATCTGTTGAAGTATATGCACCTCTCAGGGAAATCAGAACTACCATAGTGTATTATGGCGTACTACCGCTAGTCGAAACTATCGGTGTTGTAATCATGGAACTACCGCGTTTGTTGGTGGTCAGAAGATCTGTGTAGTCAAGAACCATTGTGGTCGAACTAATATGGTCGAAGGCTTGTGTGCTCAAAGATCAATATGGTCGGGAACCAGAATGGTCGAAGCCGACGTAGTTGAACCAACAAAGTCGAAGATCGACATGGTCGATGGCCTGTGTGGTCGAAACCAACCTAGTCAGAACTGATATGGTTGAGATCTGTGTGATTGAAACCAGTGTAGTAGAAACTGACGTAGTTGAGATCTGTGTGATCGAAGACTAGTAAGATCGAACCAAGACGGTTGGATCCGACGAGGTCAAGATCTATGTGATCGAAACCAGCATGATCGAAACCTACGTGGTCGAGATCTGTGTGATCGAACCAAGACGGGCGGAGACACCGTGGTTGAGTTTAAGGTTCCGCACGAGTATTGCGGTACTTCCGATGATCAATAATACCGAACTTTACATGACGAAACTGTCAGATTTGCCTGCAACGGCTAGTTTTCTGCCATTGCAGAGGGAAGCGGAAGTACCAGTCGTTTGCCTACGGTACTTCCGAAAATCCCATTTTTTTGTTCCAACGGCTAGTTTCAAGGTGTGGGGTATATATACCCCCTTTTGGCTGGTTGGAGACAAGAATGCTTCACTCCATTTCGCTCTCTTGAGCTAGTGTAAGTCCTCTCAATTGTGCATGTGTTGCACTTTATGAGTAAGGAAAAATGCTCTAGATTGCAAGTGTTGCATCTAGAGGTGGATTGTGTATCCACTTGAGCGGTGTGCATTCATTGCACGTGGTAACAGTCAAGCGAGTGGCTTGACTTATTACTCTTGGAGTTTGCCGACTCCTAGACGGTGTTGGAGGCGTCGTGCGCAATGATCTTCTTAAAGAAGGTTGTGAGAAGACCCGGCAAAATTGTGAAGGTTGGAACTCACCTACCCGGAGCGGGAAAGAGCTACAGGTTAATTCGTCGAGCCAGTCCAATTCATTTGGGCTAACCTCAGCGTGGACTAGGGGAGACCGGCAACTCTCTGAACACCATGGTAAAAAGTAACCGTGTCAATTATGGTTTGTTTTCTTGTGCTCAATTTACATTCAAGCAATTCTATATTCGTAGAATTAAATTGATTGCTTATTATTCTAGGATTGGAAACTTTGACATAGGCTTATCTTATTGGTATACTTAGGTGAACTCGGTTGTTTTAGGCGTTATTTGTGCTAAACCTTTTGACTTAAACTTCTACATTATTTGTTTGGTTTAGTCAAACAGAAATTGATAATTAATTAGAGAAGATTTTTAGATTGCCTATTCACCCCCTCTAGTCGGCCTCCTCAATCTAACACTCACTCATGCTCGGCTCATTTATAACCCTAGGTCTATGCTTTACTCTTCAACATGACTTGTATTAATCTAAGAGTATATAAAAGGGTGAGTAATATTTATATATTATTTATTATAGCACTTTACTAAGCATTTGGACATATGATGGGAGCTAGCGTTTGGATGAATGATGAGAGCATTCTTATCGTACGGTAAACAATTTTATACAATATTTGTAACATTTTTTGCACACATACACAACATTACGAAATTTAAATGGCAACATTAAAAAAGAATTTAAAAATTACCATTTTATCAACAAACCTTGAGCAATAGTTGATATCTTATACATTATAAAACCTTGATATGTTTGAAAAGTGATGTAGAAATCCTAAAATAATTGAATTTAATTTTTTAAAAAAGAAGTTATATTGCTGCGAGACCTCCACCCCGATGGCTCATTTTATGCAAAAAAAATCGAGTATATCCCACTAAATCATCCATCCTCGATACCCCCACCTTCTATTTTTGTGCCAATTTCATCTAATTAAAAGCCTCCATGACGTAACAAAAATCATCACAAGTGCAACAAAGATTATGGTAGCGTGCAAAAAAATTTCATCCAGCTACAACAAAAATCCACGGCAAAAAGAAAGCAACAAATCACAGTCTCCAATTGCAATAACAAAAATACCTAAGAGCAATAAATCAGTTAACCCGTTGCAACAAAAACAACTCAATGCAACCTTTTTTTTTGTCAGGCTACAACATCAATATAACACATGCAATATTTATAAGAAATAGATGCAACATTTGTGAAACCAAATGCAAATTGGGGGGGGGGGGACCAAATCCACCATTCAAAGATTTGTTGTTACAAAATTCAAAATAAATAGATGCAACATCTAGAATTACCTATTCCTACATCCCCAAATAAACTAGTTGCAACAACTCACATCCTTGTATTAAGAATCTTGCTCCACATCTCATTCTTCTATTTGGTCCATGCTCCTCTTCTACCACATGGACGTCTTCGTTTGCCTAACAACTCACCGTTCTTCACACCGAGTTCAGAAAAGGTCATCACAGATGGTTCAAAAAACATCATCACAGATGGTTTGGTAAGCCGTTTGAGTTTATATGTCAGTAATGGCACGAGGTCACCATCAACGGTTTTTGAACTATTTGTAATACTTACTATCACAGACGATTTGTAGTAGAAACCATCTATGATATATCGGTCATCACAGACCATTTGGATTAAAAATCATCTGTGATGTCTGCAATTATTACAGAAGATTTTTTTAATAAGAACCATATGTGATATTTGTATTGATGATTTTTTATCTTTCCATTTTGTCGTCTTTTTCTCTATTCTACATAATGCCTTCAATAGATCATCACATTTATGCCCTCACTCTGTGAACTGGAACTTCACCACTATTGATCGACCACGGTAGAACGACCAAGGAATAATGACCACGACAAAATGATCAAAATAATTAAGAAAAACAAATAAATATAAGGATAAATTAAATTATGGAATTAGAATAAGTTTTTATGTAAATTGGAAAAAATTAAATCTTGATTAGTTCCTTGACAATAAGGTTTAGCAAATTGATTAATGACTAAAAATAATTAGTGTAGGACTAAGCCATGTAAGAATTATTATTATTTCTATATCTCAAAAGCCATAAGGGCCCATTTTCAAATAGTGAATAAATAATTATGGTAATTGATTTAAAGAGCATGTCACTAATATTTAACTGGAAATACAAAAATTTAACTAAAGGTTACCTTGAAATATAATTAGATGTTTTAGGGATAATTAGTATTTAATTTTAAGTATCTACCTTAATTAAAAGATTTTCCTAGAAAATAGAAGGTAACAATAGAAGTTAAGACGTCATCAATATTTGTTTTAGAAACTCATGTGTCAATTAAACATCCTATTAAAACATAATTCTTATAAAAATGATATTAAAGTTATTATCACACCTCTAGCACTTAAATTTAAATACAAATTTAATTAAAAATGATTTTCAAATATAATTATGTATATGAAGCCCTAGGTCATGAATGATGTCCCTTGAAATATATATTTAGGTAATATGTGTACAACAAGTTAGGCCCCACATGATTAGATTTTTAACTAAAATTAATTTTTGCTAGATGATAATTAAGGATAATTAGAGTATCAATAGCATTTAATATAAAGCACAAACTTTAAAAGGGGAGTGATGTTAAAAATACAACTACAGTAAAATATAATTAATTGTTCCAATAACACGTGGATTGTTGGACATTAATTATAGATTGCTAAACCGCAATTTGATGAATTAGGGCAGTCCCAATGGAAGAAACTGACACGATTTCCATAGCACAAGAAATCATCTATAGAAACTATCTTCTACAGTGGAGGTGTCTTCGAGTAATAATTATTTTCTCTTTCTCTCTCCCAACTCTATCTTCTTCTTCCAATGAGAGTGTGCCACGAGCCCCTAGAAACTGGTGGTTTCTTCCCAATGGCGATTTCATAGTTTCTTGGTGCATTGGGTGGAGTGAAGACCTGATTTCTTCATGAGGAAACCGTTTCTAGGATTTGTGCTCTCTTTCATCATTAATTACGTTACCATGTCAGCATTTTGCCTACGTGGCAAGTCATTTAATGAGGATAGAAACTATCATCAATACACCATTGGGACTGCCCTTAC
This sequence comes from Dendrocalamus latiflorus, assembly GCA_017311315.1. Lineage (NCBI taxonomy): Eukaryota > Viridiplantae > Streptophyta > Magnoliopsida > Poales > Poaceae > Dendrocalamus > Dendrocalamus latiflorus. The sequence continues at coordinate 27,795,068 of CM029641.1, forward strand.
ATGGTAGGACGACCGATTAATTAGACTTTAATTAAGCTAATTTGCAAACATGTCCGTAAGCCGAAGTCTCGAGGTCCATTAGTATCTGGGTTAATATAAGTGTTTACATTTAGTCTAGATGCACGTAAACCCTAGGATTAATTAATTATCAACCACAAATTATGAGTAATTAGGGTCCTAACTAAAATTAGCTAATAATTAGCGATTTGTGCTATAACCTGTCAGCCATTTAGGTGTGTCTCTAGTATAAGGATATTGTAGAAATTAATTAAATAGATAATCCCACTTTTAGTTAATTATTGAATTAATGCCCAGTACACCGTGTAGACCCTTGTATCCACTGTAGGTCTTACCTGACTCATAGAACTTCCGTAATAAATAGAAAAATATTAAGTTAAGATTCAAGTAATAGTATCCGCCAGTCAGTTATGTCTAATCACCTTCGAATCCAGAGTAGGATATTTCCATGAATATTCCTTCATTCTCCTTGATCCTTCCTTGGTATCCTCCTCGGTAGATTTCCTCTCTCCCATTTCCCCTTTGCTCAAATTTCATTTGACCCTGTCTACATCCTACACTCACTAAACCTTATCTCATGTCACTAACCAAATCGTAATAAAATTGAATTGAGTTCATTTGGATTTTTTGAGTTTATTTAGATTTATTTAGATTCAATTGTTTACCTCATAACTAGAATTTAGAGTCTCATAAAAGCAACAGTTTGAGCAAGATTAAGATCTAGATAACATCTTATTAATAAATTATGCTAGTAAATTCTATTCCTTGGCTTTGGGCTGCTCTAAAATTAATGGTATATATACTAGATGATAAGTCTGTGTCTAAATGCCATACTTAGCCTTACTTAGACACATGCAGGTATTAATTTGCCTGGACATCTTTTCAAACATAAAAAGTCAGATTTGGGTAGTCATTGGAAGGAAATGGTTGGTATTTAAACTAAAAGGATATTTTAGAACCCTAAACCCTAAACTTGCTTAAATATCTGGGCCAACAGTAAGTGGGGCTAGTGCGGATAGAGCACGAGAGTGTGGTAGAACCGCCCAGATAACTTTAAGGATGAAATCTTGTGATGACCTTGTAATGTAAAACAGTGCAACCACAAGTTATAATAGGTGTCTCCTGGCTAATTAATTTTCATAGACTCAGTGCTAGTTGCGCTATTCGGATGAACATAGGTTGAGTACTAGATGTAAGCCTCCTTGTAGCGCAAGAGGGAGCCTCCGAAGCGGGTGGATAGAACCCTATGGTGGAAAACTTTAGCGGTTGTAGCCTCATTGGAAAGGTGCACTGTAAAGCCCTTGTGATAGCCTTCTTGATCTACATGTCCAAGAAAACATGTGAGATATAACAAGTTGAACATCTCTTGTGGGTAAAGTGTGCAACCTCTGTCGAGTAAAAACTGTTCGAATAGCCGATCCCACGGTCATGAGTGGGCATGGGAAGTTACTTGAGTTAGTATCTGTTTTATAAAAACCATTTGTGGGTGGAAAGAAAAGAAAAACAATTGATGGATAGAAGCCTAGTTTGATTTCTCTTGGGTGGATAGAACTCAGTGAATATAATGAGATAATAGAATCCAAGTATCAAAAATAGCATATGGTGAATAGAATCATGCTCTATAATAGGTGGATGGAATCTGTACTACTATTATCGTTGCATACTCTTACATTCTTTAAAAATATAGTTTACTTAAAGTGCTAAGTCTTAGATAAAATGATAAGTCTCAGACTTTTTAGTTATTGTAATTGGCTTTCTGCAAATAAAAGAACCTCAAGCCTCCCTTGTTCAGCCTTGCATCTATTATAATTACACTCTGTGTGGTGGCTTGGTGAGTATGTTCATACTCACTATTGCTCAATTACTATTATTCAGTAAGAAGGAGAAAAAAAACCTACAATCATCTAAAGGTGTTGGAAGATGAAGAGACCAAGAACTACATCATGAGCCCTAGTTGATTGCCTATGGGTATATTCTGAGGGTCCCACCTGTGCATTGTTTCCATTTCCTCTACTACTCTTCAAAAGTTTTGGCCTGATCGGCCCGTGTGTAAGTCAAAGACCGTATGGTGTATTTATGCGTTGTCTACTACTATTATATTAGCTTCGCTTTTGTGAGATATGTATTTGATGTTCAATAATATATCTATGTGCACTATCTACTGATCTAGTAAATAGTGCGATGAAACAATAGAGGATTTCAGATTGTAAATTTGGGGTTCGACAGCGATGGTGGCTTGTGGTGACAATGGTGCAGTACGGCGGCAAGCTAGCTAGGCAAGAAGCTAGGGGTTAGCTTTGTGGTGGTGGGATGAATATGTGAACGCGAGCAATTAGAGTTGAATAGAGATAGAGGCGAGGAATCAAAGCTGGCCTCAACAGTGGTGAATTGGCTGGGCATTGGTTGTAGTGGCACGGAGTGGCTGGAGTTGAGGAAGAAGGGGTAGCGGTGGGTGTGGGACGGTGCGGAAAGAGGGTGAGGGAGTCACATGGCTCAGCTAAATAGACGGCAAAGGCAATGGCGCCAGCAGTGGCATGAGAGTGTGCTCAGCGTATGGACGACGACGTGGGTGGGCCGCGGGTTTCAAGTCGAAGCAACGAAGCTAGTGAGTATGCTGGCGGCATGGTAGGGATTGCCTCTCACTGGCATGAGCGCACGAGGTGGTGCAGTGAGCAGCGGCGATAGCAAGGTGTCGAGTGGCTGATGACGCTATCTTGCAGCATTGTGGATTGACGATGGAGCGGCATGGTATGGAGTCAACGACGACATTACAGCAGGTACAGGCGGCCGGTGAGGTGGCGCACCCACCGTGCAGCTTTGGCACGGCTGCTGGCGACTGGCGAGTGAAGTGGAGTGTGTGGGAGCTTACAACGTCATGACACGCTGCAGCGGGAACAGGGGTGGTGGCGAAGTGGCTTGAGTGCGCCTTCGAGCTTGGAAATCGTATTTCCGAAAGGGGAAAGCAGTTTGGTCTTGGAGACTTTCAGGTACTCTTCGTCGAGTTGATTCCGAGCATGGACCAAGCTGATATCATCATGAAAATTGAACTTCCAACCAAATCAACCGTCTTGGCATCGTCACTCTTCTCACTGTCATCTAGTAGAGTTAGGCCCCATGCTTTTTAGGTTATGGCTTATGGACTTTTTTAATTTATGGTTTCCTTCGAACAAATAAACGGGATATTTTCTTCGTTGTCATTTTGAAATGATTTATTGGGACATTCTTTTTAAAGCAGTTTATTGATATTCGATATGTTCGCACAAGTGCTCACGGTAGGACTAAAAATTATGAGTTGCAGGCAAAAATAACCCGCCCTTAGCCCTACGAGAAAGATCAATAAGCTTGGCTCCATTTTAGCTACCATGGATGCTCTGAAATACCGATCAAGTATGTTATCTACCGATAAGTTGAACTGCACAATAGAAATGAAGTGGTTATATATGGGCCCTTTTTTCCTCCACTATTCTATAGACCGTCTATTTTGGTTGAACCATTTATAGAACTTCTAACGCCAGCAGAAATAGATAGATTGACAAATCTAAGAGCATGTACAATAATTTATTTCTTAATATTGTCTCTAAAGTTTTTACCTCACTTAAAGATAACACTAAAGACAACTTTTTCAACAATAAATCATTTCTCTAACTATTTTATACTATTTTTACCATGACTTCTTGTCTCGCACTCTCTCACTATTTGCGTTAGTTTGTAGGCTCAACTCGTCTTTTACATAAGACAATACATTATCTCTCCTTACCCTCTCCTTCTTTTATATAAGTTTTTATTTATTTAATATAGTTAAAAAAATAGTTAAGACGATAGTATGGAAGATGCCCTTCAGCGCTGCATTGGCTTGCTTTCTACTGCTTTTCTTCTTCTTCTTCTTCTTTGGCATTCGTCGCGCTTGATTTTACACGTAGACCCGGCACTTTCGAATCGGAGTCAAGCGGGGTGGAAAGTGAAAAGCTACAGAGCGACTTATCCATGCACGAAAACACGACCTTTTTCTCTCCCATCGAGTGCCTGCCTGCCCGAGATCTCCTCCTGTTCCACCCCTTTTGACCCGCCGGCCGGCCCTGGGGCCGTGCACGGCGTGTGCGCGTCTTTTCTCGCCGGCCGCGAGTGCAGTAGTAGTGCGTGCATCGAGACGTTCAATCCCGCTAGTACGGAGAGCTTTTTTTTTACAGCGCGTAGCACAAGGCGGCGAGTAATACGCAGATGAGAAGAGGTATCCCAGTATCCGAATCCCTATCCCTATCTCTTTCTCTCTCCTGCGGTCATGCTACGGTACAGAGATGCAAACAACGGAGCACATGATTTTCGTCCCACCGAGCTAAAGACTTATAAAGCGTATATAGAAGAGATAAATAGGTATTCGATTTGGAAGAAAAATATAGAATATGATATAGTTGAGCGATATCTGTTTGTATATATATATATCTATATATTAAATAATATGATAAAGTCTGTTAGAATAAGATAACATATAGGGCAAACTGCCACATCTAAACATGCGAGGAATACTGAGTGCTCTTCCTTCGATATCTCAGCAATTAGTCTCTTCGTGTTCGCTCTGATTACACCATATTATCTAATGTCCTGTGTAAGGGTACAAAAGAAACGGATAATTTTTGTCGACCGACTGTTCGAAAGCTTATAAAACAAATATGGAATGAGAAATGTGCATTTGGTATTATCGGTGTCTGACTCTGACTTCGAGAAAAATATACAGAATAAAATACAATAGGGACAGAACTAGAACGAAAATGATTAGGATTCATTCCTTCACCATACATATAACAATATATATAATTTTTAAATAATATTATGCTAAATAGTAATTTATCCAGCAAATTTTAGCATCAATACTCCAACATAACTTATGGTAGTGTAATCATAATAAATAAGTAGTGATCCAAATGCTTGCCAAAATGAAGAAGCTCGATAATAATATTGGTTAGTTGTAGCAAATTGAAGGAACTAAAGGCGAAATCATAAACAAAAATTGGTAGACATTGGTAAAATACATCATCCAGTCTCAATGGCATGTTAAAAGAGAACAAACTTAAAGTTATTAAGTAAAAAAAAAGTAGAATGATCAAATGTAAGCTAATGCAGTAACTTTTAGTATTTACGTTATTTTAAGTTGATAAAGTGACGAACCACAATATCATTAGTAATTTTTATCAATTCTTGTTTCTTCATGTAGCAAATAAGTATATCATTCATGAAATCATCACCAATTAATTGAAAAAAATTAATTAGATATTTGTATATTGAACAGTTCGAAAATAATATAATAGAAAAATATGTTCAGTGACTTACTTACTTGACATTGTGGTTAAACACTACAGTTTTATCTTCAATTGCAATGAGCTAGGCCGATATTCTAAAAATTAAAATTGAAATCTTGAGTCTTAATCCTACAATTCGATAAAAATCGATCAACAATCATCACATTGAAAATCCTAACTTATAAATTTAGCCACTATTCTCGAAATAAATTGAAAGAATTGAGAAATTTAGAGCAAAATACATACTGATCGAGTGAACCTAGGCTTCCTTCAGCCGGCGAGGGTGCGAGGCAACAGGGACGAGGCGATGCCACGGCGAGATGGTAGGTGAGGGTTGTCGGTGGCGTCGATTTCTCTCATGCTCCAACGACCAATCGGTGCCTAGCTGGGTGCTGTTATGCGGCAGGTGTGGTGCACATCTTCTGCCCGACAGTGCCAGACGAACAGGTGTCAAGAGTTGCTGTGAGGTAACACGCTTCGAGATCGATCAAATAGATGCCTTGGCCTGTTGTGATCCTCCCTCTTAGGCTAGCGCAAGGGCTACCTTAGCCTGCTGCAGTTGCCTTATGGGCTGAGGGAAGCGGAGGCTCCTCGTAGACTGTTGCTACCTATTGGAAATTTAGATTCCTACTACTCCCTTCGTTGGGCTTCAAAGAAAAGACCGAATACACTAAGTTTAGGCCCTGATCAATATGGCTTTAGCTTCTGGCTTCAGCTTATTTTTGCACTATTCATAAATTTCGTCTTTTTTTGAACTTTTGGCTTTTTTTAAGTTTTTTTTACCGGTTCTTTTTTCCTCATATTTGTTTACATTATACGTGATGGGCTAATATATTTTTTCTATTTTTAAATTTTTTAAATTTAATTATGGTAAATAAGCCTCTGTCAGCTACAGTGCTTTTTTCAGCCAGCTGCAGTGTTTTCAGTCATAAGCCATGAGGCTTTCAGCCGAACCGATCACCACCTTAGACTCGAGATTCACATATCAGCTAGAGATGTTAGTCATTGCTAAAATTTTTTTGAACCTCATATCCTATGACAATGAATAAGCGCTCTTACTTCTGTCTCTAGAATAATACAAGACAACCGATATCCCGTCCAGTCGGATTGCACCCTTGCTACTTCTGCATCTCTCTCTCTCTCTCTCTCTCTCTCTCTCTCTCTCTCTCTCTCTCTCTCTCGCGCGCGGCTGCTTGTGTGCGAGTGCGTGAGGGAGATACTGCCGCTGCGATTTGGCTGCACGAGGCTGAAAGGTCCCTTCCCTTTTTTCACTTTACTCGACGGGTGATGAGATCGAGATCGAGAGAGTGAATACAAGCAGGGCGTGGTCTTCTTCGTCTACGTACGTACGATTGGTCCGGAGGCTGACTGCCGCCGTAGGCGCGCGACAACCCACGCGCGGCGTGCAAGGCCAGCCAGCCGGCGTGTTCAACGACATCGTCCCGGTCTCCCAGCTCTTTTTGAACGCCTTTGCCTCCTCCTCCGACTCTTTTTTTTCTGTTTCCCGGCGCGCCTGCGGTTTCGTAGGTTCGCGTTTGCGTGCCCTGCTCCTGCAGGGTCTTCAGCTGCTGCCTGCTCCGGTCCACCCTGCTCCTACTTTGAACATATGCTTCTTTAGGACTCTAGATTCGGTTTTTTTATCTTTTTTTTCTGATTCTTTGATAATCCGCTTCTCTGAAAATATGAAACTGCCTTTAAAAAACGTTTGACTAATACGTTAACTCTAAAAACCATAAGAGGGAGGATTAAAGACAAGTAGAATATGTTACCCCTGGTTATATCACTCTATTTATATTTGTGTCTTACTCCTTTGTATTTATACAAGAAATACAAGTTTTGAAGGAAAAAAGAGAGGAAGAATGGATCTCTATGTTTTGAAAATTCATCGTTGGAATAATTTCAGTGCCCGGGTGAACTGTAGTGTCACATTTAGAACATAGTTATAGGGTATCTTCTTTTTCAGCTTTTGGCTTTTCTTTGAGAATTTTGAGCTATCTCTAAAAAACATTTGAATAGTAAATTAACTCCAAAAACCATAAGAGGGAGGATTGAAAGCAAGTAGACTATGTTACCCCTGGTTATATCACTCTATTTATATCTGTGTCTTACTACTTTGTATTTGTCTTTACTATTATAAAAGAATGAGTTGGTGGTTGTACGTCCATTCTCCTCTAACCGCTCTATTTCCTCAACTTCTCACAATTCTCTACTTTCCAACTGATCAGAGTAATTCTCTTCTATAGCATGATTCTCTATACATTCAATGAGTTCCGTTGCAACGCACGGGTACGTAACTAGTACAAGAAATACAAGTTTTGAAGGAAAAAAGAGGGGGAGAATGGATCTCTATGTTTTGAAAATTCATCGTCGGAATAATTTCAGTGCTCGGGTGAACTGTAGTGTCACATTTGGAACATGGTTATAGGGCATCTTCTTTTTCAGTTTTTGGCTTTTCTACAGTAACTAGCTCTTTAAACGGAATGTCTTTTTAAGATATGGTCTACTAGTTAATTGTAGTACATACTGTACCGACTGTATTTATATCGGCAAAAACCGCACGTGAGTTTCAGTTACTCTGTAATCTCTTATATGAACAACCCAAAAGTCACAAGCTGCAGCCACAAGTCACAACCAAAAAGAACAGGTCCATAAGCATCTAAAGAAATCTACACATGTAATTTTTTACTACAGATTTTCAATTATTTTAACCTAGCCGATAGATAAGCATCAATTAGAAAGGCACAATACTGCATGATTGTTTTGACTGATTGTTCGTAAAGGTAAAAAACTACACACAGATTTTATACATGAGGCACATAAAGAAATCTACACACTAATCATCTTTGCAAGTTCTTGTCAATCATTCTGCAAGGCAAGATACTGCAATACAGATGGACCTATTGTACAAATTTATGAATCAAATTGGGCAAAAATACACATAGCCAAGATTTCAGAACAAGTTGTCGGCATATTTCCAATCAACTCCGCAATTTGCCTTAAATGAATGAAAATCTTGCCACAGATGGGACAACTCTCCAGGCCAAACCCTGTTCAATCAAAGCACCTGAAAAAAATGTACATATACATCAGTTAGCATGAACCTAATTCCATCTCTCAAAAATGCAGACAAACCGATGCTAGTTCAGGACCACATGACCATGTGCTAGTTCATAACAAATTAACCTCAAGGAATCAAAGGAGCTTAACCAGATTGACAGTCAGTAATCAGTGACAAGCTACCCTAATTGCCCACCAAGACACATGAATAGAAACATCACAGATTGACAGTCTGGAATTTCGGCAAACATAAATACATTATCAAATTCTAATGCATTATCCAGGTACATGGTGAAGACAATAATGAAAGAAACCTCGTCCTAACAAAAAACATATACGAGAGAAATTATGTCAAATTGGCAATCATGTATTCTGGGCACAAATTAATCAACATCATCACATCATGTGTTATGCATATAACAATAAGTTACCTCCTACCTCCTTGCAAAACCTATTCCAGTTCATCTCAAATCCATCTCGAGCAGCATCCAGTATGTATGTTATAACCGTTTGCTCTTTTATTGGCACTGCTCTGCGGAAGTGCTAGAATACACTATCATGTCAAGCTGTGAACTTCCATACAAGGTTCAGTCGCAAACTAAAATGAAAACAACAACTCACTGCAATTTTCTGGAAAGAGCTCCCTGTTCTGCCACAATTCCCAGGAAGTAAATTTTGCATCACCCAAGCTCCTAGGAAGATTGATGTGTACAGGTTTTGGAACAGCAGCTGTATCACCTACAGCTGATGAATTATCCACCAGAAGATGCAACTCTTTTGACAACTGTGTGATATTTTGGATGAAAATGCCACTGTAACACGAGATGAAGTGCTGAAAACAAAAGGTCAGGTGTTATGCGAGTACAAGAGGGAAGATTATTTTATCACACTGATTGCATTATTTTTAATTGGAGTGCTGCAGAAATTCAGAAATGCGGCGGAGAGAAGCATCACTGAGGGGAGGCCGGGTCGGCAGCACGGGACGAGGGGCGGCACCACGACCGGGAGGCAGCAGAGAGAGGCATCGGCGGCACGGGACGAGAGGTGGTGCTGAGAGGAGGCAGGGGGTGAGAGGAGGGCAGCGGCAAGAGGGCATGGGGGCGAGAGGCCGTGCGCGAGAGGAGGGCGTTGGGGGAGAGGCGGTGTGAGGGTATTTCGGTGGCAATTGTGGGTAAATAACTCAAATTTTAATGGGTGCTTTAGTTTTGAGTATGCTGGCTCCCTCCAGAATCCACCCCAAGGCTGCTTCTCCTGGCTAGTTTATTTTGGACTATGCTCCTCGCGAGAAGTAGAATCGGGTCATTTTGAGAAGCTATGTGTTTGGCACAGCTCCACAATATCCAAAAGAGAAGCTGGGAGTAGGAGCTGTACCAAACAGTGCCTTACTAGAACCTTTCATCTAATGTGTGCTCCTCGTTGATATACTATTCCGTCCCATGGAGAAATTTTTTATTTAACCTTTTTCAATTTATTTTTATTAATAATCTATCATTAGATTTATTTTCAAATATGGCCTTTTTACCACGGCACCACTAACTCAAGCGTTGAGCCAAGAAATGGCTTGGCATGGCAAAACAACCATCTATCTTGCGGATTCAAGTTAGAATAGCTCAAAATAAAAGAAATATCCCATGTCTAGCACAACTCAAATTAACTAAAATTCAAAACAAAAAATTAAAGAAAATTAGCAATTTAATTTTCGTACGACATCTGAAGTATCATCTATGAATAACTAAAATTCAGACTAATAATTATATGAAAATTAGCAAATTAAAAAAGAGTCTATGTCAAGTACAATTCAAGGTAACTAAAATTGGGGGAAATAAAATTAGCAATTTAATTCCTATATAAATTTCAAAGTAAATCTCTAAAAATCCATCTAATATATACTAAAAGTCGATGATATGAGTTTTACAGTTGCTAAGAAAAAGATAAATAAGCTAGAAATTCTCATAAAAAAGAAAGAAAACATCTGTCCCTCAATTCAATGGACCCAAAAAAAAAAGAGAAATAAGCAAAAAAAATTGTCAAAAAATCCATCCCTCGATTCAGTGGACATTTATTATGGTCATTAAATGACTACTAGTGGATGTCTTAGATAAAATTAGGAATCTTATAATACAAAGCTACCCGTTATAGATTATAGAAGAACCCAACAAATAAAAAGAATCCTAGATGGTCTGCACTAAAAGGCACATACGAGACAAAAACAAAAATATGGACACGCAAAATAAATGAGTACAATCCATGCATGAGAAAAAAATGGCATTCGGCAAGAAAAAAGAAATAAAAAAAGACAATACCTATTTTACATGCATGCTTCCCAACAATGCGTGTTTTACAACTTTTTTTTGCTAGAATCACAATTGATGTTGTGGATTCTAATTAAAGTTGAACTATATCAACTATTAGATGTTTTCTATCATATAATAAAAGCTTAGGATATATTATTACAACAGCTAAGAAAAAGAGAAAATATTATAGAAATTCTCCCAAAATTTAAAAAATATTTGGGCCTTAATTTAGTAGACCCTAATTATGTTTAGCAAACTATAACTGATGGATGCTACCTAATAAATGAGAATAATTGCTAAAAATTCTCACAAAAAGAAAATCATCTAGCTCTTAATTAGTGAACCCTTCTTATGATTAACAAATCATAACTAATAATTTTTCTTGATCTATGGAAGTGCGTATGAGGTTGATTTACACCGTGATATGCATAATTGTATAGTTGAGGAACTCTTGTATGAAATTAAGACGTGATATGCTAGAGATAGAATTGAACTCAAGCGATCCATGTGCAGACATGAACTTGCTTATGATATCTATTATAATTTGCATTCTTTTAATTGTATTAATGTGGATACAACTTTTATCTCTATTATGGGATATGAATATTAAAACTTATAAAGAACAAGTATTTACTCCCAAATATATAATCTATATTCTTTGTTTTAATATATACTACTACACATTAATAGCACAAACAAAACCAATTCTACAAACATAAAAATTAAATTGAATTGATAACCTTAAAATTCACATATCTGAATTGTTTCATATGATCTGCGACCCTTTATTTTCGCATGTAGTTCCTTTATTATTCATTATATATGTACCATTAAACCAATTAAATATGCTTAAAGAATGATATCCATGCAAGTGTGCGGACCACCGTGCTAGTTGACATGAAAAAAAAGGTAATTTAACAATATAAATGCATTGTGTATTCCGTCCTTGCACAAATTATAAGAAAATACCTTTTAAATCTCAAATCTAAAAATATTATAACTTTATTTATGTTTTTCCTGTAGTATCTATTTATATATTTTTTTTCTCGTGTACTGTCTGCAGAAATCATCCATTTATTAGAGGGTGTACCTTTCTCAATTCGAATGCAAAATTAAGTAAGGATAGTTTAGTCATGTTCAGGGGCGAAGTCAAGGGGTAGGCTTGGTAAGGCTCGAGTCTACCCTCCCAGTGGCAAGGAACACCCTGGCACACAGCACACCCCACCGAGCATTGGCCGATGAGCACATTAGGCATCACCGCATCAGGGCAGGGAGACCGGCACCCCAGCGCCAAGCTGCAAAGAAGGAAAGCAAAAATAAAAAATGTCTGGTATAAGTGCATACAACCCACTACCATAAAGAGGCCCAATAAATCTATCTCACCGGCCCACCAAAACACCAACTCTAACTCATAAACCCTACCACCAAGTACCAAATTAGCAATCGAAAGAAGCCACTGATTTCCACAGAGAGTTGATGGTGCACACACATCGCAGCCTTGCAGGGGCGCAGCGGCGGTGAGGGCTGGCCCACCGGCCGAGCCACCAAGGGGAGGCAGATCCAGCCATCCGGGGTTTGAGGGAGCCAAAATGGGGCGTGGGGGCGGTGAGGTGGAGTTCTGCCGAGGCGGGGCAGGCGAAGGGAGCCGAAGTCGGGTGGTTCGGTGGGGGGAGCTTGACCGCGGTGCGCGGCAGCGAAGAGGAGAGGGGAGAGCTTGACCGTGGCGCACGGTGGCGAGGGCTGAGCCATCGCCGGTAGGAGCACCACGGCGGGGCTGAGGGCGAAGGGCGCCAGTCGCTAGTCGGCCGCACTGCAAAGATGAGAGAGAGGCAGAGAATTGAGAGTGAAAAGAGTTTAAAGAGAGGAATTGAGGAAGTGCTGGTTGGGAACTTTGAAGTGAGGACTTCAATCTGGTCAGGTCGACTGGTTTCAAGTTTCAATAGTTCAACTAATAAATTAAGAGATCGAGGAGTAATATTCTTTGTTAGTTCTTTACTTCTTACCCAATTTAGTATTTTAAATCTAGAGTTTAGACTTTTAGCGCATATAGATAGTTATTATAGTTTAGTCTTTATAATTTATTCATAGATTTATAGCTTTGTATTGAAAATAATAATAATTTATTTATAGATTTTGCTATAATGAAGAAACAAACTTTGTGTAACTATTTCGCAAGCAATTCAAGTAGTTCTTGTCCAACTGATGAGAGTACAAATCAACCAAAGAAACTTCGACTATAATTTAATCCAAATGAAATTATTGCTGATCCGGCGCTTCACATACCAATTGAAGATTATGCTAACAAAATTAGAGATCAAGTGAGAAGGGCATATTTATTGAATGGTCATACTCGAGTAATTGAACATTCATTTCCACGGACTTTGGATGGCAAAGAGTCATGATTCTTTCAAGAATCATGGTATAAGTCGCATAGAATGCATTTGCCCCGTGATTCAAATTTGTTTTGTGATTCAAATTAGTTTATTTGTGGTATGTTTTATATGATCTAAATTTTCATTGTCATTCACAATATTCTATTATATCACTAATTTTCATATGTTTCATACACATGTGACTTATCGCTACTCCACACTTATGGTAGAATAATTTTATATCTTTGGATATGCACTTTCTATTCTTGAGGTACATACTTTATATTTCTCTGTTTTGTATTGTTTCTCTCCAATTATGTAATTTTTGTATAAATTTAAAATTCTATAGGAGTAAAAAACTATATTTATGTCACTATATTTATGTCAACTTAGTTTAGTCCTATAGATGATTCTGTCTATCCTCAATTTTATTCTTAGCTTCACCATTGGTCATGTTCCCTAGTCAATATCTCCTTCAATTTTCAACATCCTTAATCCTAAGAAATGCACTAAGTATTCTTTATGTTTTGCGACAAAGGGGATGGTATAGAGTATGCGCATACTCACGTGCCTTTGAAGAGTGACTTTTAGCATGCTTAAGCAAACATTGATGGTCGTGATTTGTTCTTAAATCAAATCAAACGGTTTGGATTTAGTTTGTGGTGATGTGTCTAAGGACTTATTCAAAAGTGTTGTGGCTTTTGGTTATAATATTTAACTGAAATAGCAATGTAGTGGCTGTTAGGTTTTTCTGATATATTCAATTAAAGAAAATAAAGAAAAAAAATAAAACACCACTATATCTCCGCAGATAATATAAAGAAAAAAAGCAGCGTTAAGAAAAAAGCCACGTTAAAAAAGCAATATGTTCTAAATGACTTTTAGCTCCTGCATACTAGAAGCTATTGCTTTTTGAAACTAAGCCTGAATGACAACCAAGTTTTGGAAGCTTTACCCCCTTAAGAAAACATTGACGGAGCATGATGTATTGTCCTTAATCATGACTTTTTTTTGGTTCAATAATGCCAATTCGTCCTTAATTTGGGATTACTTTTTAAGTACATCGCCACACGCTTGTGCACCTGTGTTAGGACTCGATCAGGAGTCCGGCACGGAGGATAAATTGGGTTAATCCTCAGTCGCCACGCTACTTCAACCCCTTTTCCTCGATTTACGCAGTCATGCATGCGCACGTACGTATTTTATGCAAAACCGTGCATTACCCTTGAGTTTTACAACCCCTGCGTCCCTGCACAAGGAATCTTAGGCCCTGTTTGGAATGCGGGAATTTTTCCCGATTCCTACGGGAATTGAACTGTTTCCTGCAAAATTCCTGTGAAATTCCTGTGAAATTCCTCTGTTCCAAACTGCAACCCAAATTGAGCTGCACTAGGAGTTTGTTCCTCCTCAAGGTAGCAAGCCATATGCAAAGTCTCTAGGGCACACACATCACAATGACGTGCATACATGCGTGCATAGCCACATTGGCCTAACAAAACAATTTGGGCACAACCGAAGAGATGAGAGAGAGAGAGAGAGAGAGAGAGAGAGAGAGAGAGAGAGAGAGAGAGAGAGATGAAAGGCAAGTGAAGTGATTAACCAGAGGTCAAAGTACTGGAACGCATTCCAAGTGTACTGCGTATGTGATGTGTGCCTGCCTGACTCAAAGTTTGAAACAAAGAAAAATGGTTAATTGGCTGGTGATGCCTTGATTTGAGGTTTCAAGAGGGCTAAACTATTGAGACGGTGCAGATGGATAGGAGCACGGGATATGCCCTAGAAAGAATTCTTTTGTTCACTTGCACATATAAACAAGTGCCACTAGCTAGCTAGTAGTATTAGCTAGCTTAGCTTTATCCTGGTACTTTAAAATTGTTGCCTAGTTGCCAAGAAAGAAGAATGTACCTTCTTTTGTTTCATCGGAATTTTTAAGTTAGTACATTGTGTTTTCAGCTGGTAATAATTAGGAGAAAGACTTTGTTGTGGCTACTGGTCAAACAATAAAGAAGGGGACTTGTAAAAGAAGAGGAGAGCCAACACAGGGGGAGATGGTGAATGAGAATGAGAGGATGCCCCTCCTCCTGCCCCTCCTGGGGTTTATATACACAAGTAGGGTAGAATGAGAAATCACTATTCTACCCCTTAGTACTTACAAAGGATGAGGGTACATTGGTATATTCCTCTACACTATCGGGTCTATTACATATTAGGCCAGTTGCAAGGCCCAGTCACGGGGGTTGGGCCACCCCCACAGCAGACTTCTATCAAGTTCGATATAGGTAATTATGCAGATTTGGTTAAAAGATAAAAAGAATCGATGTGTTCGAATAGTAACAAAGTCGATTGATCGTGTGAACGACTTACTATTGGACTTGATAAAGAACAAGAAGCAGCACAGTCTTAATGCAACACAAAACGTAGATGAAATAATGAAGCGAATGGTCGCGCAGATGTGTGATACTCAGAAAACTTATTGTCGCCCAGTACAGGTACTCTCTGTGGCATTGACTCAAAGATAGCCGTTCTCCCTCCTTCCCAGTAAACGCCGAGAAGAAAGGCCAATGAGGTTAGATCGCTCAACACTCAGTATAAATTCACTAGGGAGAAAGAACACAATGTGAGAAAGAAATAAAGGAGTTCAGTCTACCAAGTTTGAACTTCTCCAGGTATTTTATGGACATGCGAATTACTCTCCAGTAATTGACACCACTAAATTGAACTAATCCACTGATAACTGCTAAATTATTCATTAGTAACTGCTAATATTTAAACTAAATAATGATAATTAAGTAGTCTCATGATCAGTTAAAAGGAGAGAGACGATATCATGATTCAGTAAAATAAATGGTGGATTTAAAGTGCCAGGAGACACGATATGACACGGTGCGGTCGCACGTCGCAAGTCACAAGTCATATGATTTTTCACGTGAAAATACGCGAATACACGTGCACGTGCATGCGTGCACGCCTATGTGTTTTTCAAAATCCTCATGCCATCCCCATGCCATGTGTCACATGGTTCAAGGAATGACAAGGACTTCACCTTGCCTTTCCTCCACTTGCCTAGACAATATGATACTAAATAATATATGCTTTGGATTTTTTAAAGGAAATGGTACTCAACTCATGGGCCAATTTCCAATAATCTCTCACCAATTCCAAAGCAAAAATCAGAAAAGAGACAAAGATTGTTACACAGAAGTGTTGTTAATATACCAGTCGGTGTAAATCCTGTATGGGTTGAATTTACACCTAGATTAGCAAGATTTATCTTCTCACAGCTTATGAATGGATTACGCCTTTAATTAACGGCTTTTCACGATCAAATTTTGCTTGAAACCTCAATTGACACTAAGCTACCAATGAATCATGTCTAAATGGAGCGTTATATGATCATGTTCTCTTATATGCTCATAAGAAAAAAGAAGAGAAAGAATTTGATTAATCAAATTTTCTTATACGTCAGAAACAAATTTTCTTATAAGAGGAAAAGACATATTTTCTTATATGTCTAAGCCAACTTTATATCAAATATAAGGGGTATCGTCAACTAAATTAACCAAAAATGCATAAAGCTGGGGTGCTACATAGACGTGGTTAAATAGTTCATTTGCTTAAACAACCTCGAGCTAATCTCCACAGTGGACAAAAATACGAGGTTCTACGGAGTTTTGTTAACTTTTGGTATCAATTTTACTCAAACTATCCTTTGACGTACATTTCAAATCACACTGCACAAAATTTATAATATTGCCCACAAATTGGAAAATTATCATCTAGCTCCTCCACCTCACTTGATTTCTGATTTCAGGGCTTCGCTTAGCCACACAATTAATACATGCAACTTTCTGTCATTTTTACTACCATTTTTTTCGCAGACACTATTCCTTGACGTTTCAAACCACTACACAAAACAACGTTGTGAACGAATTGGAAAATCAACATCTTCTCCACTCGGCTTAATTGCTTTACTTTGTCTCCCACTAGACTCCTAACGCCTTTACTTTGTTCTTACCGCCTACAGTATTTGCCGGCAATAGGAGACACCTGACACTCTCCCTCCCTTGCAATGCGGCTTGTCCTCAAGCTGACAGCATAGGGAAACGACGTCAGAGGTTTGCTGCATTACCTAGGTGGCGAAAGAGGAAGGTAGGCCAGACCATTGCATGAGAACACAGGGGATGACATGATCACCTTGTTTGATTAGCTAGTGTTGCAGCACTGCTTCAGGCAAAAGTATAGTTTCTAGATTAGCTCCAATAAGAGAACATTTAGTACTAACCAGGGTAGAAGGCGGAATGTGGCGCTTGAGCTACGAAACATGGAAGACAGGATGAATGTGAGTGCCTTCTGGTAGTACCAACTTATAAGCCACCATGCCAATTCGTTCAAGGATGCGATATGGGTCATAAAAGCGAAAACATAGCTTCTGAGTTCTGATTGCTCCGGTCTACTAGAGAGGTTTGCACATCAGGTTGAAGCTTGAGATATACCTTGTCGCCAACTGAAAATACTCTGTCCGATCGGTGTTCATCAGCTTGATTTTTCATTCATCAGCAAGCACATTGTAAATGTTGTTGCAAGAGGTTGGCCATAAGATGTCGTTGAGTCAGCCACTCCTGTAATTTGTGATAGTACAAGTACTGAGGTTGGAAATGCCGAAATGTCGGGGTGGATGACCGTAGAGGACTTCAAAAGGAGACTTTCCCACTGTTGTTTGATAAGAAGTGTTACACCAATAATCAGCGAGCACGAGCCATTCAAACCATTTTTTGGGGGGCAGGCATGAACAAAACACCTCAAATAAATTTCCAAGCATTGATTTAGTCATTCGGTTAGACCATCAGTTTATGGGTGGTAGGTGGAGCTCGTGTTCAATTGAGTATCAGATAAACGGAACAATTCTTGCCAAAAGGTACTTATGAAGACCTTATTTCTGTCCGAGATGATTGTTTGAGGTAGACTGTGGAGTTTGTAGACTTGGTTTAACAAGACTTGAGCAACTTGAGGAGCCGTAAAAGGGTGAGCTAGTGGTAAGAAATGAGTATATTTAGAGAACTTATCAATGATGACCACTATGGTTGTGTATTTGTGAGAGAAAGGCAAGCCTTCAATGAAATCCATACTGATGATATTCCAAACTTGAGTTGGAACTGGAAGAGGTTGGAACAATCCTGAAAGCTTGACTCACTCAACATTAGCTTGTTGATAGATTGGACAGGCCTTAACGTATGCTTGGACTGTTGTTTTCATTTTTTTGGCCAAGCAAATAAGGCATGAATCTTGTGGTATGTCATATGAATGCCGGAATGACCGCCAATACCAATGTTATGCAAGGCTTAAAGGATGTGCTGCTAAAAGATTAAGCTCCATTTAAGTTGGTTTTGGTGATAATAACAAATACTATTATGAGATTTTGATGATAATGACAAATGCATTTAAGAGACAAATTTTGTTCATTGATTATAATATTATTTAGTCTCACATAGATAAAAAGGTGAAATCATTGAGGTATGCATTCAAAATCACATTCTCATATACTAGCGCATTCCTTGAATCCAAAATATAGATTGAACTCCATAGATAGTCCAAAATGAATATGTGTATATGTCTTTATTATACACATTTGTATGCACACATTTAGAGTGAACTCTTTCTATGTTTTGAGGATTCATAAGTATTGATCCATGCTTCTTTTAATATGCATATTTAGGATATTTACTTCGAAATACACTCTTGAGTATATATAATTTATGTAGTTTATATATACTCATGTGCAATCGGGTTGTCATTTAACCTCTCCATTATATGTTAATGGCTGAATGATTAATGACAACCGGATAAGTAAATTTTGCTTAAAAAGCTTATCTTAGAGTATACATTTGTTGTGTACATATTGTATACTCAAAAATCAATCTTTATCTTATTGCTTGTTGAGATTGTCATGAATTACCAAAAAGGGAAGATTGTAGAATCTAGTCCCTTTATTATGAGTTAATGGTGAAGTTTCGTAATTGATGGTAATTGTTTTGTGGACTAACATTTTTCATGAGTTGGATGAATAGATTAGGTGCCACAAGTGAGGATGACTTTGGATGATTTCATGTATTGAAAATAATCAAGTATAGATGGAAGATGGCTTCATGTGCTGAATGCCATCAAGAAGAAGATGCGTCATGAGTTGATGCATGTCCAAGAGAAGATGGCTTCAGTGTTAAAGGCCATCGAAAAGAAGATGCATCATGAGTTGATGCATGTTCAAGAGAAGATGATCATGTGTTGATCATCAAGTCAAGTGAAGACCCATTATGTGTTGATGGAGTTTAAGAAGTGGATGCATCATGTGTTGGTGCATATCAAGACAATGACCTATACTTGAAGTAAAGATGTGTGTCATCAAGCTTTAAGGGGATGCTCAAGACAAAAGTATGACTAGGTAAGGCTAAAGATGTGTTCCTAGTTTTTTACCGATCTTGATGTTTGGTTGGAAGACCGGACTGCTAGTATAGGTTGCCGTGCTATTAAGAGGGGTCATGTCTAGTAATTTGAGTCTCATCATGTGTTGATGGTCCAACCTCACTTGCTCTAACTCATCTTGACATGAGGCTTATATTTGCAAATGTGTTTTTGCAAATAGTTGAAACTCATGTGGTGAATCCTTGTAATATGGGACTATGCATTGCAAATGTATTTTGTAAGTGTTTGAAGTCTATGTTTCCATTTTTTGTGATATGAGGCTCATATTTGCAA
Organism: Dendrocalamus latiflorus; assembly: GCA_017311315.1. NCBI lineage: Eukaryota > Viridiplantae > Streptophyta > Magnoliopsida > Poales > Poaceae > Dendrocalamus > Dendrocalamus latiflorus. Next base: position 27,814,853 of record CM029641.1, read on the forward strand.
ATATGTTTTGCAAATGGTTGAAGCTCATATATAATCCTTGTAACATGTGACTTAAGTTTGCAAATGTGTTTTGCAAATGTAAGAAGTCCATGTACCTAATCTTTGTGCCATGATTCCAAAGTGTGCAAATGTATTTTGCAACTTGTTGGGAATCATGTTTGATCCTTGTGTGTATGATACTATAGTTTGTAAATGTGTTTTGCAAAATCTGTTGAGATATATGCACCTGAAGTACCGGCTCTGTGTGAGCGGTACTACCGAACATTAGAAGTATTGGCATGTGTTGCGCAATACTACTGGATGCAAGTGGTATGAGCGGCTCGTTTGGCCGTCGGATGTACCGGCTTTGTGTGAGTAGTACTACCGGAAGACGAAAGTACCGGCATATGTTGCGTGGTACTACCGAACGTCGGAAGCTCCGGATTTTCCTACGGAACCTTTTTCTAGAGAGCGCCAACTTCTGACCTCAACTCAAACGGAAGTACTACGCCGACTTTGCGGAACTTCCGAACATTAGAACTACCGAATTTATAACGGTGGTAGTTCCGCACTGACTTCCAATGGCTAGTTCAGAAGCTCTAACATAGCTGTTACTGTCGCGTTAGAATAGGTGCGGAAGTACCGGACATTGGCCTGCGGTATTTTTGCTCACCCTGATTTTTCAAGGATTTGGCTCCAACGACTAATTTTTTTGGTGTGGGGTATAAATACCCCCTTGTGGCCAGTTAGAGTGATGTTGTTGAACCCATTTCTATTTTCTTGAGTTAGTGTGAGACTCTCCACTCAATTGTACATGTGTTACACTTTGTGAGAAGGGAGAAGAGATCTAGATTGTATGTGTTGCATTTAGAGGTGGACTTAGTGTCCATTTGAGCTTGTACATTTGTTGCACGTGGGGAGAGTCAAGCGAGGGGCTTGACTTGTTACTTTGGAGTTTGTCGACTCCTAGACGACGTTGGAGGCGTCGTTCGTGGTGATTTTCTCAAAGAAGGTTGTGAGAAGACCCGGCAAAGTTGTGAAAGTTGGAGCTCACCTACCCGGAGTGGGAAAGAGTTACCACTAGTGGATTTGAGGTGGAAGGTTTAATTCGTGGAGCCGATTCAGTTAGTTTGGGCTTGGTTCTGGGCGTCTGGATAGGCAGTCCGCTGCAGCATTTTGTGTTCGTCTCTTGTATTGTATTTGAAATTGTAGTCCCAACAGCTTCAAAAAGGCTTTGTGTTGGATGGTAGATGTTAATCTTTGATCATTGAGATGCATCAATGCCCGTTGATCTGTCTGAATAATGAATTGGCTATGCTGTAAGTATGGACGCCATTTTGTGACCGCCATTAATATTGTGAGGCATTCCTTCTCATACATGGACAGTGATTGCTTACGAATACTCAAGGATTTGCTAAGAAATGCTAGTGGATGGTTGTCTTGCATGAGAACAACCCCCAATACTGGTATTGCTTGCATCAGTCTCTAGGACAAATTGCTTGGAAAAGTCTGAAAGTTTGAGGACTGGTGTCTGGACCAAGACTTGTTGTAATATTTTAAAAGCTTGGTCTATTAATGGCGTCCAATAAAATTGGGTCCCCTTTTTCAACAAGGCTGTTAAATTAGTGGTTTGGAAATGATGCCATAGTGTTGAATAAATCTTCTGTAGTAGCCGGTTAAACCCAAGAAGCCTCAAAGTTCTTTCAAGTTTTTGGGCACCAGCCAGTCCAATACCGCTTGAACCTTGGTTTGATCTGTGGTTACCCCAGCAAATGTGATGATATGCCCTAAATACTCCAATCATTGTTTGGCAAAAGGGCATTTTGATTTCTTGATGAAGAGGTTGTGCTGTTTTAGAATCTGAAACGTCAAGCCACGAGGGGCCTGTTTTAAATAGTTTATTTGCTTAGGGCCTGTTTAGGAGAGTTCCACCACTGAAAACGTGGATCTGGAGCAGCAGCTCCACCATGAAGCAGCTCCACCGTGGATCTGAGATCTCACCATGGAGCTGGACAAACTGTTTGGCTTGTACAGCAGCTCCAGATCCACGAAATTGAGGTTTTAGTGGGAATGGTCACTTTTGTTGGGATAGGGTGTGTAACCAGTGGCATTGGTGGGTAATTACCACCCAACTCCACGGCGGAGCACCCCTTGAAGAGCTCCATGAAATCCATGGATCTGGCCCTCAGATCCAGGATTTTGATGGATCCAAATTTCGCGGAGCTGGAGCGTTTGGGTAAAATTTCATAGAGTGAAGCTGTTTTTCGTGGATCTGGAGCTGGTGGAGCTCTCCTAAACAGGCCCTTAAACGACCTGGAGCTAATCGCCACAGTGGACAAAAATAGGAGGTTGTACGCAGTTTTCTTAAACTTTTTGGCATCAAACTATCCCTTGACGTTTCAAACTACTGCACAAAATTAATAATGTTATCCACAAATTGGAAAATTAGCATCTAGCTCCTCCACCTCATTTGATTTCTGATTTCGGGGCTTCGCTTAGCCACACAATTAATGCAAGCAATTCTCTCATTTTTACTACCATTTTTTACGCAGAGACTATTCCTTGACGTTTCAAACCACTACACAAAACAACGTTGTGCACAAATTGGAAAATTAACACCTTCTCCACTCAGCTTAATTGCCTTCTGATTCCGGCACTTTGCTTATCCACACAATGCATACATGCATGCATGGACGACCTCAAGTCATCAGTCCAACTAACCACGATCAACTAGCAAACGCACAGTGACACACACAGGAAGAGAGAATGACAGTAAAGCTAGTCAATTACAAATGGCTAGCAGGTGTGGTCAAACACCATCAGTGCAGCAGTCAATTGCTAGCACAAGCATCATCTTATTATTATTTTTTATATTACAATAGAGGATACATACTTACACTACACACCACACGCACACACGGATGTGCATCACTCTGAAACACATGCTAGTATGAAAGCAGAGTTCTTTCGATAAATCTTAGATTTATTTAGTACCTTACGAAGCATAGGGATACACTTTTGTACTAAACGCATATGCTTGGAAGAGGTGAGAGACCCACAGCCGATCAAAGAATGGAACCCAGACAGGTAGCTCGTACGCCGGTGAAGTCTGCATTTGCTCAGTCCTCCTGCCATTCCTACCGCACTGCATGCATTGACCGTGGAGTCTCATGACCATGTTCGCATCGGATGCGTATCCTCTGCCTTCAACGTCAGTGACGTTGGGTCACTGACACGTAGGCCCCACAACACTGACGTCAAAGGCAGAGGATCTCAATTCGTTCGCATCGCCGTCACTCGATCGATCGACTGTTCCGTTCCGAATTCTTCTTCGTTCCAAGGCATGTGCTTGGACTCCGTTTCAAAGCTTGCATCTCTCTCTCTCTCTAGATCTCGCTCTCTCCATTAAATCACTATCACTTGTGCATTTAGCGATCCATGTTGGTCTGGCGGCCGCAGCCGGTCGCAGGTTAGTTGCAGCGGTTCAGCATGGAGATAATGTTGAAGATTCCTGGCATAGGTTACCTCAAGTTGACCACTGTTATGGAGCTATGTCGTTGCCCTGGTCTGTGCAGTCTACAGTAGATTCCAGATACTTGTGGACATCCTCTGGACACCCTGGTCTATGCGATATGCAGTAGTTTTCAGAAACTTGTGGACATCCTCTGGACAGGAACAATCCTTGTGAACAATATATGACTTGTTGAAATCTGTTCCATACCTCCCTTTAAAAAAAGTTGAAATCCTTGTGAACAATGGCTGTGGTAAAATGATTCTGGGAATTAGTCGTTAGTTTAGATCAATGCCTTGCTTGGTACGATCGAATTGGACATGAGTTGGGTGAAATAATTAAGGTGACTTGGCTTAGGAACTAGCTCAAACAAAATCAGCTGAAAGTACCTTGATTTGATTATATTTTCAAGAGCGTGTCTTGATTTGTTTATCAGTTCGGAATAGTAGGATTTAGGATCAGCAGCGGACCGGCTATCTTTTCATCGCCATTTTCAATCATTGCAGAGTTTTGATGATGTATTAAGTTGTATTGCATGCTATCAATCAGTTTATCTAAAAACTAAGCTACTAAGAAACCTAAAAGAAAAGGTGAACAATATACTTCCAACACTTCGCACTAACATCCAGCACACCGGTGGTGATCGGTTCGGCTTAAAAGCTCATGGCTTATGGCTGAAAACACTGTAGCTGGCTGAAAAAAGCATTGTAGCTGACAAAGGCTTATTTAGCATAATTAAATTTAAAAAATTTAAAAATATAAAAAATATGTTAGCCCATTACGTATAATACAAACAAATACAGGGAAAAAACCAGCAAAAAAGCTCAATAACAAGCCAAAAGTTCAGAAAAAAACGAAATTTATGAATAGTGAAAAATAAGCCAGAAGCCGAATTGATCATGAAAGTGAGCCACATTGTTTTTTTTAAAAAAAATTTGTTAGACATGTGTTGAACTTAGTGTTTCTTGACTATGAAATCATATTGAATTGCATAAACTAATCATTTCACCCCCAAATACTAATCGTTTCATCCTAAAACTTAATCTGTTTGAGAAAAGTCTGCAATATACTCAAGTCTCAACATGATCATTACCAGTTTTCTGTACTGCAAAATGCAAAAAAAAAGGCACAAAAACAGAAGCAGGCTAGCAGACAGCCACTGCCCACTGCACCTGATGAAACGTGAGCCCACACAACGTGGCCCGCTTGGCCTACCAGGTCCTACGCTTATGAACAGGCCCACCCGACTCGAATATTTGGGCCTTTTCAGGCCCATCTCAGAACTTCAGACAGGTTGGGCTGGAGCGGGCACAATGTCTCCCCGTCCCAGTAAATCCCAGTAGGGCCTGTTTGGAACAGAGGAATTTCACAGAAATTTTGCAGGAATTTTGCAGGAAACAGTTCAATTCCCGCAGGAATCGGGAAAAATTCCCGCATTCCAAACAGGGCCTAAGTGTGTGGCACATCGCTCCAGCTTATATGAATCCCTCCATTCAACTACGGCCGAATCTTTAGATTTATACTGTTTACAGTAACTAGCTTTTAAATAATATATTTTTTATAGATAAGATTAGTACAAAAATTATAGTAAAAAATATACTGAGTTCAGTTGTACCGGCCAAAATCACATACGACTATTTTCCTTTCGGTACTATCTCTCGCGAACAGCCAGAATTTAAATATTTAAGTTATAAGCCATCAATCCAAAAGAAATCACTAGGAGCTTCAGCTATGATGAAGATGGGCCAGTGTGTCATAAGCCAGCTGCTTACTGCTGCACGTCGCCGTTCGGCCCTAGATCGTCGATCGGCGGCCGTTGCTTGTGGTGATCAGTGACAGACTGGTAGGCCATCGCCAGCGCTAGAGCCTGCGATCGAAACGCACAACAGAACAGCAAGGAGTCATCATCTTCCTCGTGCCAACAAGTTTCTTGGTATGAACACTGAAGCTGGTAAGCTACTTCAAGCTACTATGGAGATCAACAAGATGTCCTGCGATAAGAAAGCTTACGATGTGGTCGTGGTCAGGAGGGGCGTATATGCCCGTCGTTACCGTGGTTCTTCTTCTCGTGCCGCCTTTCGGTGGGTGCTTGATGCTCTTAAAGCCCGTTGGCACCACCACAATGGGCATCCCGACAAGGTTTCCCAGACAAACAAGCTCCCAGTCGGTCACATTGCCGATGAAGGCGTCAACTGTGAAGCTCTCCATGACCTCCCTGATCAGCTTACCCCGTGCTCGCTGAGCCTGTCAAGCAAAGCTCCAGGATACAAATAATGTAGCTCGGCTCCAATGAACAAGCATCGTCAGTGTGTAGTTTAGCATGCTTGGTAAAGCACCTGCATATAGTCGACCGCAGGGATTAGTCGCGCACGACGAAGCTCCACCGGCCACTGGTCTTGCGCTTCATATTCATCGTCATGTCCTTCACGTTGCCAGTTGTCAAAATGTGCGAGCATATCTACATCCATCGTGATGTTCAGAATGGACTGAACCGATTCGACAGTGTAGTTCAACTTGAAAGGCACAAGCTTAACACCCTTTGAAGAAAGAACATTGACAACCTGGTATGCCATGATAAAATCAAGAAGAACACAAAGTGTATTTGAGGATCAAATCAGGAATGAGCCAAACATAAACCAGACTGATGAACACAGGTAGGTCCCAGATACCTCCATCTCAGCACTGTCAAGATATCCAACAGTGAGATGTGTGATGTCAACATGAAATGGATCCTCTAGAGCAACCTCACGAGATGAGGGATCACTGTCATCCTTGCCACGAATTGCATCTAATACGACAGAACAGTCTATTGCGCTTCTGCAGAAAGGTCCAAGTTTATCCTGCAATTTTAGACCAATATACTTATCATTTATAAGATTGATTCGAATCCGGAAGGGGCAACAAAGTGTTTGCATGGAAATACCAAACTCTCAGAAATGCTCATGACACCGGTCCGTGCAACTGTTCCAAATGTTGGGCGCAAAGCAGTTACTCCACATCTAGCAGCGGGATATGTTATGGACCCTGCGGTTTCTGAACCAATTGCAAAGGGAACCATTCCTAGTGCAGTGAAAAGAACTTGTGTTGAGTATATATACTTTATCTGCTTATAGGTGCAAATATGTTGTACAAATTCACCTGCAGAGGTGCTAGCCGCTGGCCCTGCTGATGAACCAGTGGAAAATTCCTCAATGTTCCAGGGGTTCCGTGTTCTTCCCCCAAACCATATATCATCATAGGCAAGTGACCCTGTCACAAGCTTTGCTACAAGGACTGCCCCGGTGGACTTCAATCTGAAAGAGAACAGCATACACAGAGGAGAAGAAATAATCAGCATTGTTCTCACAACATCGCTTAAACAAGATGCATATGATGGAAAAATGAACAAACCTTTTGTAAACAGAGGCTTCGATATCAAGAAATTGATTCTTAAATGTCCTTGAGCCCCATGTGGTCTTGTAGTCTGGCACCGCAATTATATCTTTCAGACCATATGGAATACCATGCAAGGGACCTAGCATAAAAAATTGTCAGTGTACTCTTTACTTTTGTGCGTAATATTAACACAAAATGACCTTGCTTGCAGTACAAATTTAAAATTAAGAGTGCCCTAATATTCAAAAAATGAGAGAACTTTTTAGGCAAATAATTGGGAGAATTCTACATGCACAAGGATCGAACTAGTGCCAAATACTAATTAACATTTTGTTCCACAAACTTCTCAGGCTCATAATCACATTTGCATGGCAATATGATGCTTGATCATGCCCAAATGAGCATCAATTGTATCAGGAAGCTACATAGACCAGAATATATTCCCAACGAAAGAAAGGAATAAGATCAAGTTCAAATACTAGTACAGTCAATAGCAGATATTATCTCCTAGAATCTCAAGCAGATCTGTTACATACCGAGATATTTCCCTTGCTCCAACAAGTCATCTGCCCCTTTTGCTTGTTTGTACGCTAAATCTTCAGTGAAAGTAATAACGGATTTGAGAACAGGATTATACCTAAAATATATCAAACAGTTACATGATTTAATTTAAAATACAATACTTTTGAACCTCATGTTATACTAAGTCCATGCCAAAGATGTGAGGAAGACCGAAATATAGCCCAACCTCTTTAATCTCCTTAAAAACACATCGGTAAGTTCACATGATGTTATTTGCTTTGTCCTAATAAGCTCGCCAAGCTCAATTATCTGACATGAAGATTACTGATTTGAATGTAATATGTTCGAAGTTTATAACCAACGTATCATAATATGGTCAAGAAAACTGACCGACATAAAGGCAAGATCTTCATCATTACTTGGGCGATGTACTATAGAGGTGTGAGGGTAGTTGAAGCTTTTAGTCTCACTGACTTTGCTGTCACCACTCCATGATGATTTGAAGACTAGAACAGAAGGGTTATGCAATCCACCATTCTCCAAAGCCACCAATTTCCGGTTTTCTCTAAATGCAGGTACATTAAATTCTTTTGCACCTTCTTCCATCTCACGTAGCTAGCAGAATCGAGGGCAGTGTAGGTAGATAAAACAATGATATTAACACATTATTTGGCTGCGAAAAATGTGAAAAACGTTTCGAAATTACTTTTGAATCGTTGAAAAAATCAGCATCCAAGTACTTCATGGAATCCTTCAAGGCAATCACACTGCTAACTGGTTCTTTTCTCATTGCAGAAACAACTTCCTTTGTGTCCTGAAAATGAACAGATAAATTAATAGGCCCAATAATAAAAAATTGGGCACAATGAAACTAAACTGAACAGTAAAAAAATATCATGCCTTCTTAATCTTGTGGTATTTGGAAACAAGAGTATATGAGTGACTTTTCCCACTGGTTGGCAAGGGTAACCATGTGCATTTTGATGGCCACGCCTGTGTTCCACAATAATAAATCATAAGGCCCTGTTTGGAATGCGGGAATTTTTCCCGATTCCTGCGGGAATTAAATTGTTTCCTGTAAAATTCCTGCGAAATTCCTCTGTTCCAAACAGGCCTAAGAAAGTTTTTCCAAGAGGACATTGTACAGGAACCATTTATGATCTTATGATTAGACACCTGACATTCGGGAAAATGAATATTAAAAATGTGTCCTTTGTGTTCAGGGACGAACAGTAGCATCGCTCAAGCAGGTACTACGTTTTTCCCTGTCTACACTCTACAGCCTCAAAAAAAGAGAAAAAAAACACTCTCTCTCTCTAGAGCCTCAATCAACGCATCAAAGGTTCAGAACCATTTGTTGGTCAACACCGTTTGTCACTCACTCACTACCAACCTGTACCCTTTCTTGGTCGGGGATGCAAATTAGGATAAGTGGAAGGCAAGAATTATCGGAGGAAAAGATAAGTGCTTACCATGATGCCGATGCTTGCGATGCCACCTCCGCCGCTCCTTGTTCTCGGAGCAGCGGCGGCGGTTGTCGGAATAGCGAAGCAGAGGAAAGGGAGGAGGAGGAGAGAGGGCGGCGGCGGGAGCGGGAGGGGACGACGTGGCAGCCGCATGGTCGACACCTTGCAGGAAGAGAGAGAGAGAGAGAGAAGTAGAGAAGGAATTAATGGAGCAGGGTTGCAGACTTGCAAGAGATGGTGCTGCTTGCGATTTTGTGAAGAACTTTTTTGGTGTTTGAAGGCTGCAGGCTCCACTCTCAAGTCTCCGCCGCTGTTCCTGGGAACAGAGTTACAGAGGACCGTCGTTTTCTCGTGTTTTTTTTTTGGATTTGCTCATGTGCCCCAAAGTTTAATACCGTTTGCTCATTTGCCCCATGATATCTCACTGATATACGGGTCCAAAGCCCACATGTCAGTGAGACATCATAGGGCAAATGAGCAAACGCCATTAAACTTTGGGGCAGGGGAGCAATTTTTTCGCTTTTTTTCTATTTCAGTAGCGGCCGGCGCCGATCTCGATACACGATCTTTGGCATTCTGAAAGCAGGGGTCTTTGGTGTGGCCGACTTGAGCCTTGGGCACCGTTTGGTAGTAATAGCTAGAGGTGTTTGGGTTTGGGCAGACCTGACCAAGTGGGCCGCCTGGTCTGGTTCGGTACAGTACGGCACGGGTTTAGATAGGATATAACATGATTAGATCTAATATGGTTGGTCCGAATAAGTTATCGTACCGTGTCATGTAAATCAGTAAGTCCGTATGCCTATCCTCTGATCCAGGCACGGCATGGAGAGGGTCAGGTCGTATCAGCTTTGCTCGGGTACGCTTAGCCAAATGGGTCATTGATAACCCGTTGATTTTACTATCAGTCATAAGTAATGTTATTGCCAGTTGCTGAGTCGCAAGTATTTTTACTGCCAATCACAGGTAATTTTACTATCAAGTCACCAAGAGTGTGGTAACCCTAACGTAAATAATTTTGCTGCTAACCACAAGCAATTTACCACACTACCTCACAAGAGTTATTGCTCTTGCCGCACTGTGTTGGCCCACCGTGCTGAGGTGCCGATCCAAGCAGGGCACGCCTAGTCAAGGCCGACACGGCCCGTTTACTATTTATACCGTGTCGTATCTGAACCAAGCTAATAGTATCATGTCTCAGGCCAGCATGGTTGGCCCGGTCCGTTTGGTTAGATCTAGGTTTGGAGAGCCTAGAGAAGGGTGAAAATGTCTAAATGTTGCAAATGCATGTAAACTATATATAAAAATTTTAAAAAAAGTCTCGAAAATTACTAAATCCAGGGGATGGCATGACCTATATCTCTACAAAATATCAATATCAAGTTATGACTCATTTGCGAGATATGAAAAGCCAAATATTCAGTTAATAGTGATTGCACATTATTAAAGTATTTGTCTTTTACGTATCTCGCAAATACAATTGAATTTGGTTCTGAAGTTTTACATAGATGTCGAACATACCCTTACCTATATGTGCTTTTTTTTTGGAGAATTTTCAGGAACTCACCCACATGATTTTCACTTATTTGCAACATTTAGCCCATTTTCACCTGATGCGCATCCAGAGGGCTCAGCGAACATAATTTATTTGGTTTCGATAAGAGGCGAGTGTAACACCATATTATATAGGCTAGAAACTTAATTAGGATATTTAGTTACCTGTGCATAGAATATGATATTTCTTTTTTTATCATCATCACCATATTATATGGGCTAGAAACTTAATTAGGATATTTAGTCACCTATGCATTGCATATGAGATTTCCTAGCTTTTCGTGGAGCTAACGCTACTACTCATGCGATACCTAATTATCCTGTGTAGTTGCACACCATTTCATTGTTTATATTTGGCTTGATTATGGCTCAAGCTCGACTCAAGTTTGTTACCAGCCTAGCATAAAGTGCATTCTCTGGCTCGACATTAGGCCCAACTCAACTGAGCTCCCACTTTTTTAATATGAGCATAGTTGAGCTTAGGAGCGTTCTTATTGATTTTTGCTGAAAGTTTTTTCTACTATAAGCCTATTCGACAAAATAGCTTCTGCGTCATTGACTTACGACTTCGGCTTCGTTACAGCAACTACCTTTCAAATAAATTATCTTTTTAAGATAGGGTCTAATAGTTTATTGTAGTATACATTGTACTAACTTCTTTTATATCGGCCAAAACCATATGCGACTGTCCTTTTCTACGTATTCTCTCACGCAAACAGACAAAATTCAAAAATTTCAACCTTAAGTCGTAATCCTCGGTTATAAGTTATAAGTTTCAGCCACATCAAACAGGCTGAAAATAAATAGTAATAACCGGAAGAAGTGGCTTTTAGAAGAATGTGATAAGCAGTGGAAAAAGTGTGAGAGAAAGATATGCATATGCGTGATGGGCGCAAGAGGAGTGGGGTGGGTGATACACCTATGACTCCTGTCTTATCCTCAGAGCGAGATGGTAACGAGAAAAGTGGAGAAATTGCTTCGAGAAGCCTGATATTTATATTGGCTTTTGACTTTTTTAAACAAAAACCAATACAAACAGGGAGTCTAACTCGCTTGAACATGATTCCTTTGCAGCCCTAGGTATGTCCGAATAAGGACCTGACTCAACCCAATTAAATTCTTTTAACCTTTATGGCTTGTTTGGAGCACAAAAATCTTACAGAAAATAATTCAAGCTCTATTTGGAACTAGGAATCTCAAGAATTTCCAAAAATTTCATAAAAATAATTTATTTTGCACCAGAAATTTTAATAAACAGATTGCCAATTCTCGAAAGAACACTAGAAAATAGACGTTGTTAGCGTCCGAACACGATAGAAACTTTTTCGTCGTACGGTCCCCTCCTAGATGGCGTAACATTTGAAAATACTATCCGCAAGAAATGTGATCAGTAGGTGTAACAAAATGTTATCAACAGGTGCAGCAAATAGGTATAACCTTAACAGAGAATTTTGAAGAAAAAAATATCTCGGTCTCACTGAAATATACCAATGACCAATCTTATTTAGATATAAATAGTAGTGCTTCTATGCTACCTTACAAGTATCAAACACATAAATACGTGATGTTATATATGATGCAATATTTTGGGTGTATGTATGCAACAATTAAGAATAATGTCGATAACAAATGGAACAATTGACACAAAAATCGTAAAAGATGGTCATCGCAGCTAAACCAATCGCATCAAAGTGACGCAACAAATTGACACCCTTACTGCAACAAAAAAATAATTATGATACAATAATCATTCAAAACTTTTGCAATAAATAATTTTGAGAAGACATAGTTGCAACAAATCAAAATGCTTCTTGTAACAACTGTAAAAAAAATATGCACAACAAATTGTGAAAACATCTGCAACATCCCCATCGGACCTTGTTGCCGACAAGTCTAGATCTAGCAGAGCAAGATCGCTCTAGCACCATCGCCTTGTCATCCCTCAGCTGCCTGTGCTCCGCTCGCTGTCTGTGACACCGCTTCTTCGGCCTCAACCACGCCAGATCCGGCGAACTCTACTCATAGCAACAACAGGGTTGACGAGCCCCAGCTGTTCCTCAAAAGGGGAGACCTTTTGTGTGCTCCAGTTGCAGCAAATGGCCATCCTTAAGCATGAGTGGGGGGCAACCTCAAATGGGGTGGCCGACGGTGAAGTTTGGTATGCCAGGGCAGAATACCAGGCAATTGTGAAGGAGCTCCGTCGGCTGGCAACGCTCAAAGTTGCTACACCTGGCAAAGGCGCAACACCACCAGTGTACGACTGCTTGGTTGAAGCTCGTTGCGCTGGGGAGAGAGAGTACATGGGGGAAGAGGAGAGACAGAGATCTGGACGCGGGAGGAGATGATGTTAAGGGAATAAAAGTCTGTTCTTTTTAGCTGAAATTTATGGCTTTTGGCTGCGGCTTGTGGCTTTTAGCCTATTTGTACGAGAAATTACATAATAATAAAAACTCACGTGCGGTTTTTGCCGATATAAATGAAGTTCGTACAGTATGTACTATAATTAACTAGTAGATTCTATTTTAAAAAGATATTTCGTTTAAAAATTAGTTACTATAGAAAAATTAAAAAATAGTTTTAAAAAGCTGAAAAGGACAGGCTTAAAAGCAGCAGTGGATGTGTGGACTGATGGTAAAAGGAAAGCGTTGGATGCTGTGGTTTGCTTCGGGCGTATAGATCATATCATTATCCCCAGAAAATTACTGTGTAACAAGTGCCCACCTGAGCTCACCGCCGTACCCAATTCGACGCAAATACTTCACGGGCCAACTCATACGCCCAACTCCCACTGCAAGCCGGGCCCACTTCGGTGGATAATATACCATCACGTGCTCGCCGTAGTCCTCTTCTCCTGACAGCATGGCACGACCCCAACCGCACGATCCAGATCCGACCGTCCACAGCAGCGCGAGCCACGTCACCGGCCCCACTCCGTGCGCCGCTTCAGTTTTCCTCTCCCATCTCGCCGCACGCCGTCGCCGTCTCGCCGAAACGAGAAAACGCGAAGGAAACCGTGCAAGAAGAACCGCCGCTCCAAGCAGCGTCCTTCTCAGTGGAGGGAGGCCGAGTGGTCGGCAACAATGGCGGCGAGGAGGGGGTGGGCGCGCGGGGCGGCGGCGTTAGCGGCGGTTGTGCTCGCGGTGGCAGCGGGGCGGCGGTACGGGTGGGACGGGGAGGCGGCGGTGGCGGTGGCGGCGTTCCGGCGGGCGCGGGGCACGCTGGGGCCATGGGCTGCGCCGGCTTACGTGGCCACGCACGCTCTCACGCTCGCGCTCTGCCCGCCCTACGCCATCTTCTTCGAGGGCGGCGCCGCGCTCGTCTTCGGGTTCCTCCCCGGCGTCGCCTGCGTCTTCTCCGCCAAGGTGTCAGAACCGAGTATTCTGAAGCAACTAGAAAAGGGCTGAAGTCTGAAGAAGTCTGAAGGAAATCGCTTCGCAGGGGTTCAGACCCACTGAGATGAACGGCTGAGATGTTATCTCGTTCGCAAGAAGGGAATCAACGGCCCACACTGCTTCCGGCAAATACTTGTTTACTCGTTAAATGATCTCTCTGTGATCCATGTTTAAACTTAATTAATCTGGGTGTAATCACAGTAGTTACTTTTAGCTTAATCTAGACTTATGTACTCCCTTATATACTTTTCCGACAGTGAATGGAAGGATATCCAACTGAATGTTATCAGATATTACTGTAGCCCTAGTTCCTAGCTGTAGCGAGTATTCCTCTCTGTTCTTGGCGATTGCTGAGCCCATTCGCGATTCTCCAGATTTCCCTGTGACAATCCATCTCCTAGTCGGATTCCCCACCGGGATCTGACACAAGGTCCTGGGCGCCTCGCTCTCCTTCTGGATCGGCAGGTCCAGGCACCCCTCCCCCCTTACCTACTCTCTTTGTCTGCTGCGTTCTTGGATCACTTCTTTTTGGCTGGGCATAGGCGAAGAGATCTACAAGTTGTGTTATCTTTGTGCGCGCGTTCTCAAAATTTCGAGGAAAAGTGTGCGTGTGTGGCACCGATCATGGTGGTCAGGACAAGAATGGTGGGAAGAAAGTAGCTTGGAGACGCCTTTTGCAGAAAAAAGCTGACATTTCTTGTCTGTTTTTGCTGGCTCGCTTGCGTTGTAGCATGCAGAATTGTTGCAACTTTGATTCACATGGGTCATATAGATCAGGTTAGGTTGGTTCATATAGATAGGAATAGGAGGGAATTAGAGAGATCTAGGGTAACCTGGTGCATTTCTTGTTGATATTTGTAGGCGAGAGGTGATTTGTGGGTTTCTAGAGTTGAAGCTCAAAAGATTCAAACAAAATTAGACGGAAATCTCATTCTTTTGCTGTGCTTCTGTGCTTGTTCGGAATTGCATATGTTAGTATGTAATGGAGTTCAGGAGTTACTGAGATCTGAAAGGCTGCTCAATTATCATAGGAGGAATGGCGTGCGTTTATACACCGGTCCAGACTAAAAAAGAGGACAATTGGATGGATGTTGGGACCGAGCGTGAGAGAGTAGGCTGGGTTCCATTCATTGGTTGTAGTTGAGCACTTATGCTTGTTACAACTGATGAACTTTGATGCCAGACATTCCTAGAACTCACCTTAGTGATCACCACATTGTATAACTCTGGTTTATTTCATCATGCCGAGAGTTAGGTGTTGCACATATTATTCTTTAGTAACTACTTGTGTGCTGACCATTGCGGTTTCTAAAAGGTTTTAGTTGTATTCTATACATTGTTCATGCCTTAGGCTTCTCAATGTTAATACATAATGCTACTAACATATGATATTTGATTTTAGGTGCCATGTGCATAGAGTTTAGGAGGTTAAAAGTTTATCCAAACCTAGCAATGGATTTGATAGATAAACCATGGGCTAGGTTACTTATTGCGGAGACACTTGATATATTAGGAATCTCTATATTCATGCAACTATCCAGGATTTCAGTTGCGCACAAATTGATAAATAGCTTGCTTATAATTATAAGACCATAACAGGAGTCTTACATAAAATATGACATAGCCGTCAATTAGAGTTTTAAGGCTTCTAAACCAAACTTATATCATTACTATTATAAAAGAACGAGTTAGTGGTCGTACGTCCCTTCTCTTTCAACCACCTCATTCTAAACTTCTCATCACTCTCCACTTTTGAACTGATCAGAATAGTCCTCTTTCATAACATGATTCTCTATATATCCAATAAATTTCGTTGCAACGCACGAGCAGGTGACTAGTTACAAATAAATAATGACAAAAGGCTTTCACACCATAGGCTACACTTGAGTATAGGCTCGACCTAAAACGTGTGATCTTCACCATGGTAGTACTCGTCATCTGCTGGCATGTCCTCTTCATATTGATTATTGTCTGAATCAAAATATGCAAAAATAAGTACATCCGTACTCAACAAGCTATGATGGTAAAGTGTTACAATGAAATTGAAGATTTTAATGGAAATGTCTATCGGGGAGGGTTTGTCTTGGATCTATCATCACTAGTACCCATACAGTCTTGGACTTATCATCACTAGTACCCATGCAATTTTATCTATAAACATTTGACTTAAACCAAAACAAGTTCATAAAGAAGGTTTTGTTAAGGGGGTTATAATATATCAACAGTTTATCTCATTCCCATGTTACCACCATTTTAACCAACAATATTCCTTATGCCTTGATTTGGGAATCACCCTTTCAACACAGCTCTATTAATCGGAAGCACAGTACAAAGGATAACATAATTCATCATTGGTTCACAACATTAGTACTACCCATTATAGAGCAGGTCCCTTATCAGGCCTAGGTACGGGTAATCACTCTGCTGCTCCTAGGAGTCATACTGTGGCATAGGCCGGTCTGTGGTCCACACCAACACCAAACCTACCCATGGTAGCATCAATAAAACTAATACAATAGTTGAATCAAGTTAGAGTAATCGATCCTGTGGATGGGTGGTAATTATGTCTTTTCTCATGACACAGGTTAATTTCTTATAGAAATCATTAACAATCATAGCATGAATCACCACAATTTTATGATTGGTATGATAAACCATACCACACCCTGTGAAACTTAATGGATTGGTTTAGGAAGCGTTGAACCTCTCTCGAGGCCGCACAGATCTATTAATAGATGGCTGAAGCGCCAGGTCTGTTACAGGGTTGTGAATCAGCATATTACGGTTGCCATAACTACCTTATCTCTAAAAGGATACAATCTCTACTTTCTATTAACAGATCAATCTGATCTCCTATACATGGAAGTCTAGAATAAGGCAACCGTGAGTGCTGTATTCAACAACCGTGATTTACATATATAGAAAACAGGATATCTATTCTAACAGCCTCCCTCAATCACAACTTTCTTAAGTTGAGATTGCGCTTCAATTCTTCAAGTTTTTGAACCGACAATGGCTTAGTAAATCCATCTGCAACTTGATCTCCTGTAGATATATATCTCACATCAAGTAATTTCTGATTTACTCTTTCTCTGACGAAGTGATAATCTACCTCAATGTGTTTAGTTCTTGCATGAAACACTGGGTTTTCTGAGAGATACTTAGCCCCCATATTGTCATACCATAATATAGCAGTTGAGGGAGAACTTATGCCCAGCTCACAAAGGAGAGATTGAACCCACATAATTTCAGCTGTAGCATTTGCCATTGACTTGTATTCTGCCTCTGTGCTAGATCTTGATACCGTTGCTTGTTTTCGTGCACTCCATGAGATAAGATTGTTTCCTAGAAACACAGCAAACCCTCCAGTTGATTTTCTGTCATCAAGACAGCCTGCCCAATCTGCATCAGAAAAGGCACTGACAAGCATACTTGTTGATTTGTTTATATGTAATCCAACACCCATGGTATGCTTTAGGTATCTTAAGATCCTTTTAACAGCAGTCCAATGCAGTACAGTTGGTGAATGTAGGTATTGACAAACCTTATTAACAGGAAATGAAATATCTGGTCTAGTCGATGTTAGATATTGTAAAGCACCAACAATACTTCTATATCTTGTAGAGTCCTCAGGGCTAAGTAAATCACCTTGGGCTGATATCTTTTCTGATGTGGACATGGGGGTATTTACTGTTTTGCAGTTCAACATGTTCACTCTTTTGAGTAAATCAGCTGTATACTTTTCTTGTGCTAAGTGTATACCTTCTTTAGTCTTCTTGACTTCAATCCCAAGAAAATAATGGAGATCACCTAAATCTTTTAGTGCAAAGTCTTGCTTAAGATCCTGCAATAGTGCTGTTGTTGCATCCATGGAAGAGCTTGCAACTATTATATCATCAACATAGATGAGAATAAATATGATGATACTTCCTTTTTGATAATAGAACAGGGAAGTGTCAGCCTTGGAAGGATAAAAGCCAAGTTTTTGAAGTTTTTCACTAAGTTTTGAGTACCAAGCTCTAGGGGCTTGTTTGAGTCCATATAGTGACTTATCCAATTTGCATACATGATTGTTTAGTTTCTTATCCTCATACCCAGGTGGTTGTCTCATGAAAACATCTTCTTCTAGAGTACCATGAAGAAAAGCATTTTGCACATCTAATTGGCGAAGACTCCAACCTCTAGATAATGCAATGGACAAAACAAGCCTAATAGTAGCAGCCTTAACCACAGGACTAAAAGTATCCTCATAATTAATGCCATACCTTTGTTTGAGGAATTTAAATGACTTTTCAGGAATTTTAGGGAAAGAAGATAGGATTTTGGCGCACGAAAAACACAAGGAACTCAGGAAAACGCAACAAACAACTCAAGAGATTTTGCGAAAAAATTTCATGCATTTTTGGAACTTTTTGGGCTGTCACACTTATGCTCAAGCTTTCAGATGGTTGGTTATGCAGTGCTGGTGTGTTGTTGATTTCTATCCCTTTTCTTTGGGCTACCAAACACACCCTCACTGTCCCGATGACTGGTAGTGGTTGAAATTACTTCTTAGATCACATAAAGCTAGCACATTGAATAGCACATCGATTGTCAATCATTATTCAAAACTTAAAATATAAAACCAATGGACAATTGAAGAAGGCGTGCATCATAGACAGTCCTGGTCCCAGAAGTCACAAGGATAGTCCAGTCGAAAGGCATACTGCTGTATCACCCCATGTCTGGTAGTTGCAAGTTCATAACCCCAAGAGATTTTTAGTTTACGAGGGATTTATATTCCATTTATGTAGCTCAGGATCCTCACCTGATAATCAAATCTTGCTCTCTGTTATGCTAAAAACTACAGTTCATATAAGATACTTGTACAGAAACCCAAATGGTCATGAGTCAACCAAGCAACTGCACATGGTTTTGAAAATTTCATAAAGTCTTAGAATATTTCTACCATTTATCTAAAAAAAATATTAAACCAAAAGATCTAAAGTTCAACTCAATTCATCCAAGATTTCAAGATAATCGCTTCTCTCCTCATTTCAACAATGGCATAGGTTCAATTGATGGTATGCATGTATCTGTTGTTGTGCCAGTGGATGAGCAGGTTGTCCACACCGGTCGCCATGGATATACATCTCAAAATGTGATGGCGATGTGTGACTTCGACATGAGGTTCACTTTTGTTGTCGCCGGATGGCCCGGTTCAACGCATGACACAAGGATATTCAATAATACTTTAGATAAGTATTCAAATCGGTTTCAACATCCTCCTGACGGTATTTTGCTTATTTGAACACATAATTAATTGTCACGATGGCATTCTCGATTTGCATCATCAACACTTATCTGTTTGTCATGTGTAGAAAAATATTATCTTATTGATACGGGATATCCCAATCGAAAGGGCTATCTAGCACCTTACAAGGGACAAAAGTATCATCTACCGGAATTTCAACGGGAATGACAACCGAGTGGTAAATACAAGGTGTTCAATCATGCTCAATCCCTTCGAAATGTTATTGAACATTCATTTCATGTGCTCAAGGTGAAATGGTGAATCTTATTGGCTACGCCAAGTTATGACATGGACAAGCAAACACAAATTATTATTGCGTGTATGGCGTTTCACGACTTCATCCGAGATAGTGCTTTACGCGATGAACTTTTTAAGAGATGTGATATGACGAAAACTATGAACCAAACACTACACACGTTGGACCATTTGGAGGGAATAGCGGCAATGGATTAGCAGTGGATAATACAAATATGTGTGCCTTTCGTGAAAGTATTGCTAATCCATTGATGTCCATAAGAGTATAAACAATAGAATAATTCATATTTATATGCAATATATATGATAGGTACATGTTACTTTAATTTTTAGCACTTTTGGCATGTTTTGAATCCTTATTTGCAAAAAAAGTCGTATGCATGTGGGAATAACAAAAATTATGCTTTTGTCGTCCGGTCACTGGGCGGCAGCAGTGGCGGACCCAAGAAAAAAATCTAGGTAGGGCGAAGTCCAGTGGCGGATCCATGAAAAAAACTAAGTAGGTTGAAGTCGGAAGCGTGAAATAAACAGTAGTACCCAAAAGCAAAACAATTCATGATCAAACTAGGTTGCAGTAACACTAATAAAAGTATGTGATACAAAATAAAAACAACAACTACAATTCGCATGTTAACATATATAGATAACGGAAGGACAATGAAAAATACCTTACTAATGAAGCTTAATCCACAATTGTAGATGAGCTGTAAAAGAAACAACCTGTCAATTGTGAAAGATAGATAAATCAGTAGTGTCACAATTCGATAATAGAATATAAAAGATGCAATAAAAAAGGAGACAAAAAATATATCAGTAAATAACTAAGTATGTCTAGGAAACGAGGCATTTTCATTCTTCGAGTTTTCATGTCTTGAAATTGTTTCTTGATTTTTTTTAACGATCAAGTTCTTTGAATATCTCTCGCTCGATATAGCACACCATCAAGTCATTAAGCCAATCATCGGACATCTTATTACGCAAATCGGTCTTGATAATATTCATAGCCGAGAAGACCCTTTCAACCGATGCTATCGCCGCCGGTAGTAGCAATGCTAACTCGATGAGGCGGTAGGCCAATGAAAATGCAATATACCTTTCAATTTCAACCAACTTCACGGCCAGACTTCCAAGATCATGACAAGTAACAAAATCATCAATTCTTCGCACATGAAGAATGAAGGTTTCAAGTTGATCCTTGATAGCCGCACTGTTTCTGGAGAGGTAAAAATATAAGTACCCTCAATTTGACAAGCTAGTTTACATATTCTACATAAAATTTTAACAAGCTATCAAAACTGGTACTCAAATACACAAGTCTGGTCTCTAGAATAAATAGAATTTGTTGTACCTTTATAAAATAGAACTATAGAAGTGCAATATATAAAATTGTAAAAGTAATTACCAATCCTCAAATCACCTCCTCGGCTTCTCCTCAAATCACCCGGCCGCTCCCGACTGCTCCTCGCCTCATTCCTCAAATCCGCCGACGGCCGACCCACTCTATCTCTTGGAACCTAAAGCACCGTGAATAAAAATCTTATTCAGATACAACTAAACAGCACCTTCAACAATAGATGAGTTAGCAGGTTGAAGTGAAGAAGCACCTTAGAACATAGATGTCATAGGAGTTGGCTCTTGTATCCAACCAATCCTCCAAGTCAAGATCATCGGATGGTGCCATGGCATCGACATTCCACATGCTTGCAAAAACCCTTCATATGCACAACATATTATTAGAAATGAAATACTATGAACATACTCAAATGCAATGCGAGGTACCACCGCGGCACCAAGGGGGTGGGTCCGGCCGGCGAGGGTAGCTCGGGTGGCCGCCTGGGCTCGCCTGAATGGCAGGTCCGCCCCTGGGCGGCAGTGCCGTGCAGCTGATACGTGGGCCATCGGAGCTCGGCCACCAGGCGGCCGCTCGCCCACCAGACGGTGCCCTCACTGCCGCCTTGCCATCGGACAGCAGGTAATTAAGCCTTATGAAATTTTATGTACAGCCTTCCGACACAACGTACTGTATTATGTAATTTTTTTTGACAATTTTAGCCGTTGTGAATGTTGCTCAAAATTTTATATGATTATGATATTTTAGGATTTATTACATATAGGAAACAAGCTCTAAAAATTATAAAATTTTATGTGTAACCTTCTGACATAACATACTTCATTGTGTAATTTTTTGATAATTTTATCCGCTATGAATGTTGCTCAAAAATTTATATGATTATGATATTTGTAGAAGTTGTTACATATAGCAAACAAGCTCCAAAAATTATGAAAATTTATGTGCAGCCTACTGACATAGTTGTCCTAAATGTCCATTATTTTGGGAATTTCATGCATTACAAATTTTGCTCGACTAATGGTGGCAATGATTTGTAAATACGAAGGTAAGTGATATTGTGATGCAATAGAGAATTCATACACGGAGAACTTTGTATAGATATCATAACGATACCAAAATATACTTTAGAATAAATATGTCAATAACACGGCATACAGGGTTTAGTTACGTGCATAAGAAGCAACATTATGCACGATGCAACAAACAGAAGTACTCCTATGATATACATGTGTCTTTTTGGAACGAAAATAAATTTGACATTCAGGGGACAAGTTCGGAATGGCTTGACCTACTGCGTGGACCGGGGTCATTTTCCCTTCCTTGTGAGCTCGGCGTTAAACTCCTCGGCGGCCTCTTTGGTTTTGGCTACCATTTTTCTCTTTTTCTCGGCTTTCTCTCGCGAGTCTTGCGCTCTCTGCGCGTGCATGCCTCAAGATGAGCTTTCATCTCCCGACATATATGCTCGGTTTACTCATCGTTGCAACGCTCCTCCTCCTAGATCTCGCAGCCCCTTTTGACATTCCACTCCTCGTATTCGAGAGTCCACTGGTCATGTAGATAGATCTCTAGGTCGATCCACTTACGGTAGCGACATAGTGGTTCCAGGCTAGGCTCTATGGGTATATGAGAAAGGTTGTTAGTACGTACTATGAAAGAGAAATAGTAGATGAACACACTGTAACTGGTCCTTACCACGACATGGCTAAAATACTACGACATACTTAATTCATAATACGAATTACATTAATTACGACTAACTAAATAATACTAATTAACTAGGACTATAGGAATAATGTCGAAAGCAGCGACAAAAAATTACTTGTCTTTCGGGAGAAGCAATCAGCACTGTCGTGTCTTTCACACATGTGCACTGGCTTCTCACAACAATGAGCCATGTACTCTTAATTTTGAGTGACGATCGTGAGAATAAGTTTCTGTGATGAGCGACTGAGATGAGCGATGATCAATTGCGAGAAGTTTGTATTTATGACCAAGCGAAAAGGGAACCCGATACGCTCACCCCCGCAAATTAAGGACTCCTTGTCGACGCGCACCACTTTGGGCAAGGGGGGACGGCATGCTAAAAATGACAAATATACAGACGAGAGAGCGGGCAAGAGGGACGGTAGGACATAGCGACATATGTGCGGACATGGGAGCGCGCGAGGCTGAACATAAAAATTTGTAATTTTTAAGCTTATTTGCTATATTTAAAAATTCGAACAATCGATAAATAAAAAAATACTAACTCAACAAGATCACTGCCATCCGGTGGCGGGGCAACAGGAAGGGCGCTGCCCAGTGGCCGAGCAGTAGGCCCCTGCTTCCCATGGCCGGGCTCCGATAGCCACATGTCGGCTGCACGGCCTTGCCGCCCGATGACTAGGCAGCAAAAGTGTCATTTTCGCCAATTCGGCATGCATATGTCTATTTTTGTAAATACGGGTTGAAAACATGTCAAAAGTGCAAATATTACTATAAATTGCATCGTTTGATGGGATATTACTTGCTGTTTCATAGTATTTTATATGCACTCAAGATATTCCAATTTTCCTACATTGTATCAACAGTGAGTAATCTAATGTCAAGATGGGTAGCAGATCAATGAATAAACTGAATTCATTATTCTGTCAATTTCAAAAAAAAACAATGAGTAATCTGATTTCGAGATGGTCGCAGGTCAATTTCAACACTCCATTGAGTATGTACATATTTTTTTCCGAATTTTCAAGGCCAGGACAAGTAATTACTACTCCTAGTCAGCAAAAAATAAGGCAATAAATCCTTTTGCAGAAGTGTAGAAGCACTCACACTGTACTAGTATTGCTGCCGCTGCATCTTTGATATCCTTAGCTGAACTGTCATGACGGTGACTATATGCATATCTGCCTAATATTAGCTGATACATCAATCCACATCTCAAAGTTGATTGACCATAGATTAATGGGTCATCATCTGGTAATAAGTAATCAAATTCAATTGCTATAAGATGCGAGATGTTAGACTTGTTGCCAACTAACATAACAGGGGTATTCAAGACTTTCTAGTAATAAGCTACACCATCTAACCCATCAAAAAATCAGGATGCCAAATAGCCTAGCTTATTTTAAAAGCTAATTACTTTTAAGCTATTTAAACCCAAAAAAAACTGGCTTTCAGCTGTAAGCCAAAAAGCTACGCCTAAACAAAGGCCACAATCCAAAGCAAATTCTGCAGCAAGAAACTTACACGGGATACACAGCTTTGGTTGCACTCCTTTCTCATCACCCTATTCAACCCATGTCCTGCAACTCCAATTTTCTGTCCAACAATTCCAAGAGATGAAGCTTTTCACTTGCCTGTGTTCTTCCGTTGTTCTCCGTGGCCTCTATATTCCAGAAACCCTATCAGATAGTCCACCTCTCCAGGCACCCTAGCACCCTAGCAAGGAAGCTGTTCATGAATGGGTTCCTCTGCAAGCACCCTAGCACAATAATGGCATCTGATTTCAAGACATAGCTTCTCAACCATGCTGGAGACCTAGCCAACCTGGTCCGGTCATCAGTGAACATCGTCACCGCCACCGAGTTCTCTGGCCTGTCTATGGCGAGGACTGATGTTGCAACCAATGGGGCAGTGATGGCCAGAATGTTTGAGGTTTAGAGAGATGGGAATAACTGACAACAATACTGTCAATTTGCCATGGTCTTATTGATTGTGGTATTATTCAAGATAGTGGACACAACAGGGATGAAATTGATCTTTATATGCACGCAATTGTAGTCCAGTGATGTTAAATATGTGATGCATTTGATTAATTTCTGTAGCAATTGTGGTCCTGAATCTGAAATATCAGCATTGCACCACACTAAGATTAAGACCAGAAACTTCTATTTGTTACGATACTGTGTTGCTATCTCTGATATCTCATTTGTGTTGCACAAGCCCATTCCATTATGAAATCTTATGTCAATTGTGACACGAAAACTGCGACAAGCAACAGCCATCCTCTTTGCTTCAACACCACAAAGTTTGGCATTCTTCTGGACTGTAGCCATGCTTTGCGTTTTGCTTTACTCAGTGGAACTCTACACCATTTATTTAGTGTTGTCCTTTGCTCCATGAAAGTGAGGAGATCTCTTCCTTTTCCCTGCCTTCTTTTTCACCCTGAAAGCTCCTCTTCCTGACTAAGGTAGACTACTTGGCTAATGTATCATACACAACTATGTGAGATGCTTTTGTAACTGATGTTGTTAATCATTGACGGCCTCTGTGCTATATTGCTGCCCGCAGGACTAATTGGATAACTTGTTAGGTGATCAGTAATCTTGCACAAATCGTGATAGAAGATAACATCAACTTGAATTCCTCATGTTCTTGTCAGGTGTTTTTTCCTTCAGCTGCTCAATTACAGTACAGGTGGGTCTTGTGAATGACGACCACTTAAAAAAGAAACGCGTGGAGTTAATGCCTTTGCTTTTCGTTTTAGCTGACTTAGTTCCTCCATCTTTTTCAGGATGAAATTTCATCATTGACATCTTGGGATGCAAAATTTGGAGGATTTTGAAACGTCGGTTTTTCTTCAGCGACATATTTCCTCGTTGATAGTGATGATTCATGAATATGGCTTTTCTTATTTTTGCAAGCTAACAAATGAGGAAGATTGATGGCAAGACTGGTAGTATTAAAGAATACATTGATCAAGAATTGATCAACAGAGGACCAGATTTTTCAAGAACTTACTAGGGTGGGTGAGAAGCATTTCTTGCTTTGACCAACTACTCCTTAGGGCCAAAGAAAGGTATACCCAATTTTTTAAAAACAAACTGTAATAGTATGTATGTACAAGTACTGCAAGTATATGCTAAACATACGATATTTACCTCAATAGACAGCACCAGGGAAAGAAAAACCGGCGGTTACCGGAAATCCCGGTGAGTACTAGGAGGGGAAAAATCAACCAGTAACCTAAGAAGTTCCTAGTCTAGTTTAGACCTTTTTGTGATAGATTACCTATTGTACAAACTAAATATACATACATATACTAGTCCTAACATTTTGTACTAGATTTTCTCTGGCTTTTTTCGGTTTTTCTGGTTATTGGTTTTCAAACCGTCCAAATTCAAATTTTAAAACATGAATTTCATCCCATTTTTTCTGGGTTTTCCCACAACCGGCCGGTTACCGTTATGCTCGTCAGCCAGGTTTTGCATCGGTTCCGAGATTTCTAGCCCTGGACAGCACCGATATTCTTCTTTTCAAGGACCAGCGGCATTTGTTCTTGATGAAAATATTTATAAATAAAAGATCGTTGGATGTTCAGGAACAAGTAGTCTCCTAGTCTCCCAAGATGATCCTGGAAACGGAACTTTTGTCAGTTTGCATGTCATTTTAATACAATTGATGATAGAATCAGGCACATCGTTGTTAACACAACTGATCGTAGTCTTTGTCATAGGTATTATTCTTTGTACAGCGATGATTCATTTATTGAAGAAATGGCAAGCAAGAATCGATCACGCAAGTATTTGGTTTTGCCACGAAGTCAAACTGCAAATTTTCTTGGGACATCTTTATCTTGAGTTTTAGATGGCTACATGATAGTGTTACTACACAATCTTGGCCAAGAGAATTGTGTATGACAAATCCATTATATGACCTGATTTCGGTTATAAATCTTCCTTATAGAATCAAATTCTAACATCAAGTCTGGATTTACTGCCTTATGTTGCAGAATTTGATAACCAGAGTTGAAAGTTCTGGGACATGCTATCAGAAATGGAACAGGATCAAATAGAGAGACTGTAAAGAGTGAGACACTGGAATCAAATAAACAGAAAACCTCATTTATATTAATCAACAATGTGTATGCCTTACAGCCTTGCACAAACATTATTTTGCCATATGCTGTACTATGCTTTTGCTATGTACTTCACAAAATAAAATGGAATAAAACACAAAAGGAATAGAAAGAACATATTTTCCAAAAAAGGAAAACGAAGATAACTACTCTAGTTGCTCTGTGGGGCCAGGATACAATCATGTTCATCACTCTGGAACCCTAATCTGTCAGTAGGGCTCATTGGTTGAGGTTGCTCCTGGTTGTTGCCCACCAAATAGTGCTCCAATATCAAACGCGGCTTGCAGCTCCTCAACTGATAGCAGCCACAAAAGGCGTACGTTTTTCTTGCAATGGCCCAACTTTCTTATGCAGTTGTGCTTGCCAACATTCTGATACTTTTGACCTGATTAGGCCATCAAACTCCAGCATGCGACTGGATATGTACTAATTGATCAAATTGTCTACTCTAAGTAACACAAAGTATATCTGAGAGAAGATCTTTACAAGGAGCATTGGATTATTGTTCTATAGCAAAAAAACTGATGAAATTATGACCCAACCGATCACAGTCAAGCAATACCTACTTTGATCTAGTCCCTCTACTTCCCATATGTATGGTATATGTATAGAACTTGGTGTGTACTAAATTAACACGGTCCTGCGAGAACTTCTCTGAGGCTGGTTGATCACAGAAACTAGTGTATGGTATATGTATAGAACTTGGTGTGTACTAAATTAACACGGTCGTGCGAGAACTTCTCTAGAGGCTGGTTGATCAGAAACTAGAAATTCTCCTTGTGGAATTCGAACTTTGTGCTGGTCTTTCTCGAGAAATCTTGCGCAAGCTCGCGCAGCTCCTTCGTCAGCACCGGCGCGCCACAGTAGAACACTCCTGTGATATTCAAGAAGCAGAGAATTCAGTGTCAAATATTCAGAAAAGCAATGCTATGTGCACAAACTAGGATGCTGATTGATCCTGCTGTTCTTATCCCTAATAGGTGAAGATTGAGCTGATAAGATCATGCCTGATATGACACAGGTAGGTAAGGGAGCACTTCTTGAAAACATGCCCAAGCATATCTTGAGATTCTTACGTGCACATGATTGAACTCTGGTGAAGAATTTAAGATACCTCATGGCTTATGCATGCACTGTTAATGTGTATCTAGAGTTTTAGACTTGACTCTATGCTCACTATTTCTCTAGTGGTTGTAACTATCAGCAAGTACAATGATTGGTCGATCCCTAAACTATAATATACTTCCTGTACAACCTTACATATTGCCCCCAATATTCAGGTTTGTGATATAGTATACCATTTCCTAATGGACCAGCTCTGTGCTCATCATTTGCTATTGGTTGTAACTATCAGCAAGTAGCAGTGATTGGTTAGTCGCTAATCTAGAACACATTGATTAGCTACTTGTGAACTTCTCCCAATCCATGACTAGTTCACATTGAACACATACACCTCGAATTCTGATACTGATCACGCATGTCCTTATCAACTAAGTTCTTAGAAGAAAGTTAGGCCAGCCCAGTTGCACTTCAACCTCAGCCTAGCATCGAGTTTGGTAGGTGCATCTTTCACTGTGTGAGAAGCGTGGAGGTATAAACCACACTTGATTTTTCATGGTCTCTAAGATCCAATTTGGACCATATGTCATGGGTTAAAGTTATTAATGGCTTGTGATATTGTGAAATCCATTCGTTCCTTTTTACTTAATATTTTTTTACTTCTTACGATCTTCGAGATACTATCCTGACCGTTACTTTTTTATAATTCTATATTAAGATATAATAATAAAATTCTAATATTATGAAAGTATTTTTGACAATAAATCTAATGTTATAATTTTTATTGGTTGATCTATATATTTTTAAATATATGGATGATTAAACTTTTAAAAGTTACCTTTTAAAAGTTTGACGTCCAGATACTAGAACGTAAAGTAAAAAAAGAAAAGAGGGACTCACCGACACGCTGGTCGCGGTGGTTGAGGGCGATGCGCTTGTAGACGGCGCGCCAGTTGGGGCGGGCGAAGTGGGTCTTGACGCGGGTGCCGGAGACGACGTCGACGCCGTGCTTGGCGTGGTTGAGCGACTGGAGCATGGCGATGAGCGCCGAGCGCGCGTCGCCCTCCTCGTAGACGCTGGTGCAGTAGTTGTGCAGCTCGATGACGCCCTTCTTGTCCGTCTCCGCCACCTCGTCCATCACGCCGCGGAACCACTCGAACGACCCTTGCTCCCGGGTCACCCAGTAGAAGTAGGCGCGCCGCGTCCGGAACGACTGCGAGCTGCTGGCGTCGCCGGGGTTGCCGGACTCGACGTCGCCGTCGAGCTGCTTCATGTTGTTGATGATGTCCTTGATGATGGAGATCATGGGCGTCGCGCCAATGCCGAGGCCGACCAGCAGGACGATGTCGTACTGCTTGTAGTCCTGCGCCGGCGCGCCGTACGGCCCGTCGATCAGCACCTTCGGGAAGCTGCAACGCAGAAGGCGACCATTAACTTTTGGCGCCAAACACATTTTACCGTCGCATTTACTTTTACCAATCAGCTAATTTACCACGATGGATTCACGCGATTGACGAAATACAGAAATGGGAAAATCGAAACCTGCAGTCAAACATGGACGGCTACCGAGTAGAAAATTGGGAAACCGACACCTGCAACTCTTTTTCAAAGAAGCAGATGGAGCAGGAACAGAGAATGTTCTTCCCCAAATAGCTTTTTTTTCTTCTGAAAAAAAGAAGTGGTTGAATACATGGGCATATGGGCACACCCTTCACCACATTATTATTTTCATATGACTATAGCCGATGGCTTTTTATCCTAGCGCGATTACTTATGCGAACAAACCGATTACTACTGTATTCAATGACAAAGATCCCGCAAGGTCAACTTTGCCAAGTGAAATGAGTATATGTATATGCATGCACATACACACATCTAGTACTCCATATACTCCTCTTTGATGATTTGCATGAGTGCCATATATGTGGGACATGTACCAACACAAGGGGACATGCCATGTGAATCAACCGACTGTACGTGCAAGCCTGATGCAAGAAATGATCTCATATTTCTTATGTTAGTCAGTACGAGTTTTCTTGCTCAAAAAATCTTTGGAGTTTGGAGGTCAGAGAAGGTCGCTACCCACTCGCACCATGCTAGTACTTTGGCATGTGTGAAAGGCTGAAAGCAGCAGTAGCAAGTGCTACATGGTTAGTGGCACGGCCACTACCACCAACCCCCTGAGCCACACACACCTGACCCTGACCAAAGACCTGGTCCGGTCCAACCCAGCCCAAACCCAGCTCAGCACGTGCGGGCCCATCCATCCACACGCCGCAAGGCTGGCCGGGTTGAACCACGGCAATGGCAGAGTTGCCAATGCCTGTGTTTTTCTGAGACGGTGACGAACGATGCATACGATTTTAGATTGAAAGAGATGCTTCAAAAGCTAAAAACCAAGAAGAAAAAACAAGGCCTTAGATTTGAGCTTTGTGGGAGTGTGTTCTCACCTCGGGTTGGACATGGTGCCGTCGCGGTCGTACTCCGCCCGGAGCAGCCCGCTCTTCCCCTCCGCCGGCGGCCGGCAAACCTGCACGTCGTGCGCGTTAGTTATTGATTAGCTTAACACGGCTGCGAGTGTTTAATAGGCTTGGCACACAGTTAACATGGGTAATCATAATGGCAATCTATCTAGAGATGGACATGGATAAGACTCGAAGCTTTTATGAATCGATGGCGAGATGTGATTAGCGTAGTACCCTTGAGAAGACGTTCTTGAGCTCCCTGGTCCAGTCACCGAGCGTCCTGATGTGGACGCTGACGTAGTCGTCCTGCGGGGCCGACGTGATGGAGAACGGGTGCCTGGTTCATACATTCGTTGCACATCGTGAGTGATCCGTGAAACCGCATTATTTTCTTAATTTCTTATCATTCTTAATTTTTCAACTGATCAGAATAATTCTCTTTTATAACATAATTTTCTATACATTTTATTGATCATATACCCTCTATTTAGATGAAAATTCAGGATTTACTCTTCTGGCCCACGTGTCAGTGACTTATGATGACCCCACGTGTCATTGAAATGAGAAGGGTAAATCCTGAATTTCCCAACTAAAGGGAGGGTATATGATCCAATCCCCCTAACTAGTAAAAGAGAACGAGTGGTTTGAGGGGTGTACCATTGGAAGGGCGAGACGGCGGCGCAGTTGACGAAGATGTACTGGCCGCTCTTGTACCGGAAGCCCGGCGGCTTGGAGAAGTGCAGCGAGAGCACGTTGCCGGGGTACACCGCCACCTTGAGTATCTTCACCGGCCGCACGCTCGACCGCAGCGCCCGCGTCAGCCGCTCGCACGCGTACAGGAACATCGGGACAGCCAGGTACATCCACGTCTGCGTGCGTCCACGTCACCCGGTCAGTCACACGTGTGCACGTACGAAAGGTGTGCGTGCAACGCGAATGCACTAGTGGTGTTGTGTTGTACGTACCGACTTCTTGTACCACTTCTTGGTGAGGTAGAGGTAGTGGCCGTGGACGATGAGCAGCGCGTAGACGACGACGAAGAGGTGGTGGGAGTACCAGAAGGCGTTGAAGCCGGTGAGGCGGTTGAGCGGGCGCGGCAGCGTGAGCCTGCCCCGGCGGAACCACGGCGTGGCGAGCGTGAAGGCGACGGCCATGAGCACGATGATCACCAGCCCCGTCCACCCCTCGGTGCCCTTGACGAACCACCAGTAGTTGTTGGGCCGCTTGGCGCCGAAGAAGGGTATCATGGGGACGTACTCCGCGTCGGTGGCGTGGAGCAGCCGCGGGAAGTCGCACGTCAGGTGGGAGATGACGTGCAGCCCTGCGCCGACGGTGATCCCGACGGCGATCACCTTGTGGAAGTTGAGGTTGTCGTCGAAGGGCACGACGCGGCCGACGGCGGTGCGGTTGCGGACCCAGGTGATGGTGTTGCGGCAGACGGGGAGGAGGATGAGCGCCATGTTGAACTTGAGCGTCTCGGCGCCGCCCTTGGCGACGCAGACGCAGTAGCCCATGACGTGGAAGACGGCGCGGCGGCGGTACTGGAGGAACTTCCAGGTGAAGAGGCCGGCGCAGATGGAGAGCCAGAGGAGCATGACCCACACGCGGCGCCAGTTGTCCTCGAAGAAGTAGCTGGCGCGGCGGTACCACCGCCGGAGCGGGTTGGGCTCCGCCGTGGGGCGCAGGCTCTGGCTCAGCATCTGGCTCAGGTTCCGGCTGTTGGTCGTCCCGATCCTCATCGACTGGCTCGGCGCCTGCAGCAGCAGCATCTCCAGGTTGTACAGCTCGATGTAGCCCAGGTTGCTGGGGTCCAGCTCCTCCATGATCAACCGCGCGTACTCCTCCGACTGCTCCTGCACCTTCGACAGCTTGTTCGCCGACGCGCTCAGCGTGATGATCTGCAATGCCGAAATCGCGCAAAAAAATTTGCTAATTTCGTCAGATTTTGATCCCAGAACGTCGAGGAGAAGACACATCAAAGTCATCAGAACATGCTGTGCTTGTGGATGGATGACACTGACGTGCAATGGCGATCAGGCAGGGTACTACGAACGAGACGAACAAGCGAAAGATTAGCGGGAAATTTACCTCGTTGACCTCCTTCTCGGTGATCCTCCCGTCCGCGTTCTTGTCCACCCTGAAAAATTAACTCACTAATTAACAAACGGACGGTTGGTTAATTAAGGCGTTATTAGGAGCTGACTGATTCATTAGAGGAGTTGCTCCATGTTAATTGATCAAGGTTTGCTAATTAAGGGTTGGTTAATGAATGTTAGTTAAGAGATTAATGGGGGATTAGTGAGGTTACATGTCGAAGAAGGTCTGGAGGCGGCTGTCGAAGCTGGTGTCGGAGATTTGGTCCCAGAACTCGAGCAGCTCCGCCTTGCTGATGCTGTCGCCGGAGATGTTCCGCCGCCTCGCCAGCGCGTCGAACAGCTCGCCGGCGAACTCAAGCTCCTTCATCCCTGCAGCAGTTATAATCGTAATTCACCATGGATGGAAGTACGTGAACAATTCTAGCGAGCTAGAGGACTGGTGATTAGTTTGTAAGAGGGAGCGAGATGAGGCTTTAGTTACCGATGCACTTGCCGAACTTGGAGCGGTGGAGGAGGCCATTCTGGGCGAGGTCGTCGAAGCGCTTCTCGACGGCGGGCCACCCGGAGCCGCCGTCGGTCCGGCTGATGAACTGGAGCCCCTTGAGCGCGTGTGCGGCGGCGGACTTGGAGCGGTCGATGCGGCCGGGGCCGGCGCCGCGGCGGTTGATGGACGCGAGCCGCCGGAGCTCCTGCGAGACCTGCTTGATCCGCGACGACGCGTTGCGGATGACGGCGTGGCCGAACGACGAGGACCGCTTCTCCAGCGTCCGCGCCAGCAGCGTGACGTCCGAGTCGTCCCCACCCGCCGCCGGCTTCACGCTGTGCACCGCCACCGAGTCATCGCGCACGTCGAGGGTGATCTCCACGTAGTCGTCGTCGTCATTGCCGCCGGCGCGCGGAGGTGCCGGCGCCCCGGAGGGCGCGGAGAGCGGCGCGGACACGGACTCCGCGAACCGCGCGCTCTTCCGCGCCCCGGACCGCTTGCTCAGCGGCCCGCTGTGCGGGACCACCCTCTCTTGCGGCGCGCCGCCCTCGGCCGCCTCCACGATGTCCCCGGCGCCGCCGTTCCCGGCATGCATGGCTTCCCTTCGATCCCAAGAAGCAACGTGACACGGTTGTCGATCGACCGCACGCTGGAGCTAGCGGAGGTTCTTGCTCGAGTCTACGAACAGCGGTTTCGAGGAGGAAGAGGTGGTCGTCGAGGGGGAACGGTGGACGGATGCGTTTGGCGGGGAGGGGGGGTGGGTGGAGGCCGCTATTTATAGCGCGGTGAGGTGGGGACTGGGGAGAGGGGCGTTTTACTAGTCGTCGTCGTCGTCGTCTTCCTCGCGGCTGTGGTGTGGGGTGGGGTTGTTGTGAAGTAGTAGCGACTAGCGAGGCATTTTTTTTTTCTTTCTCCTTTTCCTCCTTCCCTTTTCCTTTCCTCTGCTTGCTTGCCTCCATTCTCTTCTCGTCCTCTCCTGTTCAGTGCGTGACATACCACTCAAGCGATCGTATTGCAGCGCTGTTTGCGTCGTATCCGTCGTGTCGTGCAATCCGTGGCGCTGCTAAGGGTGTTCTTTTCAGGTCTATTGGCTTGTGGACAGTTTTTCGATGTTGTTTTAAATCGATTTATTAGAATAGTTTTTAGCCCCGCTCGTTTCAGCTTCAACTTCTCTGGCTTAATTTTTACTATTTATAAATTTCGTTTTTCCTGAACTTTTAGCTTATTTTTGAGTTTTTTTGCCGGTTCTTTTTTCCCGTATTTATTTTGCGTTATCCGTGATGAGCTAGCATATTTTTTTCTATTTTTAAATTTTTTAATTTTAATTACGGTAAATAAGCCACCTTCAGTTACAGTGAAATTTTAGCTGCTACAGTGCAATTTCAGTCGATTCATTAGAAATAAAAACCGAGCGGATCTATTCACCTCGGTGTTCACGGTAAGAATAAAAACAGTGAGCTGCAATGGAAAAGAACCAAATTTCGAAACGGCAATCAAGCCAGGTCGGGCCGGGGCCAAATGCGTTCGTACCGGCTAGGGAGCATGCGAGACTAGGTCACCGTACGAGCACCAGAGATTTCGTCGAAACGTACGTACGAGCACTAGAGAACCTGGTTTCCATGAGCATTGAACAGTACGTTACGTTGACCATCCACCCTCTGGCAGGCACGTAACCCATGCTGTGATAGCGGTACACGTCTCAACAGCCTGGTCACGTATTATGTACGTCGTATAGTATGTTTCGTACCATACTACGCCACGTCATTGCAGATGCAAGTGCAGTGAGTGCAGGTATACATCACTATGATAGATTGATAGTGAGCAGAGCATGGAGCACATGATCGGTCACTTTCTTCGACCACCGCAGCACCGATCAGCAGCCGCCATCCATGTGCAAATCGAAATGCTCACATGTAGTAGAGCAATTTTAGTAGGGTCCCTACTTGAGTTTTTATCCTACTTTTGAGAGTCGAGAGGCAAAAAACTCACTCCAGCAGGGCCTCTACTTGAGCCCTCAAAAGTAGGGGGCCCTCAAATCTCCCCCTCGAGCCCTCATTCTTGGAGGGTCTGGAGGGAGCCCCTACTTTTGAGGGCTCAAGTAGGGGCCCTGCTGGAGTGAGTTTTTTGCCCCTCGGCCCTCAAAAGTAGGATGAGGGTGGGTCCTATGTGTTATCCCCTCTAAGAATGAATTTGAGGGTCCTGTTTTGAGAGCTCCTGCTGAAGTGTAGCCCAAAAAACAGAGCCCTCAAAAGTAGGGAGAGCCCTCAAATAAAAAGTAGGAGCCTGTTTTTAAGGCTACTGCTGGAGTTGCTCTTATGTATACCAAATAAGGGGAAAACTTATCGCCGGAGGTTTTCGGCTATTAGTGTTATCGGTACGGTCTGATAAAATTTAGACTTTATAATTTTTTTTTGAATTTCTCTAATTTTCATCAGATATAAAAGAAATCTACAGTTTTTTTAACCTTTTTTCTTTGTACACTGAAAGAATCGATTTAAAATAAGTGTTTGCTTCAGTTCAGGCGATATGCGCGCTGTGATCGTCGCCTTGTTGGCGTAGTGGGTTCTAGCCAAGTTGCTTTCCCTGTGATACTATTCTGTCAGCAGGATGCGTGTACACGGTGATTTCTATGCCTATCGACTGTCGTATGGTTGCTTCGAGGTTTTTCGTCGCGGAAAATCCATGTAAACACTTTTCTAGGGAGTTTTTTTTCCCTCTGGTATTTAGGATTTTTTTTTTCAAAACAATTTCGCATCAAGGATTGACTATGAATTAAGTTGACCTATGTAGGACCGATACCGGCAATTAAAAGTGACGAATGATTCTCGAAACTTTTTTCCAACCGGCATTCAAAATTTTTACTCAAATAACTATGAGTCATAAATTTCATATTGCACCAACTGAACTCACAAAACAAAGCTAGAAAACGAAATCAACTAAAATCAGCAACCTTCAACACAAGGTCGATCATACTGTCATGGATGAGCCAGTTTGATCGCCAAGTCCGGTCGGACCGTAGAGACAAGGCCGGTCCGACCGGTCCTCGGTTCCCAGACTTAAAAACCTCTTAAGTCAAAACTCAAATATCAAGAACTTGCTTAAATATCATCCGAACACTTTCAATTTTTTGCATGAGATTTGTTCAAGGCATTATGAACCTAAAACAATCAAGAACCAAAGATCTATGGGCTTGGGTTTACTAAATTGAAGAAAATCAAATCTAAATCTTAATAACACCAAAAAAATCCTAAAACCCAAAATACTTATTACTTGTGTGGATCTATGACATAATTTCTTTCATATCTACTCCCACATATCCTAACAAGATAATCAAGGTAAAGATTCAAGCAATAACCTCCTAGAACAAGATTTCAAAGTTCTTGCTCAAGAGCATGAGAAACCAAACAAAAAAAACAACGAAAACACCAAGAATAGATCAAACATTTGATCTATTCTAGCAGGGTGGATGATTCACAGGTACATGGATGGTTATAAGGTACTTCTAAATCACCACTCTTACACACAAGATTTCTCACATGGAGAGAGAAAAAAACTACTCAAGACTTAAACAATCTCTCTATGTCTCTCTCACAGGCTCAACCCTAGCTCTCCCTTCTCATCCTCATATAACCAATATCACTTAGTGGGTCGTAACCCGCCAAGCAAATGAGGAACCCGTCAACCCCACTACCACAAGTTTTACAAACCCATGCAAGTTTTTCAAAGCGTTTATAAGACTTAACCCGCTAAACTCTTAGTGATTGATCCACTTAGCCAAAGCAGCTCACCTTGACCTAAATCATTTCTCTTTGCGCCTCCTTTGCTTCGCGGTTTTGTCTAAGGCTCAAATTCAGTATTTTGGTAAACAACCAAAATACTCCGATGAAGCTTCTAGTCCGTCACGTCCCATGTGGCCTCAATGACTTCACGCCAAACCTCTTACGTGTCCGAATCCCACCGAACCGTCCTCGCTTGCAAACGAACCCAAGTCACTTGGCGTGCCACATGCCTTACCATATACCATGACTGCACCTGGCTTTCCTAATTGTTCTAGACCTCAGCTCCTCCTGAACTTAGTCCTAGTCCACCTTGTCGTTGCTCTCCATGTATTCACATCAAAGCATCTCCTCATACTTTGACACATAGCACGTAGTACCTAATAACTAGCTGTCATGTCTTCACGCATTTGAACTCCCCAAACCATCTCTATGTGCATCGACCTTGTTACTCGGCGCACTACATGCACAAACTCGTCTCTTCATGATTCTTGTCTTTTATATGCTTCATGGTTGAGCCACATAGCCTCACTTGGATTTACACAACTGCTCGGACCTCAGCTCTCCCCCCTAGTCCCAAGTCTTTGCCGTTGATTACTAACGTTCTCCAAGCCACCTACACGTCCAAAAGACCAAGCAACCATCTCGAGCACAAGTTCCATGCACTTGACTCATATTAGCCAAATAATGCATCATACAACACAACACAATAATGACACCATGCCGTGCACACACTCAATCTACTCAAAAACACTGCCCAATACAATTCCTATTTGACTGCCAACCACGGCCAATCACACCTCCCGACGATCAGATCGTCAACCAAAGTCTGGTCACACCGCATCAATGGTCAAACCGCCAACCAAAATCCGGTCATACCTCTCGACGCACACCGGTTTAACCTCAGTTGCATGCCGGTTAGACCACCCTTGACAGTTATCAAAACTGAATTTTGCCAACTTTTACAAAATCCAACTCAACAAATTTGCTAATTATTCCTCACCAATTGATTATGGACATTCTCACAGGGTCAAAATATGCCCTTGTTTATGTTTCAACTATGTTGTAGTGATATGTCAAAGCCGGAGTTTGTGTAGTTTTAATTAGTGTGGTCAAAATATTGTTTTCCGTGCTGATGCAACACGGTGGACATCAACCAAACACATTCTTTTTCCTGTGTTGGAAAAATTACAAGCAGGAATATGGCTCGAAAAATGCCGAATAGTTTCCTAAACGTACAAGGCAAGAAAATGGTGGTAGCTAATACTGCTTCTTAACCAAACATTGCCATTATCGCGAGGTAGCCAACGAACAACGTGAGGCATTGATAAATTAGACGTTTTCTTTCTCCAATAAAATCAGACAAGGAGTTTCATTTTCTTGGACTGCATGCATGCAAATTGCCTCCTACTGGAAAAACTTGAAGAATTCAACGGTCTATTTCTTACTGAT
Source organism: Dendrocalamus latiflorus (assembly GCA_017311315.1). Classification (NCBI taxonomy): domain Eukaryota; kingdom Viridiplantae; phylum Streptophyta; class Magnoliopsida; order Poales; family Poaceae; genus Dendrocalamus; species Dendrocalamus latiflorus. The sequence continues at coordinate 27,852,719 of CM029641.1, forward strand.
GGAAGGAAAAGTTGTTGAAAAGTTCTCGAATTTATATCTCTCTCCCGTTAATTGATGATAAGATATCAAAGTTGTTTTTGTAAATAACAAATGAGCACTGTCTGTGATAAGTCAAGATAATTTTCATGGTACAATTCACATACATGGAAATGTAAGAAGGAAGCTGGAATCGCATGACGTGCTAACGGGAGACTTGAAAGTTGGAACTGTTCGAGCATGTTAAACTAGTAATTGATTTGAGTTATTCGCTGCCTAGATCAAACAACTCCGGAGACCTTGTATTTGGAAATTATCCCGCATGCTTTACTACTAAGTACTATGACTGAAGATTAATAAGAACCATATTTTGTTTAGAGCTTTGGATCAAACAAATCGTAATCCCAGAGATCGTAAGCATGGATAGCTTCGTATACATTTTTCTTACCCGTTGCTTGCTGCCGGATGCATCACCATATCTACTATATATCCTGCTATTGCTGTCGCATTCTCACTCTTCAACTATACACGCTCCTTGTGCAACTGCCATCTAGGTCAAATATTTGACATGGTCTTTGCCTCTTAGCAAGTAGAGCCGCAGACATATGAATCCATGGCAGGTGCGGACCCAGCACAAAAAATAAGTGAGACACCTAACTCGCGCTTCGTGACTACCCCGTAGTAGATCCGGCCATGGGAGCTGTGTGAGGCGAGGGCCGAGGAGCGCGCTACTAAGCACAGTGTTTATTATCTGTGTGATTGTGTAGATCACTCTATCGACTGCTGTGTTTCTGTGTTGATATGAACTAGCTACTCTACTGTACTGGATCAACATGTTAGTATTAGACACGCTTTGCTAGTTACCTAGTTCGTTTTATCGTTTTATTTGGACTATCGGGCGTCGGCAGTCGTGAGATAAGACGTAGGACCCAGGAGAGTGGGGGCCTTTGAATGGGCTAGGTGGGGCCCAAATGTAAAGGCATTTGGTTACTCTACATAAACTCAAAATTGAGTGCCTCCAGTCTGCCTTCTTTTGAGGCCGCCCCTGATGCATGGCACACGTCGGATTTCGTCAAATGGTTTGACCTCCTCAGCGCGGACAGCCGAACGAGAACGATTCATGGAGATGTCGCTGTGGTGCTGCACTTCTACTGCATGTGTTTCCTTCCCTGCTTCAGGTTTCCCATTTTTGAGAGTCGTTTTCCAGCTCATTTTTTCCTAACTGCATTCACGCGTGCGTTAAGCTGTTCCACATGCTTTAATTTAGACGGAACGCTGAACCTTCTTAATTTGCACGAGCTTGAATTAGGGCATATTTTGTTGGTGAATTTTGGCTGTGACTTTTAGAAACGGCCGAAAATAAATAGTAATAGCGGAAAGAAGTGACTTTTAGAATGAGTGATGAACAGTGAAAAAGTGAAGGAAAGATATGTACGTGTGACAAGAACAGAAGGAGTGGGTATGTAATACATCCGTGACCATCTGACTTATCCTCAGAACAAGATGATAGCGAGAGAAGTAGAGAAACTACTTTAAGAAACAGGATATTCGTATCGACTTATAGCTTTTTTATTTTTTTAAACAGAAATCAACACAAACAGACCCTTAAGCTGTTCAAGATCCATATAAGTGGCACACATGCATCCAAAAGAAGTTTCTTGAGAAAATACTTTTAAAACTTTGTATTATGTTGCCGAAAGTAAAAGTTGGTATCACCGAGTATGATTTTTGACCACTGGTGCTTGTTTCTGTTCTTGATTTCCAGAGGAAACCACTACTGCATATAGTCAAATCTTAGTGAAGGCAATCCTTTGGATAAATCTGTATTTTTTTTTCAGGAGCCCATTGAAACGCCTCCCCTGGTTTCTGACTCTTCAGAGCTCCATGGAAATGGTTCACCTACCACGCATTTGGGCCAATTTTTTGGGTCACAATTTGAGGTTGATTAATTTGTTGATCGTACACGATAGTATAATCTAATCCATTTTAGTTTGGACATATTTGGTAATAAACAAGATGTTAATCATGCAGCATAGTTATAGGTTGACTAGGTCTAGATATTCAAGGACCAACATTAGCTTCGTTAGATACTTTCTTGGGAGTTGGTGGGATTCCAACGGGGACTTCGTGATCATTTGAGCTTTAAAATGTTGGTTTATGGTTTATTTTATATTATAGAAATTAAAAATAGACTTAGTTGTGGTATTTTTTAGCGTAATTAAATTTAAAATATTATATCATTACAGATATAAAAGAGATAAGAAAAAAAATCTCAAAAACCATATCATAAAAAAAAGATAAAAATAAGAAGTCAGTAGTCAGAAGCTCTGGTAATGAGTGGGACTACTGTTAGTACATTTAGCTGTAGCACTACTGGTAGTACATCCGTACCATGTACATAGAAGAAAAAAAAGAATCGTTAGCTGTACCTATAGGTCACCCAACTTGAACTACAGGGAACCTAGATTGTTGAGATAGTACTTGGTATATACACATCAGAGGTAGAAAGACTGTTGAGATAGTACTTGGTATATACACATCAGAGGTAGAAAGACGGTTTGGTCTGACTCAGGTGCAGCTCGGTTAGATTGAAATAACTTGATTTATAGTTAAAATTATACTATAGCTGACTAAAATTATACTATAATTGATGATGGTTTATTTGGCGTAACTAAATTTAAAAAAAATTAAAAATAGAAAAAACATGTTAGCCCATTATAGACAATACAAACGAACACAGGAAAAAGAATCGGCAAAAAGCTTAAAAAAACTAAAAAGATAAAATTTATAAATAATAAAAAATAAATTAGAAACCAGAAGTTCAAGCCAAAATAAGCACAGCCTCAGCTCTACTCTTTGTTTTCTAGGCTAAAGCGGGAGCCAGTAGCCAACCAAGCTTGTTCCTATTTAAACACTCTTAGAGCATACACAATAATATAGACTATTATTTATAATACTTTTATATTATCTAAAAATAAAACTAAAGAAGCTTTCTATATAATGGTTTATCTTTAAGTTAACTATAGAATCCTACAATTTATACAGACAATATGGATATAACAACAACAAAAAATTATATATAAGAGTTTTATAGACTATCTGTTATATATCAGAGGGCTTCTTTCTTTCCGTACTCTCAATTATATCATAAAAATCTTAGGTGGCAAATATTATAAACGGCTGATTCCACCGTGTTGTACATATCCTTTCGTATACGTGCAGATAAATGGATCACCACACAAGAAGTGATGTCCAGAACTGACTTGACTAGCACTAGTCAGTCTGATGGATAACTCCCCATCAACAGTTCAAATTGACAAACTAGATTACGTGCCTGTTTTGAGTAGCAAATTGGTCGGCAACCCAAGAGCTGCCCAAGAACAGGCGAGACCAAAAGGATCAAATGTGCATGCAGCTTGTCGACATGTTCAAGTTAGGCAAGTAGACTAATGACGGAATTCTGACATGGGCAAGCTGGCAAGCTGCCGCCTCTGCATTTAGGTCTGCTCGTTTCGATTTTAGCTTCTGATTTCTAACTTATTTTTAACTATTTATAAATTCGTCTTTTTTTAAACTTTTGTTTTTTTGAGCTTTTTTGCCTGTTCTTTTTTTTGGTATTCATTTGCATTGTCCGTGATAAGCTAGTATATTTTTTCTATTTTTAAATTTTAATTACGTCAAATAAGTCACTTTCAGCTACAGTAAAATTTCAGTTGCTACAGTGTAATTTCAGCAATAAGCCACAGCTTTTCAGCCCATCCGAGCGGAGCAGGCTCAGCTCGATCGCACTTGGCCGTGTGTTGTTGTGTTGTGTTATGTGTCTGACATGACCGTGACAAAGCGACTATGCAAAGTTAAGCTCACGGCTCGTTAACAACACGAATAAGATCTAGCTAATTTTACCAAGAATGTTCTGTGATCTGACCTTTTGTTATTAGTAAACTGCTGTAGTTTTAACTTTATTTTAAAAAAAATGGGTGATAGCTAATAACTACTTCTTTTGAGAGAACAATTGACAAGCAGTAGTGATTAGTATCTGTTCTGTGAGCAACTTAGATCCCAGTTGATTCAAGAAATATATATGTGTGATAACTACTTCGTGGAGAATTGAATATCCATTTGCAACGAAGTTAGACGATCAAGCGTCTCGGGCACAAGGCGGCCGGCCCTCTGCTACATTAACGAAATGCACGCATATGATATGCCCTTAAAAATTAATTAAGCATAGAATACAAAACCAAAATTAATAATAGAGCGTAGCAAGAACCACAGGAAGCATTACAAAGGCATGGCTCATATAAAGTCATTAAAATCCGCAATATATTAGGATTGACGCTGCAGCCGATAGATAATCCCGACCGGCTCCTTCACGCCGCCTTTTCGTTGCGTGCAGGTACGTGGTACATGGTCGATGGCACCGATCATTATCTTCTAGTTAATCATGATTAGGTGGTGCTCGATTGGTCTGATTTTTTATAGCTTATGACTGAATTTTCACTGTAGCTGGCTGAAATTACACTGTAGCTGATGGTGACTTATTTGGCATAATTAAATTTTAAAAATTAAAAATTAAAAAAGGGTTAGCCCACCACGTATAATGCAAACGAATACGAAAAAACTGATAAAAAAGCTCAAAAAAATCTTAAAAGTCAGAAAAATTTAGAAATAGTAAAAAATATGTTGGAAGTCAGAAATCTAAACCCAAATGAGTGGGGCCTTAATGTAAGTTAAGCATGGTATGATGAAACTAAAACCTAAGGGCTGGAGTCTGCGAATGCGTTGACGTTTGACTTGCTTATCTCTCTCTCTCTCTCTCTCTCTCTCTCTCCGCGCTTAACGTACGGAAACCGAATATGTTGAATTGTTGACCCGCCACAGAAGAGAAAATGGAAAAGAAAAGGAGCAGTTGATGATGATCGTAGTTGTTTGCTAGGTAGCTCATCAAGCAAGAATCGTGCACGTTGCAGAACTGAAATTAAGCGTTAATCAACCTAGTGGTTATTGATGGGATATTCGTACGGTCAATGGAGCTATGATATGTATGATTCATGTATAGAACTGTTCTCTTTTATTTTGGCTTATGACATATGGTTATAACTTATAACTTTTTGTTGTTTGTGAGAGAGAAAGTACAGAAATATAAATAACTTGTGTATAGTTTTGATCGATATAAATAAAGTTACTATAATTAATTTGTAGATCTCACTTAAAAAATATTCTGTTTAAAAGGTAATTACTATATAAAAATTAAAAGTAATGAAGCAGAAAAGGAGAGACCTTCGAGTTGTCTTCCAATCCGCACAAATGCATGGTCGTTGCGTGTTGAAACGCAATGGTATGACGAGCAATTCGTACATATAAATTAAGAAAATCATGTTGTATCTATCTGAGCCACAGTTTGTTTCTGATCAAGAATCAAAGCTAGTGGTTAAACCACCAGGGTGTTGAAACGCAATGGTATGATGAGCAATTCGTACATATAAATTAAGAAAATCATGTTGTATATATCTGAGCCACAGTTCGTTTCTGATCAAGAATCAAAGCTAGTAATTACACCACCAGGGTCAATCGATCGAAATGACCGGATGAGCCACAGCATGCATACCTGCGGCCATCGCAGGCCTACGAGGATCATTTCATATCGATGCTTTGCGTGTAGAAGCTTAACTACGATCGAGCCTAATTGCTCGATTAGGAATGACTAATAACGACGCTTGCAAAAATGAGCGAGCACGCGACGTTGCTATCGTGCGGTTGCAGGATCGGCGAGAGCTCAATTCCCTCTGATCGATCGATAGCTTCTACAGGAAGCCCTCCACTAGCTTCTTTATTATTATTATTATTATTATTATTATTATTATTATTATTATTATTATTATTATTATTATTATTATTATTATTATTATTATTATTACTACTACTACTACTATAGGTTTCACCATTTCACACTGCTCTGATTTGACCCACGTTTTGCACGTGCCGTCCACGGTCTCTTCTGGGCTAGTAGTACGTACCATGGTTTTAGGTGGAGCGGATAAGTCCAGCTGTTCTGGCTTTTTACCTTTTTATCTTTATCTTTTTTATTTTTTTATATTATTTATGATAATATAACTTTTTAATTTTTAAATTTAATTACATGAAAAAAAAACTAACAACAACTATAATGTATTTTTAGTTACTATAGTACATTTCAACCGCTACAGTACAAAAAGAATCCTACAAACTTACGTTTATAAGCTCTTTGGAGCATTACCTAAAAAAATCCTCCCTGCTAACAAAGATGAACCAATCAGTGATCGGTTCGGCTGAAAAGCTCATGACTTATGGCTGAAAACACTGTAGCTGGTTGAAAAAAACACTGTAGCTGACAGAGGCTTATTTAGCATAATTAAATTTATAAAATATAAAAAATATGTTAGCTCATTACGTATAATACAAACAAATACGGGAAAAAAGAACCGGCAAAAAAGCTCAACAAAAAGTCAAAAGTTCAGAAAAAGACGAAACTTATGAATAGTGAAAAATAAACCAGAAACTGAAGTCGAGTTGATATGCTGACAGTTAATTTAGTCGGAAACGTGGTCACGTTGGCTTCCGTATTGCTTATTCCATCCTTATTAGCACGCAGGATTTTTGTAGACCATATTACGTAGGAATAGCATTACGGAGATGGTAATTACGCGTTCGTAACGGTTGCTAATACTTTCGTCACTTCAGGACCATCCGATTGAAAAAGGCCAAACCGCTGACCGTCCATTGGTCTTTTGAGGTCAATGGGAGGGGGGGGCCTCGAAAGAAACACTAGTGGATGAGCCTTAGCTCTCATCCCTTCAAATCTCTCTTAGATTTAGAAGACGTGGCAAAAATAATTTTAAAAGAACAATAATAATTTTAGATAAATGGTGTCTGCCACGTGTCACAAATCTGGATTAGTGTTTACCTCGTGTCAAAGATCTAAGATGGGCCTCAACATGTGGGAGCTGTGGCCTGTCCCATAGATTTTCCCCCCGTAGGGTCTGATCTCGGCCGTCGGTTTTGTGATCATATATACGGCTCAACGTGTAGTCATTACACACAACTGCTAGTTTTTTTATGTACTAGGAACGATTAATTAATTGGTTAGTAATTTAAGTCTAACTATCTTAATTCAGGCTCAACAACCTCGCGTCGCGGTTACGCGATAAAATAGTATAACTATCTGAACTAAGGCTCAAACAACCTTGTGGTTACGAGATAAAATCCTAAGGCATGTATAATAGGGTAATATAAGTTATCTATAAGAGAGAATTTTACTGAGGTGAATGAAAGAAAAATAGTAGAGAGAAGGAGGTCGACTGTAATTCTATAGACAGTCGAAACGCGAGAAAATAGCTAACTATAGATGGTTTTTGTGCCATTATATCAATGTTGTCTATAAATAGCCTGCTATAGACGATTTTTGTGGTATTATATCAATACTTATCTATATTTTACAAATAACCTATTATAGACAACTTACAGATAACCTATTATAGAGGATAACTTTAGTGTTATTTATAGATAACATGAAAAATTACTATAGATAGCAGCTATCTATACCACTGCGCATACCCTAATAAATCCTAGAATAAATTAACTAACACGTAATCAACGCGAGCCAAACTCTGGCCTTTATCCGTAAAACCAAGATGCCACATAGTTTGGACTTGCACGTAGGTTGGTAACCACTAACCGTGGTCTGCATGTAACTCATCTCCTGCTGGGTGAATGATGCTGGGCGTGTTCTTTTTCTTCGAAGCTAGCAGTTTTTAGTTTTTGTTACAGTACTTAACTTTCAAACGAAATATTTTCTTAAGATGGGGTCTACAAGTTAAACAATCTACACGTTAAAAGCCTAACATCTGTACCAACCAAAATCGCAAGTGAGTATTTGTCTCTCTGTAATCTGTACCGTAAACAGCCAAAATTTAAAATTTTCAACTAAAAATCATAAGTCATAGCCGTTACCAAATAGGCCCGCTAGCTTAGGATCTTTTCTTTTCTCTAACTACTTTATATTCCTATCGTGTCCTATGAGTTGATCAATCGGGATTATGTCAGTGTCATTAGTCATCAGCTTCATTTGAATAGGGGTTTTCGCATATAGACAGGAGCCTGTGCTAGCTTAGGATCTTTTCCTTTCTCTATCTACTTTATATTCTTATCGTATCCTATGAGTTGATCAATGTGTCACTAGTCATCAACTCCGTTTGAATAGGGGTTTTCACATATAGACGGGAGCCTGTGCTAGCTTAGGATCTTTTTCCTTTCTCTATCTACTTTATATTCTTATCGTGTCCTATGAGTTGATCAATCGGGATTATGTCAGCGTCATTAGTCATCAACTTCATTTGAATAGGGGTTTTCACATATAGACAGGAGCTTGTGCAGCACCTTGTCGTTCGTGGCTTGGCAATTTCTTCATGGTACGTACAGTGCATGAGACAAATATAATGATGACATTATAATGGCCAAATTTACGAGAATCTAATGGGTTTATATTAGGGGTGGGGAACGGATATAAATTGTCAGTGTTATTTGGCTATCGTATTTGATAGGATATAAATACAGTATATATTTTTTCACCCAATTAACAATTTATTTCTTATTCAAATTCGAATTTACATAAAAATATGGATGCAAATATGATATGGATTTTTACCATATAAAATGTTATTTTATCCGAATTATTCGTATTCGACGAAGTAATATGCATATTTTATTACAATACGACTAATTAGTAAGATAAGTTTTTTTAATTTAATGTGAATTCATATTTCCTTAGATGAAATAAATAAATTAGAATAATTAAACGTGACTGTACGAGGATAAAATATTATTAATATCTTCATACTATATAAGTTATGAGGTTATGTGAATCCAACCGAATTAAATAGTTATTCGATTCGAATTCATATTTATTACATATTTAATTCGTATTTAAGAATATTTTAATTCATATTTTATTCGTTTATAAAATACGAATACGACTCCACCCCTAGTTTATATTAATCGGGAGGAATCCAACGACACCTTCGACTCGTAAGCAGCTTCTTTGTCTTAAGTGCAAATTGTTGTAAAGCGTAGTTAGCGATGCACATCAATGCAGTTTGCTGAATGTTCATGTTTTGCTTTCATCACAATACATGTACGTCATCACGACCAAATGACTAAAAAAATATGCTTAGTTTACATGTCAGAATGGAAGCTACCAAAACTGCTAGCGTTTCACGATTGAAATGGATCGTGTTCATTCCGACGACGCTGATTGAACCACTCAGATCACGAGTAATAAGTTTGAGTTGGTGGTTGATGTATTCTCCTTTTTTTCTTCTTAACCGTCCGATCTGAATACTGAAATCTTGACCATCTATCTAACATTCCTCTCACTCTCTCTCATATCTAACTACTCCTCCTATCCACTTCCACCAACAGTTACCATCTCCCACCTCCTCTTCTACCCGGCCTTTCTCGCCTCCCTTCCCTTCTGCTTGGACTGTATAATTCTTTATATGCCCTATCTTTCTTGGTGATACAAAACTGTGAAATTTATATAGTTAGAAACTGATAAAAATTAATTCATCATCATTTGAATTATGCCCTGATTCCTCTTGCCTATTAATAATTGACCTACACTAGCTGAATGCTCATGTGTTGTTACTGATTTAAAAACTTTTAGAACATGTTTGTATGCATATTCTAAAAATTCTTACCACTCGTGAGTTTCTTTTAAAAATCTATAGTAACACACGAGCATTCAGCTAGTAATTATCCTATTTGTGAGTTCTCAGCTGGTACGTTATACTGTCCCTCCAGAATTATAATACCACTAGCTACTAACTAAACAAGTCACCTTCCCATACATTTCGTTGATTTATGTAATTCCTGATACTCTGTAGAGACGCGACATCATTGAACGTGTGCAAAGCAAAACTTCATGCCGTCCCAAAGCTTCGCTGATATGTGATCGGTTGGGCTTAAGTTTTTGGCTTCCAGATTATTTTTCACTATTCATAAATTTCGTCTTTTTTTGAACTTTTGGCTTTTTGTTGAGCTTTTTTGTCGATTTTTTCCCGTATTTGTTTGTACTATACGTAATGGGCTAACATATTTTTTATATTGCATCATAGGACGACAAAGTAGGTGAAAGTGGAGACCTTTCGTTTTCCTCCCATCTTTTGTAGGATAGTTAGGTCAAAAATTGGCTTAAAGGAGCAAATATGAAAGCACGTTGTCAAATGGACGAGGAAGCTTCGTGAGGGGAAATGGACGGCTCTTATTAGGCCCTCGTTCACTAGCAATTGATCCAGGCCGTTCATTGGTTTATGAGATGCCTGGGAACGAGCACGGAGCACCCATGGTTTCCACAAAGTTTCGCTCTTTTCGCCAACTTTTTGCACGGATAAATGTTTCTCTCAATGGATGTTGCACATCCACGGCCAATGATTGGACTTCGACTAAGGTCACTAAAACACAGTGCCTCTAGCAATTGGACTACAACTGGCATGTGCAAACTGTGCCTTTGTCAATCGCATTACGACTATGTTCTTTTAGATTATGGTTAATAATTTTTGGTTATAGCAGATAGTTTTTTGCTGTATTTTTTTGATATAGTAGTGGACGAAAGAGACGTTGACATGGACATTACACGTATTGGTGGGCTCGAGAAGTTTAGAGAAACAACTTTAGAAAATCGCTTTAAGAATTCACCTTATTTGTTTCGAAACCATAACCAAAAAGAACACGACATAATCTGGCAAGTGTCGATAGTTCTTGCAATGTTTTATACCCAATGTGCGCAAAGCAAAAGATCCATACATACCCAATGTGTGTTGGGAAAGGGTGAGACAAAGCAAAGGATGCAACTATGCAAGCACAGAAGCTTCACTGATGCCGCATCATGGGACGACAAAGTGAAGTGTTTCCTCCACTCTCTGGTATGGCAAGTCAAAATGGCTTAAAAGGAGCAAGCGTGAGCAGATATCAAAGATAGCCGTGGAACGTACGCCTTAGCAAATATCAAATTTTTCCCTGGTTTCCCGCTTCGACGCGCCTCAACAAATCAATTGCCCACGTGGTATACCTCTACTGCTTACAAGAGGTTAGGGGCCCTGGTAGATCATCTACTCCCTTCCAACTTCCTCTTACATCTTCCTATAAAATTTATAACAAAAATAAAAAACAAAAATAAATTCATCACCTTACAATTACAAAAATAGATCGCTACTGGATGTACGGTAAAGCCGAGGACATGAGGTGTAGCCCAGACGAGCACGGAGATGAAGCCGACTGCATGAGCCGAAGTGATCGATCTCGATAATATTGACTCAATGTGCTGCTCGATTGGGCTGAAAAGAGTGGTTTATAGCTGAAATTTTACTGTAGCTATCTGAAATTACATTGTAGCTGATGGTGGCTTATTTGGCTTAACTAAGTTTAAAAAATTAAAATTAGAAAAAACAGATTAGCCCATTACGGACAATACAAACGAATACGGAAAAAAGGAACCGGCAAAAAAAGCTCAAAAAAGCCAAAAAAAATTAGAAAAGGATGAAATTTATGATAATATAATTTAAAATGAGTAGGACCTATATATTGGGATAATATAATTTATTTGGCTAGTCTGAAAAATCTCAGGGAAAATGACGTCAACAGCAGTAAGTCCGAGTCAAATAATTCGTCAGAGCCAGCTTGACGCAATTCAAGAGCGTGGATTTCACCGCTAGACGGTTTACGTATTAAACAAAATTTAAAGCCCCAAAACAGCAGCAACTGCCAACTTTAATTTGCCTTTGATTCACGCGCGTCTCCGTCGTCGTCGTCGTCTTGCTCGGTTTCAGATTTGACATTTCCTAACGCGCTTCCATGAATGAATGAATGAATGATGTGATGCCGGGCCCGTTTAGACTTGCAAGGATTGAGGCTTCCTTTTAAACGGTTTTTAGTTTTTTACTTCTAGTCATTTAAAACTGTTAGCTTTTTAATTTTAATTTTTTAGCCTTTTTATGTTTTGTTTTTTGTTTATTTATATTGTCATAAAAGATATAGCGGTGTTTTTAATTTTTTCTATTTTTTATTATTTTTTAATTTTTGACTTAAGAAAAACTAATCGTCATTATAATAAAACTGTAGCCAAAAGTCGTTTAGAGCATGACCGAAGGATCGTCATGGCGATTCATCGGCCCACGCATGCATGGCATACTGTGCTTGTCCATCGTCACCAACGTGCACTTGCTTGATTGCTAGCTTAGGGCAAACAAATTGTCACGAGTTTCTTCCTAAGGCCAGTCTCAATGGGGGTTTCAAAAGAGTTTCATTCTCATTTAATGCAGTGACACATCAGCAAATTTGCTGAGTTGGCAAGAAATTTATGAGGAGAGAGAGCAACAGAGTTTCATCAGGATGAAACCCATCCGTCCCGGTTACCAACACGATGAAACCCAGTGAAACCCCCACTGAGTCCGGGTCGTTTCGTTCTCAGGCGCTCCCGAGGATCTGCTGTGCATTCATATATATGCGAATGTACTCATGAATGTTGGATTAATTAATATATTTTATTTGACCATGATTATTTGTCGGCATGAGATATATTGTAGTTACCAAAGTGACTATGTTTAGTTTAGATATATTTTCAAACGGCTACATAGTTTACATAGCACATAGGATCACAACATAATGCATACATTAATTGCTGCAGCTTGTCTATGAAACAGTGAAATGAAACCCCCCACTGAGAGATCCAGTTTCATTTCTCAATCCAAGTCTGCAAAGCTGACATGGCAGTCTTGGAAACTGGGAAATGAAACCCACCACTGAGACTGGCCTAAGGCCAGTCTCAATGGAGATTTTATAGTTTCATGGGCATTAAATACGCTGACATGGCACTGTGTTGATGAAGAGAGAGATGATAAAAGTTTCATGGGAGTAGAGAGAGTTTCATGGGGATGAAACTCTTCTGCACTGTCTCCAAAATATAAGTGTGTTGGAAACTGGGATATGAAACTTCCACTGAGACTGGCCTAAGTAACATAGTGCATCCCAAAGCAAAAGGGCCAAGTTTCCTAGTACGTCTTGAACACAGGTGCGAAATGTGGTTCATGGGTCAGGATTTCCACACAATCGACCTGGTTTTTCGTACCCTAGTAAACACTCCATGTAGACTAACATCCGCAGATTAAAGGGACATTCGTATTGATTTTTATTGATGGTTTTTGGTTATATCTTATATTTTTTGGCTAAATATAAATAGTAGTGACTAAAAAAAGTGGCTTTTAGAAGGAAGAGGTGAGTGGTGCAAAAAGTGAAGGAGATATACGTGCGTATAATGGGAGAGAGAGTAGGTGATGCACACATAACTCCTATCTTATTCCTAAAACAAGATGGTAACGATAGTAGTGTAGATATCGCTTCGTGAAATTAAGTGTTCCTGTAGAATTCCTATGCAGGAAGGTGGGATAAACATGTTAACATGGTGACCGACCAGGCCAACATATGTAACCATCATCGTTTGACCAACCACTTCCCACGGCTGCAGTGTGGCGCTTCTCATGGTCTCATACCATGGGCGCACGCATGCATCCATCCATCAAGCTGGGGTGGCAGAGTAACGTCGTATGAGATGAGCAAGAACAAAATTGTTGCCCTCAGCAAGGGCCCCAAGGGATTCAGCTTGAGCTGCCAGTTGACTGTTTTAAAGTGTTGTGATTTTTAGCTCTATTTAAAAATAGGGCGGTTTTTATTTTTGACTAAAATAACACTGTAGCAACTGTTAGCTTTTTTAGATATTCAATTAAAGAAATATGAATAAAAATAGAAAAAAAATAAAAACACCGTTATATCTCTATGGATAATAAAAAGAAAAAAAAGGCATGTTAAGAAGCCAACATGTCCCAAATGGCTTTTGGTTTCTAAAGCCAGGAGATGTTTGGAAATGAGCTTTTGACCTTTTGGCTGGCATTAGCTTTTTTGAGGTAACCAATTAAAAAAAGGAAAAAATATTGCTATATTTCCACGGATAATACAAAGCAAAAAAAAGGAAAAAAAAGAAAAATCATGTTAAGAAGCTAATATGCTCTAAATAATTTTTAATTTCAGAAAACAAAAATCATCATTGTTTGAAATAAGGTCTTAGTTTTTCCTTTCACGACGGGTTTCCTTTCTTAGTCGGTCATTTACATCACCAACATTTACATCACTCTGGAAAATCTGCAGGCTAAATTGCTCTTACTCCAAGGGAAACCTACCAGGTTCCTGTCTTAGATAAAAAGAAAAGTTTTTTCTTCTGAAGACTACAAAAGAGAAGTTTCGAAGAAAAACCTTGCAACTGTTTCTCCTCATTCTCAGGTCGTCTTATTTTCAGGTGCTTTTAGCTTTTGATATAGTACCTAACTTTCAAACGGAGTATTTTCTTAAGACGGGGTCTACAAGTTAAACGATCTACACGTTAAAAGCCCTACATCTGTACCAGCCAAAATCGCAAGTGAGTATCTGTCTCTCTATAATCTGTACTGTAAACAGCTAAAATTCAAAAATTTCAGCCAAAATTCATAAGCCGTAGCCGAAAAGTACATACCCTAAATTGCTGTTACTCTAAGAGAAACCTAACTAGGTTCCTGTCTCAGATAAAAGAAAAGGTTTTTCTTTTCTGAAGACTACAAAAGAGAAGTTTCGAAGAATAACCTTGCAACTGTTTCTCCTCATTCTCAGGTGGTCTTGTTTTCACATGACCAAACAAAGAAGTTGGAAGGATCTTAGGTGGCGACCAGAGAGAGAGAGAGAGAGAGAGCTAAGAAGTTGTTCGTTGTGAAATCTTTCTTGGGTCCAAGTCCAATCCAACCCTGAGGTGCCTAGCTGGCTACAAAGCGTGTGGCGCTGCCTTTAAATGGCAAGCAACTATTTTGAGCCGTGTTGTTTGTCCTAGTCCATGTTTCTATGCGGCGAATGCTTGACCAAATCAGTTGGTGCACGAAGAGAGGTTTGACTCAATTTTGATTTGGTCACATGCTTGCATGCACCGCAGCAATTGGGGAATTGGGGAGGAAAAAAGAAGAGAAATTTGTTCCCATTGTCAAAATCATGATCTGAATCGAATAGGAGGCGTTCGGGTAGATTTACATTATAGGATCGGACCATAAAATCTAAAATCCCACCTAATTAATATATATATATACATAGAAAAAATACATAAAAAGAGGCTTTATATATATATATATAAAAAAGGAAAAATACTTTTTACTCCCGGGTGTAATTACACCCACCTCTAATATACCACCTAAATAAATTTGAAATACTCATTTATCACTTTAGGTATACTCATATACTAATTATAAGATATTCTAATGTGAACCACACGAAAAAATTGCAAGGGAGTCCATAGTTTTTAGCATATTTTGTAAATATCTTTATATACGTATATAAAAAGGAGTATGTTAAAAAAAATGTACATACCACCTCTGAAAAATTGTTCATACCACCTATATAGTCTTAAATACTCGTATACTACATGTACATACTCCTTGTTACGCGAGATACTCCCTACGTTGTGAGATACGACATAGGGTGTAATTACACCCGGGAGTAGAAAAGAGGCTCTATATATATATATATATATATATATATATATATATATATATATATATATATATATATATATATATATATATATATGTATATATATATATGTATGTATGTATGTGTAGACACACACATATTCAGGTATGGCGCCTAATTTGATTAACAACCTTCCATGCATGGACTCTTCCGTTGCTTCGAGTGGCTTGGCTTGTACTGTTAATGAGTCAGCATCTGATCAATTAGACTGTAATTGTTTGTCTGATTTGGAAGATTTGCTCTGTAAGCATGCTCGACCTCGGATTTGAGTAGTTTCTACTTTCTAGGGCCAGTTGGATGGCAAATTCTTATTCCTCTCTCTCCCTATAGCGACTTGTCTTTTGTGCTTTTATTCCTTTTGACCCTATAATGCTCGTAGTTAGGTAGGATATACTCTTAGCTGATAGAATTTTCCAGCTAGGGTGGTAGAGTATATTTGATATGGGGTACCTTGGAGTATGTTCTCGATGGATTTGCGATGGTTAAAATAATTCCCAAGTCAATTCCAAGGTTGATCAAACCAGTTAGGTAGGGCGATATGTGCATTTATGCACGGATAGATCTACTCTACAACTGAAGAAAAGCTGACCGAAAATGTTGAGCTAGTACTACTACAAGTGTCATTTTCTATAGCATTAGTGATAGAATCACCTGAAATGAGACTCGAACAAATTAATTAAGAGAACCCGAGACAGAAAGTTGGTTCTTTCTTTAGAGCGAGAGACAGCTTATCGCAGGCGAGTAGGCTGTTAGCTATGATCCACACTGGTTGCGTAGTTTCAACTAATATTTCTATACTTGAACATGCTTTACCATGCACGGCACTCGTATAAATACATAATTAAGATGCTTAAACCTCCTACCCTTGATAGGCTTCTTTTCTGAACCTGAGAGAACAGAGTTCTAGTAGGTAGGCAAGCAAGCATTCACAAGCCTGCAAGGAGACAGTATGTGTGATGTTGGACTTGGATGGGCCATGAAATTGTGTTAACAATGAGCACATGTTGGGCCTGGATGGGCCGACAAAAAACCCCTAAATCTTAGTCGGCGTAGATTGCGCTGTGGCAAACAATGGGCCTGTTATTTTATTCTGCGACTGATGATTTTTGGCTACGGTTGAGTGCTTTTGTCTATAGTTTTTGAGATGGTGGATGGTGGAGACGTGGACACCGATGATGTATACGTTTTTGGGCTCTGAAAGCCGTTTGGAGAAACGGTTTCAAGAAGATTTTTGGAAAAATCGTCCTGTTTATCTTAACTTTTGGAGAAGTTAAAGACAAAAGTAAAAAAAAAACAAAAAGGTACAGCACAATTATCCTCTGGAAAACCGATGAACACATCTTTTCAGTGTGCTGGCGAAAAGCCAAAAGCAGCACAGGCATGCATGAATGGACCCAGGTGGACCGTGGACGGACAGCAGACGAGCACAAGAGAGCGAGACATACACGAAAACGTCATCAGCTAGAAGAAACGTTGCCGTCAGGAACAGAGGAGGCCAAAGATTTCAACTTTAGCAGCTTGGCTTTTGTCAGTTTCTCCTTTCCTTACGCTGGTTCGCTTGTACGCTGGCAAGTCATCAACCCAGACTCCAGAGGTTGGCGAAGCTCCACTGGTTTGTTGATCTCTAGTGCTGTGCCAAATCAAGAGGGTGGATCACGATCTCCAGGATCCTGTCGAGTTCCATGACAACATTGCTTCTGTTAATGGTGGAAAGACGTTCTTAGAGCATGAAAAGTCTGAAGTTGCAACTTCCAACTCATGTTTTGGTCCCCGGAGAGAGAGAGAAAAGGTTTGCGTAAAGCAGGCAACAATTAATGTAGTACTAGCTGGTCAGATTGTTAGACCAATGTACATAGCAACTTCTGCATCAGATAATATATAAATAAATTGAAGATGGTACTCCTACGTTACTAACTAATCTTGCAAATCCTGAAATATTGCCAAGATAATCACTACAAGTTAGAAAAGAACCCTCTTCGTCTCTTGCCAACTGAAGTTCGAATAGCTTTCCCTTCTCTAGCTGGTTCAGGAGTAGTCGCATTGTCAAACGAAACCAGAAGGAAGTTCATTTTGGGAGAATCTTAGGTGTCGACCAGAGGCAGCTTAAGTAAATTATTGTACTATGCTAACGATAACATAGTTGTTGTGATTTGTGAAGCCATTGCTTACGTAACTGAAAACACCCAACTAACTCGATCTACTCACAGGACCGGTACGATCATGGTCAATTAGCGACTTCCGTAGCCGTACTCGTGTTTGCCCATGCAGCAAATCGTTGGCCAAATCCGCTTCATGCATGGAGAGTTCCGACCCAAATTTGATTTTGCTTATGAACTTGTGAACTTGCATATAAGCAGCAAATGGGGGTTGGTGAAGAAGAAAACTCGAGCTGCTGGTCAGCACTGAGGCAGTTAAGCACTGGAGCTTAGCTTAGGATGCAATTACTGAGGGAGATTACACATACTCTCAACTCTTTGTACGTACTTGCCCCCTTTCTTATGATTTTTGGACGGTAGAATAAATGTAGAGATATGCTAAGACTAAAAACAAGATAGAGGCCACGAGGCCGAATCACAATAAGATTCACCTGTGCTTTTGGAAGTATAGAAATAGTTGTGTTTTTTAGGGCGCTTCACCTAACCATAATGTTATCATGTGGGACATTAGAGAGGAGACCAGTGTGTGGTGTTTAGCGGGAGACAAAGGGCTCCGTAGAATTTGGCATTGATGTCTTTTTGTTCGTTGTTTTCCCACTAGGGGATTGTCGAGTCGTCTAGACTCTTTTGTATCAACCTCTTCTTCTTAATTTAGTGGTGCACAGTTCTCCTGTGGGTTCGAGAAAAAAAAGATTCACCTGCGCTGGAACAAGTATATTAAGATTTGGAGAGTATGAAAAAAGTTAGCCCGTTTTTCTGTTGATAATTGACTGATACATACTAGCTCGACTTGAACTTCACTGCTAGGACAGCTAGCTCACAAGCGTTCAGATAGGGCTAAAGGTGTTTGGTGCAATTGATTTGCGTAATGACTCAACTGCCATGTCCATTCCAACGTCAACCAAGCTACCACTAATTAGGTTAGTAGGATGAGAGACGCATGCATCTCCAGCTGAACAGCGTTTGACCAAGATCTTTTTGGGTGATAGATGTGAGTGTGATTTGATTTCTATTGTATCTATCAATCATGAATTCACCTGGACAGAGAGTCGAACAAAGAGAGCGATAACTTTACTGCGATAACCCATGAGAGAACTTATTACAAGAAGTTAGGCTATGATCCACATTGGACGTCTCGATTAACTTTTGTATACTTGTTGAGTACGTTAATTAGGACTAGAAAAGGTGCAGAAGCCATGTTTGTAGTCCATGAGAGTATGTATTGGAATCTGACAGAGAGATTAGCAGCACAAAAATCTGCCATGTGTGGGACTCTCATAACTTATAAGATGCTTAAATCTGAAGGCAAAACGCAAAAAGATGTGTCTATACAACATTCGACTATTTTTGAGAATAAAAACAGTCAGATTTTGAGCCGTTAGATGGAGATCCAACGCCCTAGATCATTTTTTTGGAGGGGGGCTTGTATGAGTGGATCCGTTGGATGGAGATCTAATATCACAGATTAATCTGAATGTTGTATAGACATTTCTAAAAGATAAAGGGGGGAAAATGCACTAAGCATAAGCATGCTGATTCCAGCAGGTGGGCAGCAGAGGAGCAGAGGAGTGTGGCACGAAAACTTCACGGGGAGCTAGAAACGTTGCCGTCAGAGAAGGGCAAAAATAGTTTGCCCGTCTTTTAATTCGTGCCAAGTCAAGAACGAATCATGATCGTCTTCTAGCTAGGACGTTGTCGGGTTGCATGAAAGCATTGCTTCTGCGCTCAGATTGGAAGAATGTTCTTCAGAGCGTGGAAATTTAGGCCCTGTTTGGAACGCAGAATTCCTTTTTGATTCCTGTAGGGATTAAACTGTTTTCTGTGAAATTTTCTACGAAAATACTGTGAAATTCCTGCGTCGGTCAAATCCGCTGTTGCACGGAAGAGTTTTGATTCAATTTTGATTTTGATTACGAACTTAGGCACATGTATACTACGTAGCGAATGGCGCC
Source organism: Dendrocalamus latiflorus (assembly GCA_017311315.1). Classification (NCBI taxonomy): domain Eukaryota; kingdom Viridiplantae; phylum Streptophyta; class Magnoliopsida; order Poales; family Poaceae; genus Dendrocalamus; species Dendrocalamus latiflorus. The sequence goes on from CM029641.1 coordinate 27,872,430, forward strand.
GGGTTCGGTGAAGAAGACGGCATGGGAACAGATCATGCTTGCATTCTTGCTGAAATCCAGGGAATTTAGCAGTGTGTTTGATAATTTTGAGTTGGCTTTTGTTAAGAGGAGTCTAATTTTGCGGCACACATTTGTGCTCAGCAGGCATCCCCAGGGTGCAACCGGAGTATATGGCTGAATCAAACACCTGACTTTTTGTTATCATGTTTCAATCTCCTGGTTGAGTATAAAAATGAGAGCTCCGAGATTTCAACATTGGAGGCAGTTAATCTTTGTTTGGGAGTGCGTTTATTCTACTAAGATGATCGATGATAATCGAACTTTGGAGACAACACGGGTGGCTGCTGGCGTCCTATTTTTTACTCTCTCCTTTGTGTTGATGACTCCTACTACACTTAGGTGGTGATCGGTTCGGCTGAAAAGCACATAGCTTATGGCTGAAAACACTGTAGCTAGCTGAAAAATGCACTGTAGCTGACAGAGGCTTATTTAACATAATTAAATTTAAAAATATAAAAAATATGTTAGCCCATTACGTATAATACAAACAAATACGGGGAAAAAAAAGAACCGGCAAAAAAGCTCAACAAAAAGTCAAAAGTTCAGAAAAAGACGAAATTTATGAATAGTGCAAAATAAACCAGAAGTCAGAAGCCGAAGCCGAGTTCATCACCACCTTAATCTTCATGGCTAATAATTAATTAAGTAGTTCTTCGGTGTTGACTAGGCAATACTAGCCAAATAGGCAGTACGTAGATTTGCTTTATGACTCGCTCATTGCCAAGGCCATTCGAACTTCGATGGAGCGCTAGTTAGGTAGGGTGGGGCACAAATGCATGCATTTCCAGCCAAAGAATGCTTGACCAAAGATTTCCGAATGAGTGAATTTTCGAAAGGAAAAAAGATTTGTAAGTGATGGATACGAGTGTGATCTTTATCTATTTATTAATAAAAATTAATGATAGACGTTTTAGAGTCGCTAAAAAAAGAAAAAGCTAAAAATTCTTATAAAAAAGCAAAACATCTAGCTCTTAATCAAGTGGGTTTAGAGCAACTCCAAGAGAAGAGCTAAATCATTTTCTAAAGGTAAATTTGGCTATTATTGGAGAAAAAAACGTCTCCAATAGACTCTGTAAATGACTCTCCAAATTTAGTAGCTCTCCATCCCTCCACCTTCGCTCTCTATTTTTGGATAGCCTACCTCGCTCACCATCCAGCCTGTTGGCGCGGTCGGCGTTTCCTTCCCGCACGCTGCGCCCCATTCCCGCATGTACGCGACCCACCGCTCGCCCTCTAGTTTAGATAGCCTGTTGGAGTAGTCTTGTTTTTTTGGGGTGAGATTCATTTTAGAGAATAGCTAAATCACTAAATTTAGATACTTCTTTTGGCTAATCTCTTGAAGTTGCTCTAATTAAGTAAAACTATAGCACCCGTCAGAAGTTATTTGCTTAAAGATATATTCGTTTTTAAATTAAAAGAGATGATTAAGATGTTATTGCTTGAAACCGTTGTCGCTCAGCTCCACTTCCCATGGCCCGTTGCCGCAGCCGCCCAGCCATCTCCGGGTGCTCGGCAAGCGCCACGCTGAGTGACACCTTCACCCACGCCGCTCGCTCTAGCCGCGCCTGGCCAAACAGGAGCACCTGCATCGGAAGCAATATGCACACAAGCCCAAGGCCATAGCGTGCTATGCACTTGGTAAGTATTAACCTAATCTCTCTCTACTGTCATCCAGCACCGGCATGCATGTATAATCTAGCAAGGAGATGATTGTGCTATGGACGGCCATGCCTATAGTGTATTTTTCTCTAAGTTATATGATGTGCGTTATGATTATATACTATAGATAAGCATTGCAATAATGAAAAAACGATGACGATACGAATGGAAATGTTATGTCTATTTGCTATGCAAGTATTTCTATCAAAAAGTATCTAGGAAAGAAAATTTTGATCACATATGACAAGTATCAGGAAACAAAGTGGGTATTTTCTCTTTTATCATATATAGTATTAAAATATCAAAAATGAAGTTATGTAACAATCTATTTTTAAAAACAAAATTATATATGTATTGCTAAGTTATTTAAGCGTGTTTTAAGAGTGTTGCTCGCACAAGTGTGTGGGCCATCTTGCTAGTTGGATTAATGAGGAAGCAATTCACCTCGAGGTCCTCGACAGAGAGCTTAACTGAGAAAATAGGTGGATTCTTTTAGGTTGTGGCTTGTGACTTATGGTTGAAATTTTTAAGTTCTGGATTGTCCGCGAGAGGTAGTACGCAGAGAAAAATAGTCGCATGCGATTTTAACCGATATAGCTGAATTCAGAATAGTTTGTACTACAATCTAACTGTGGACCTTATTTTAAAAAATACAACTTTTATAAGTTAGTTACTGTAACAAATGGAAGTCTAAGCATAAGCAAAGTGCAAACAACCCACCCATACCCACCCATTAATGTTGGATCAGGCCAGACTATGCTTGGGCCTATCATGCCCAGCCCCATTTTCTGAATTAATGGGCCTGGCCAGGTCAACTAAGTGGGCCAATCATTTTTTTCCACTACTCAAATTCAACGGCCTCCTAACAAAACTCAGCGACCACTAGAAAAACGCGCGCACACACAGGTACGTTCCTGTGCTGCTGTGGGCTTAGAACCATGTACTGCTTCGTCAAGAACATCTAAAACCTTTGGCATCTAAGGATCCATTTTGGAACGCAGGTACTTTTTCGGTTGTTGCAGAAAATGATTTTTTTTTCTGCGAATTTTTGCGTTCTAAAAAGACCATAACATCCAAGGTGCTATTGGCCATTCAATGTTCTGCACTTTTATCCCTCCAATTTTCGGTTCATGCGAGCATGCTAATTTTCCCCTTTTGTAAACCGTCCGAAACAAATGCCCAAACCCGCGCATTCAATATTTTTTTTCATCAGGAGCAGATCCTTTTTAACATTAATTTTCTGAACAAATTTCACCACCATTTTATAAATAAAAGAATATTCAATTTTTGGGGGGGAATTGCTACTGTGCGGATGTACGGCACAAGAAAAATATCGGACGCTGAGACCGTCCTCTTTTTTCCTAAAGTCCCCTTGGCTACTTCTTCCTCCCAAAGCTTCACTGCTAGTCTCCCTTACCCAACCGCCCAAATTAGCCGCCATCCAACCCCAACCGCCCCCTCCTCTCCTATGTCCTCGTCGTCTCCGATCAAGGTAGATCGCCGTCTCGTGTGGGGAGGGAGAGGAGATGGCCACTATGGCCACCATGTGCAGGCACGCCCTGCTCCTACACCAGCACCAGCAGTGATCACCGTGGTCCACGTGCAGGCGTGACCTGCTCCTCTAGCCACGCGCGACTCCGGTCTCCTACGCATTGTCGCTGGCTCGGATGCCACGTTTCCCGGTTGCAGCTCGCTGTTTACTCGATTGCTCGTCCGTATGCCACGAGGATGAGGGTGGCCTTCTCCTCCCAGTGCCGGTAGGTGTTTGTTTTTGTTTGCAACATTTTGATTTTATATGTGCAATAACCAGTGCAACATTGAGATTTTTATCAAATATTTTTGTTGCATAAATGGCTGAGAAATATTGCATATATGGTCAAGAAATGTTACGACCTGGCGTACAGAGTTGGCGCTCGGATCAGACATCCGGGTGCTGGTAAATTCCTTTTTCTTCAATTTCACTGACTTTCACATATGTTTATTTAACCCGTTAGCTACAAGATCGGATAACATACCTTCTAAACTTTAATGTTATATTACTTAACTGCTTAGGCTGTTTGTAGAGGTGGTTTTGCCACAATGAAGGATGATATGTTCTGGTTTTGCCACAGGGGCTTGCTGACTACCGAGCCTTGCAACCCGACTGCCATAGGCAACTGCTGCCGCTTATGCCACACTACAGGTAACCAGTAGATGTGTGCGCACACAAGAGTGAGAGATTAGCGCGGGCTTGCTCTTGATTCAGAGGTGTTTTTTTTGTTTTTGACTGCTATTTTAAAAAAAAGGCAAAAAGCAATATAAACATCTAGTTTTTGAAATTGCTTCTTCACTTTTATTACTCCCTTCTCGCTTCGGAGGTAAGACATAGGTCACATGCGCATCACACAAGTACACAACATACTACTCTTGTTCTTGTCTCGCATATGCATCTCTTTCTCACTTTTTCTACCGCTTGTTCTCTTCTTCTAAAAGACACTTTTTTAGCAACTACTATTTATTTTCAGCCAAAATTCATCAGCCATAACTAAAAACCATCAACCACACAGAGGTCCTGTTCTTTTCAGCTTCTAAAAGCTGTTTTTTGGCTTTTCTACAATAACTAGCTTTTAAACAGAGTATTTTTTTTAAGATAGGGTCTACTAGTTAATTGTAATACATACTTTACTGACTTCATTTATACCGGCAAAAACCGCACGTGAGTTTCTTTTACTCTGTAATCTCTCGTACAAACAGCCCAAAAGCCACAAGCCGTAGCCAAAAGCAAAAGGCCGCAACTAAAAAGAAAAGACCCAATTTATGGATATGCACTCAAACTAGCATAACTAACACATCGGCCATGTGGTCACGGTGGAAAAATCACCTAAAAACTACTCAGGTGGTTAAGGATGTGTTTGGTTGGAGGGATGGGGTGGGATGGGATGGTTCCTTTGACCAAGTCTATCTGTGTGTTTGGTTGGAGGGATGAGGTGGGATGGAATGGTCCAAAGTGGGATGAGTCTGTGCAAATTTAGAGAATATTCTTCTTAGATGCTGGACCATGTGGTTCCACTTTTTTGTGGAACTATCTCATCCCATCCCCATCCCCATCCCATCCCATCCCATCCCACCCCATCCCTCCAACCAAACACATCCTAAGTGCCCCAATATTTGAATGTTAGAGCGCTAGTAGGATACACAAGCTTATAGCCATATATTCCTTTTGTATTTCTTTTGTATTGTCCGTCATGATATATTTTTTAAATTTAATTACACTAAAAAAGTTAACAGTAACTACAATTCATTGCAAAAAAAAATCAAAAGCATGAGCTTATAAGCCAAAATGAGTATTACCTAAAGCAGAGGAATTAAATACACCTTTTCTCTTCTTCTTCTTTTTTTTTTTTGTAAAGCTTGCAAGTGAAATGTTTCGTTTTCTTGTTGCCAGCATTAGCACTGCCATGTCCCTGCCTGCCTGAAACCGAAGCAGTGCTGTGCAACTGCATGGAGTCAGGCAGGAAAAAAAAACTAGGGACCCTGTTGGTCGGTGCCCATGAGCCCATTCCAGTTCATGTCAGACGGATGGATGGATGGAGATGGGATCGTCCCTGTGGCTCAGAGGATCAATATTTTTAGTTCATTTTCCCCTTTTGTAAACAGTCCAAAACAAATGCCCAAACCCGCCCATCAATATTTTTTTTCATCAGGAGCAGATCCTTTTTAACATTAATTTTTTGAACAAATTTCACCACTATTTTATAAATCAAAGAAGATTCATTTTTTAGGGAATTGCTACTGTGCAGATGTACGGCACAAGAAAAATATCGGACACTGAGACCATTGGCTACTTTTTTCTCAAATCCCCTTGGCTACTTTTTCCTCCCAAAGCCTTAGGGCGTCCGCAATGGTAATAGCTAGTACTAGCTATATAGTCAGCTGACGTGGAGGTGAGAGACAAGCAAAGACTATTTTATACTGTTGGACCCGCATGCTCCTCTCTCATATTCTTGGACTACGTGAAATAGATCAGCTATTTGCTCGTCGCTAGTGACTACTCTCTCTCCTACTTTTTCCTTGCCACATCAGATCTAGCTAACTAAATAGCTAGCTGTTGGAGACGCCCTTACTACTACGTCTCCCGCACCCAACCGCCTAAATCAGCTACCATCCAACCCCAACCGCCCCCACCGGCCCCTCCTCCCTTGTGTCCCCGTCGTCTCCGATCAAGGCAGATCGCCGCCTCGTGTAGGGGGAGGAGACGGCCGCTGCGGCCACCATGTGTAGGAGCGCCCTGCTCCTACACCAGCACCAGCAGTGGTTAGCGCGATCCGCGTGCAGGTTCGACCTGCTCCTCCGATCGCGCGCGACTCCGGCCTCCTACGCATTGTCGGCCGGCTCAACCGCCATGTTTCCCGGTTGCAGCTCGCTGTTTGCTCGGCCGCCCATCCATACGCCACGAGGATGAGGGTGACCTTCTCCTCCCAGTGATGGTAGGTGTTTATTTTTGTTTGTAACATTTTGATTTTAGATGTACAACATCGAGATTTTTATCAAATATTTTTGTTGCATAAATGGCTGAGAAATATTGCATATATGGTCGAGAAATGTTACAACCTGGCGTACAGAGTTGGCGCTCATATTAGACGTCCGGATGCTGGTAAATCCCTTTTTATTCCATTTCCCTGACTTTCACAGATGTTTATTTAACCCGTTAGCTACAAGATCGGATAACATACCTTCTAAACTTTAATGCTATAGTACTTACTGCTTAGGCTGTTTGTAGAGGTGGTTTTGCCACAATGGAGGATGATGTGTTCTGGTTTTGCCACAGGGGCTTGCTGACTACCGAGCCTTGCAACCCGACTGCCATAGGTGACTGTCGCCGCTTATGTCATACTACAGGTAACCAGTAGAGGTCTGTGCGCACAAGAGAGAAAGAGAGAGCGCGGGCTTTCTCTTGATTCAAAGATGGTTTTGTTTTTGACTTTTATTTTAAAAAAGGCAAAAAGTAATATGAACATCTAGTTTTTGAAATTGTTTCTTCACTTCTCTTACTCCCTTCTCGCTTCGAAGGTAAGACATAGGTCACATGCGCATCATACATCATACTACTCTTGCTTCTATCTTGTATATGCATCTTGTCGTAGGGGTGGCCCTCACCTAAACCCAGCAGGTCTGGTAGGAGATTATAAGGCCCAGAATAGGCCATGTGTAATGACATAACTGCCCCCAGAGGGGATAATTAGATGTAAGGGTATAACTGTAAAAGCACTCCTCATGTGTATATATATATGAGAGGAAGCCATAGGGAGGACCCAGGCCATTACACTTATCTTCATCACTCTCCACTACCATCTCTCTCTCTGTTTGGTCTGTAGCCACAACAGTTGGTGCCGTCCGTGGGGAGGACGAAGACAAGCCTAAAGACCGAAGGAAAAAGATGGCACCGAAAAAAGCTTCTTCAGCGGCGGCGAAGGGAAAGAAGGTGGTCGGCCCGGAGCACCGTATGAGCACCAGGGCTTCGGCATCGGCAGCGGCGGACGCGGGCGTCGACGCAGGCATGGTGGCCAAAGACGCCGGCGTTCGCGCGGTGACGACCAACCTCGTCACCGGCACCGCGACGATAGCCCCCGGCACCGGCACCGCGACGACCCACCCCGCTACCGGCGTCGCGGGGACGGGCCTCGTGGCCGACCCCGCGGTCGAAGACGTCGACGCGGGTGCGGCGGCAACCGACCCCGCCGACGCAACGGCAGCCGGCCTCGCCGCCCCCACGGCAACCCTCGCTGGTGGTGCGGACCGGGTGGTCCGAAGTAGCCACGACGGAGCGACCGGCAGCTCGGGGCCTCGCGACGCGGTCGTCCCCGCGCCGATCCGCCCGCCGGGAGTACCGGCGACCCCGCCTGCACCGGCGATGGAAAGTGCCCTGCTGGCGGCTCTCAACGCGTTCCAGCGGGAGCTGGGGGACCTTCGCGGAGCCGTCAGAGATATACAAGAGGCTCGGAGTCAGCCGGCCGCGCCAGCAATCGCGTCCGAGCCCGCGCCGGAGAGAGCGGACAGCCGCGAAACCCTCACGTCCGGCCGCGTGCCGCTGCGGCGCGTGGATCCGGAGTCCCCGCTCTCGGCGGGGCTGCAGCAGGCGGCGTGGCCCGAAGACTTCAAGTTCCCTAGCGCCATCGACTCGTATAAAGGCGACACGGACCCCCGTGAGTTCGTGCGCGTATACGAAACCGCGATCGAAGCCGCGGGCGGAGACGACACCACGAAGGCGAAGGGACTCCCCCTCGCGCTACAAGGAGTGGCGCTCTCTTGGTTTTTTACCATAGAGCCGGGCTCCATCTACGCGTGGGAGCAGCTCCGCGTCCGCCTCCACAACAACTTCCAAGGAAACTACGTCGACCGGGTCGAGGCGGACCAACTCTTCGCCGTGAAGCAAAAACCCTCGGAAAAGCTCCGAGATTACTTCAAACGCTTCGCCAAGATTCGATGCCAAGTGAAGGACGTCAACGAGACCACCATCGTCAATGCAGCCATACAGGGCCTTCGTCCGGGCCCGATGGCGAATACAATGCGCGGAAGCCAATCAAGACGGTGGCGAAGCTCTTCGACAAGATGGAAGAATATGCCAGGGCGGAAGAAGACGCGCGGCGAAAGCAAGGTGACGACTCCGACACTAACCAGGCCGGAGCCTCGGCAAAAACCGAAGATCCGCCGAAGGGCGGCTCTTCGAAGGGAAAGCGTAAGCAGGGGTCGTCCAGGGACGCGCCCGACCGCAGGGACAACTCGCATAAGGAGTCGTCGGATCAGCCCAAGCGCGGCCAGCAAAGGTCGAGGCGGAACAGGTACGTCCTCGACATCGAAGGCGGGTCCGACGAGGGTGCTCCAGCGGGCCGAGGCGGCCGGGGGCGCCGTGGCCGGGGCCGCGGCCGTGGCAGGGGCCGCGACGATAAGGGTCGTGGAGACTACGACGACCAGCATCAGGGACTGTGGTGCTTAGTCCACGGCCGCGGCAGTCATGATACCCGCAACTGCACCTCCATCGCGGTGCTCCGCGACAGCGTCGCTAGGGACAGGAACCCTGAGGCGCGCCCGCCTGCGGTGGCCCACGTCCAATTCCCATACGAGGCCCCCATGCAGGTACAGGCGCAGGGGATGCAGGTACAGGCGCAGGGAATGCAACCCCAGGAAGGCACCTTGCGGATTCAAGCTTACGTACAGCAGCCTCGGGAGGGCCTCCTGTCGTTGCAGGCCCCGGACGCAACCTACCGCAGGGTCATTAATGTCATATCCGGCGGCTCTGCGCTGGAATTCGCCTCGGCGCGGCAGCAGAAGGCCTACGCGCGAAGGCTACATCACGTGGCGGCATACCCAGCGCAAGCGCCGCCGGAATGGGCGCGGCACGAGGTTACATTCACACCTGAGGACGCCCAAGGTGTGGACTTCCCTCATCAGGACCCCCTGGTCATCCGGGTCACCATCGCGGGATGCGACGTGGGGCGCGCCTTGGTGGACGGGGGTAGTTCCGCAAACGTATTGTTTGCGGCGGCCTTCGACCAGATGGGGATCCCTCGCAGCCGCCTGGGGCCCTCGGGAATCCCACTGCAGGGCTTTGGGGGACAGCCCCTGCGGGCGCTGGGTCAGATCGGCCTTCAAGTCTCCTTCGGCCGAGATAACAATGTGCGGACCGAAGAGGCCACCTTCGACGTAGTCGACCTCCCGTATCCCTACAACGCCATACTGGGGAGCCCAATCCTTAACTCCTTCGGCGCGGTACCACATCACGGCTATCTGTGCATGAAGGTCCCGGGTCCCCGGACCATCATCACCGTCCGAGGCGACCAAGATATGGCTCGGCGCATCGAGCCAGGCACCAGATGCCCGCGTCGCGAAGCCCAGCGACGCCCTTAGCGCCGACGTCACAGCGCGGAGGTCCGTGGGGTCATCCATACGCGCCTGCGTGGGCCTTGCAGAGGTCTAGCGACTAGAGGCTGCGGCCGCACCAACGGCACACGGTCAGTATATTCACCCTTTATAGTCGCTCCCCCGCGCAAACGGCAATATAATGAAGATCGCCGTTTGCCGTTAATTTTTCTTCGTCACATATAAACACGCGGTGAGGGCGCACGCCGGCCTGGCCAACGCGCGCGCCCCCACAGCATAAACCAAAGACGCACGTTCGCGTGTGCACTCGCCGTCGCCAGGGAGGACGGGACTGAGTATAAACCAAAGACGCACGTTCGCGTGTGCACTCGCCGTCGCCAGGGAGGGCGGGACTGAGTATAAACCAAAGACGCACGTTCGCGTGTGCACTCGCCGTCGCCAAGGTGACGGGACTGAGTATAAATAAAATACGCACCGGGGGGACGCCCTCGCGCGCGCAAGTCTCCGGACTATAAAGAAGACGTAGCGTCGAGCCTAGCTCCGCACGCAATAGTCCACGGACTCTAAATAAGACGTAGCGTCGAGCCTAGCTCCGCACGCGCGAGTCTCCGGACTATAAAGAAGACGTAGCGTCGAGCCTAGCTCCGCACGCAATAGTCCACGGACTTTAAATAAGACGTAGCGTCGAGCCTAGCTCCGCACGCGCGAGTCTCCGGACTATAAAGAAGACGTAGCGTCGAGCCTAGCTCCGCACGCAATAGTCCACGGACTCTAAATAAGACGTACCGTCGAGCCTAACTCCGCACGCGCGAGTCTCCGGACTATAAAGAAGACGTAGCGTCGAGCCTAGCTCCGCACGCAATAGTCCACGGACTCTAAATAAGACGTAGCGTCGAGCCTAGCTCCGCACGTGCGAGTCTCCGGACTATAAAGAAGACGTAGCGTCGAGCCTAGCTCCGCACGCAATAGTCCACGGACTACGTAGCGTCGAGCCTAGCCCCGCACGCGCGAGTCTCCGGACTACAAAGAAGACGTAGCGTCGAGCCTAGCTCCGCACGCAATAGTCCACGGACTCTAAATAAGACGTAGCGTCGAGCCTAGCTCCGCACGCGCGAGTCTCCGGACTATAAAGAAGACGTAGCGTCGAGCCTAGCTCCGCACGCAATAGTCCACGGACTCTAAATAAGACGTAGCGTCGAGCCTAGCTCCGCACGCGCGAGTCTCCGGACTATAAAGAAGACGTAGCGTCGAGCCTAGCTCCGCACGCAATAGTCCACGGACTCTAAATAAGACGTAGCGTCGAGCCTAGCTCCGCACGCGCGAGTCTCCGGACTATAAAGAAGACGTAGCGTCGAGCCTAGCTCCGCACGCAATAGTCCACGGACTCTAAATAAGACGTAGCGTCGAGCCTAGCTCCGCACGCGCGAGTCTCCGGACTATAAAGAAGACGTAGCGTCGAGCCTAGCTCCGCACGCAATAGTCCACGGACTCTAAATAAGACGTAGCGTCGAGCCTAGCTCCGCACGCGCGAGTCTCCGGACTATAAAGAAGACGTAGCGTCGAGCCTAGCTCCGCACGCAATAGTCCACGGACTCTAAATAAGACGTAGCGTCGAGCCTAGCTCCGCACGCGCGAGTCTCCGGACTATAAAGAAGACGTAGCGTCGAGCCTAGCTCCGCACGCGCGAGTCTCCGGACTATAAAGAAGACGTAGCGTCGAGCCTAGCTCCGCACGCAATAGTCCACAGACTCTAAATAAGACGTAGCGTCGAGCCTAGCTCCGCACGCGCGAGTCTCCGGACTATAAAGAAGACGTAGCGTCGTGCCTAGCTCCGCACGCAATAGTCCACGGACTCTAAATAAGACGTAGCGTCGAGCCTACCTCCGCACGCGCGAGTCTCCGGTCTATAAAGCAAGGCAAATTGCGGAGGTCTGCCTCCGCATACGTCAGTCCGCGGACTGTCCGGTCTACGGAACCCTGGCGTAGCTACGTCGCCAACGGCGGCATCAACACACAGAGCACATCTTAAAATACCAGGAGGTCTGTTTACCGGAAGGATCACATGTACAAAGGTCCGCCAACACCCCGGCCGCTCTAAGCCGCTACCCCGCGGGTTCGTCCTTAACACGCGCTAAAGCTGGGGCCTCGCTCGAAGAAGGCCGGCTCGCCCAAAAATCGAGCGACTCTTCGGCCCTTCGCCACCGTCGAAGGCGTCGTTGGGTTGAAAGGTCGGCCGCCCGAAGCCGGCCCCAACAGGGAAGCTGCCCGGGATATAGGTAAAAAATCAGCATGCATGCAGAAAGTGTGCGCTTTATTAGCAAAGACAAGGGGCAGTACAACGCACGCCTACACTTGGCGCCGCGGCATCAGACCTGCGGGTTCCCGGCGCCTTCGGAAGGCCCAGCGCCATCGTCATCGCTTCGAGGGACCCCGTCCAGAAATTGGCCGAGGCTCCCCGCCCCGTAGAGCGACTTCTGGAGCTCGATTCGTACAGCTTCCGCCCCGACGGGATCCCAGATCCGGTCGCAGAAGGGCCCAAGGGCACGGCGAGCGGAGCGGACGGCGCCGGACATTACTCCAGCCCCGCCAGGCATCTCCAGCTGGGGGTCATTTAGCCCGGCGACATGCGTACAGCCGCGGTGTTGGAGGAGCGCGCACACCAAGCAGGCCGAAGTGTACGCGCAGTGGGTGCCGAAGGACGTCGCCGCGTCGCGCGCGACGTTGGCGGCATCCCCGACCCAGCGGAGCGTCCGAGACAGATCCTCCGGACCGAAGGCGTGTCCCGGCACCTTCGCCACCAGCCCTTGCAGATGGCTTTCCAGCGCTTGCATGGCGTCCCAGGCAACCACCGAGGCGTCGCCCAGCGTCCGGTTGCGCTCCGCTAGAGTCAAGGCAAGTTCGCCTTTCTCCTTCTCTAACGCGGCGACCTGCCCCAGGAGCCCGTCCCGCTCCGCCGCGAACTTTTCATCAGCAGCTGCTGCGGCTGATTCCCGCGCCGACGCAACAAGCCCCTCGGCGTGCGCCCTCGCTTCGGCGCATTCCGCTTCCAGCTGGCGGATGCGGGCGTCCTGGGCAGAGCGGGCGCCAGAGGCTTCGCGCAGCTCCCCCTCGGCGGCCCGCAGCCTATCCTCGAGCGCCTTTTGGCTACGAGCATAGGCCGCTTGCAGGGCCTGCCCCAGCACGAGTGTCTGTAGAAGGGAAAAGACTTAGCAAACTCAGCTAAACTCAGGCGTGGTCGCATGAGCACTTACCCTCACCCCAGACACCTCGAAAGCGTCCTCGAGGCGCCCCGCACCGTAGGCCTGCAGCACTTGCGGGTCGACGCTCGTGGCCGCATCATTCACAATCCCGCGCCACGCCCTCAGCGTCTCCGGAGGCGGCACGAAGTCCGCAGGGTTCACGGGCTCGGAGGCCCCGGGTTCCGTCGGATGCTCCCCCTCCGGGATGAGCAACGCTGTAAATAAGGAGGCGGGTGACCACTCTAAGGCACAAAAGCAGACACCAGAGTAAGCTTGGCCACCTTACCTTCGGTAGCCGAAGGAATGGTTCCGCCGCGGGCGGAAGCCTCCGCGTCTGGGGAGGCCGGCGGCTGTCCCCGCGCGGTGAACGGCGTCGTCAGAGGGGCCGAAGGTGCATATGCCGCAGGGCCTCCGGCGCTTGCGCTGGCGTCCCACAGGCTCCTGATGCCCGTGGCCACGACAAATCCCCGCGGTGTCCGGTGGAGCTCCGGCCGCACACACGGCCGTTTAGCCGGGGCAGCCAGCAGCGGCACTGCCCCCGCAGCCGCGGTTAGCGAAGCCCCCGTCGCTGCCACGCCCGGGGGCGAAAGTTCCATGGTGGCGGGAGCCGCAGGGGGCACCTCGGTTTCTGTTGCCGTCGGTAAAGGCAGCACAGCTTCGTGCGCCTCCGCGGGAGGCGCCACTGGCACCACAGCGGCTATGGCCGAAAGCTCCACCCCGGCATCGCTGGTCTGCACGGGTTCCGCCTCCGTGACTTCGGCGGGCGGTGAGGCTTCCCCCCTTCGGCCGCTCGCGGCAGACCCGCCGTCCGGGGCGCTCGCCGAAGATACCTCGCCTTCGACATCTGCGCCGCCCAAGCCGTAGTCGGCATACCTCGCCGAGTCAGACTCCACGTCCGCCGTGCCCTCGGAAACACTAGCGGCAGGCGCCTCGCCGCGCCCCCTCTTCCGAGACGAGACCCTTTTCTTCTTCTTCTCCTTCGCTGTACCGTCGTTCGGAGCGACACGGTCCGGCGCAGCAAGGCCCAGAGCCTCGCACACGCGGTTGATCAGCCCCAGACCCGCCTCGGCAACAGCCGCCGCACGCTGCTTGTGCTCCCTGCCGGTGTACGGCCCCAGGAACACGCGCGCGGCTAGCTCCGCCTCCTCTAAGGGAATCCCTGAAACAAAGGAGAAGACCATCAGCATACAACGCATTCGGCGTTGGCAAACTACAGACACGAGCGAGGCTTACGAAGATTGCCGGGCGCCGGCAGCAAGCAGACCGAGGGCAAGACGTTGTCGTCTCGACGCCTCTCGGCGGCGAGACACCAGTCGCGGGCAAGCGGTGCCACGCCGTACATCACGAACTCCTCGGCGAGGTCGCGCATGTTGAAGCGGGCGGCCAAGCCTATGAGCCGTCGGACCCTCTGCTTGTCCGCATCGTCAAGCGTTCGGCCGGGCGAGGGCTTGAACGCGATGGGTCGGCCTGTGCACTCAAGGCCGCTCCCGCTCTCCACGCGGTGGTAGAACCACCGCTTCATCCAGTAGGACTCCCACTTCCCGCGAGTTGAGTTCGCCGGGAAGAGCCTCTTGCACGATGGACGAAGGATAAAGGTGACGCTGCCGAAGCTCGACACCGTCCCGTTCTTCCGGTCCTTGGGCTGGTGCCGTGCCTCGTGCAGGTAGGCAAACAGCGAGGCGCTGGGCCAACACGCTCCTGAGCGCAAGGCCCAGCTATACACCGCGAGCCGGGCCACGGCATTCGGAGTTAGTTGCGCCAGCTCCAGCCCGAAGGTCCGCAGCACGTCGCCCACAACAGCCGTCGCTGGGATGCGGAGCCCCGCGTCAAAAAAGGCGACGAACACGACCGCCTCCGATCTTTCGGGATGCGGTTCCGTCTCGTCGGCGGCAGGCAGTCGTACATCCTGGCGCTCGGACAGCTTCCCCGCGCGTAGAAGCCCCTGGATCGTCTTCTCAGTCACGAGCGAGGGGCCAGCTCGCCGGCGAACGTGCCTCCCTCCTCCACCGCCAGCCGCTCCTTGTCAGCCGCCGCCGGGTCGCGCTCTTCGAGCACGTATTTCACCTTTAGCTGCGCGGGTCGCCGGCGAATGTCAGAGCCACCAGCCATCTGGCCGTGCTCGCCACTGGAAGCCATCGCTTTCCACGGAAAGGTTGCAGCGGTGAGCGTAGCGCGAAGGTGTGGAAGGCAGAGCAGACAGGAAAGAGGGCGTAAAGGTGCGGGGACGCTGTTACGGGGGGGCTATTTCAAGCCACCTCGCCCGCGCCGCCGCTACCGAAGCGTCGCAACGGTCCGCGTGCCGGATGCAACCGCAGCGGTGTAAAGGCCCGCCCCGCGCGATTCCCCGTGATTAAAAGCGAAGGGTCGCGACGGCCCGTGTACGAGGCGCAACCGCAGTCGTACAAGCGCCCATCTAGCGCAACCCCCCGCTGGAAGGACACGGCTCACAGGCGCCAAGGGCCGTCACAACAGCTCCGACACGCGCCATCCACCGCCCGCCCCGTGTCCCCCTTGCCTAGGGAAGAGGCGAGCGGCTGCAAACACGCAACCGTCCGCATCCTACCACCCACCAGTCGTAGGCCGCCGCGTGCCCCAGACGCGCCAGGTCGCAGAGTACGGAAACCTAACCCTGGCAGATCAGGGGGCGGCGCGATTCCAGGAGTCTTTATAGCACAGGACCGCATCATAAGGCCCCAAGTCACCGCTCAGCGGCGGGGTTCGCGGGACTTAGGCGCCAGCTTCGCCGCCACCCGTTCAAAGGGTAGGGGACGGAGCGCGCGCGTCTACTTCGACTAGGCGCCAGCTTCGCCGCCACCTGTTCGAAGGGTAGGGCACGGAGCGCGCGCGCCTACTTCGACTAGGCGCCAGCTTCGCCGCCACCCGTTCGAAGGGTAGGGGACGGAGCGCGCGCGCCTACTTCAACTAGGCGCCAGCTTCGCCGACACCTGTTCGAACGGTAGGGGACGGAGCGCGCGCGCCTACTACGACTAGGCGCCAGCTTCGCCGCCATTTGTTCGAAGGGTACGGGACGGAGCGCGCGCGTCTACTTCGACTAGGCGCCAGGTTCGCCGCCACCTGTTCGAAGGGTAGGGCACGGAGCGCGCGCGTCTACTTCGATTTAGGCGCCAGCTTCGCCGCCACCTGTTCGAAGGGTAGGGGACGGAGCGCGCGCGCCTACTTCGACTAGGCGCCAGCTTCGCCGCCACCTGTTCGAAGGGTAGGGGACGGAGCCCGCGCGTCTACTTCGACTAGGCGTCAGCTTCGCCGCCACCTGTTCGAAGGGTAGGGCACGGAGCGCGCGCGCCTACTTCGACTAGGCGCCAGCTTCGCCGCCACCCGTTCGAAGGGTAGGGGACGGAGCGCGCGCGTCTACTTCGACTTAGGCGCCAGCTTCGCCGCCACCGGTTCGCAGGGTAGGGGACGGAGCGCGCGCGCCTACTTCGACTAGGCGCCAGCTTCGCCGCCACCCGTTCGAAGGGTAGGGGACGGAGCACGCGCGTCTACTTCGACTAGGCGCCAGCTTCGCCGCCACCTGTTCGAAGGGTAGGGGACGGAGCGCGCGCGCCTACTTCGACTAGGCGCCAGCTTCGCCGCCACCTGTTCGAAGGGTAGGGGACGGAGCGCGCGCGCCTACTTCGACTAGGCGCCAGCTTCGCCGCCACCTGTTCGAAGGGTAGGGGACGGAGCGCGCGCGTCTACTTCGACTAGGCGCCAGCTTCGCCGCCACCTGTTCCAAGGGAAGGGGACGGAGCAAGCGCGTCTACTTCGACTAGGCGCCAGCTTCGCCGCCACCTGTTCCAAGGGTAGGGGACGGAGCGCGCGCGTCTACTTCGACTAGGCGCCAGCTTCGCCGCCACCTGTTCGAAGGGTAGGGGACGGAGCGCGCGCGTCTACTTCGACTTAGGCACCAGCTTCGCCGCCACCTGTTCGAAGGGTAGGGCACGGAGCGCGCGCGTCTACTTCGACTTAGGCGCCAGCTTCGCCGCCACCCGTTCGAAGGGTAGGGGACGGACGCGCGTCTACTTCCACTTAGGCGCCAGCTTCGCCGCCACCTGTTCGAAGGGTACGGAACGGAGCGCGCGCGTCTACTTCGACTAGGCGCCAGCTTCGCCGCCACCGGTTCGAAGGGTAGGGGACGGAGCGCGCGCGCCTACTTCGACTAGGCGCCAGCTTCGCCGCCACCCGTTCGAAGGGTAGGGGACGGAGCGCGCGCGCCTACTTCGACTAGGCGCCAGCTTCGCCGCCACCCGTTCGAAGGGTTGGGGACGGAGCGCGCGCGTCTACTTCGACTAGGCGCCAGCTTCGCCGCCACCTGTTCGAAGGGTAGGGGACGGAGCGCGCGCGCCTACTTCGACTACGCGCCAGCTTCGCCGCCACCTGTTCGAACGGTAGGGGACGGAGCGCGCGCGCCTACTTCGACTAGGCGCCAGCTTCGCCGCCACCTGTTCCAACGGTAGGGGACGGAGCGCGCGCGCCTACTTCGACTAGGCGCCAGCTTCGCCGCCACCTGTTCGAAGGGTAGGGGACGGAGCGCGCGCGTCTACTTCGACTAGGCGCCAGTTTCGCCGCCACCTGTTCGAAGGGTAGGGGACGGAGCGCGCGCGTCTACTTCGACTTAGGCGCCAGCTTCGTCGCCACCTGTTCGAAGGGTAGGGGACGGAGCGCGCGCGCCTACTTCGACTAGGCGCCAGCTTCGCCGCCACCGGTTCGAAGGGTAGGGGACGGAGCGCGCGCGTCTACTTCGACTAGGCGCCAGCTTCGCCGCCACCGGTTCGAAGGGTAGGGGACGGAGCGCGCGCGTCTACTTCGACTAGGCGCCAGCTTCGCCGCCACCCGTTCGAAGGGTAGGGGACTGAGCGCGCGCGTCTACTTCGACTTAGGCGCCAGCTTCGCCGCCACCCGTTCGAAGGGTAGGGGACGGACGCGCGTCTACTTCCACTTAGGCGCCAGCTTCGCCGCGACCTGTTCGAAGGGTACGGAACGGAGCGCGCGCGTCTACTTCGACTAGGCGCCAGCTTCGCCGCCACCGGTTCGAAGGGTAGGGGACGGAGCGCGCGCGCCTACTTCGACTAGGCGCCAGCTTCGCCGCCACCCGTTCGAAGGGTAGGGGACGGAGCGCGCGCGCCTACTTCGACTAGGCGCCAGCTTCGCCGCCACCCGTTCGAAGGGTAGGGGACGGAGCGCGCGCGCCTACTTCGACTAGGCGCCAGCTTCGCCGCCACCCGTTCGAAGGGTAGGGGACGGAGCGCGCGCGCCTACTTCGACTAGGCGCCAGCTTCGCCGCCACCCGTTCGAAGGGTACGGCACGGAGCGCGCGCGTCTACTTCGACTAGGCGCCAGCTTCGCCGCCACCGGTTCGAAGGGTAGGGGACGGAGCGCGCGCGTCTACTTCGACTAGGCGCCAGCTTCGCCGCCACCCGTTCGAAGGGTAGGGGACGGAGCGCCCGCGCCTACTTCGACTAGGCGCCAGCTTCGCCGCCACCCGTTCGAAGGGTAGGGGACGGAGCGCGCGCGCCTACTTCGACTAGGCGCCAGCTTCGCCGCCACCTGTTCGAAGGGTAGGGGACGGAGCGCGCGCGCCTACTTCGACTACGCGCCAGCTTCGCCGCCACCTGTTCGAACGGTAGGGGACGGAGCGCGCGCGCCTACTTCGACTAGGCGCCAGCTTCGCCGCCACCTGTTCGAACGGTAGGGGACGGAGCGCGCGCGCCTACTTCGACTAGGCGCCAGCTTCGCCGCCACCTGTTCGAAGGGTAGGGGACAGAGCGCGCGCGTCTACTTCGACTAGGCGCCAGTTTCGCCGCCACCTGTTCGAAGGGTAGGGGACGGAGCGCGCGCGTCTACTTCGACTTAGGCGCCACCTTCGTCGCCACCTGTTCGAAGGGTAGGGGACGGAGCGCGCGCGCCTACTTCGACTAGGCGCCAGCTTCGCCGCCACCGGTTCGAAGGGTAGGGGACGGAGCGCGCGCGTCTACTTCGACTAGGCGCCAGCTTCGCCGCCACTGGTTCGAAGGGTAGGGGACGGAGCGCGCGCGTCTACTTCGACTAGGCGCCAGCTTCGCCTCCACCCGTTCGAAGGGTAGGGGACGGAGCGCGCGCGCCTACTTCGACTATGCGCCAGCTTCGCCTTCACCCGTTCGAAGGGTAGGGGACGGAGCGCGCGCGTCTACTTCGACTAGGCGCCAGCTTCGCCGCCACCTGTTCGAAGGGTAGGGGACGGATCGCGCGCGCCTACTTCGACTAGGCGCCAGCTTCGCCGCCACCTGTTCGAACGGTAGGGGACGGATCGCGCGCGCCTACTTCGACTAGGCGCCAGCTTCGCCGCCACCTGTTCGAAGGGTAGGGGACGGAGCGCGCGCGCCTACTTCGACTAGGCGCCAGCTTCGCCGCCACCTGTTCGAAGGGTAGGGGACGGAGCGCGCGCGTCTTCTTCGACTAGGCGCCAGCTTCGCCGCCACCTGTTCGAAGGGTAGGGAACGGCGCGCGCGCGTCTACTTCGACTTGGGCGCCAGCGTCGGCGCCACCTGTTCGAAGGGTAGGGGACGGAGCGCGCGCGCCTACTTCGACTAGGCGCCAGCTTCGCCGCCACCGGTTCGAAGGGTAGGGGACGGAGCGCGCGCGTCTACTTCGACTAGGCGCCAGCTTCGCCGCCACCCGTTCGAAGGGTAGGGGACAGAGCGCGCGCGTCTACTTCGACTTAGGCGCCGGCTTCGCCGCCACCTGTTCGCGGGGTAGGGGACGGAGCGCGCGCGCCTACTTCGACTAGGCGCCAGCTTCGCCGCCACCCGTTCGAAGGGTAGGGGACGGAGCGCGCGCGTCTACTTCGACTTAGGCGCCAGCTTCGCCGCCACCTGTTCGAAGGGTAGGGAACGGAGCGCGCGCGTGTACTTCGACTTAGGCGTCAGCTTCGCCGCCACCCGTTCAAAGGTTAGGGGACGGAGCGCGCGCGTCTACTTCGACTAGGCGCCAGCTTCGCCACCACCTGTTCGAAGGGTACGGAACGGAGCGCGCGCGTCTACTTCGACTTAGGCGCCAGCTTCGCCGCCACCAGTTCGAAGGGTAGGGGACGGAGCGCGCGCGCCTACTTCGACTAGGCGCCAGCTTCGCCGCCACCCGTTCGAAGGGTAGGGGACGGAGCGCGCGCGTCTACTTCGACTAGGCGCCAGATTCGCCGCCACCCGTTCGAAGGGTAGGGGACGGAGCGCGCGCGTCTACTTCGACTCGGCGCCAGCTTCGCTGCCACCCTTTCGAGGGGTGGGGGACGGAGCGCGCGAGTCCACTTCGGCGGGGCACAGCAAAGACGGGGGTCTTGTCCTGCGAAATCTACCTCGTTTTCCTTAACAGGCCACCTACAGTACAGCAACATACAAGGTAATGCCGGCGGGCTCCCTCAGGAACACCGACTGTAGGTAGACCGGTTAAGAAAAACAGGGCAGACCTCGCTGTCGCCTACGGAAGCGCAGTGCGGGATCAGGAAGCGCGGCTGGCTGTCGATAACCGGCGCTGATCAAGCTCCCAGCAAAAATAGGCCTCCTTCTGTGCATCAACATTCCCCAAGCCGCTCAGCGTCACCCAGGAATGTTGATGCACGGCAGGGGCCCATTTTAGGGGAACAGCTTCTATCACAATATACGTAGGAGCAACGCCTCACCAGCGCCATATATATACCCCAGTCAGCAGGGAAGCCAACCGGCGGAAGGCCAATCGGCAGAGGTCCAACTGCCGGAAGTCCGCCGCCATATTAATGATCACGACGCCTAAACGCCCGCACCGCGCCAAGCACGTTGCGCCACGTGGACGCCCGGAAGTCCGAGCGTCGCAGCAGCGCTCACGCCTGCTTCGGCTACAGCGCAGCTCTGGAAGTTTGGAAAAGTTCACAGGCCGCGGGGACGGAGGGGGCCAAAGGACTCGGCAACATGGCTTCGGCCTTGTGAAGCCTTTTACCATGAGAGGCTCCTGTCGTAGGGGTGGCCCCCACCTAAACCCAGCAGGCCTGGTAGGAGATTATAAGGCCTAGAATAGGCCATGTGTAATGACATAACTGCCCCAGAGGGGATAACTAGATGTAAGGGTATAACTGTAAAAGCACTCCTTATGTGTATATATATATGAGAGGAAGCCATGGGGAGGACCCAGGCCATTACACTTATCTTCATCACTCTCCACTACCATCTCTCTCTGTTTGGTCTGTAGCCACAACACATCTCTTTCTTACTTTTTCTACCGCTCATTCTTTTCTTCTAAAAGACACATCTTCAGCAACTACTATTTATTTTCAGCTAAAAACCATCAGCCGTAACTAAAAGCCATCAACCATACACAATGTGAATATGCACTCAAACTAGCATAACTAACACGTCGGCCATGTGGTCACACGGTGGAAAAAATCACCTCAAAACTACTCAGGTGGTTAAGTGCCCCAATATTTGAATGTTAGAGCGCTAGTAGGATACACAAGTTTATAGCCATATATTCCTTTTTCATTGTCTATGATATAAAATTTTTTATTTTTTAAATTTAATTACACTAAAAAAGTTAATAGTAACTATAATTTATTTTCAATCGCTATAGTGCAAAAAATCAAAAGCGTGAGCTTAGAAGCCAAAATGAGCATTATCTAAAGCACAGAGGAATGAAATACACCTTTTCTTTTTCTTTTTCTTTTTCTTTTTTTTGTAAAAGCTTGCAAGTGAAATGTTTCTTTTCTTGTTGTCAGCATTAGCACTGCCATGTCCCTGCCTGCCTGAAACCGAAGCAGTGCTGTGCAACTGCATGGAGTCAGGCAGAAAAAAGAAATATAGGGACCCTGTTGGTCGGTGCCCATGAGCCCATTCCAGTTCATGTCGGACGGATGGATGGATGGAGATGGGATGGGATCGTCCCTGTCCTAGCTTGATTTCTGTGAAACTCGCACGCTATCTTTTCACGGATTACAAGTCCATGAACTGACCTCGCAAAAGAGGGAAAAAAGGTCCATGAACTGATCCTAATTTGCTCACTGTTTCATCATCAGTGCTGCGATACAGCGTTGGGCGTTCGTTTCATGTTCGAAGTTTATTTCCTGCACTATCACATCAGGCACCGGGACAACCCCGCTGATATATATGGTGGAGGTGATGGTAAATTGGTAATAGTGCTGTTTACTACACTAAGCTTTCAAATAAATCAAAGAATTCATAAATATATATCTCTAGCCTCTAGCTAAAAAGTTTGTTGGAGACATTTCACTTCGTATAGTCAGCGCTCCCGCCGCTGCCCCGGGAGGAGCTAATCCCGGGGGCGGCCACCTCTTCCCGGCCGCCAGAGCCGTCGCTCACGTGCCGTCGTCGCCCGCACCAGCGCTCGCGCCCCCCGTCGTCCTCATCACCAGATCGGGCCGCCGAACGCTGCCTCCACCCGAGCCGCCTCTTCTTGCGCATCCGCCGCCGGATCCGGCGACCCCGCGCCAGATCCGGCCACCTCCGCTCCGGATCTGGGCGCCGCACGGATCTGGCCGCCTCTGGGCCAGATCCGGTCGTCTCCGGCCGCCTCCGCCCCTCCTTGGCGCCGTCCCAGATATGGCCCTCGCCGCTCGGATCCGGCCTCGTCGCCCCGCACCGGCCTCTGCTCCCGGCTCCTCTCCGGACGTCTTCACCGCCTTCGGGCTCGTTCCGGCTAGATCCGGCCGCCGCGCCTCAGATCCGGCCTCCCCCGCCTGGATCCATGCCGGCCTTGCCCCGCCCGGAGCTGGCCGCGCCGTCGCCCGAGCGCCTCCCGGTCGCCGCGCTTGCGCCGCCGCCTCCCGGCCGCCGCGCCCGCGCCGCCGCCTTCGGGAGCCGCGGCCGCTCCATCGTCTCCGTGCCTGCGCCTCCACGCCCGCGCCGCCGTCTCCCGGCTCCGCCCGCCGTGCCGCACCCGCTCGCGTCGGCTTCTGTCGCAATGGAGGGCGGCGTCGAGGGCGTGGCACCGGCTGCGGCGGCGGCGGCGGAGGTGAAGAACCCGAGGTGCTTCATGGACGTCAACATCGGTGGCGTGATGGAGGGGAGGATCGTGATAGAGCTCTACGCGTCGGTGGTGTCGCAGACGGCTGAGAACTTCCGCGCGCTCTGCATCGGGGAGAAGGGCGTCGGCGTCGCCACCGGCAAGCCGCTCCACTTCAAGGGCTCATGCTTCTATCGTGTTATCAAAGGCTTTATGGTACAAGGTGGAGATATAACTGCTGGTGATGGAACAGGAGGAGAGTCAATTTATGTTCTCCGCCAGCAGAGAGAGACGGGAGAGCGCGTGTAGCCGCCTCGCCGGCGCCGTCACGACGAGGAGGAAGGTGCAGAAGGACTAGGGCCTCGAGCCCTCGGAGTTTGTGGACTCCGTCGCACAGGCGTTCTTCGATATGGAGAATGGCAACCAGGAGCTCAAGAACGACCTCAAGGTCCTCTTCATCAGCTCCGAGTTCCAGTTGGTTGCGGCCGGGAGCAAAAAGGCGGTGGTGATCCACGTGCCGTTCAGGCTCCGTAAGGCGTTCAGGAAGATTTGTGCCAGGCCCTTCCGTTGTTTTGCTGTAGGTTTGATCTGTGGCTCATGTCCCTGGATCTGCTCAGTGGTGGCACTTAGACGTCGCTTAGTGGTCTCTACAGTGGCGGACGTTGCAGGAAGCGGCTCGTCGTGGAGTTCAAGGGTGGCTATGCCATGGCCTTGAGGCGTGTAGGGCCCCGGAGTGTTGGTGGCGGTCTATTTTGTGTGTGGGTAGTGCGTGGGGTGCTGTGGAGGTGCTGGCGAAAGCCTTGCCGGTGATCTTACCGGTCTCGACATCAATGACGCCTTCGGGCGCCATTATCCTTCCTGGAGGTGTGTCGTGGCACTACATAGCTCTCATGTGTACTGATCTCCAGGTGAAAGCCTTGCCTCGGTGAGGCGGGCGGCGTCGGTGACTCTCGTCGCCTTCTTGGAGACGTCGCCTCGGAGGTCCATCTTCACGCAGCAGACCGAAGTTTGGGTGGCTCGATCGGATGAGGTTAGGGGCTTGGTTGTAAGCAAGGACGGAGCAAAAGTGCTGAAGCTTAGCCTTTCTAGTTCTTTTCGTAGTCCTTAAGCTATCTTTCATGTTATTTTATGTACCTCAGTTTTGAGTCTTTGAGCCTAAGAGCTCGTGTAATTTTTGGCTGTGTATATCCTTTGTGGATATAGAGGCCGGATTTTATATCCTTTATCTAAAAAATATGGTGGAGGTGGGGAATTTGGAATTCTCTAAATAAACCTGTTTAAGTGATATTTGAAAAAAAATAAAATACTACCCTAACTTATTTCGAAAAAAAAATAAGCCATGCTTACCAAACCATTCTTTGTTGCGTCGCCACGCCACAGGTAAGTATACCAATGGTGGTGCGGTGGAAGGGGTTATTTTTAAAAAATAATTCTGGGGGTTTAATTTTAAGAATATTATTAAAAAGGGTCGGTAATAAAATTTTTTTAGGACTTTCCAGCTCCTGATCTCAGCCTTTCCAGCTCCCCCCATCAGATCACATGAGCATGACGGATCTCTTTAAGGTGCCGTTCGGTTGGATTAAAATAATCTGATTTATAATTAAAATTATATTAAAACTAGCTGAATTTACACTGTAACTAATGGTGACTTATTTGGCGTAACTAAATTTAAAAAATTAAAAAAGAAAAAATAGGTTAGACCATCACGGATAACGCAAACGAATACGAGAAAAAAGAACCAGCAAAAAAGTTCAAAACCCAAAAATGACAAAATTTAGAAATAAAAAAAATAAAACAGAAGCTAAAATCTTAGATCGAAATGAGTGAGACCTTAAGATCATCCATGAGCAGTGTCTGGCGATCGAGAGGCCGTGCCGGCTGGACGACTGGCCGACGGATGGGGATCGATTGCGTGCCTGGCGCTGTCATCGCGAGATCAAAGCAAGCTGCTCGCCATGGGTGATCTATCGCCCAATAATGTCATACATGAACATGAACACGAGGTTGCCGCATGCATGCATTAATGCATAGATGTATTGTGATGCATGGTTGTAGATGGATCATGGGGAGGGAGTCGCTGCCGATCTGCCTGCCTTCGAGTTGTGCTGCTGCCCTCCTGCTTGTCTGTCTGTCGAAGATGCAATTGATTTGGAGTTTTGGATGCCTCAGTACGTGCGTGCACATGGGCGCTAGCTAGCCTCGCTGCTTGGGAAGTCGGGAGTATCCAGTTGCAACTGTTTGGTTTGGTCCGTTCATTTCGATTTTAGCTTTTGTCTTTTAACTTATTTTTCACTGTTATGAAATTTCGTCTTTTTTAGTTTTTTGGCTTTTTTAAGCTTTTTTTATCTGTTTTTTCGTATTCATTTGTATTGTCTGTGATGGGTTAACATATTTTTTATTTTTAAAATTCTTTAAATTTAGTTACGTCAAATAAATCAACTATAGTGTAATTTTAACCAGTTATAATATAATTTTAACTATAAATAAACTTATTTCAGCCCAACCCAGCGTCGCCTAACTCATGAAGCGTCACCGGGTGGATACGATGCGCTCGATGGTGCTTTAGATGGTATCAGCTGACAATTTACACGTTACACATGGCAGCGTAATCGTAAATGACAGCTGACAGTTACAACTGTTTGGTTTGCAAGGGTGTTCCAGATGGTATCACACCCATGTATCTAGGACGACTATTTCGTGTATGAGATGCGCAAGATTTTGCATGATTATTTTAGTAGAGATCAGATTCCAAGCAAGCGGGTGTGAATGGTCTGTTTTTTTAGACTGATTGTTTTTGTTATGATTGATGATTTTTGGGTTGTTTGTGAGATAGAATACAAAGTAACAGAATCTCGCATACGATTTTAGCTGATATAAATTAAGTCAATATAGTGTGTACTATAATCAATTTGTAGACCCAGTTCTTAAAAATATTTTGTTTAAAAACTAGTTACTATAATAAAATTCAAAAACTATTTTTAGAAATCGCTTAGAACAGGTCGTAGTCCAATGAAGGTTGGTAGTTGGAGATGCAAGCTCTGTTCTTTTTCAGTTTTTAGTTTTTGCTTTTAACTTTTCTATAGTAACTAGTTTTTAAACAAAATATCTTTTTTAAAATAGGGTCTATTAGCTTATTGTAGTACATTTTGTATCGACTTGATTTATATCAGCAAAAAGTTTCTATTACTCTATAATTTTTAATATAAACAACCTAGGTGGTGATCAGTTAGGCTTAAAAGCTCATGGCTTATGACTGAAAACACTGTAGCTGGCTGAAAAAACACTGTAGCTGACAGAGGCTTATTTAGCATAATTAAATTTAAAAAATTTTAAAAATATGTTAGACCATTACGTATAGTACAAACAAATACGGGAAAAAAAGAACCGGCAAAAAAGCTCAACAAAAAACTAAAAGTTCAGAAAAAGACGAAATTTATGAATAGTGAAAAATAAGCTGAAAGCCAAAAACTTAAACCCAACCGATCACTGTCTAACCATAAACTACAGCTAAAAATCATAAACCTAAACTAAAAAGAATAGACCCGCAACCCTATTTCCTCTGATTGCGCTGCTATCCCTTTTTGCCTGCCGCGTGGGGCCCTTGACCTTGCCATGCACGAGCAGGGTCTCCTAGTCACAGTCAACACTGTCGGAGACCTTGCCATGAAGGTGCTCAGCTCGTGGCATCGCTCCTTTCAACACAAAAAGAGAGAGAGAGAGAGAGAGGAAAAAACCTGTGGCATTGCTGAGCTGATCATTTAATTGATCGAACCATTCTAGGGAGCTCTCAATTCGTTCTCAAATGAACACCATTAATTAGACCCAGCTCGCAACGTGCGATCGTTTTCCATAAACTCGTTTCAGTAAACCGTTGGAATAACTCAGAATTCCCTTCCGGAATATTTATGCTGTTACGCTACCGAAGGAGTAAGGACTATGTGAAAAAAATTAAGTTTTTGTTGTGATAAACTATTGTCATATTGCAGATTTTAAGATTTGAATTTTACCCCAAAAAAAAAACAGTTTTCAGTGTTACTGCGGCCCTGGCAATCTGACTAGCGAAATCATTTTCGTTTTAGCTAATTGCGGTTTTTGAAAAATTGAGTAATGGTTGATATTGATTGATCTAGTTTGGTGCATATGTGTTGCATGATATATGTTCAGCTAACATTGGTTAAGTTGTAAAGAACTTATATTCGAAAACAATTTCTTAGTCTTTGAATGTGTATTGTCTCTTGGAGTCAACCATAGTCGACGGTAAGGATCATGACTACGTTTATGGAGGACCCAAGGACCAAAACGATTAAGAATGCCGGGTGAAATATCTTAGTTCAAGCATGGTACAAGAAATGTGGGAAATATTGAAGAGAAGTTCAAGCAACAAGTTTTACCATATACATTGAAAATCAATCCCAATCCATTTAGGCATCAGATTTGACAAGTTCTTGAAGTCTGGTTTCTGCCTTGATTTGGCGTCCTTGAATGATTTCTTGATCTAGTTTTTTGCCTTGATTTTTTAAGTGTTCTAGCTTGCTGTGGCATGTGAGAATATATGTAGAGCTATCTTGACCATCATTCATCTATATGCAAGTCATATTCATCTTCTTTTTTTTATTTTTGTCGGTTTTAGTGTAACCTTTCTTCGAATAGAAAGAAACCGAAACTTTGGCAACGATTTTCTTAATCATTGGTTGGAATAGATTCCTGACATCCTAGGTAAAGGCATATCAAATTTCAAGTGATTTGGAGTCTCGGTTCGAGAGTTTGCTAAATTTGTAGTTTTGACCCGTTTTAGTACAGCAGAGCTGCATGAACCAAAAAAAATCACAATTCTCTTAAGTTCTTTCAGGATTTTTAATTGGGATAGATTCTTAAGGTCATAATCTAGTCCTTGTTCAAGTTTCAAATCTTTTATATCTACAAATCAAAAGTTATCTAGATTTTTATATTACAAATTGTGTTGTTTTTACTGTTCATCCAACTAAAATTACTAGAGCACAGCTCAGCAGGTGTCTGCTAAGTTCCCTAGGTCAGTAGGTTCAAAGAAAAAATTAGATTTATAAAACCAGATATTTAGAGTTAATTTTTTAAAAAACTACATTACCATTTCCGTAAACAGTTCGAACGGGACAAGGCTTGTGTCGGTAGCGTAGCCCCGGCCTTGCCGGCGCGGGCAGAATGCAACCGCATGGCGTTAGATTTGGAGATTCGGGCCTGATTGCGATGTGACGATGCCGCTGCCTGCCCGCCCATCTGACCTGATGGCGTTAGATTTGGAGATTAGTGTGTTCGGCCATCCCATCAAACGAATTAGTGCCTTGGGACGCAGCATCCAAGTTCTCACAAACATAATTACGAAAGTAACTAACAAAAGGAACGAAATTAGGGCGTGTTTGGTTTAATACCAGAACACGCCACACCAAACTTCTGTTCACGCCGTAAGTGTGGCGGCTGAATTCAGCGCCAGACTTTTTGCGAGATATGGCGCAGAAAATGAACTGACCAGCGCTAGGCAAAGTTGGGCACGCCACAGATCCGGTCATCAAGCAAACACAGGCTAAGCTTCGGCATTGTGAGCTGTGGCAACCTTTGACAGGTTCCGGTAACGAACCAAACACGCCCTTAATCTTGCAACTTGTGATGCATCATCGTTCATCGATCGATCCGACCTCTGTGCTTGATTTGCTCCCACTAGGCCAACCTGATACGGTTGTGCTCATTTGGACTTTTTTTAAAGTGGTTTACGACTGAAAATCACTGTAGCTGGCTGAAAAAACACTGTAGTTGATAGAGACTTATTTAGCATAATTAAATTTTAAAAAAATTAAAAATATAAAAATATGTTAGCACATTACGTATAATACAAACAAATACGGGAAAAAAAACCGGCAAAAAAGCTCAACAAAAAAACAAAAGTTCAGAAAAGACGAATTTTATGAATAGTGAAAAATAAGCCGAAAGCTAGAAACTGAAGCCGAAACGATCACAGCCGTAACATGGCAACTCGCAACCTCGTCAGTGCCCATGTGGTCAATGGCGTAGCCAGGATTTGTAGCTATGGTGGTCCATTGTCTAAAATTTATTTATCCGCTATAAATTTAACATGTCGGTACACAAGTATATGAATTACGAAATGCAATTAAGGTAAAAAGGACATACGAACTTCATAAAATAGACGAATATAGCTTTCTTAACATAGAATTGAAATATTACATACCCATAGTAGTTGAATAACAGTACATCACTACTTCTTCTTCTTGTCAGGCCTGCGCCTTCTAATAGCCATGAAATTGTTGATGATCTCTTCTTCACTCAATTGTAAGAAGATATCCCGCTCAATAAAAGTGACTAGACAATCATCCAGAAGGCTATCACCCATCTTATTTCTCAACTTATTCTTGATAAAGGTCATTGCAGAAAATATTCTTTCAACACTTGCGGTAGCCACCGGTAGAAGCAATACCAATTTGATAAGCAAATAGACCCAATGATAAACTTTATCCCTCTTTGTTTCAACAAGTTTTACTGAGAGGTCAACAAGATTGTTTAGGCCTTTGAACATTTCATCTTTTCTCATGTCATCAATAAAAGTTTCAAGTTGCAAGTCGAGTCTTAGCAAGTCAGAGCTTGAAAAATCATTAGGGTAAAATTCAGCAAGTCTATGTAACTTGTTTGCATCAAAAGAAGCGAAGGAATCCGCTGGATTCAAAGCAGCCATACAAGTAAGCAACTCCATATTTACCTCATCAAACCGACTGTCAAGCTCTTGACTAATTTTATCAATGACTCCAATATATACTTCTCTTCTGAAGTGATCATCATTTGTTTGGTTCTGAGCAAAACGTGCTGATCTTCCATACGGCACATAATTATGTTGCATTGCAGGAACTTGAATGCTATGTTTGTTGCAAAATATTGTAACCCTTTGAAGAAATGAAACCCACCCTTCAGACCTCATTTGCTGCATTTTACTCTTTGCCAAACTGACAAGTGACATTGCATTAAGAATATCTTGGTCTCTTCTTTGCAAACACTCAGACAATTCATTTGTGTGTCCAAGAATCTCAAGCATCAAATGAGCACTAAAAATAAAATCAAATGACTCAAGCACTCCAACCATAGTATGTATTTTTGGCCATTCACCCCTTTGTGATGTATCTTCTCCAAGAGCTATGAGTACATCACGAATTGTGGGATATATAGCAATCATGTTGACCACAGTTTTATAATGAGAGCCCCACCGAGTCTCACCAGGTCTAGGCAGCCCCATCTCTTGATTTAACCCACTTCCAGATTCTAGTATACCACACTCAAGTGCTTTCATGACATTGTCATATTGGTGATGTCGAAGCATGCCATGACTCTTACAAGAAACACCAACAATATTTAGCAAGAGTGATACTTGATCAAAAAACCATACACAATCATTATTTCCTTTGGCAACAACAACAAGAACCAATTGGAGTTGATGTGCAAAACAGTGTACATAATAAGCAGAAGGTGATTCTTTCATGATCAAGGTTTTCAGCCCTTTAATCTCTCCTTTCATGTTACTAGCCCCATCGTAGCCTTGACCACGGATTTGAGTTATGGTCAAACCATGACTAACTAGTAAAGATTGAATTGCTTCCTTAAGTGATGAAGAAGTAGTATCATCTACATGAACAATTCCAAGAAACCGCTCAAATGGCCTTCCTGATTTATCAACATAACGCAAGCAAATGGCTAGTTGTTCTTTATGAGAGACATCACTAGACTCATCAGCTAAAATTGTATAGTGATCTTCACCAATTTCCTTAATGATTTGATTTCTAGTCTCCATAGCACAACATTGAATAATTTCTTTTTGTATGTCTGGGCTAGTCAATGTGCAATTACCTGGAGCATTCTTCAAAACAAACTTGTCTACCTCTTCATTATTTGCTGCAAGCCACTTCAAAAGTTCAATGAAGTTCCCTCTGTTGCTAGACTCTTCACTTTCATCATGCCCACGGAATGCCAAACCTTGCTGCAAAAGAAACTTCAAACATCTAAGTGAATAAGTCAACCTGATCTTGTAGAGACGTCGCTCCTCATTATCCACCTTCACAATTTTATCATCAATTGCTCCATGGGGAGTCATAAATAAATTGTATCTTTCTTGAGCTGCGTTGTGAGCACTTGTTACACCACCCACATGTAAATCAAGTGCATCATTTCTATTCCAATTTCTCCAACCACCTTCAACAAATGCAGATTTCTTAATTTTCTCCTTTGCAAACAAGTAGCACACAAAGCAAAATGCAGCTTCCTTCTTGATACTATATTCAATCCAAGGATATTTATAAAACCATATAGGATTGAATTGCCTATCCCTATTTCCGATTTTTCTACTTTCAAATTCATGTGCATAAGGTTGGAATGGGCCTTTAATAATATATGATCGTCGAACTGCATCTTGATCGTTGACGGGATAATTTGCAATGGATTGCCTCTCCCCTGGATCAAGTGGAAGCCGACTGATATCATAAACCGGTTCTTTTTCAGCGACTGGAGGTGGACTTGGAGGCATTGGAGTTGGAGTCACATTTTCTTCAATCACTCTATCTTGATCCGATTCACCTTCTTGTTCTTCAATTTGCTCTTCTGGAACAGCTGCAGCCACGGAAGGAGATGGAGAAGAAGCTCTCTTCTTTGATGTATATTTCTGAAAAAGAGAGGCAATATCACCACTCCTCTTCATGTTTTAACAAATCTGCAAGAGAATTATATAAAGTTTCAATTTACCAAACCAATAATCTCTAATAGATAGCTAGATGGCCGCGCCGATTAATATGGATATATGAGGAAGACGGTGCTTTGCCGCTTTGGTATATGCGTATAAATCAACAAGATATAAAGAAAATATACGCCGTAATGCCGTATGTAAATAAACGGAGGGAGTACTAATTAGAGATTATCATCCACCTGACCAAACCATAAGGTAACACAGAAGAAGCAAAGCAAGAAAGCTAGCTATCTACATGAGTACATGACAGACATGATAATTAGAGATTATCTAGAATCTGCAAGAAAACATACGCCGCGCCGCCGCCGATGCTCGATGAGTCGATGGCCACGCCCCGCCCGCGCAGGCGCGCAGCCGCGCTCGCCGTCGCTGCGTCGCAGCGTCGCCCCTGCTCTTGAATACGAACGGGCGGCCACACGCGAAAACTCTTGATCTCAGTATCTCACGCCGTCACGCAAACTCAGTCTCACGCCGTCACCGCGTCACGGTCACGCAAACAGCGAACTAGACTCCAGCGCCAGCGCGGAGTCAACTCACTCTGGGGCCTGGGCTTTTTTGGGCCGAGCGCAGGGTGGTCCGCAGCCCACAGGGACCACCCTGTAGCTCCGCCCCTGCATGTGGTGGATGCAGCTAGCTGTGAGCTGAGCGAGCTCGATCACTACGACTTGATCACTCATCAAGTAGCACTATAACAAACAAATTAACAGAGAACTTTTAATTTTTTCTAAATTTGTTATCTCTCCATAATTTATTCCTAAATTCGTGCTGTTCCTAAATTAACAAACAAACAAATTAACTTAATGCAGAAGCATATGCCATTTTTGGCTCTCATATGTACTACTGCTAGTGTTTATTTGTGTCTGAATTTGCTTGATTCCTTTCTACAATGCAATTGCTTTGGTGATGGCTACAATCAATCAATCGTATATGTTTTTTTTTGTTGAGAAAGAAACATGTGACATAGGCAAATAGAGTATTTTTTTTAAATAATCTATTTTTATTCTGAATTACAAAATATACCTATATTTTTTTATTTTACACTAATGACCCTCTGTCGTTCCACCGTTGAGTGACTTAGGTTAGTCGCCTAACGGTTGGATGATAAGTGTCCAAGTCGCTCAACGGTTAAGTGACTTGGGCTAGTTTCCCAATGGTTGGGCGACAAGTGTCTAAATAACTCAACCGTTGAGTGACTATGACACTTGTTGCCCAACTGTTGAGTGACTAGCCCCTAGTCGCTCAACGGTTAAGTGACTTAGGCTAGTCGCCCAATGGTTTGGCAACAAGTGTCCAAATAACTCAACCGTTGAGTGATTAGGACACTTGTCGCCCAACTGTTGGGTGACTAGCCCTAGTCGCTCAACACACATGCATCGTACTACTCAAATATTTCAAGAAAAGGCATATAAATGCACCAAAGTGTCCAAGTCGTCCACCAATTGAGCGACTAGTACTAGTCGCTTAACCGTTGAGCGACAGAGAATCATTAGTATAAAATAAAAAATGCAAGTATATTACTATAATTTGGGATAAAAAATAGATTATATTTAAAAAATTCTAGGCAAATATCTGCATTAATTAATGCTAAAGAAATTCATGTATTTCATCGGATGAATTAACATGGAAAGTTTGATTGGTGAATGTTTTTAGACTTGGTTTTTATCTGACTGGTATATGACAAGAATAGAATAATTCTCAAATTATTATGTCATTGTATTCTCCGAGTATACCCCTTATCGATAAGTGGGAAATTCACGAGTAAGTCTTAATTATTTCTATGACCACATAAGTTGTAAATCCTACTACGACCTGATAGTCGTAAGTACTTCTATGACCATTTAGTCGTAAGTCTTGCTACGACCAGGTAAGTGATAAATACTACTACGACCACTTAGTCGTAAGTCTTACTATGACCAGGTAAGTTGTAAGTACTGCTATGACCACTTAGTCGTAAGTCCTGCTAGATCAGGTAAGTCGTAAGTCTTGCTACGACCAGATAAGTAGTAAGTATTTCTATGACCGCATAGTCATAAGTCCTGCTACGACCAGATAGTCGTAAGTACTTCTACGACTACTTAGTCGTATGTCTTGCTACGACCAGATAAATCATAAGTATTTCTACGACCACATGGTCATAAGTCCTGCTATAACCAGATAGTCTAGTCGTAGGCTTTGCTATGACCACATAGTCGTAAGTATTTGTACGATCACGTACTCGTAAAATCTTCTACAATCACCTTATGGTCATAGACCTTTTCACGAGTTGTGTATTTCCGATCGACTTGTCTAACGACGTCCTGCCATATCATGGGGTGTCTGACAAGGCGGTTAGAACGTACGTTTATTTCTAATAACCGTACATGATCTCTCTCTGATAACAACTACTACATGGTGAATGGCTATTATGTCTCTCCGACAATAACCTCCGTCAGACGGTTATCATCTGAAGCGTTAATGTGTCTTCTGGCGTGGGATAACGGTCGCTACTTCACCAACTATATAAGGGTTAACGTCAGAGAAGGATGTGATCGAATACTCAGGGTGAGATCAAAGCAAGAGATAGTGATAGGCATTTCTAATAACATACTTTGTAATTTTTCTATTTGAGCAATAGTAACACAGGATGTAAGGTTATTATTTTCTCAAGATAATGTCCGAACCTGTATAAAAAATACCGTATTTTTTCTGTATTATTAGATATTAGAAATAAGAGTTTCTCTCGAATCTAAATAAATCTTACGTAACATCGGTATCAAAACACCGATAATATTCGTCACACATTGCTGGGGAGGCCACCGGTGGGGAGAGGTGGGAAGGGGCTGGGGAGGCCGGCGGGGGAGGGGCCGAACTGACGAATCTGGCCTGCTCGTAGCGGCGTGGAGGCCACTGGGAAGGAGGGAGCGCCGCCGGTCAGGGTAGGTCCCCCTCTGCCTTCCCGTGCCGGACCAGTGGCGGCGCGGCGGACGCGTCGCGGGAGGGGGAGGGAAGTCGCGTGAGGGTGAAGGAAGCCGCGCGGGAAGGGGATGAAAGTCACGGGAGGGGGAAGGAAGCCGCGCGGGAAGGAGGGAGCGCGCGCGGGCAACCCGCGAAATCGCGATGGCGAGCGAGGAGGCGCTCGCCTTCGATAGCGAGCGGCCGGGAGAAAATAACGGCTCAATAAAAATGAAGAGGAGGATAAAATACCGGTTGGAGTCTATTTCTTGAGTCATATTAGGTAAATATACAATGAAGAGCAGGACAAAGAACCGATTGGAGTTGCTTTTAGATGGTAGCAACGCACGAGTACGGTTACTACTTAATACAAAAGAAGCAGAATAACCCCTATCTCTCGCTATAAATACTCACACCTCTGCTCTTAGCATCCATCCATCACCACTAGCCATTGTAGCCAGCTAGCCAAGAATCGCAGGGAAATAGACGGGGAGGAGGAGGAGACAAGGCGATAGGATGGCGACCGCGCGGCGCCTCCTGGCCGTGGTGGCGGCGGTGCTGGTGCTGCGCGGCGCGGCTGCGGCGCCGCCCCGGAAGCCGGTGGACGTGCCGTTCCAGAAGAACTACGTGCCGACGTGGGCGGAGGACCACATCCACTACATCAACGGCGGGCAGGAGGTGCAGCTCTACCTCGACAAGTCCACCGGCACGGGATTCCAGACCCGGGGCTCCTACCTCTTCGGCCACTTCAGCATGCACATCAAGCTCGTCCCCGGTGACTCCGCCGGCACCGTCACCGCCTTCTACGTACGCATCGCAACCAGTGCATCTCTCTTCCTTGTGCCTGCTCTGTTGTTCTCGCTGCTGTGTCACCGTGTTAACGCAAGGGATTTCTTTCTTGCATGCATTGGATGCATCGCATTGCAGCTGTCGTCGCAGAACTCGGAGCACGACGAGATCGACTACGAGTTCTTGGGGAACCGGACGGGGCAGCCGTACATCCTGCAGACGAACGTCTTCTCCGGCGGGAAGGGCGACCGGGAGCAGAGGATCTACCTCTGGTTCGACCCCACCAAGGACTACCACTCCTACTCCGTCCTCTGGAATCTCTACATGATCGCGTAACTATACACACGCTAACCTACCTCTCCCTCTATGCATACTGCAACTACCTACAGCGTCTTGCTAGCCTTAAAAATCTAAACTTTTGTCACTATGGATGGATTAATGGTAGTTGAAATCCTTGTATCTAAAAAATGAAACGCTAGAACCATGTTGGTAGCTTTAGCATTAAGATCGAAGCGTAGTCTCCGAAGCAAAATTAAGGCCTGCCTGATTTGTAGCCACTCGCGGCTTCACTTGCGCGAAGTTAAGATTCTGCGGCAATTTAATCTTGAAGAAAGCTATGTTTTGTCACTTCATTCTGCCGTATTAGTATTGCTGGGACCGAATCTATGACAAAATCTAGGGACACTTTTGGATTACTTTGTTGTAACATATTACTATGACGTAGTCTCCCATATCTACCGAAAACCAACAAACGAGCGCTGACGCTGAGTGGGCCGTGCAAACGGGCCGCGCGGTAATCTATACTGAAAATGGGAGGCAGAGGTGAATTCGAACGCGGGCGGGCAACGAGCGGCCACGCGCTCTTGCCAACTGAGCTAGGCTCAGCTCTGACTCCAGCCTTAAACATAGTTGATATATTCCATGCAAGCGAGCAACAATGGTAGGTCCGTCCCGCCGGTTCTCCGGTCAAAAGCTAACAAAATGGAAAGTCTGATATGGGAGTTTGCTATATGCTAATTTCTAGAACAAGCATCAAGATGGGAGTTGAAATTTTCGATGATGGGGATGCTACGCCACTAGCTTGCATCAAACTCAAGAGGAAAGTGACGTCCATCAAACTGCTTGCTTCATTGAGTAGATATAGTTTGAAGTAGAGTATGACACGGCCAGAGCCACCAAGTTCTTTGCTGGTATTTAGTCCATGTGATATTATCGCCTACTCGTCTCGCTAGTCGCTATATCGTTTGTAATTCGCGTCAACTTTGGTAAATATGGTATTTACCGATACCGCGCCGAAATAAATTGGGATTTACCGATACCGAACCGTACTTCTAAAAATACCGTATATTACCGAACTACAAATACCGTATTTACCGTATATACCGTATATACCGAACCGATTAAACCGAAAAAACCGATTGCACAGTCCTAACTATGAGAAAAAGATGTAGGTCTGAAATTGTATGGGAGCTGACTAAAATTACACTGTAACTGAAGGTGACTTAGCTTATTTAGTGTATTTAAATTTTAAAAAATAAAAATAGAAAAATATGTTAGCTTATCACGAATAATGTAAACAAATACAGAAAAACTAGTAAAAAGCTAAAAAAACCTAAAAGTTCAGAAAAATACGAAATTTATAAATAGTAAAAAATAAATCAGAAACTAAAATTTAAGCCGCAATGAGGGGGCACCAAAAAGATGTTTTTTTTTGGTAACGGGGAGGGCTGTACTACCAGATGCTTGCACTAAAGATTGTTGCGCATGTGCAATCGATGCGGCATGCGTACATGTTCTGAATAAGAACATGAATGCAAAAGGGTCGGGCGGTGTGGGGTCTCTTGCTACAGCACTCCACAGTTCAGCGTCTGCGCTGTGCAGAGGGGAGCATAACTGAGCGCACCAGTCTTATGAGAGGCTATCTTGTACTTTTTCAGCTTTATTATCTCTCTAGGATGCCAGCTACCAACAGTCTTTCTGACCTTAGCTCACAGTACTAACCCTCAATTACTGCATTGATAAGGAGAGCAATGTATTTCGGATATCTTTTAGGGCCTGTTGGGTTGTGCTTAAGTTTGCCATGCCTTAAGTTTAGGCAATATGTGGCTGCCACAGAAAGTGTGGCTAACAAAATCGAAGCCACATTTGTGGCAAAGTTTGGCAAAAAACTGAGTCTAAGATGTGTGGGGCCGAGTGCTAAAAAAGTGTGGCATGTTACAATTACGTCAGTGAACCAAACAGCTACTTAAAAACTGTGACACGACTAACTTATGACTAGGCAACTTTTGGTCATGAACCAAACATGCCCTTAGTTTTTGTTTTGTAGAAGCTATCGCTGATTGAAGCAGAGCAATTGATCTTGTGTGCTACATCCAGTGTGTGATTACTAATATGTTTTCCTTTCCTACGAGATTCCTGTGGAATAACCATCGAATGGGCGTGGCAAACAGGTTCTTCGTGGACGACACGCCGATCCGGGTGTTCAAGAACAGCAAGGACCTCGGGGTGCGGTACCCGTTCAACCAGCCGATGAAGCTCTACTCGAGCCTGTGGAACGCCGACGACTGGGCCACGCGCGGCGGGCGGGAGAAGACGGACTGGTCGCGGGCGCCGTTCGTGGCCTCCTACCGGGGCTTCCACGTCGACGGGTGCGAGGCGTCGGCGGAGGCGCGGTTCTGCGCCACCCAGGGCGCGCGGTGGTGGGACCAGCCGGAGTTCCGGGACCTCGACGGCGAGCAGTACCGCCGGCTGGCGTGGGTGCGCAGGGAGCACACCATCTACAACTACTGCACCGACCGGGACCGCCACCAGGCCATGCCGCCCGAGTGCCAGCGTGACCGCGACGTCTGATCGGAGCCAGCCGTCCGACCACGCCCCGAGGCCGGTGCACCGTCGACTGCGAAAACCTGCTATGATTACGTCTTGATCAGGGCTTATTAATTTGCTTTGCCGTTGGTGCTGCCCGTTTGTTTGTAGGTGTGATCAGCATCGACGAGCCTGCATGGTTACCAGTGTGATTCTGTCAGATCATTCGCCATGGGCATGTAATGTATCTGAGAGCAGTACTGTGTTCTTGTGTTTGTATGGTCGTCTCACAGCAAGCTGATGATGTTGGCATCATTGCATTGATCTTTTCAACTAGCTGCTCCTGCATTGCTTACTCTGTTGGAGGCATTCATCGCTTGCTAATAGTATGCGTTTGGAATGGAGGATTGGGGCTACCGAACTCCTTAGGGAAGTTTAGTTTCTAGTAGACAATTGCAAGATTCTCTAGAGCCAGGCCAGGCCAAGGATGTCAGCTGAAGACAAAAACAA
Source organism: Dendrocalamus latiflorus (assembly GCA_017311315.1). NCBI lineage: Eukaryota > Viridiplantae > Streptophyta > Magnoliopsida > Poales > Poaceae > Dendrocalamus > Dendrocalamus latiflorus. The sequence goes on from CM029641.1 coordinate 27,911,007, forward strand.
AGGTCAAGACTTGTTACAATAACGAAGGCGATCTGCGCGAAAGATTTCGTTGCTACGGCCGTCGATAAATAAATGAGCACGGAGCATGGAGGCACGTCCGAGTGTCCTGCCATTGCTTCGCTGGTGCATACCACGCCGGTTACCACCGTATACCACATGCTCTTGCAGTCTTGTTTAATGCACCCTAGGAAACCTGTGTCCTGGTTCGTGCTACGTGTTGCTTCGCACGTATTTTTATTTTTATCATTATTTATTTTTTCTTCTAAAAATTATTTTTTTTCAAATACTATTATTTATTTTTAGCTAAAAATCATCGGCTACCGCCAAAAAAAAACATCAGCCTGTGTTCTGATACAAACACCTTGATGCATTAACGGCAGAAGCCTGACGGAGCTAGCCGGCCACAGAGCGGGATTTCATCGAGTTTCGAGAGAGAGACCGACTCACAATGCATTGTCAATCTTCAGGACTGGCACGGAGCTAAGGGTGTGTTTGGTTGAGCTGTGGCTTCTGAAAAAGCTGCTGTGAGCTGTGGGCTGTGGAAAAGCTGCTGTAGGTTGTGGGCTGTGGAAAAGCTGTAAGCTGTTTGGTTCAAACAAGTATAAAACTTACCTCCTATCTCTATTTTCTTTGAAACAACTGTGAAACAACTTTCTATTTTCACCATTTCAAAAAGCAGAAAGCAGAAAGCCAAAAGCAGGGTCCAAGGTGCTTTCAAAACTGTACTACCCAAAAGTAGCTGCTTCTGAAAAAGCAGCTTCTGGTTTCCACCCCTTTGGTTGGCTTTTGGCTTTTTGGAAGCAAAAGCAGCTCCCAAAAGCTCAACCAAAGGCACCCCAAGTATCTTCCATCCTGGGAGAAAGTAGCAGAGGAGCCTAGCAGGGGTGAATTCACGCACTGTCATAGTGTCATTTACCCGTCATACCGCTGATACAACGGCTCGTCTCTGTGCTAAACAAGCTTCTTCTGTTAGTAGACAATAGTAGTGTGGTTGGCTTAACAAGACACTGTATTTCCTCTGTAATTGCCTACTTCATGGTTATATCCCTGTCGATGAGTAATGGAACATTAGCTTCTGCTCTTGAGACAAAAAAGAATGGTGAAGAAAAGGGCAAGTGTTTGCTTGCTGGGCCGGGAGCAAACAACTGCGCCTCAAGATCCGGTGACCCATAGGCTCCTCGCAACCCGGCGCGCGGCGGTTGTGCCCCGGGGCCCAGATCCCCACCCAGATCTGCCTCGCGCTTCGCGGCCGGGGTGGGCTGGAGGGGCCGTTCGTGCCGATGCGCCGCCTGCCCGACCTCGCCATGCTGCCCGTGGGACGAGGAGGTGACGCGGGGCCAGAGAGGAGCGGCGACACGGCGGTGGAAGTCGACGCCGCCTGCCCTGTTTGACTCCCTCCTCGCCCCCAGTCCAGGAAGGTGGATGCCGGTGACGGGTTGCGCTGCACGATTGGAACCGCAAGATCCTACGGCGCCTACCAGGTTAGTTGTGCTCCAAGGCGTTCCAATCTATGGGTTGAGCCCTATCCGTTTTTATATGAGTTGGATCGAAAGACAACAGAGAGATGAACAGTGCTATTCAAAATTTTTTCCTTAAATATTCTTGATCCCCTTCTTGAATAACTATAGAGTAATTGAGAATTGAATCCACAACAAAAAATCCAAATCAAATTGACAAAGAAATTAACATCGGTGAATACCCAATCCCTAGACGTCTATTCTCCATAAAAGAAGTGGTCTAACCTCTCTCTTAGCGGTTTTTTCCTCTGAAGCTGACGGCTTTTGGCTTTTGCTACAGTACCTAACTTTCAAACGGAGTATTTTCTCAAGACAGGGTCTACAAATTAAACGATGTATACGTTAAAAGCCCAACATCTGTACCAGCCAAAATCACAAGTGAGTATCTCTCTGTAATCTGTACCGTAAACAGCCAAAATTCAAAAATATCAGCCAAAAGCTATAAGTTCTTTGTAATCTGTACTGTAAACAGCCAAAATTCAAAAATATCAGCCAAAAGCTATAAGTCGCAGCCGTTGCTAAACATACCCATAATCTCTCTCAGAGCGGTCTGGTCGTCGTGAACAGTGACTACGGATGTATGTGATGGCTTTGATTGGCTTTTTTTTCTCTTTCCTGGCCAAAGTCCTTTTCTTCTCTCCTTGACTAATCTCTTTTTCTTCTCTCTTCTGATGTATGTGATGGCTTTGATTGGCTATGTAGGGTTGTTTGGTTGCCTGCATGTGTTCATGCAGCTGCATGAGCGTGGTCAGGCTGAGGAGGGAAGCTCCTCAGCCACGTTTCTCCTCAGCCTGGCTCCAGTTAATTTTTTGCATCCACTCGTGCAGGCTCTCTCCTCTATGCAGGCAACCAAACACCATCTCTCTGCATGCGCTGGTGCGAACCACCCTCATACACAGGGGCGGAACTGGGCCTCGGGCTAGGTAGGCTGTAGCCCGGGGCCCAGCAAAATTAGCAGTGCAAAAAAATTTTAAAAAAGGCCAAAAAATACACTGTTTAATGGTTCAGCCCGAGGCATCACAGCCCAGCCCGAGGCGGCATAAGTGACCCAGCCCACGATGGAAACCCTAGCGCCTACCCAACTCCCACGTCCAGACGTCCCGATGGCGGCGGCGGCTCTCCCTTCTCCCCCCGCGACGCCTCTCCCCTCTCCCCCGCGGAGGCTCTCCCCTCTCCCCCGCGGCGCCTCTCCCCTCTCCTTCCGTGGTGGCTCTCCCCTCTCTCCCGGTGGCCGCTCGCTCTCCCCTCCTGTCCCGGCGACCCGAGTGGCAGCTCTCCCCTCGGCTCTCTCCCGGCAGCCCGGGCGGCGGCTCTCCCCCCTCCCCCGGCGGCGGCTCTCCCCTCTATCCCGGCGGCCAAAGCGGCGGCTCTCCCCTCGCATCCTGGCGGGCGACGGCCTAAACGGCGGCTGTCCCCTCCCGCCCGACAATCCGAGTGGCAGCTCTCCCCTCGGCCCTCTAGGGCTCCAGGCCGAGATCGACCCGTCGACCAAGGGCTACTTCATGCAGCAAATGGTAAGCCACTCTACCTATTTCACTGCGTGCAATAGTTCATTGCGTGCTCTGTGTGACAAAAAACCGCAAGAATCTTTGTACGTTCTTTCCCGTGAGTGGAACATTTCCTAATTTTTGCCTGCCAACTAACTCTATGCTACAAATGTTTGAATAGATCTGACGAGGACAGAGAAACATGGGTCTTCTTAAGGGTTATGTTCGAGGATGGGGATTTTGCCCGGACAAAATTTCTGGCTCATCTTGGCTATCCACCTCAAGAACCGACTGTGAATTCAACGGATGAACTGAGCAAAACATTGGTAGACACACTTAATCTTGATGCTCTGGTTATTGTCCATGCTGGTGGTTCTGCTCTATGGGAAAGCACAAGAATTCATTATCTTAAGAAAAGTATCTCACCCTATCTAAAGGTATTCTTGTATTCTCGGTTTATTGAATATCTCAGCTTTATTATTTCTGACTACAATATTTCTGCTTATATTACCATGATTTATATTTCCGTTGGTTCAAACTCAGGTTGTTTCTGCTATTGGGGCAATGATTTAATGAGTTTTGTGAGTGCTTGGCCACTAAATGAATGGAAGGAAACACTTGCACTACTCTGCACAGTAAGTGTGTTACATTATGTAATGTAATTCATTTTTCTTGTTCAATCAGCTTGCCTGTACCGTTATTTATTATTAAGCACAAATATGAGAGATCAGATATGATCTCTTTCCATGTAGAAGAATTACCCCATGGTGGCTTCAGGCTTTCAGCTATTAGTCTAAACAGGCATTACATTTCATTTATTATTATCTCACATTTATTCACTGAACTTATATAGAGCCTAACTTTTCTGATGTGTGTTACCTTCATGTTAGTAGCATTGAACTCAAGTTTCATATCAACAATGCATTTGTAATGTACTTTTGTTATGTCGTGGTGTAGATAAAAATTGATGTTAGTTTTAGGTTGTTACAGTTTAGCCCGGGGCGTAGCTAAATCCTGATTCCGCCACTGCTCATACAGGTAACCAAACAGACCCGTAGTTTGCATGCAAACCGAGCAATAACCAGACATCTCTCTACGCGTGCACAGCGATCGAATGTCTCCCGCACGCAGCCCGAGGCAAGAGATGATGAAGACACCGTGCGCCTGCTGGTTCAAGGTGTGACGCCGATCAAAGTACTAGATGATAATGATGCACTGCTTCGAATCTGCTTTGCTATGATGTGTTGACTATGCAGAGACACAGAGGATTTCTGATCAGTGACCGCGCACGGATCGAGGACAAAAAACATTGACGATGCTTCTCACAGATCTAGGCAAGCAAACAACCGTTGCTGGAATTTTCTCGAAATATATCTATTATTTTTAAATCATGGTAGCTATAAAGTGTCCGTCTAGCACCCTTAAATCTTAGTACGAAAATAGCATCTCCCTAAAAGTCACGGGGTTAGCCTCCAATCCCATCTCTATTTATAGTATAGGATCTAAAACCTGGACTTATCCTAAGCCCACAAGCTCTAATCAAATTCCAACAAATAAGGGACTTGAAATCATTTCTAACAAGGGTTTTCTAAAATTCTAACTTTTCTAACTCGTCATATGTTGAAGCCTCCAGGACTGCACCTCCTGTAGTTTTTCCACGCATCATCCACCACGTGTCGCAGCCTCCGGACCGCTACGATTTCAAATCATATCGCTATTCCTTTCCTCTGCGCGGTAGCCATGGCACGATTTTAAGTCGAGTCAGCTGGGCTTTGTGCCTAATAGGCTGAACCAGTGAGCCAGTTGTGTTGGTCCAAGATGATTAGATGCCCAGTGAACTAAATGAGCCAAACCCAATAACCAAAGTCTAGTACTATTCAAACCCACTCCATTACTGTTTATGGCCTGAGGCCAATACTATTCAACCCTTTTAAAATTAGCCCAAACCCATTAATGTTCATATGACCCTATCCATTATAAATAGTGTTAGTATGTTACTATTCACTCGGCCCGTTACTGTTCATCTGAGACCAATTAAACATATTTATACCCATTTTTATCGTCTCGAGCACGTATAACCTATTTTCAACTCCGTTGGGTCCAACCAAGCTTAATTCGAACCCTATCCACCCAAACTCACACACACATATGTTTTTTGAAAATTTTATTGTATCTTGTTCCCAGCTTGCATCCTGCAAAGTAGGAACTTATTTGTATTCATTCTTTTGCGTTAGCATCCGGATTAGACTAATTGATCAGCGAAGAAGCTACTGTAGCAACTGAAGTAGACGTTGTTAAACATGAAGCCTACAAAGAAGTAATCAAAAAATTTGTAGGCAAGTCACATGTCATTGATCAAGTTGATCCCATATTATTAAATTATTGGTGCTTTTATTCTTACTATTTGAGCACTCTAATTTATATACAATAATAGTTTAGAATGGCATGATGAATAATTAGACCCTACCATTGAAAAGCCCCATCATATTTATGAAAGCCATATTCACCTTAACAACTTTGGTAATTGATCGTTGTATAGATATCTATTAGTAAATGGAATGAGTAAAATGATTTACTTGAACTACTAAGAATACTTTGGTTTCGTGCCACGACGGCGGCGCCATGCTCCTCACGCCGCCGCACCGATACCTCGTGACTCCGCGCCGCCCATTCCTCACTCTATTGGGATATTCCAACCCTAACCAAAATGATAAAAATTCTAAGAAAATTCTATGAAAAGTGATTAAAAATAACAAGAAAAAATTCTAACAAAAGTTTTAGGTTTCATAAACAACGGCAGAAATGACAAAACATTTCTAACATAAAAAAATAAGTAAAGACGCAAGACTATTTAGGTAACGTTTGAATTGGCTCAGTCAAAAACTCAAGCCGAATCAAACACCTCCCGCTTTCAGGCCTCCAGCCGTTTCTACTTCTAGCCACTTCTTCTAGCCTAGCTAGCCCAGCTAAAAGCTAGAAGCTCCAGCCGTTTCAGATGCCCTCTAAACGGGCCGTGCCCGGCCTAGTACCGTGCATGGAAGAGAAAAAGTTGATAATTTTTTATAGACAAAAAACTATTTGTAGCATAGTTATCCGTTTTCTAAGGGACTACTATTTGTAGCATAGTTATCCGTTTTCTAAGGGACTTGCCTAGGCGAAAGGTACAGTTTATTCACAAATCAAGTACATTTTGCACCATTAGATCACATCAAGATTCGTGCACCCCTAAAAGTAAAACCTCACCTTCTTTGCCCTACCTCGCTCTCCCCCGCCACCACCCGTTGCGCGGGCCACCCCTAGCATTTGACTCTCATTATGGTGGTTAGCATAACAAACCTATTCCGCCCCTCCATCACCTCTTCGCCTGTGTCCATCCTTCCTCCTTGTCTTCGGTCATCGCCATATCCATCGTCCCCACAACCTAAGACCTTTGTCAAAGCTGTCATCATTCCACCCACCAACATTGCTGCAACCCCGCGGCCTATGACATCGCTGCTGATTGTCACACCTTCGCCACCTCTTCCTTCCTCTACAGCCGGCCCTTGAACCCTGTGCCCTAACTTCGGCGAACCCTGGCAACATACGGTCAAGATCCAACGGCCAAAGCCAAGCACCACCTTCTTTTCGCTTCATTGACAGGTTCACGATGTTTTATCAAATCCGTTTTTGAAATCTTTTGCAAAAAAGGAAAAACATGCCAACGTATGGGTGGGGGAGGAAGAGCTTTGGCCCATATTTCTTGATCGGCCCATTTGGCTTTTAAATACGCAAGGGAAGGATCTAGTCTCCTCCCTGTCTCCCGACTGTTGCCTTTTCCCCCTCCGCGCTCTCCTCTTGGCGTTCCCGCCCTCGCCGTCTCCGACCGCTGCGCTGAGGTGCCCCTTCTGCGAGATCGACCCTTGCACCAGCTCTTGGTTCCCCCGACCTTGGCCGCAGCCTCCTCGCGCCGTTAATTGAGGTTAGACCCTCCCTCCCCTCTCAGAGCACTCGAATTTGGTCGATTTGGGTTGCACACACGTATGATTCTCCCGTGATTTGCTTGCCCGAGCCCCCAAGTAGGAGTTAGCTCGGTTTGATTCGATTCAATTTGGTCGATAATGTGGTTTCTCCTTAGGGTTTGGTTTTGTTCGATTCGGTTTGGGGATCGAGCGTTGTTTTGCTGGATCGAGCGATTTCACCGCTTTTCCTAGAGAAAAAAGTAGTGGAGTTCTTAAGCGTATCCATTTCACCTCTGTAATTGATGGAGCGATGCAAACTGTGTTGGTCCCGATCGAATAGTACAACGGTGTCTCTTAGCCGTTTCACAGGTTTAATTCTTCCAAATATTGCGAGCTAATTGAATCGAAATGTGTTGCTGCAGGTTGTGCGCTACTATGGAATCTTAGCCCGTCCACAGCCTGTCAGATGCGAGGGCGATCATGGACACGTCGTCGGCACCACCCACCATTGTTCAATATAGTTATTCAGGCCGTATATTGGATACTTGGATACCATTTGTTATCAGAGCTTTGCTAACTCTGTTTGCATCTGTCACATCTACACTTTTCTAAGATAAAGTTTGTATGCTAAACTTGATGTTTTCATAATACATGACAATGATAGATGGGAATTAAAATCAGCCATGTTAAGCTCTACACTATAAACTAAATGTTGTGTAACAATGAGGTGTCACTTGGTTATGCATACATGTTTTAGTTTTCTATGTCTTTATGCATAGTTTGTTTTACTGTTCTATGTCCTTATGCATAGTTCTTTTGGTTGATGCATGCTCCTTTTGTTGGTTTTCTTTAGAATTACTAGTTTTTTTTACAAAGAAAACAGTAGGGAAGACCCCCTACAAGAATAATTAGGTTGGTCATGATCATCATTGTCATACATTGGATAAACTTACTTCTCCTTTATTATGTGTTGGAAACTGAGGTGGCTCTAGTATCCACTTTGATAGAACCTACGACTATGCTATACCAACTAACTATTAAAGTCGATTAGCCTTTTTAGTTTCTACTTGCTTAGTGCATTATTAGTTATTGGCTTTCTAGGCGACTGAGCCACTCACGTTGAAGCCAAGACCTTAAGCTTTCGGCGCGACTGAGCCGCTCACGTTAAAGCCAGAACTATTGTGATTGCAAGTGTCCGAGCCGCTTACGTTAAATCACAACTTAATAATGAATTAAGTACTTAGAAAATAGTGTATTTTAATTGGGAGACTTACAATTACAAAATGCTACTATATTAATACACAAACACTATGACATAAGATTGTATACACACTCCTTTAGGTGGCTATCCTAGCCTCTCTACTCTCTTGCTCTCCGTCGCCTTCTAACTATGTTTACATGCCATGCAATAGCAAGAGCAAGCAGCTATCCTAGCACCTCTACTCTTTTGCTCTCCTTGCCTTTTATCTATATGTTTATATGCTATGCCAAAGCAAGAGCAAACCACCTCTTTATATAGGCACTCAAAGCCACTAGATGCTTGTCACTTGTCAAGATCCTAGCCATGATACACTACAAATATCTAGATCTTAGAAGATTCATTACAAAAATGATATTTCTAATTTACCATGACAAACTACATATCCAATCTAAAAATCCTACGGTGGCAATTTTGTGATGTGGCTCAGCTAATCAGGTTTAATGGCAATTCAAAAGTAATCAGAAAATTTTTAATTATCCGGCCTGAGTCTTCAAGTAGACAATTTTCACTATTTGCTAATCTAACAAAATTTGCATCTAAGTTGATCTGTGTTCACGGTAAAATCAGAATATGCTAATATAGCATGAAGCACTGTTGAAATATGTACTGGATAATTAATATCCATCCATGTATTAGGATCCCTTCCTTTCTATTTCTTTAAAAAGAAAAAGAATCCCTCCATTTTTTTAATTTCTCCCTTCCTTTCTATTTCTTTAAAAAGAAGAGGAATCCCTTCCTTGCCTTTTTTAAAATTTATCTAAACATAAGCTATTATAATAATAAAATCATTCGTATGAATCAGGCGTAACGAAAATGCATATATTCACAGAAAATCTGTGTACTGAATGGTTAAAGCAGATTTGTGAACTTAATTTTGATTTGAGTCAAGCAAAACCTTCCCTTTTCTTTTCTTTTTTACATATTATTTTCTTGTGTATGTTTTCCCCTTTCCTTTTTATTTTCTTTCCCTTCATTTTCTTTTTTCTCTACCTTTTATTTTCCTCTCCTTAAGTTCGTGGAGGACTGCGCGGCGCACGGCGTCCGGGCCTTGATCAGTGGAATACAGAAGGGAACAGAGAAGCTTCATTCTGATCAGCGAGGAGTACCTGTCCCGCCTTCGCGCAATTGCTCAGGGTCAGGCTATGGCACCCCATGGCCATTTGCTTTTCGCTTCCATCACGGAGGCAGGAGCACATTGTAACGCCCCCGTTTTCCAGGAGTGCCAGGAGTGCATCACTATCCAAGCTTGAATAGTTACGGAGCGTCGAGCAAGAGAATATCATCGCAAACATGCTTACAACAAAAGTGTCAACTGATATCATAATATAAGGTTTAACAACCGAGTTTTATAGCGGCGGGCGTGCAAGCCTGAAATATATTACATTACAGAACAACTGCCAGGAAGCCTGAACGCAAATCAAGACCTATAGCCAAGGATCTTCATCGAAGAACTGCTCCTCCAGAGGCTCCTCGCCTGGCTGGTCTTCACCAGCACTCTGAAACTCTGTGAGAGACCATGTGGTTGTGACCCCATGTGTGTGATGAGTAATTGACAAAGGTTTAGCAAATTCGAGTTTGGTTTGTGTGGTTCGGTCCATGACGTTGCGTGGTGTAATCGGGCTCGGTCGGACTTGGCCAAACCTGGTCAAAGTGATTAGGATGCATATTCTTTTGATTTGTCAGGTTTGGGCTATTGCATGCTTAATGTGTCTTCATTAATGCAATTATGCTTACATGTATCGAGCGATGCTATGTGATATATTTCTTGTATGTGATGGTTGCAGGACGTCGAGGTGGAGTCGTGGTGAGGCACGGGATGACCGAGGTCAGAACGGTCGAGGTGTGCCGAAGACGGCGAGGACTCGAGGTAGCTGCGTGGCTTGGAAGGCAAGGAATGAGGAAGCTTCCTGGAAGGTGCGCGAGGGGCGTTTTGGTGAATACGCAAAACTGCACTAAAGGAAGTGGATTGTGGATAAAGCGTCATGAGTTGTTGAGAGCTAATGGGTAAAGTGGGTTTTAAACCCATTAGTGGAGGCTATAAATAGAGAGAGTGAGTGCTCTCTAGTGAGGTGCTCTCTAGTGCTATGTGCAGATTTTAGAGGATATGATTTTGAGAGATGGCTTGAGAGAGTGAGTGTAAGTTTGTTCCCTGTGCATGTGTGCTATGAGTTCTTGATTCTCAAGCATGTATGGGGACTTAGGGTAAGATTGAGAGAGATATGAGCTGAGAACAATTCATTGTAATCATGTATGTCTCTGTCTCTTTTGGTTGAAATGATATGGTGGTCTATTTCTTTTGATGGTTTGTGTTCTTTTGTACTGGTTGATGTTCTCTCTGTTGTTCTTCATTTTCAAGTGGTCTTCCGGTGCTGCTAATTTACTGAGTTTGCTGCTACCTTGTTGAGGAAATGAACACATCTTCTTGCCGGCAGTAAAAAGATCTCAGTCGGTGGCTTCAATTTCTGGTCGGCAAGCAAAGAAAAGTCTCTCGGTTGGCTAATTTCTTGAGTTTTTGTCTTGCCTTTGACTGCAGTATTTTTGGTAGTAGTTTTCTTTTGCCGAGTCCTTCTCCTCCTGTGCAGCTGTTCCAAACTGCATTTCTTGTCCTATTGCTTTTCTCTTTTTGCTTTAGGTCTTTATTGCAGTTTTTCTTCTGCACAAAGAATAGCAATCCTTTGTTTTGGCAGCAATTTGAGTGCTCTCGGCAGCAAAGAAACCAGCATGCAGCCTCCTTTTTCTACTGCTGAACTGCTCTCCTTTGGTGTTTAATTCTTTTTGGCTTTGTAGTTCTCGGTTCAGCCTTCTGTTCCCTGCAGTACTTGCTGATTTCTCTGCAGTTTGGCTCATTTTCAGCAGCAAAAAATAGTCATTTTTAGTGCATTTGCAGCATCAGTTTTTGCAGCAAAGGGAGTCTCTTTTGGGCTATTTTTAGCTTCAGTTTTCAGCAGCGAAGAGTCCGTTTCCTTGGTTTGATAGTGAAGTTTATTTTCTGAAAATATTGCCGGTCTAAGCCTTGCGTCTTTCGTGAGTATTTTTGGTCATCGGCAAAATTATTTTCAGCTTCCAACAAGCGAATGTCTTCTGTCTTCATAGCTTTTATAGCTATCGGAGAAGAAAGAGGTGCGAATACTCAGGGCGATTTTTAAAAGCAACATTCACCCCCCCTCTGTTACCGATTTCGATCCAACACTCTGATTTGTTCGGCAAGCCGTGAGCACAACAGCTCAACAAGTTGCAAGGGAAGCCCTATTTTAGCTACTTGCACGGATTACCAAAGGAAGGAGTATACTTGTTTTATTAATGTATGTGGATGCAGTTTTATTTATAAACAATTTTGAAATTTCAAAACCAAGGACTACTCCTTAAGATTAACAGGGGGGTTTCATCAAAGTTGATTATTTGACTATTCAAGTTAAACCAAAGAAATCTACTTATGCCTTGCTGTTGGAAATCACCCATAGACACAGTTCCATTAATCGGGAACACGACGTATTCGAATACCATTTAATTGACTCTGCAGAGTTGCCCAACTTTACCCACAAGCATACTTAATCCCCGCGATTGAGTTAAGGAACCGGGTCTTTTCACTGCTCAACCCTTGGTATACACTCCACCCGATAGGTTAGGAACCCGCACACCCTCGGGTATCCGTTGGCCACCACGGAACGCCAGGCCCGAGTTGTGGGGACCTATGTTGTCTTAGTCCGGATCCGCAATCCACACCGACTCTCAACGCAGGGTTTCACTTAAGTTGAGTAGTTACTAAACCAGGGTTGACAAGTCAACACCGGTGGTTGAGCGGTTAATATGTCACTTGCTAGGTGCAAGGTTCTAGTCCTTACATTTTCACCAGGCCGCAGCCTACACCCTAGGGTAAAGCGGTGGGCGAAGACCGACTCGCGGTGTCCCACAACACCTTTACCCTAAACCCCAACATTTTAGAATCTACCGGCACGCAGCCACAACCTTAATAGTGTAAGTTTTTGCATGAAGTATAAATATCCTACGATTAATGTTTTCATTAAGTAAACATAACTAGGGTTATCAAGGGCATGACAGCAAATTCAACATGGCATTTATCGGTGGTAGGAATTAACTAATTACCATGTCATTCTAAACAATTTGTTTTAAGCAATTAACATTTACAAATAATCATAATGCAAATAACATATACACATAATTTAGATGGCATAGGATTCAACATGATCAAGGTCTTGCAACTTGCCTTGGCACTCGACGATCTCAGCTACCTCGAAATCCACGCTGCTTTGATTCTGGCCCTGCCCTGAAGTCTCCTGGAACTCCGACACTAGCGCAAACACACAAAAAATAATTAAAGTCCAACTTGAGCCTAATCTAGTGAGGAGAAAATGAATTTATGAGAAAGGAATAAAATTCATAAATATTCAAATGGGGATTTTTAAATTTTTCAGAGATGAAATTGGTGGAATGGAGTTCAAAAATGGGTTCAGGACATTAAACTGAGCAAGATGGTGTAATTTGGGATTTTTTGGGATTTTCTAGGATTTTATTTGATTTTCTGGAGTTTTTGAAAATCGTTTGGAACAGTGTCGGGCCGACCTAGTTGCTACAGTGCAGGCTGCGCGGCCTCGGCCCAGTTCTATGCGCGGCAAGGGCCCGCGCGCGTGCGCCTCGGCTCGGCCGATGGCCGACATGCGGCAGAGGCGAGCGGAGGAGATGGGGGGGGAGGGGTAGGCGGGTGGACGGGATGCGTCGGGTAAGTGGAATCGGACGGTGGCGAGGGGGATCGGATCGGGTGGACGCGGGGGGTGCTGTTTAAGGAAATCGGACGGCGGGGGTGAGTCGCCATCCGACGATCGCATTTAAACAACACCGGAGGGAAGGGACGGTGGGGGAGAAAGCCACGTCGTCGTCTTCCTCCTCTCTCCCGCGCGTTCTCCCCAGAGAGGCAGAGACGCGGGGCCTCTGCTCTCCGGCGACAGCGGATGTCTCCGGCGGGAAAGGAGGGTGCCAGGGGGTGGAGCTCGACGAGATAGGCCCATTTTGGGGCTTAGGGGGCGGAGGGAATCACTAGTGGTGGCCGGCGGCAAAAGGGGGAAGTTCAGTCTCATGGTGGCGTAGAGGTTCACCGGGGGTTCCTGAGCTTAACGGTCTACAGAGAGTGGGGCTCACGTTGGTGGTGCCGGATTTGGGAGGGGATCTCCGGGAAAAGCTGGCCACGAGAGCACGGCTCGGTCGGCAGTGTGCGTCGGCGTCAAGGCTCCACAGAGGTCTTCTTGCCCAAAGAAGTGCACCAAGACAATCAAGGGACAGTGGCGGAGCTCTGGTTAAAAGGAATTGACGAATGTGAGAGGAGGGAAGGAGATTGCCTTTCGGGGGTCGCTGGCGCAGGGGACGATGGCGACGGCGTTGGGAGCGGCGGGGCTTCAATTGGTCGCTCAGGGAGGTTCTCGGGAGTGGCAGTAAGCGAGGGGAGGAGTGGAGGGTGCTCGGGGAGCGCTGGGGAGTGAGGGCACCGAGGGAGGGGAAAAATGAGCTCGGCGGAGGGGAGAAAAAGAGGGGAGTGGCATGGGCGGTGGTGCGGGAGTAGGCAGCCGAAGTGATGGGGAGCGTGTGGCGGAGTGACCGTGACATGACCGTACGCCGGAGGTCAAAGCGCACTCGCGGGAGAGAGGGAGGGAGCAGGTGGATTGTCGGGCTGCGGTGGCGCGTTGCGCGGAGGAGGGAGACGAGTACGGCTGCTGCCAGGTGGGGCCAAGGGGAATGGTCGGGCGATGTGTGCCACCCGGGGCGCTGTCGGTTTCCGACCGGCCATTGGCGGTTGGGCGCTGGCGGCGAAATGGTGGGCGGGCGCTGCTCGGGCGCGGGCACGAACAGAGGGAGGAGGCGGAAAGAAGGGGTGGCGCCCGGGAGAGGGGAAGGCGGAAAACGAAAAGGCGCCACCGAGTTGGGATGGCGTTTAGTCGACAAAGGAAAGCGGGAAAAGAGGGGGATTTCCAATTTGTGAAAGGGGCTCAAGAATTCACCAAAAATTCAGGGAAAAATCACAAAAATTCATTTGAAATCGTCACGCAGGTCGACGATGATTGGGTGCGGCCTCAGGTGGACGGCAGGTTACTAGTAGAGGTAGCCAGGGCTTTCGGCCTTCCCTACGATGAGGATCTCCCCTTCGAGTTCAACTCCGCGCCATTGGCATCAGCCACCGCCGGCCCTGCTCGCGTCCGAACAGACTTGCTCATGCACCAGGACAGCCTGCCACTCCAGCCGCCCACCGTCGTCGCACTATCGCGGTGCGAGCCGTTGGACGACGCTCGCAGGCTCCTCGAGTTCTTGCAGGGGCGTGTCACCTACGACGGCTGGGTGATCCCAGGGAAAAATCTTTCGGTTTGCAAAAATTTTCGGAGGGCAGCGAAAGAGACGAAATGAATGAAATTTCGTCATTTCGGCAAAAATTCGGACGAAATATTCAACCATCATTTAAATTTTGATGAAATTTTAACCAAAATTTGGACAAATATTCAAACATCAGCTAATAGATGAACAAACCTCAGCCGCAACAGCATCTACACACAGACCTGCAATTCCCCATGCAGCAACCGGAGCAGCTCGCCGTCGAGTCGATTGGGGAGGAGGGGGAGCTGCGCCGCTGTCGACTCGACCGAGGAGGAGGGGGAGCTGCGCCGCTGTCGAATCGATTGGGGAGGAGGGGGAGCTACGTCGTTGTCGAGTCGATCGGGGAAGAGGGGGAGCTACGCCGCCGTCGAGTCGATCGGGGAGGAGGGGGGAGCTGCGCCGCCATTGAGTCGATCGGGGAGGATGGGGATCTGCACCGCCGCTGAGTCGATCGGGGAGGGGGAAGCTGCGGCTGCTGCGTCGCCATCGAGTCGATTGGAGGGGAGGGGGAGCTGCGCCGCCGTCGAGTCGATCGGGTGTGTGTACTGGCGATTGGGCGGTGGCGAGGTGCTGGGGTTAGGGTTACGAGCGAGCGCGATTGCCGACTGGTGGGCTGGGCATTTGGGCCGAGGCCGACCGGCCGATTTCGAATTCGTACGAAATTTTTGACCGATACACTCTTTTTTCGTTCACCACCGAAAGCAGCGAAATTTCGGCGAATTAACGAAATTTCGGACGAAAAATTATTCCCTGGGTGATCCCCGGCCAGGACCTGTCCCGACTTCGTGCGCTTGCCGAGGGTCGAGACGAGTTGGCTGGAGCCCGAGATGAGCTCACCGACCTAGTGGCCGACATTGGAGACGACCTGCTACTGGGTGGAGCGATCACGGAAGATGTGCCAATTGGCAGAGGAGCCGTCGCTAGGGCGCTGGGCCTCCCCGACGACGCGGAGTTGCCGGAGGTGTTCGTCTCCCCTCCCCTTGCGGCCGCCATCGCCGGACGAGATCGCATCCGCGCCGACCTGCTCGATGCCCGGGGCGACCTGGCAGCGCTGAGACGGCATGTGGAGCAGGCGTGGCTCCCATGGGCCAGCGCTCGGCTCACTTCGCCAGGGGTCCTCGGTGAGCAGGTTCTATCGGACGTCAGCGCGGATGGCATCGACATGACGACATGTGATGATGTGATTCCTCTTCATCTACCCAAGCTAGGCGTGACTTACCCAAGGCAACACCATACAGTTCCTCATTACGTGTTTCGTCCGCTCGGATGACAGTACTTGGTTTTAGTGTGATTTCTTGCACAGATACTTAATAGTGAATTTTCTGCAAAAACCTGACCTGTAGGTCAGTGCTGTCTGGAAGCCTGAACACTCGCGCCACCCTTGCGCGCACCTCGGAGTTGTCCCCCAGCCAATGGCGGACCCATAATTTTTAAAATGGGTATTCGAATTTCGGAGCTTAAGTTGTTCGAATACGTCGATACCGTAGCACACCGTCCTCCCCCAAAACATGGATACAACGATGCGTGTATGTAGATATAATAAAAATACATAAATATAGAAATTAATGATTTCTTATGAGGAAATGGGCGATATAAGGCGAGCATAATTATATGAATTAAACAACAAATTATAGAGATAAATGAGAGTTGTATATCTTGTTGATCTTACCTTTTTTTTGCTATTTTCCCATCAGCAAGAACTATCCATCTAAGAGAAAATTGTATGTTCCTTCCATGAGCAAAACAGACCAAGAAAGTAAATAAGTGGACTGAGATGAAGCACACCTAGATCTGAAGAGAGGACGATGACAATAAGTTGGAGGTGCTACTTACTTCTCAATACCACGCTCCCTCCCGGCTACCGCGCTGCTCCCTTCCTGTCGACCGCTCCCTATCTCCGTGTTTGTTGTGCCACTTCCCGCTTGTACGCGACACCTCTCGGCTCGCCCGTGCTGCCACACGCTCACCTTGCACCACGTGTTGCCTCACGCATGATTATCGTCACATCATGGCACCACGTCCGTGTCTACCGGTTGTCACTTGCCTCTAGCCTGCACCTCCGCCCGCTCACCACTCGAAGGCCGAAGACACCTCCCACACAGCCAGCCACAAGATGAGAAATAGAATAAATGTTAGGATTTTGTTTATATCTTTATCTCTTTAGGTGTGAGGAGGGCTGAGGTGGAAAGAAAAATGGGTCTAATGTATTACATGGGCTATACACGAGATACGGGGAATGCGGGTTGAATTTATTTGCAGACATAAAATATAGTTTTAACACAACTAATAGTATATACATCTAATATATTTATTATATATCTGGTATTTTATAAAAATTTTGGGTGTTCGGCTGAACACCCATGCACTATAGCAGATCCGCCCATGCCCCCAGCGCCGCCTCGAGCTCCAACGCGTCCAACCCACCGATCAGAAGATCACTGTAGATGTCGCCGATGAGCTGCTGGACCATCCGCCAATCGACAATGAGCCCATACGCCCTTGCGGAGAGCGCCTCCAGCTCCTCCAACCCGACCACAAACCATGGTCAATCTGTGCTCGACTTGCCATGGTCGACCTGTCGTGGTCATTCTGCTGTGGTCGATCTACCAATTAGACCGCCCAACACAAAGTTGATTGGACCACCGACTACTGACCGTGGTCAACGCCTCTGACTACCAACTGTGGTCATAGACGCAAATATCAATGTAACCCAAATATCAATGGCAACAGTGCCAGATATGCGAAGGACTCCAAAATCATGCCATGTATTCGTCGCGAGCGTAAAATTTAATAATATCTAAGTAACACATGCCAAGACAAATTTTTGTTCAAACTATTAATTATTGAGGTTATAAAACTAACACAATGGGCAAATAAACCATTGACCGATACACAGAGCATCACAACATGACAAAAGTTAGACAGATACCTTCAGCTTCGGCTTTGGAGAAATTTTATGGTGCCAAATTCTTCTGAACCATCCAACTATTTAATGTTGAGACTGAGAAAAAGAAATTTGGATGCATAAACACAAATCTTCAATTAACTTTTTAATAAAAATGTATGATCCAACCAAACCATACATGTATGTATATGAGTTCTATACGCCTATGTATTATCGAAGTAGTGACCTTAGGGTCAAAGCTTGCAATTAATAACCTTAATGGATAAACATCTCAACAAAATGCAGCGGAAGGAAATAAGACATCTTCAAGTGCAACCCGTCCATATGCCTAAAGGCAAACGACTAGGGTAGTGTGACCTCAATGCCCAGGAACGCTAGCAGAACATGGTGAGACCCCAATGCCCAATCCATCCCGATTTTCTTCCAAACCATACCAGATTTCTCTCTATTTCTTAATTAAGATGATGTTTGACTGAATATTAAATTTCTTTTATTCGCTTCATAAATGTGATGGTTGTTCATATGCAATTTCTTTAGATGTTAGCTATTGAATAAAACATGCATGAGGTATATATTAAAGTTATATTAGATCTAGTGCAAGTCCAATCACCTAGACGATCTTAAGGTATATCACGTATATCACAAAGCAGATTAGTCTGAAATGTTATTCCTATCCTTCTTTGTTAGCATGGATTTGTTACTACTTGCTAGAGCTGCATCTTTTCTCTATGTTGCCTTACCTATTTTTAGGATGTTCGCCTATTTTGGCTAATAAGATATGAAGACAATAATACACTGTTTTGTTTTATTAATAAACTTTTAATTTTGCTATTGTTTGAATTGATTGATGCTCTACGTTAAAAAAAATTGCCTACTTATTTTTGGTAGCAATATATCTTATTATGCCGTCGTGGTGCATCTACGGTATCCCAGATTGTTATTGGAGTTCATAGGAAGCTATCTTGCTGACTTGATCGTGTTGACAACTTGACATGTGACTGTGTACAGTGCTTGCCATCAGTTGTTGCATACTAGGTTGTGTTTCTTGTGAAGCTAGCCATTGATCCATACTCCAATCATTGGGTATAAAATAGTTTTATCACATCTAGATTCTAGTAAGTTCCTAACTTCCTATAAATCTTCTACTATGAAAGGGCAGAAATCATTCTATTATTTGTGGTTGTAGAGTAAGACATTCTTGGTTGTTTGCTATATGTATATTCTGTTCTTTTGATCCTAATATGCTAATTTTGCTATTTGGTGGACTTCTGGATGCTTATGGCTATCTACTTCCTCACTCTTGGCCAATCCCATACCTGGTAGCTATTATAGCCTCTATATACTAAATTACTAATTATTTGATTCTTTTTGGTTAATTGGCATGTGTTGCATACCAAAACTGTTTATAATTGTTTGCCGTTAGGTTATTGCTTATGTTGAGCTAGTCGATTTTGATGTTTCTTTTCTTCTTGATAAAACTTTGATGTTGTTTTTTTGAATCATTCCTATGCATAATTCATATTTGCTTAGTATGCATATTCCTAGGCATTTTCATTTGTAGGCTTTATTTAGATTTGTCTAGTATTCATCTCTATATTTTTCTAACTTTTCCTTCCTTTTGATTGGAGTAATGATTGGCCGTTAATGATGAGGGTGGTATGCTGGGATGGCTCTCTATATTGCAGCACGTAGAGAGAGGAGGCAGAGAGGCTAAGGTCGAGGACTTACGGAGAAGGGCATGATGGAGGTAGGATGGATGCAACCAGAGGTATTTGCTACTGAGGATGGGTCCCAAACAATGTTGTGGCTAAGGAGCCAACAGTAGGGTGGGGCAACCATGGAGCTTAATTGTTGATGGCATGTAGGAGGTGCTCAAGATGCACCTTGATCTGGGGCTTGGGGTTAGCTACCACGAGATCTCGTTGTTATGCGCCATGTTGCCCATGCCCAAGTTCCATGAGCAAATGGTTGTTCAACAAACACCACTCACCCTTGAAGGTTGAGACAGCGTGTGACAAAGCCATTAATAGCACTATCGGGCCCTGCCGGATCAACTGAACATTGCCAACTGGAAGATCTGATAAGCAAGAATAAATTTTTGACCATTTGTGTGCGTGTTCTCGCTGTTAGTTGTTCCTGGTCTGTGAAGTGGCAATGCAAATCCACACTAGATCTTCTCAATCTTACAGAAAAATATCTTCTTCATTCATCTCAATCTTGTAAAAATATTCATTCTTCATTCATCTTATTCTTGTGAAAATATTTATTCCTAGTTTATCTTAACCTTATAGAAGAGCCAATTATAGATTTCTCTTGATTGAAAAAGGCTATGGCTTTAATCATCAAGAGTAGTTTCAATTGATGAAGCATACACGGAGGAGGCGGCGGGCCTCGTCGGTGCGACGAGGGTGAGGCTGAACCCCTCCTGCAAGTCGGTGCTATCCAGAAGCCTGAGCACTTGCACCACCCTCGGGCGCACCTCGGCGTTGTCCCCCAACACAGCCTCAGGCTCCAACGCATCCAACCCACCGATTAGAAGATCACTATAGTTGTCACCGATGAGTTGTTGGACTCCCATCTGCCCACATGGAGAGCGCCTGTAGCTCCTCTAACTCGACCACAAACCATCTGGGTTTGTTGAGATGGTTCTGCAATATGTCAAACATCCTGTGTGCGTCCTAAAGCGGGTGGCATCAGGGGGCGGATCCAGCGGTGGGGCAGGGGGCTCGAGCCCCCCCTATCGTTACCGGACCCTTGGAGCCCCCCATAATGCAGCGGCGGTGACTCGCGAGAACGCAGCAGCCGAGCAGTGGGCGGACGCGGCCACGCGATTTGTGAGCACGCGGCGGCGGGCGGCTGCGCGCGGGCCCTGCGGGCGGCCAGGCGCGGGGCCGCGGCGCTGCAGGCGGGCGGTGGCCAGCCGGCCAGGCGCGGCCGCAGGCGCCAGGCGGGGGCGGGGCCGCGGCGCTGCAGGCGACCGGGCGGGGGCGGGCGCCGAGCGGTGGCGTGGTCGCGCGGGCCAGCCCCTCCTAAAATTTTTCTTAGATCCGCCCCTGGGTGGCATCCAAAGACCACCGCAACCATCGACGACCATGGATGGACCATCGTGAGCATGCAAAGGTCCAAGGCACCCTGGTAGTTGGAGACATAATACACGATGCGTGCAAATGGGAGTGGGCGGTGGTGGTGTGCTGCCTTCGCGTCGTGTGTGGAGGAGCTGGACTCGAGTTGGTCACATGTGGCGGTGAGGTAGGAGAAGGGGAATGAGGGAAAGCACAGGATTGGGGAGGAGTGGGAAAGTCAGAATTGTTTTTGGTTTTGGTTTATAAATAGTAACAACTTATAGAGAAGATTGTAGAGAGACATTCGCGTGCGATTTTGACCAATATAAATGAAGTCACTACAGTGTACTATAATCGATTAGTAGACCCCATCTTAAAAAAATACTTCGTTTGAAAGGTAAGTATTGTAGGAAAGATATTTATTGTAGAAAAAACATCTTTTAGAAGCAGGGCCGAAGTACGCACTATGCAGGTGAGAGGGAGGAAGCAGGAGAATGGAGGGAGATGGGCCGTCTGTTCAGTGGGCTTTTGCTTGTTTAGTGCCCATTGGAGGTGTGTACGTACGCGTATTAGAGGCTTGTGCACATCTGTTCATTTTTTAATGTGTTTGGGAATAAAATCGTGCCATGTATTCATCATGAGCATAAAATTTAATAATATCTAAGTAACACATACCTAGACAAAATTTGTTCAGACAACTAATACTGAGGTTATAAAACTAACACAATGGACAAATAAACCATTGAACCGTACAGAGTGCATCACAAACATGACAGAAGTTAGATAGATACCTCGAGCTTCTGCTTTGGAAAAATTTTACAGTGCCAAATTCTTGTAAATTGTCCAACTTTTTAATGCTGAGATTGAGAAAAAGAAATTTGGATGCATAAGCACACATCTTCAATTCAACTTTTAATAGAAATGTCTGATCCAATCAAACCATACATGTATATGAGTTCTATACGCATGTATATTGCCCGTGTTTCAACATGTACATCACATAACCAAAACACATCATTTCTTCTTAGTAACAACCGATAAAGTACACATGACATATATACATTCGTTACAGTGTACCACAATAAATACAGAGCTCATGAGCATCATACTACACAGCAGGCCTGCATAAGAGCCTAATCTTGTGCATATAACTCAAGCCTGGTTGCAACCACACCTAAAGATTACAAAAAACATAATTTAACATGCGAAGGAACTGCCTTTCTCATGTATTTGGATATGATAATGTCATGTACTCTCCAGTGAGTGGCACTTAAGACAATATAATATGAGTGTTTCCACTCAGATTTATAGCATCTAGGATCCAAAGTCAGGCATTCAAGTGAAGCTTTTAGGCATCGTGGATAATCCCCCTAAAATATATCTACTACTTAAAAAAAGAGTTAGTGAGTGGAATGCTCGCGCAATGGGTGTTTATTCATTATAAATAACGATGAGAAACAATGTGGGCAATTACATTTGGGTATCATCGGAGCCTTCGTCTTGTTCCAACATCCCATGTGATGTGAGCATGCTATAGGAAGGAAATATTGAAGCTAATTGGTGTGATATGTCTTCATCATTTGAGGACAAATAACTATGGTGTGTGTAATTAGATGTTTCACGTATAACCACACTAGCAGGGGTACATTGTGCACCACTGGGGTGAGATTTTTTTGATATATTTTGTTGTTTGGCCACTGTTATAAAAATTCAAAATCAAATTATGAACATTTGTGTGTCTGATTTGATATTTATGATAATGAATGTATATTATATTCAATTTTAAGGTACAACATAACAACCTTCCTTTCCGTTCTTGGAGCGTCGGTTTAGAGGCGATGACTTTTTATGTAAGATCCTTATAACAAAGATGACGACTATGTTACGTCTCTACAAGTAAATGTCAAACCTGGCTAATAGATGTGATGTATTTCTTCACAGATACAAAGATAACAAACACTATTCCCTCCTAGTTCCTCTTTGAGACACCACATTGTTGATTAGGCTTTATCATGTATAATTGGTGCTTTCTGGCTCTTAATAACATCATCAGAAATATGAATTTGGAAACAAAGAAAACATGAGAACTAAGCCAATATGGAAAATAACAGTCCATTCATCTCTCTTGGTTTACAATCCAGATGGAAAATCCATACATGATAAATGGTAGATGGTGTAAAATGTCAGATTGTGCATTCCATTCTTTTCAACCCGCACAAATATGACCTTGCAGCATATAGATCAAATTGCAAAGGAGCAGAATTCAATGCATGAATACCTTAAAAATACATAGATTATGCTTACCATGACAGAAAAACGGTCATTAATTAAACTGTGGGACTGAAATGAATTAACATATCCGCGGGACTGAATCAAGAACAAACGAGGGAGCAAATAGAGCTATTGCACAGAGGATAATTTAACATAAAAAATGAAAGGCACACCTTCCAATTTGTAACAGCCCAGCTGTTTATTTCAAATTTTTCGGAGAAAAAAAATTAAATTAAATTAATTTGGTTTAGAATAAAAACATGTGTTTTGGTGCATAAGTTTTAAATTTGGATTTGCCCTAGGTTTCTGTTTATGAAAAGGCTGGGTTTAAAAAGTATTTTATGTAAAACCTAAAAATATTATTATTAAATAAAATGATCTTAATTCAAATTAATTATTTGGATTGTATTTGGTTTTCTGAGTTTTCTGGAGTTAAAAAATTTATTTTGAAAATTAAAAAGTATTTTGAGTATAAAAATATAATACCAACATTAGTTGGAAATATTTTTATTAAGTCCAAAGTATCTCCAGAAACTTCTGTGAATTTTTAGGATTTATTTCATATTTTTCTGAGCTTTAATGAATTTTCTGGGCCTTTCTGAAAATCAAAAATCAAAACTAAAAATTAATTCCCCAACCTTCCCCTCCGGCCGCCACGTGGACGGCCAGATCTCGTCCATGTCGCCGCTATCTGGTCGTCGCCCCATCCCGCCTGCCCCTCTCCCGCGCTCGCCACGTGGCTGGCCCGGATTCACCCGCTCCGCGCGTGCGGCCCAATCCGCCCGTCCGCCCTCTCTCCTTTCTCGGCCGCCCGATTTCCCCTTCCCCTCATCTCGGCCGCCCGCGCGTCCTCCTTCCCCTCTCTCTCACTGCCGCTCGACCCCACCTGTCGGCGCACCTCCTCCCTCCTCTCTCTCACTGCCGCCTCCTTCTTCCTCCCCACCTTCTTCTTCCTCCCGCGTGCCGCCTACCCTGCAACTGCCGCTCTGCCCTATCTGCCCACTCCCCCATGCACGCCGCCCTCCTTCGTGCGCCGCACGGCCGCGCCCCACCTCCCCGCCCTTCGCACGCCCGTTGCCACTTCCCCACTCCCCCTCTCTCCGCAACCGCCGCCGCCCACCTCCCACTCCGGCGAGAAATTCCCGTTGGCCCGCTCTCCTCCGCCCCCTATAAATACCGCCCCGAGCGCCGCCTCTCCTCGCTCCACCTCCTCCACTCCCCTTCCCCCCGAGCACTCCACCGCCGCTGTGCCGGAGCACCCGAGCCGCCACCGCTCCTCGCTCGTCGCCGGCTGCCTCCCGTTTTTGCTGAGCCCCGCGCAGGGTAAAATCGGGCTCCCCTCCTCTTCCTCTCTCCGTTCCCACCCTCACCGCCGGCCGCCATCCACCGGAGCGCCGACATGATCCCCGGACCCGAGCGTCGCCCCGGCCAGCTTGGCCACGTCAGTAGCTGGAGCTGACGTGGGTGCCGCGTGTCCGCCCGGTGGCCGCCACCTCGGCAACCCCTGCCCCGTCGGCGCCACGCAGGCCGCACCCCACCCCCTTGCCACCTCACCACTTCCCTAGGTCCATGGACTCGGTCTACATGGATCAGGGCCCACTGTCAGCCTCACACCCTATTTCCCAATAGGAAAATAATTCGGCCAAAATGAAAATCCCAGGGCTGACGCAATGCTGATGTCATAAAATCAATTTCCTTTAGAAAAATAATTCCAGAAAAACCCTTTTTCCTTTTTCCCTGATTTTAAACTTCATAGAGCCCGTTCTTCTTCATCCTAACTCCGATTGAACCCATTCAAATTTCTAAATTCATCAAAAATCCCCCTATATACATTTCTGGCCTCAATTCAAATTTTTGAAGTCAATTTGAATTTATTTGAGTTTGGTGGGTTATTTTCATGTGTAGACTTCGACGATTCAGGAGAATTCAAAGACGAAGATTTGCACCAATTTGAAGAGCAAGGCAAGTCATACTCCTTGATCATGTTGATCCCAAATCTCAAAATAAGATTTATGTTGATTTAAATTATTTTGCATGCATATTTTTATTCAACGTATTTCAATTCAGTTTAAAATTTAGCTATTGCCTACTTGTTATCACCTCCATTGACATTGAATTACCCTGATACTTTGTAACCCTAGAACAAAACTCTAGTTAGTACACTAGTATGGCTAGAGACTATTTGGACAACAAATGCTTAGTCTAGCTTAGAGATATCTTTGGGCTGTGATTTCTTTCACATAAAATGATGAGCTTTTCACATGAAATAATGAGTTTCCTAAATGTACTCTTGACTTTGGTGAGTCAAGGAGGTTTATGAAATATTTTGAAAACAAAATATGAAAACTGGTTTAGACTTAGGCAATTGGTTAGATGGTGGGTGCAAGCATGCTCTGTTGTTCGGAGACGCAGGGTTGATTGTCGGGCACAGGGGAATGTGGTTGGGCCTAAGTCAATTAAGGACCGGTCTGTGAGCTACTGTTGTAAGCCCTATCTTACTACCACATGGCTGGTATGGGATAACACTGGATGAGTAATTTGCGAAGTCCCAACCTGAGTCAAGTCGTAGGTTGAAAGTGTGTGTGGTTGGTGCCATGAGAAGTCCCACTTGAGTGAGCGTGGTTGTAGCCATGTGAAGTCTCACTCAGGCTCAAGAGGGGGTCCCGGTCTGGTGGATTCCTTACTGGGGTGAAACCTTAGAGTTGGCTTGGCCAGGTTGAAGGCTTTGCATTGTAAAGGCCTTGTCATGATCTCCTCGCCGCACACATAAAGAAGTGTGTAATCGCGTGGCAATCCGGGATGATCGTGTCTTGTGGGTAAAGTTGTACAACCTCTGCAGAGTGTATAATCTATCCTGGATAGCCGTGCCCACGGTCATGGGCATGCTGAGTAAAGGTTTTTCATGGATTAGACTTTGTTTTTCAAAAATGTTTTTGAAAACCTTGTGGATGGATGGAATCCACGAGAGAATAAAACCTTGCGGATGGATGGAATCCGTGAGAGATTGGAACCTGGTGGATGGATAGAATCCATCAGAGTTGCGCAGTAAAAGCGTGTGGATGGATGAAATCCATACGTGAACTTTTGAAAAAGATGGTCCGGGTGGGATGCCCGTAGATAGGTTGGTGTTTGGTCGGAGCCTACACTGACGGTATTATTTTTAAATACAAGTATTATTTTTACTTACTGTATCAAATTCAGCATTTTAAATCTATTTACTGTATTTCCTTAAATGTTATTTTACGCAAACTAACCCTATAAACCTTCCATTGAAGCCTTTATCATTATGCTGCATTTTTCCGTGTGATTTGCGGAGTACAAGTTTGTACTCACCTTGCAATCTCCATACAGAGGAAGATGACGCCAACTACGGAGAAGACTTGGATGAGTAGGCCGCGTCTTACTATCGTTTGCCTATGGGCAGGCTTGGGCTTCGCTTCTTTTCAGTTTGCTTCTGCAGTTATTTGTTTTATTTACCTTTGCCAATGGGCGTGATGTAAGACTTGGCCACAAGGTCGTACTCTTTATTTAATATAGATGGTCATTTGTGCTTGATATGTATCTTTGTTCTACTGTGTGCACTAGTTGATTCTAAACTAGTGCGATTTACACAGGGGATCCAGGAGTTGTTGCTCCGGGTTCTGACACAATTCCACTAGCGGGATGGAACAATGGTTGGGAATGGTAACATAATATCAGCTTGAGAATTCAACGTTCAACCTTAAACATTAATGGTAACACAAATATAGTTAGAGGAATGGAGTTGGGGATCAGATGCATCCAAGACAAAAACAAACATTGACACACCACCTATTTGGCGGCATCCAGAACTTTGTTTAACAAAGGATTTGCATATGAGAAAACACATATTGTGTGCCTTTTGAACAAAACATGCAGAGGCTCTTGTGGTCATAGTCCAGGATAATATGCACTCTTTGCAACTGCAGAAGTGAAATGCAGAGAAACATGAGAAGATGCATAACAAAGAAACCGAAGCACATGTACATGAATCTCAAACCTAATGAAACTAACACATATATGCAGAATTCACCATCGAGGTGGAGCAAAGATGCAAATGTTACCCTGTATGTATCGGTTCTAAATATATAGCAACAATGCATGCGTGCAACAGAAAATAGCAAATATGTAGTTGAGATTTGCACAATAACAATTTTCAATAACAAACCAAACTGCAACCTGACCTTATTGGAACATAATACATTTTCTATTGGGCCTAAGGGATGCTCAAAAGTTTGTAGCGTAAGATCGAGTACGATGCTTCTTCACCCAGCTGTAAAATTGATGGAGTCGACTAGAGGAGGGTAAATAGGCTTTTTTAAATTCTTTTTTGGATAAAATCGAGTTTATGAGCAAAAACATAAATCACAAGTAAGGCATAAAACAACTAGGTTCACATAAGTGCATCAACACCTTAAGTCTATGTCAAGATTTGTAATCGTAGGGTGACAAGCAATCAATTCAATCTATATGAATATAAATTGTAAGTATGTAAATTGAGTACAAGAAAGCAAACCACAATTAACACGGCTTCTTTTTACCGTGGTGCTTGGAGACTTGCCAGTTTTTCCTAATCCACGTTGAGGTAAGCCCAAATGAATTGGACCGGCTCCACGAATGAAGCCAATCACCTTAATTCTACTAGTGGTAGTTTCCCCCCTCTGGTTAGGTGAACTACAACCTTCACAACACACTAGCCCTTATCACAAGCTTCTTTAAGAAGATCACCGGGCACGATGCCTCCAAGATCGTCTAGGAGTTGGTAATCTCTAAGCATAACAAGTCAAGTAGCTTGCTTGATTCTCACACGTTCAACGGACACACAAGCTCAATGTGGATACAAAATTCACCTATAAATGCAACACATGCAACTAGAGAACTCTCTTTTTGCTTATAAGGTGTAACACATGCACAATTGAGTGGAGAGCCTCACACTAGCTCACGAATGATGAATAGGGCATCAACAACATTGCCCAACCAGCCGCAAGGGGATATTTATATCCCTTATCAAGAAACTAGCCGTTAGGAGTAAAAACTAGGAAATGTGGTAGTACCACAGGCAATCAGTCGGTACTACCGCTCTCCTTGCAATGGATAGAAAACTAGCTATTACAAGCCTTGGCTAGTCTGACTGCCCTCACAGGGATCGATCAGACCGCATGCCAATCAGACCAACACACAAGTCGGTCTAACTACACCGATCAAAGCCAGAAAAAGACGCTCTTTGGAAAATAATTACTGGCAAAAAAATGCCCGGTAGTACCGCAAGGCCGGTCATACTATGCCATTGTGATCGCCCACCATGAGCCGATCTAGCCACCAATTAATGGCTAATCAGACTGCTGGCTGTTAGACAGCTGCTGGTTATACTGTCGGTCGGTCTGACTGCTCATATAGAGTTGGTTTGACTGTCACGATCATACCACTACACAAAGTGTAGTCATACTGCCTTACAATTTTTAGTATAGATAGATTGTACGTACTGCAATACTTTTCAAAACGCATTCACAAAACGTAGTACCATACAAACAAAAGTCAAAGCATGATTCACAACAAGTTGCAAAATATATTTCACATATTAGAATTATGCCGCAAGGATTGGGTACATGGACTTTAACTCATCTATAAAACACATTCGTGTAGCTCAAGTTCATGCAACTCAACCTCGACATGAGCTCGATGTCGATAGTGGAGTAGCAGGGGCTGCAAATCGAAGCTGCCGAGTACCACTGTCGCTCTCTTGAGGAAGGCACAAGGTAGCTGAGGGTGGTGGCATCAAGCATGGTGGGCCGTAGTTGAGGAGGATCCGATGAGGAGCTTACTGGGGGCAGCGATGAGTTCGATGGAATCAGGCATAGTGGGCCACAGTGGACAAGGAGCTAGATGGGGCGGTGTAGATGAGGAGCTCCACAGGGGAGATGGGAGCTGGACGGGGGTGGTGCTTCATGCGGGGAAGAGTCGGGCGGGTGTCGCCTGGATTGGGAAGGGAGGAGAGGGCATTAGGAGATGGAAGGGGGCGGTGCTCCACGCGAGGGGGGAGTTGGGTGGGGAGCCCACTGAAGTGGGAAAATCGCACAACCTGGTGGTGCTTTTTTTATCAAGCGAACATACCACTTACTAACTCCCTCTTGTAAGTAGTAGAGATTATTATTATTAGAGTAAATTACACTACACATACACATGAGGTGGGTGCATCTAGGTTACTAAACTATGAAACCATACATTTAAATCAATGAACTTGTTAAACCATGCAAAAGAGGTCAAAACAGGTTTTGTAAGGCTAACAAGGCATTCATGTGGCATTAATGCTTATGTGGCATTTATATGATAGCTCTTATCCTTCTTTCTCTCCTTTCACCCACATACTCTCTTCTCACTCTCTCCGTCGAACACCAGTTGGCCACTGACAAGGATTCTTAACCAGATCAATATACTTAGTCAACAGGAGTCAAAATAAAACTTCTTATCTAGGCCCACATAGCCAGGGTCCACTACGTATCTTGTCTACCCTACGAGCACATAAAAGAGGAAGTTTCCCCCTTTAATAAATATAACTAGTCAAAGACCAATTACACCTAAATGATGACTAGTTGTGGTCAATTATGACCAGTAATCATCCACTTCCTGAAGCAGAGTATTAACTAGTCAAGACTAATACGGTTTTCCACATGGGTGTTTAATTCGACACATGAGAGCGGTTAATGGCATTTCTGACAAAGGACACAATGTTTCAAGACACAGAAAAGACTCGTTCATGAAGACAAGAGGCACCTATTCAAATGTTAAATGTCACCCTTTAGATTTGTATAAATAGGGAGGCTTGTGTGCCTCCAACAACACAACAAAATCATTCACATTCATTGTTACACTCTTGTAAATACTCTTTGGCCACATCAATAAAATTTATTGGTGATTAGCATTTCCCTTTGTTATTCTCACAAGTTTGATAGTAGGTAATCTTGTCTTGTGCATCGATAGTTTCTTTCATGTCTCAGGCCGCGTCCTCTTGTCAAGAAGTGGGAGCAGCGTGATCCATGAGGCATAGAGGCAAAAGGAGATGACATCAATAAAAGAGGGGTGCCACTTGATGACTTACTGTGTTCCTCAAATAGGGACTGCAGGAAGTAGTCAGCCGTGGCTGACATGATTTGGAGCACGTGGACAGGCGTGTCGCCTTCTTCTTCATTGGCATTTTTCCTCCATCTACATCTAGTAATAACTGTATCAGCTCCATATGCATCTCATGCAACCAGAAAGCAATAAGAATTTACCTTGCAATTAATCCAATCACTGTAGCAAACTCGTAGCTTTCCTTCTCAATCAAAATTAAACTACTTTTGAACACTTTGGAATGGCGTTGATGAACACGCAGATGGGCATAGCCGGTGGGGTGGAGACAGAGGCATTCACCTTCTTATGTTAGTGTCCACATCAATGCCACATAAGCATTAGTGTCATGTGGGTGCCTTATCATCTTGGAAAACCTCTTTTGGATCTCCTTTGCATGGTTTAACAAGTTTGTTGACATGAATACATGGCTTTAACAATTTCGTGTACCTACGGTGTAATTATTATTATTATTATTATTATTATTATTATTATTATTATTATTATTATTATTATTATTATTATTATTATTATTATTATTATTATGCGGGTGGGCCATGGTGGCGAATGAATTTGGCGAGTGTAGAGTTCGTGGAAGCTTTAATTGTCTGGCATGTGGCGTGAGATTTACGGCCACTGTTTCCTCTCTTGCCTCATAGAAAACCCTAGGTGGCATCTCATATCGATAGCTGATGGTGGATCATTGTACATGCCCCAACAAGGTATTAGCATGTGTTTTTAATAGATTTTTTTAGGTGTTTTTCATATATTTTTAAAAACACATGATTAAGTTCAAAAAATTATTAGGTCACCTTTGGTGGGCCAACCTATTTGATTTGGATCGTCTCAAAAGAAAAAAGTAAGTAAAAGCGTACAGTACTTGGTTTGGACATTTCGATCACCTGATCTCCGGTTCGGTGACGGAAAAGCAGAACAGTTAGGACCCAGCTCGTAACCGGGTGGGCCGGCTTTACAACAAAGGCAGACCACACCGACCAAACCCAACCCAACACACTGGTACAGTACAAACTCTCGTCGTCATCTCCACTGCCGAGCAAGCGGACACTCCTCTCCCCCTCGTCCTTCTCCGCTCGACTCGATCGGAGTGGAGAGGAGAGCCATCCATCCAGACTGATTTCTTCTTTCGTCGGTAAGGAAGCCCTAACATAGCTTGCTTGGATTGATCAATTTCTTTCGTCTTCATCTTCTCAATCAGTCAAATCATCTTTTCTTGCTGTGGCTGTGAGCAATCGAATCCAAATCTTTCTTCCAGTTACTTTAGATCATCGGAGTATTCATGCAAGTTGCGGATCTGTTTGCTGGTGATATGCTGTGTACTGTAATCCATCCATATTCGCTTCTTCTTCTTCTTCTTCAGCGCACGCAAGATCCATCTCAGTGGTGTCACTGGGGTCCTGTGCCTGTCCCCATAGTATATACCCAAGGTTTCTTGTTCCTCCTAGTGATTATTAGGCCAACACTTTTTTTGTTGTGTGAATTGGTTCAAATCCGACCCAACCCCCCCCCCCCCCCAACCCACTTCAATGAGGCACATCAATCCAACCCAACCCAGCCTACTACTCCACCTCCAAAACCCAACCTGCATGCAACTCCAACCCAAACCAATTTCCTCAACCCGTGCTCAACCCATTTCGAACCATTTCTAACCTGTTTCCAACCCATCAGCCTGCTACCGGCTCCTCAGTCCTCAATACAAATACTGAATTACCAACACTAGGCCACCACGATAAGGAAAATCAAGGAAAAAAATCAGAGAAAATAAGGAAAATACTGGAAATCTGTGACAATAAAATAAATTCACACACAAAATGAAAAGCCCATAAAATTTATGAAATGTAATAAAAATATAAAATACCCAGAGAGAGAGAGAGAGAGAGAGAGAGAGAGAACACAAATATAGGACGAAAATACAGAAAATTCATGGAAAATGAAAAAAAGAGAGAATTACCGCAATTTTAGTTAAGTCCATAATGTCAAACAAAATGAGATCAAATCACACCTCCCAAATCTTTATATAATAGCAATACATTTTTAGAGCAATGCTTATAGCATGATTGTACAAGTCATCAACCCGAAAGTTCTGAACCTAACCCAAACCTTTCTATGAGGTAACCTAACCCGTTCACTCTTCCAATCCGTTTACAGTATTACACCCATCGTAAGACAACCCAATTGAGGACCCAACCCATTTAACCCATTAGAACCCAACCCATTAGCGCACAGTGTGAGGGATTTTGTATATTTTTGTGTGTGTGGAAAAGCATTTGTTCTTACAGCATGAATACACTCCCTTCCACTGGCCAAGACCACCTTAAATGACAATTGCCATAATTACAAGCGATTCACTTAATCGTTCAATGGTAGGTGTCTAACTCATGATTTTTACCCACACTGTTGAGCAAAATCAATCTTCTTTGACGTTAGGGCCAGTTGCCCAAGCAGTAGGTGTCGTCTGTCAGTGGCGCAAAATCCGATCCCCTCCATGTTGATATTGTTGTCCAGAATAGGATTTAAGGACTAGTTGGAGGAGTGCGACAGGGGATTGCAGTGTTGAACAAATCGATAACATCTTATCAAAGCACCTTCTTCCAGCATTCTTGTATGTTTTGTCAGACCTCATGGTAAAGCTCATTTGGTAATTTTTGTTCATTTTATATTTTCTGTAATGCAGATGTATTAGTTTTATTCGGATGGTGAAAATGAGCATCCTGGCTCATGGGAAGGTATCAAAGAGTGAAGGATGTGCCAGAAACGGTCTCAACAAGAGGATAAGATCCAAGGCTTTTCAGCTTCACCGTTTACCTCCGGTAATTAAAGCCATGACTTACACTAAGCTTGTTACAATGGGGCTTTGCTGTGCATGCTCCTGCTGGCTGAAGTTAACTTGGCTAAGAGGCTGAGTTATTTTCCTCTAAAAAACAAACACCGACTTGTTTGGTTTATTCTGCAGGATATTCTACGCGGCACATTGTCACAACTACCATTCAAAGAAGCTGCGTGGACGGGCATAGTGTCTAGCTAGGAAGTGGAGACGGCTCTGGAGGTGCTACCCGAAGCTGGTCTTCACCAGAGAAATGATGCTCGGCAGCAATGCCGACGGAGACCACCCCGCATCCATAAACCTGAAGAAGCTTGGCCTGCACATGGTGTCCATCGCCGGAGATATCCTGGAATGCGATGTTCTTGAGTGGTTAAGCCTCACTGGACGTTCCTTGCGTCGTCTAAGAGTAAGCCGGCCGTTGGAACGGCTACGGTTCCTTCGCGTGCTGTGCTGCAGGCTGCTGCAGAAGTTAGAGCTGCTGGCTCTGAACCTCACCGAGTTTTGAGTACACTGACTACCAGATACCTATCGTGCTCGGCGAATGCCTGAACATGTCGGCGGTGGCAATCGGGCTATCGCTGCAGTCGGATGGTTTTGACTACGCCTCCACTGAGCTTCCCATTGTTCTCCCTCATGTGCAGGATCGTCTCTCTATAAACCTGATGATCAGCTCTGAGGTGCGTACATACTATGCATGTTCATCAAAAAATAAAATCAAACTCAAGTGTAGCTCGATCGATCAGCTAGTACTTGCTATGTTCATGCTCCAACTGCGATTCCTTCGCATTTCTGACCATGCTTGTGTTGCCGTGTTCCTGGCGCGAGGGCTCGCGAAAAGCGGCGCAGGGTTCGCCAATCTGTGGCGTCTGATCCTGAACATGTAAGTTACGGGATGTCCAAAAACTGGCGCTGGGATTTCTTCGGCTGGCACGCCTACTGGAGCTGGCACCCGTTCTCGGAGAGCTAGAACTCCATGTAAGTGCCTGACTGAGCATTAACTACTGCAATTCTGCATCTGAAAACAAAGTCGCTCCTTAAGTGCCGCCATAATTAAGCACTCTCCACAAGCAAGTAAACAGCATCTTCTTAATCATACGTTGTTGATCAGTCAGTCAATTGCATTTGATTCGTGGCTTAATTTCACCAGATCGCAGCAAATTAACTGTTCCTCGAATACACGTGCAACCTGGATGAGACGACCTCGCCGCATCCGCACGAGCATCTCAGGGTTCTACGGCGTCCGTGGCCTGCTCGAGCTGGCTCGCCACATCCTCTGGAGCACGGCGGCCCACGAGCGAAAAAACCGAGGACAAGGCAAACAACTATGGGCATGCTTGATCTGAGACCGCATTCAAACATTATTTACATATAAACGCAAATCACCAGGCAACAATGCATGGCATAATGAGGTGGCCTGATCTGCTCCGTCGCAAATCATACTAGGCACCGTAGAAGCTGCACCTTGAGACACCACGAGAAAAGCAATAATAAGTCATTTCATGCAAGTCTCAGAAGAACTGTACAATCAGCTTCAGTGTTATTTTTATTTCCAGTCTCACTCTCACACAGTCACACTCTACTTGGCAGCACGAAATACGTGAAGAATAAAGCGTAGTAGGCGAATGACGGCAACCGCTGACCCTTGTGCCATGGAACCATGAAGAACAAGCTTAACCGCTCACGGTAATGGCCTCAGTAGCTTTCCTCAGCCATTCCTTCTGCTCATTCAGATGGGGTTCCAAGATTTTTCGGCAATCCAAGTGATACGTGTTTACCCATTCGATCTCTGCGGGGGTCAGCAAGGTGGCGTCTATCAGTTTATTCTGGAACGGAGCCTGTACAGTGTAAGGAATTCATCAGTAGATGAACAAATTAATGACGGATGACAAACAAACAAACGATGCTAAGTTTGTTCTATTAATATGCAATGAATGATAACTAAAGTGAGCTTTACTTGAAGGCCTTGATCCCTATGCACAGGAATCAAGAAAGATGATGCTGTTCTTATGAGAAAGAGTGCTTATGCAGGAGGCCATGATCGGAATTCCTTCTTAGAACACCTTTCACCCATTTGTTGAGTACAATGGTCCTCGTGCATGAGACCATTGCTTATGTAGTTAATTTTACTTAAAAAGGGTACTAAATAAGAAGCACAGCAGTAAGCTAAAAAAATAAACTGTTGACTGGAAATCCAGGGCTCCTAACAGATTGAAATTGAAGGCCAGATTATCAGAAACTGAACCTTAAAAAAGCATCTGTTTTTCCAAAAATATGTCAACTTCATAAAGTTACTAACTTGAAGAGCAAGTCCAAAAAGACCAGAGTCATTATGATGAGACAACCACAATGCACAGGGAAAAAGGCTGTCTATTGTACAACAGAGAATGGCAACAACCTCATGGATAATCAGAACAGATGACAACATAAACAACCATTAATGACCTGAACATAGTCAGAGATAATTGCAACTCTGAGATCAGATAATTTTAATGGTCTTGGTTGGTGTAGGGGCCCTTAGACCTGATCGAAATGTCCCGGACCCAATTGGCGCAACAGTACCATGACGGCAGCCGCACCGTAAGGGCAGCGAGAAGATAGACTAAGGAACTCTTGTTTATTCTTGCTTAATCCAAATAACTTGCCATAGCCCCTTTATAGAGCAGGCCCTAACAATATAATAACTTGGAGGCTTATCTCTTTGTTAGGAGTATCTTATGTATCTTATCTGTTATTGCTGCTGCAAATGTGCTACAGTATCCACGGTGCTGTTTTACGTGAACAGTAGCAATGTCACTGCGGACCTGCCTGTGACAAGAATAAAGAAACACAACAAGCAAAGCTTACCCATGTTATATGTTCGAATGCCAAATAACCCTTCTCCCCAAAATTAAATTTAGTATTGGCCTCTTTGACTATAAGAACATTCTCCAACCTTATACCAAAGTTTCCTTCTTCATAGTAACCAGGCTCTGCAAGGAAAGATTATGCAAATTTAAGTTTCCCTACAATCTTTGCAAGAGGAGAATTAACATTGAATATTTCATATTAAACTGTTAATAGTCCTGATACAATTGGGCTTGGATCTTTACTGACCATCTGTTACAGTCATCGATGCTTGCAATGGTACATTTCGAGCAGAAGGTCTGAAGCTAATTAGATGACCTGGTTTCAAAGCGAAAAAATAATAGATTCATTATTTCAAGGTGACAACACAATCTGATGAATTATGAGAGAATAAGAGGATGGACCACCCATCTGACCTTCAACAATGTTCAAATAAGACCCAATTCCATGGCCTGTACCATGCCGATAATCAAGACCATATTTCCACAGTGGGATTCGTGCCAGAATATCAAGAGCATGCCCTACAAGTATTATTGAGGTTTAGAATAAAATTAGTTAAGTAAAGCATTCCATCACAATTCAAAACAGAACATTATCGCTTTTCTTAAAATACAACCTTCAAAAACAATACAATGCACATGCATTGTTGTTGGGAGTATAAATTATTAACTTCCCATCACATACAACCACTTTCTATACTCTTATAGTTGCATTTCTCCTTCGCAAATTTATTGCTAGGGATATATAGTGGTTTCTCTCAAGCGGCCAGTTTTTATCACCACACAACTTCAATGGCTAACTGAATAGAAACACTGAGCAAGATCTTTCAGCATACATGATATTACAGATTGACTTCCTTTCCAAATCGATGCTTGTTCGAATTAATAAATGTTAACGGTTTTGTCTGATATATTATATATCATTGCACTTTCACGCACCTAAAAGCAATCCAAAGGCAGAGAGGCTTGGTGTCTAAATACCATGTGATAGAAGTAAAGCCAACAGGCTTAGAGTACTTGATGATCATAGATTACAAGGGGGATTACATATATATAGGAGTACAGAGGGAGCCCAAAGGGCTAGGCCAGCCTGGAGGTGGCGCATAAGTCTAGGATACAGTGAGAGGTAATTAATTCTAACACCCCCCCGCAGTCGGAACGTGGATGGAACGGACGTTCAGACTGGAGCGAAATTCGGTGAAGACAGACGAAGGAAGCCCCTTGGTGAAGACATCGGCATACTGTGACGTGGTGGGAACGTGGAGGACACGGACAGCACCAATGGCGACCCTTTCACGGACGAAGTGGAGGTCGATTTCCACGTGCTTGGTGCGCTGATGTTGCACAGGGTTGGTGGAGAGGTAGACGGCGTTGACGTTGTCGCAGTAGACTAGGGAGGCAGTTTGGAGGGGGTGGTGCAGTTCCTGTAGAAGTTGATGTAGCCAGGAAGCTTCAGCGACACCGTTTGCAACAGCACGGTACTCAGCTTCGGCACTCGACCGAGAGATAGTGGGCTGCCGTTTAGATGACCAGGAAATGAGACTGCCGCCGAGGAAGACCGCATAGCCGGAGGTGGAGCGACGAGTGTCCGGGCAGCCAGCCCAATCAGCATCAGTGTAAATGACGAGCTGGGATGGAGCGGACCGGGGAATGACCAGGCCGTAGCTGAGGGTGCCTTGCAGGTATCGAAGAATCCGCTTGGCAGCAGTTAGGTGAGCTTCTCGGGGGTCATGCATGTGGAGGCAAATTTGCTGGACAGCATAGGCAATGTCGGGGCGAGTGAAAGTCAGGTACTGGAGGGCGCCGGCAAGTCTGCGGTAGGCAGTGGGATCAGCCACCGGAGAGCCAGCATCAGCAGATACCTTGGCGCAAGTATCAACAGGAGTGGAGCAGGGATTGCAGCCGGTCATGCCATGCCGATCAAGAATGTCCAGAGTGTATTGGCGCTGAGAGAGAGTGAGAGTGTCCTTGTGGCGCTGAACTGCCATGCCGAGGAAGTGATGTAGGGGGCCAAGGTCCTTCATGGCAAACTCTTGCTTCAGAGCAGCAATCGCTTGGAGGAGGAGCTGCTGAGAGGAGGCAGTGAGGACAATGTCATCCACATATAGGAGTAAGTAGACAAGTTCAGTACCACGTCGGTATATGAACAGGGAGGTGTCTGACTTGGCTTCGGTGAACCCCAGGGTGAGCAGATAGGCAGCAAACCGACTGTACCAGGCACGGGGTGCTTGCTTCAGCCCGTACAGAGACTTGTTGAGCTTGCACACGTGATCTGGAAGAGCAGGATCAGCGAACCCGGTGGGCTGAGAACAGTACACAGTTTCTGACAGAGTGCCGTGGAGGAAGGCGTTCTTCACGTCGAGTTGATGGATTGGCCAATTCCAAGTGTGCGCCAAGGTGATGACGGTGCGAACGGTGGCTGGTTTGACGACAGGGCTGAAAGTCTCGTCGTAATCAACACCGGGGCGCTGGGTGAAACCGCGAAGGACCCAACGAGCCTTGTATCTTTCCAGGGAACCATCAGCATGAAACTTATGTTTGAAAATCCACTTGCCAGTCACCACATTGGCGTTGTTTGGGCGAGGAACAAGATCCCATGTGTGGTTGTCCAGAAGAGCAGCATGTTCTTCTTTCATTGCTCGACGCCAGTGGGGATTGGTAAGAGCATCGCGGCATGAGCGCGGAATTGGGGACAGAGCTTCAGTGCGCAGGGCAAGACGAGGCTGTCGGTACCCTGTCTTCCCGCGGGTTGCCATGCCATGAGAGTTGGCAACCGGCGGGATGGGGACAGCCGTTGGTGGAACCGGAGGGCCAGTCTTGACGTAGCGCAGTGGAGACGGAACAATGCTGGAGCGACGAGGAGGGCCCCCCGCAGAGGAGCTGGGTGTGGGGGGGCGCCTTGAGTAGACATGAACGACCGGCGGCTTGATGAAGCGGGGAGCCGAGGGCGCCACAGGCGGTGTAGGTGCTGCCGAGGTGGACGCCGGGGGCGCTGCGGGCGCTGGAGACATCGTGGGCGCTGAGGGCGCCGGGGACGCTGTGGGTGCCGGGGACGCCGTGGGTGCCGCGGGTGAGGGCGAGCCAGGTACCGGGGCGATCCGCGGCTGAGGTGCGGGAAAGCCCGGTGGTGGCGAGTGGGGCGCCGGGTGGCCCTGTCTAGCCATCGGTGGGGGGCCGTGAGGCCCGGGTGTACCTGCAGGAAAGGGTAGTACTGGTAGGGGGTAATCGTTAGTTAAAAAATCGAGCTCCTGGGGAGGAGGCGGAGGCCGACGAAGAGAGAAAGGAAATGTTGTTTCATCGAAAACAACATGGCGAGAGATGATGACACGATGAGTGGCGAGGTCGAGGCACCGGTAGCCCTTGTGGTCAGGCGAGTAGCCGATGAACACACAAAGAGTTGAGCGTGGAGCGAGTTTGTGGGCAGCGGTAGCAGTAAGGTTGGGGTAACAGGTGCACCCGAAAGTGCGCAGGTCATGGTAAGAGGGGAGGGTGCTATGGAGCGCAAAGTGAGGGGTGCTCATGTGGAGGGTTTTGGTGGGGAGCCGATTGAGGAGGAGAGTGGCAGTGGCAAGAGCATCGGCCCAGTAGGAAGGGGGCATGGAAGCCTGAAATAGGAGGGTTCGGGTGACATTGTTAGTGGTGCGAATCATGCGTTCGGCTTTCCCGTTTTGCTGTGAGGTGTAAGGGCAAGACATGCGAAGAGTGACACCATGAGCGAGAAAGAAAGCACGAGAGGCTGAGTTGTCAAACTCGCGACCATTATCACACTGAACTGTTTTGATGGTGCAGCCGAACTGAGTGTGCACATGAGCAAAAAAATTGGAAATAGTGGAAAAAGTATCGGACTTCAACCGAAGAGGGAACGTCCAAAGAAAATGAGAGCAGTCATCGAGAATCACCAAGTAATATTTGAAACCGGATACACTGGTGACAGGAGAAGTCCATAGATCACAATGAACTAAATCAAAGTTTTTAGTTGCTCTAGACAGGGAATTGCTAAAAGGGAAGCGAACATGGCGGCCAAGTTGACACGCATGGCAGAGGGGTGCGGCGTCGGACTTGCTGCAGATGATTGAAGAAGACTGAACAAGGCTCTGAAGAGCAGCCTTGCCGGGATGACCGAGGCGATGGTGCCAAGTAGTCGAGGAGGGAGTGGCTACCAGGGCGCAGGGGCTGGAGGAAGACGAAGGCAGCTGCAAGGTGTAGAGGGGCCCCGAGCTGTTACATCGAAGGAGGGTGTTCTTGGAATGGAGATCCTTCACAGAAACACCAAGAGGATCAAATTCAACTGAAACAGAGTTGTCAGTGGTGAATTTACGAACAGAAAGAAGGTTTTTAATAATATCGGGAGCAACAAGGACATGGTTGAGGCAAAAAGGTCCAGGAATAATGGAGAAACCAGTGCCGACCACGGGAAGGGTGGCACCGTTGCCAACAACAATGGAGGAGGGAAAGGAAGAGAAAGGTGAGGCGGTGACCATACCAGGGTTGGAGGCAATATGAGAGGAAGCACCAGAGTCGATGACCCAGTCGGAGGTGCTTGGTGGCGGAGTGAGGAGCGGGCGAGCGCGGCGGCCGAAGGGCGCTCGCTGCGGGCGTTTATGGCGCGCGCGGCTCAAGACGAGCGCGGCAGCCGAAGCGGGCGCGGGGCGCCAAAAGGGAGCGGAAGCAGGGGATTGGGTGGGGAAGGGCACAGGACCAGTTAGTTGTCTGATACCATGATAGAAGTAAAGCCAACAGGCTTAGAGTACTTGATGATCATAGATTACAAGGGGGATTACATATATATAGGAGTACAGAGGGAGCCCAAAGGGCTAGGCCAGCCTGGAGGTGGCGCATAAGTCTAGGATACAGTGAGAGGTAATTAATTCTAACACCATGGTACACCATTTCAGCATTATATATATATATATATATATATATATATATATATTATACACCTTTTACACCCGTATATGTGTGTGTGGGCGCGCGCTAGCGCTTCTAAAAGAGAACAAATGATTATCTACAATTTCGTTATTTTTCTTACCCCATATTTATCAACCCCGTTGTACCTTGAGTGTTATTATTGTATCATTAGAGTAGCATATGATATGTTTCAATATCAATACCAAATTTCAAGAAGAGGTTCACAAAAGATGATAAGATACACAACGAAAGGAGTTTAGTATCAAACAAGAAAATTGGATATTTGCCACCGCTAACAGTGGGCTTCGCAAAATTGCCATCGCTATCGTCGACTTCGCAAAATAGCCACTCAGTACGTGTGTCTCTCGTATTCCCTGCCATTGCACCCATTTTCCTCATTTTCTTTTCTATTTGCCTTATTTTTTTCTCTCTCCTAAAAACTGGCACCTCGAGGGACCAAAATGTCCCTGGGGCATTTTACGTACGGAACTGGAGCCGCGACTCGAAAGGTCGCGTCTCTTCCTCTCCGCGCGACGCTTCCTCTTCGCTGCGGCCTGCGTGAGACACGCCGCCGCCACCGGCTCCGTACGCGACGATGGCGCCAGACGTACTGCCGTGGCTGGACGCGGCGCCACCGCCCGAAGCGCCGCCGCCGCCGCCCGACGCGATCGCCCTCGTGAGAACCATGCTGCCCCATGCGACCCCAACGGCGCTACTGCACGATGCGATGGGGATTCTGCATGATGCGCCAGGTCCTGCTCCGGCCATGCTGCACGACTTGAACAGGTAGCTTGCTGTTCCTCCGGCCTTGTTGTATCTGCTAGTCTATCGTTAGTGATTACTATGTATTGGTTGTACTTGCTTTAGGTTTGATTTGGAGCTTGCAGAACATATCCCACGAGTTGATTGGGATAGCCTACAGATAGTAGAGTCACATGATGAGGAAGGAAGAATTGAGCTTTTAAGTGAGGATCAGATATACGTGCTGTTAGGCTTGAGAGATGAGGAGACAGGAAAGGTGCTTGCATCAAATGATCCTGGAACGGTTGAGGAGAATGTTGATAACGATGGTGCTGTTGTTCTTGTTAGCGATGCCATACCAAGTGAATTTGTGATTTCATATGATAAGAACCATCCAAAAATGGATCTTGGCACTATGTACCCATCAATAAAAGAATTTAAGATGGCAATGCGGCAATTTGCCATCAATGAGGAGTTTGCTCTAGGGACAGAGAAGTCAGATAAGAAGAGATATAGAGTCTTCTGCAAGTCCAATGATGATTGTCCTTGGAAATTACATGGTAGCACACATAAAGGTCAAAGCACCGTGGAGGTGAATATAGCTAACTATCTAATTTTCTACCTTTTTCATTTTCATAATTTTATCTAATTCCCATTACTTGTATTATGGTACAGTTAAAGGCAAATACTAGAGGATTGGGACACTTGAGAGTTGTGGCATCTGCAAATTGGAGTGCAGAAATTTGGGACATGAGCAAGAAAAGTGAAAGGCATATTGTGAAGTTAAATCAAAAGACTTGTACTTGTCTTGAATGGCAGCACATTGGTAAGCCATGTCAACATGTATTGGCCTTTGTAACCACGCAGTGGGGAGTTGACCTTGAACAATTTGTGCATGATTACTACTCGGTGGATAGATTCAAGGCTGCTTATGGTAGGGAGATTGAACCAATGACAGACAAAACACAATGGCCAAAAGTAGAGCTACCATTTGTTGTTGGTGCACCTCTTGCTAAAGGT
Organism: Dendrocalamus latiflorus; assembly: GCA_017311315.1. Taxonomy (NCBI): domain Eukaryota; kingdom Viridiplantae; phylum Streptophyta; class Magnoliopsida; order Poales; family Poaceae; genus Dendrocalamus; species Dendrocalamus latiflorus. The sequence continues at coordinate 27,953,302 of CM029641.1, forward strand.
ACTGCTGGAAGACGGAGGAAACTTATGATCAAAAGGTGTATGGAAGGTGGCCACAAGAAGAAAGGTGCCAATGAAGGTGGCAATGATGGTGCCAATGAAGGTGCCAATAATAGTACCAATGGAGGTGGCAATGTTGGTGCTCCAACCAATGCTAAGAGAAAGAAAATGATTAGAGGCCTAGTCACTTGCAAGAGATGCGGTGAAAAGGGTCACAGGCAAGCTAGTTCCAAGTGCCCACTTAATGGGACCGCTAAAAAAGGCAAGTATTGTTGTCATTCTAATATTGAATTACCATGTCATGCCAAATTTTAATTTTTTTTGTACTTGTAGAAAGAGGCAGCCTAGAAAGAACAAAACAAAAGCTAAGCCAGGTGAACTTAGCACTCCACAAAGGCCAACTAGAGAACAAATACTGCAGGATAGTCCAGGCAGGGTGACTAGAAGGTAAAAATCTGAAATTTGATGTACAAATTTGAAACTAAAAGATTTATCTAATTCTCATAACTAATATGTGTGCAGCCGTCTTGCTTTCTTGCTGATGGGAGAGGGCAGTTCTTCACAAACCTCCACCGCTACTCCTGAGAGGATGCCTACAGCACCAGCAGCAAAGAAGATGACTCCAAAGAGAAAGCTACATGTTGAATGAATGCTATTTTGTGGCTTGTGGAGATTTTATTTTGTGAGATGAACTTGTTTTGTTTTTTCTAAGATGTTTCCTATTTGTGAGATGAACTTGTTTTGTTCTCAAACTATGGATGTGTGAGATGAACCCCTTTAGTATCAATTTATAAGATGACATGTTTTGTTATCATTGTTTTTGATTCAAAATATTATATTACGTGCATATATTTTTCTCTGGCCAAAATGTGGTAAACACGCACCCAGGCTGCCATGCGCCAAGGGCCAGCCAAGGCAGCAGGCGCCCAGGCCATGCGCCCAGAATGCCATGCAGGGTGACTATAATATCTTGATTCAAAATATTATATTACGTGCATATATTTTTTTTCTGGCCAAAATGTGGCAAACATGCACCCAGGCTGCCATGCGCCAAGGGCCAGCCAAGGCAGCAGGCGCCCAGGCCATGCGCCCAGAATGCCATGCGCCTAGCAAAATAGCTCAAGGGCAGTTTAGTCATCTTAGGTGGCTGATTTGGAGAGAGAGAAAAGAAAATGAGGAAAAGGGGTGCAATGGCAGGGAATACGAGAGACACACATACTGAGTGGCTATTTTGCGAAGTCGACGATAGCGATGGCAGTTTTGCGAAGCCCACTGTTAGCGGTGGCAAATATCCAATTTTCTCGTATCAAACATGTGTACATAAATGAACTAGCAAGCTGAATAGTTGATCATCCTAGAAGGTGCATGGTGTGTACTGTGTAGGGGAATTGTTCCAAATTAGATCATAGCTTATGTCTAATAGTTAAGTTCTCGAACAAAATGAACTTGGGAGATGAGAAGTTTAAAATCCTTTCCCGTCTTTTTAAGTGATTTCCTCATCTTACATGCAACTGATGTACCTCTGTACTAGTGTATTTACTAATGTATATTTCATCATGTTCACAAATGTTTATTTGTAACAGATAGGCATTATCTGGAATTTTGGATAGCGTCCTCATTGTGACCTCACTTCAGACTTAGGTTTAAATTTGTCCTGAGTTGTGGGAAATATTTGCAGCCTCACATAAGGCATGTCTCATGAGGTTAATCAAAGTACACTTAAAGAGAATCAACATATTTGAAAGAAAATGAATTCAATCAAAGGTAATTTTTCAAACGAAGGGAATGTTGGGGCAGCTTGAGGCATGCTTCAAAATGGCGAAGGCATGGCCAAACACTCATAAATAAGCAACTTCCTGCAATATTTTGATCATTTTGTTTGTTGCAACTTTGCTACATAGTTTTATATACAAATGTATATATTTCTTGAGAAGGCGTAAGAGTTCATATGTAAGAACGCTAAAAAAATCGCTCACCTGTGGTCCCATTAGGAAATACAGAAGCATCTAGCGCAATGTGGCCTTTCAAAACCTGTTTTCAATGTTCAATATCACTTTACAATTAGAAATGGATCAAATATAAATAGTCAAATAAATCAAAGCTAAATCCCAAAAAAAAGCAAACTAATGTGGAAATTATTCTAGATAGGAATTTGCGATAAAGTCGAGCATTTAAGATGACGTTTATTCTATTTAAGGGAAATCAAATAACATGCCTATTTTTTTTAAAAAAAAAACCAACCTGTCACTTTAAGAAGATACTAACATTACTGGTCCAACATCAGAATAATAGGACATTATTCAGGTCCAATAGGCAATAAGTAGAGAATAAGTAATGCAACAAAGAAAAAAAACACAAACATTTAAATGTGTGTCGGAAAGCAAACTTTGAACATGTTGCATATCAGTTCCTAACTTGTAACTACGGAGCTAAAAAATTCGTACTGATAGTTTAGTGAAAAAGTATTTCAATAGCTGAGCTAACAGGTGAGATGGCTGCTTCATGCATGCCGATCAAGTTTAGTGTATAGTAAAACATAACAGTCTCATTGGTCAAACTACCGATGTGGAACAACAAGGTTAAGCTATAAGCTCACGCCAGAATTGATTCCTGACACTCGATGTTAAGTCAGGTGCAGCATCCTATAACTTAGAAAGTGGAGAAATCATAATGTGAAAGATGCAAAGGAAAACACATGAAAGAAATACAAGGATTGACGTAATGCTTGAACACATAATTTTCCTAAATAACTTATAGGATGACACCACACCAACTATCATTCTGAATTCTAAATAAAAAATAATAATTTCATTGTGACAAAATATAACTTACAGCTGTGTAGCATGACTTCTCGTGCTCTGAGGGTTTACCAAAATGTACAGTTCTTGTTATGTCTGTAGTACCATCCAGGTACTGCAAGTATGCCATTACGGAAGTCATTAGATTCTAAGTCCTCTAACAAAAAAAAAATACAGTTCAAGACTGAAATGTACTCAACCTGCGCCCCAGAATCACACAGATATATTTTATCAGCATCCAGTTCAGCACATGTACTTGCTTCAGGTGAGTAGTGAATTATTGCTGCATTTGTCCCCACAGATGAAATTGTAGGAAAACTCAAACCTTTGAAGTGCTGCAGAAATATATTAATGACTGGTCAAAATTTGCAGTGTATCAAGAGACCAAATGCAAAATGCTCTGAAGGAATGCTTTCAAAACAGATATAATCTAAAATCATCCTAAGAAAAAGATGTTCCAGTAAAACACGCCTTTCAAGAAATACAATACATATTAGTTACCAATGTCATCTCAACATAGTAACTGTTTAGTTATGCTTTACTAATTTACTCCAAGAATAGTAAACATCTCTCTCGAAATTACACGACAAATAAAGTAGGTAAAAAGTAGATTTTGCACTGTATAGTTAGCTGTGAACAGATACAACTAAATGTATCTTGGGGACTTAATTTTAAGACACAATTTGCAGTAGTTTCGAACTCACAATGGATACAAAGAGTTGGTAAAACTGGGTCATAAATAACAGAAAGGACCTTGGTTTCTGTTTAGCAAATTCCATTGATACTAGAAGTGATACTTGCTGTGCTGACTTCCAAATCAAGACAAATAACACTAATAATAGCTGGTGATGAGAGTTAAATCAACAATATCTAGAAATATAATGCACTTATCTTGAAAAGGTTGATGTTGTTGCAGCATACCTCTTTGGTTGCACGAAAGCCTTCAAGTTTATCACTCACAGAAACCTCGATAAGTTTTATTTCCCTACAGGACAGAAAGAAGAGATTAACATAACCAACAATAAAATGTGCATTGTAGTCTGATAGTAAACAATAAAATAAACGCAGATGGTGGTTGTTAGGATGCAGAGCTCAAACAAGCCAACAAGGTATCACAAAAATGATATACCCTGATAACCCAAAAGGTAGGCCTAGCCATGAAATTCAAATAAATCATTCAATAGGTCATTTTAAAACAAAACTAGCAAGATATATTACTTGACCAAACTAAAACAAATACAAAGGGCAGTTGCAGTGCTTCAGTATAGCAGACTGCAGACCTTCCATGGAGGCAAGATTTTTTTTATATATACTGAAAAATCAGACTGAAAAAAAAAGCATGCAGAGAATTGGTACCACAAGGAATGCACCATATAGAAACTTGATATATAATATTGTTGTAGCAACAATACAGTGCACACAAGTAAAATACAATACGTATGCTACAACATTTTTCTTAAAAAACACTCAATAGGCTGGACAGGTATCAATGCAGTAGAAAATAGACCACATGATCAGTCAAAACAATACAACGCAAAGATGCACACCTCCAAAATGAAAATAATGAGCAGTTTGAATGAACAAAAAAGGAACAAATGATAATTGCACATCTCGTATTTATAGATCATACAACGGGTATGCATACATGTAAAAGCATGAGACTAATCAAACAGTCAACAAAGTAAGAGAAAAACATGGCAACCTTGGTTGTATGATCTGAAAAATATGAAAATAGCTTTTCCTGAAATTATTTTAACATAAGCATGTGGTTACTTTGTATAAACTAATATTAGAATCCTACACGCACATTTACCCATAGACGCACACTACGCCGGGAAGACAAACAAACATAAAGGCATGGAGAGAATTTTTTTTGCCAACGTGAACTCGACTTGTGTTGCTTTTCTCTTACCTCTTCTATTCGACTAACTTCATTCATTCTCTCACACATTACATCCTTATACAACCAAATATATGGAAGCACACCAACTAACAAGAAAATAAATTAGCACTTGCCTAATAAACTACTGGAATCACTCCATGATCCAAACTTACCAAAAACTAGAGAAAGTTACCAAACTAAACTAGGAAACGTATCACCCTTATCGTTAATTTCCATAATTTTGATTATTCCTAACAATCTCTTCCTAATCAAGATTGCTTCACAACAATGCCGGTTCATCGTCGGCATCCGCCTCAATGAGAAGTGCCTACTCCTCCTTCTTGTGGCATTTAGAAGCAAAATGCCCATAGTCATTGCAGTTGTAGCATTTCACTTTAGCCTTGTCGAATTTTTGATTCATGCGGCTTCGATCACCATTGCCGTTGGAACCGCCGCCTTCGCGCTTCGATGATCGGGCCTCCCACTCAGCCCGTGTGAGGAGAAGGTGCTTGTTGTCATTGCCACTGCCCGGAACGCGTAGACGCTCCTCATACGCCTTGAGGCAGCTGATCACATCTTCCACCGTCATTGTCTTCAAGTCCCCAAATTGTTCAATGGTTGAGACAATCTGTAGGTACTTGTTTGGGATGGCATAGAGAAACTTCCTCATGACGTTGCTCTCCTCCATCTTGTTACCAAGCCCGTGAATTTGGTTGACGAGAGTTGTCAATTTCACAGCGAAGTCGTCCACCGACTCCATTTTCTTCTTGTGCAAACCCTCAAACTCACTATTGAGGGTTTGCACGCGCGCCTCCTTGATGCGGTCAGCACCAACGTACATTGTCTTGTCCGTGTCCCACGTAGCTTTCATCGTCTCCTTTTCGGTGAGTAGGAGGGTCTTCTCCGGGACTCCTTGGAAGATGGCCGTAAGGGCCATTTGATTTTTACACTCATCAACATCGTTGGCCACCACAGCTTCCCAAACACCTTGGGCCTTCTTGAACACCTTCATCTTGATTACCCATGCACCGTAGTTGCTCTTGTTTAGCATAGGGTATTGAAGAGAGATGCTGCTTTCTCTTCCCAGCACCCTCGACGAACCACCACCGGTAACAATGGTGCGGCTCAACAGCGACACCGACCTTGTCCTCGGCATGGCTCTGATACCAAATGTAGAAACTAAAACCAGGATCCTACATGCATATTTACTCATGAATGCACACTACACAGGGAAGACGAACAAACACAAAGACATGGAGGAATTTTTTTGCCAACATGAACTCAACTTGCGTTGCTTTTCTCTTTTCTCTTCTATTCAACTCGCCTCATTCATTCTCTCACACATTACATCCTTATATAACCAAATACATGGAAGCATACCAACTAACAAGGAAATAAATTAGCATTTGCTTAATAAACTACTGGAATCACTCCATGATCCAACCTTACCAAAAACAAGAGAAAGTTACCAAACTAAACTAGGAAACGTATCACCCTTATTTTTACTTTCCATAATCTTGATTATTCCCAACATACTTTCTTTTATGTGTATTTTCTATCCCCGTTTTTTTATTGAAGGTGGCAATAGGCAGAACTGAGACACAAGCATGAAAATATTTTTAAGGAAACACGCTTTGACTATGATCCAACAAGGATCATTTGTCAGTACCATTATAGAGAAAATGGCACTACCACTCCCCAGAATCATCATGAAACAATCAGGTTTCTTTGGTAAAAATGAAGACCGACTAAATTTGTAACATCTCGGTCTATGTCGAATTAGACCCATGATAATCTATATGTGTGTGTGTAAACATGAGGGTATGGGTTATTCCCACCTTACTAGTTTAGCTTGAGAATCGCTAACATATAAACATAGGGCTTCCAATGGTAGCAACCTTCGGTTAACCGTTTTGTGCAAAGCGAGGACGAAAGTGCAGGCGAGTTGCTACGTGTACGTGGCCTATCTAAAATGGGGTTAGGCTTAAGCTGGTTTGAACCCTAGGGCATTACAAATGGTATCAGAGCTAACCCTCGCGGTTACATAAGCGCGTGAGAGTTAGAGGCACGGGCATATGGCGCACAAGGTTTCAAATAGCCGGCTATAGCCACCGCTATAGCTGGATTTAGCCTTTGGGAAGGCTAAGGGCTAAGAGAATTCAATTTTGGCGCTAAACAGTGTTTGCCGCTATTAGATGGATTTAGCCCGCTAAATCCGCTAAATGGACTGCTATTTAGCCCGCTAAGGAGGGGGAAAAAATTTGAAGTGGGCCGAATCGGAGGTCGGAGCTGGCCGTCGGCCCGTCTGGCCCAAACTCTGTGCGTAACCCTAGCCTCCTGCTCCTGCTATAGCCACCGCCACTCACAAGTCACAGCGACACAGCCTCACACGGTCACACCAGTCATGCCTCCCGACTCCCGAGCCCGTGCCGCCCGCCGCCGCACCTCCCGAGCCCGTGCCGCCCGCCGCCGCGCCTCAGATAAGTGGAATGCACTTATAAAGTTATAATTGCACATGCTCAAGTGTCTTTGTGCCATTGTGACTTTTATGCCTTTATGATTTATCAGTTTAGTAACTTTAGTTTGTGAGTTTATTTGGAGAATTATGGACTATAATCTATTGAATTTATGTGTTTGTTTGATAATGTCATGAAGGAATGCACTATGCCTCACTATTTGCTGCTATGAATGTTTTTGTATGCTAAAATATCCTTGATTATATGCTTGTATGTGCATAAAACATTGAATTCTGAGTTTTTTACATATACTTTTACTAATCCGCTAAATGAGGCTATTTGAGGCTATAGCCCGCTATAGCCTTTGTAACCTCTGCGGAACCCATCCGCTAAATGTCTTAGCCGGCTATTTGAAACATTGATGGCGCATGGCGTGTGTTGACCCTGAGTGGACACACGACATAGCATATGTGTTGGCACTGAATGCATGGACATATGCCAAGAGGAGAGATTATAATCATTTGCCCCAATGTGGGTTTGTTGGGCCAACGAGGACATCAGGTCCTTTGAGGGGGTGTATGTGACACCTCGGCCCATATTGAATTAGGCCCATGATGACCTATATGTATGTGTGCACATGAGGGTATATGTTATTCCTACCTTACTAGTTTAGCTTAAGAATCACTAACATAAAGCCTAGGGCTTCCAATGGTACCAAACTTTGGTCAACCGTTTTGCGTGAAGCGAGGACAAAAGTGCAAGTGGGTTAATACGTGTGTGTGGCCTATCCAGAATGGGGTTAGGTCTAAGCCGGTTTGGACCCTAGGGCGTTACAAAATTATTGAAGGACCATGTGAGAAGGTCCTAGTTTTTAGAGTGATAAACCAATGCAATTTGGGAGAGTTAAAAATTTGAATAGCAGTGTTGTTGGTCAGTTAGGGGAAGGCCGATCAGACCAGCTTTGTGCAACCGGTCTGACCGATTGGTGTCAGTGGTCTGACTGCCCGAGTTGGCGATCTGACCGGCTGAGGAATGTCCAGATGGGGTTTTTCAGATAGAATTTTTATTTGTGGAGTTTGAGTTGAGGAATGAGTTCTAGTAAGTTTGATCAGTGGCATTAAGGATGCATGAAGCATGTTTTGACTAACGTGGGTCAAGTTGTGAAGAACTTGTGCCCGGAAACAATTTTTTATTTTTGGGTGTGCAGGGCCGCTTGGAGTTAACTGTGGTTAACAGCGAGGATCGAGACTAAGTACATGGAGGAGTTGAGGCTAGAACAATCGAGGATACGGGGTGAGATAGTGAGCTCAAGCATGGCACAAGAAAGGTATGAAATGTTAAATGTGAGTTCGAATGACGGGATTGCACCATGAGGCTTGTACAGTCCAAGTGAGCCGTGGTTCGGTGGAACTGAGACGGGATAGACTTGGTGACGCATGGCAAGCTAGTGGTATACCTACACATGATAAGCATGACGATTGCTTTCAAAGAATGGTGATGACCGGGTCAACGGAGGGTATTTTGGTAATTTGACCAAAGTACCAAAAACCACTTTGGATCAAAACCATAGCATGTGGGCGATGTATTGGAGAGTAGTTTAGGTCAAGGTGAAGCTGGTTGATCAAGACGAATAAATGCTAAGGATTTAGTGGATATGGACTTATGCGCTTTGAAAAGTATGCATAAATGACTTGTGTGAGTTAGAATACATGTGTGTGGGGTTAATGGATTTTCCCCATTATGATAGTGGATAGGATCCACTAAGAGCTAGGTGTGGCTGGTTGTCCACCTATTTAAGGGGTTGGGATGGAGACTTGTGCAGGGAATCTATCCAACCTATCTCTCTTGTGCTTTCATGTTAGGGTTAGGGTTTTGAGAGTTGAGCACTTGGTGTGTTTTTTTGTCCTCCTAGGTGGAGTGGCTGTAAACCTACTTTCTCAAGTAAGTAATGCATCAATCTTTGTGCACGTACATTGATCTATCATGTCTTGATTGATTTGCTCATGTTTCAGTTGATTTTGATCTTTTTCTTTCCTCTTCTTGATCTTGTTGTGCCAAGGATGTAAATGAGATGGAGATTACCTCTTGAAATCAATCTTCAATCATTTAGACACTTCAATAGTAAGTTCATTAAAAAAAAACCCTATTTTGTGTGTTCTTGGGCTGATCGAGTGATTTCCATTTCAAGGGTTTTGGATCGTGTTCTTCGGTGTTCTACCTTGTTGTTACATGTGGAAATATATCTAATTCCATCTTAGCCATCATCTACTCATGAGTAGGTTGTATTCACCGATTGAGATTTTGGCTCATTTTTGCACACCTTTCATTCCATTGCAAAAAGGTCAGAACTTTGATAACTATTTTCTTAATAGTTGAATGGAATAGGTTCTTGTGACCTCAGGCAATTCATGTACAAAGTTTCACAGCTTTTGAAACAGTCAATCAAAAGTTATGTGGATTGTGATCTTGTAGTCATGCTGAAAACCCTGTTCATCCTGATCGTAGCACCTCAGTTATTGACCTTCGACCACTTTAGTTTTCGACCACTCACTAGTTATTGACCACACCGGTCATATTTCGTCTTGCTTCAATCACTCGGTTTTTCGATCACTCTTAGGTCATTGACCACGTCATTTTCGACCACTCACTGGTCTTCAGCCACATAGGTTTTTCGACCACTCTCAGGTCCTCGACCATGTTACTTTTGACTACTTGCTGGTTTTCAACCACATAGGTTTTTTGACCACCCTCTGGTCTTTGACCACGTTGGTTTTCGACTGCTCACTGGTCGTTGACCACGTTGGCTTTTGACCACTCTCTGGTCATCGACCACGTTGGCTTTTGCCACTCTCTGGTCGTCGACCACGTTAGTTTTTTTACCACTCTGGCCTTTTTTCGACTTGCTTCGACTACTCTGGTCTTTGACCATTCACTGGTCGTCGACCACTCAAGTCTGGTTACGACCACTCTAGTTTTCGACCCATCACTGGTCGTCGACCACCCGAGTCCTTTCGACCACCTTGGCTTATGACCGGTCACGGAGTTTTTATCCTAATGCTTTGTAGCTATTAGAGCAAAGGAAAAGTAAATACTTTGGGGGGAAACTTTAAGGCATCATTTACCCCCTCTGTTGCTTGTCCGATCCTACAATTACATATCTCAAGTTGATGTTTGCATGAAGAAACAAATTCCCAGTGCAGACAATCATGTAACATGGCTAACAACATACAAAAGCTCCTCCATTTTATAATAATGCATTACTCCAGATTTGTATAGGCAAGAGACAGATCATATGATGCTCAAAACAAACTACAAGTAGAACAGTAGGGTACACTCACGAATGTTCCTTTTTCTGTGATCCATTGGCCTCACTGAAGTAACCAGAAGCTCCATAGTTCTCTTGTATCTGTGATTACAGGAAAACAAAAATAAGAACAACAGAGAAAGTAGCAAATAACAATTATCATATTCATATGGGAGAGGATAACTATTAAGCTTGCCACATCTTCAAAGCACATGAACACCATTGCAGATGCAAATTAAACGCGTGCAACCCTGTCATCGTGCCCTGTCCGTTGTAACAGCGCGAGTTCAATGCCTGGCTTGGCAACGATCTTGCTGTAATATTTTTTTTTTTTTTACTTTTGTGCGAATCGTTCGAAACCACCACCGTACTTGTCCAATCCCACCCATCGCTGCTGCTTCTCCCACTGCACCGTCCCCCTCTTCTTCACCTTCACCGTCTCCTCCGCCTCCACCTCGCATTGCGTACACGCTTCCCACTTCCCCTTTGTCTCCTCGCCATTCTTTGCCTCAGCCTTGGCCTCCCGCTCCTCGGGGAAGCATGGCAACCACACCGAGGCACGTGTCTCAACGGCGGCTCCCTACCTGCCACCGCGAAGCTCTCCCACCCCTTGCGGCCTAAACCCCCTCTCCTCCCCGGCGCCGGTTTCGCAAACGGCAACTCCCTCGCCACGCGAACGAATCCGGCAAGCTCCCTGAGCACTCGGTGCGGAGCACCGGGCGAGTGGGGCTGGACGCACCGGGGAAGCCGCTGAGCGCGAGGGTGAGGTCGAGCAAGTTGGGTTTCGTGAGACCACGGGCCTCGGCGATGGCCGAGGCGACGCGGCCCAGGGAGGTGATGTAGTGGCCAACAATGCCGGAGAGCACGCGGAGGGCAGCGGGCTCTACGGCGGAATAGCCGTGCGCTTGAGGCGAGGAGGCTTAAAACCCTAGAGCTCAGCTCCTGGGAAGAGGTGGTTTTATGCCATGTGAGAAACATATTTATACTGACCTGATTATCCAGCCAAGCCAGGTGCTGCACAACAGCCGCACCATCTCGAATATGTGCCTTCCTCAAACCATCAAGCTCTATGGGATTCTATACAATCATTACAAAGAAATTAGAAGACCTAGGCAAACAAAATGTTAAATGATTAAACTTGCATGGGCATGTAAGTAATTTTCTGTACACAAAAGTACCCAAAACTAAAAGGCACAGTATGAGTTTTTTTTAAAAAAAACAACAGTACAAAACCAAAAAACATAAAAACTTGAACGAGATGCTCTAGTGCAAACTATTGTATCCTGCTTAAACCGTAAAAGGTTGCACTTCTGAACTGTCCTAACATGAAACATTTCCTTAATGGGATAATAGCCATTTTCAACAAAACTGGATGGTTGCTATTGTAATATTTGACTGTAAACTGAGCAGTATCTTTAGTTTGTCTGACGCACAATTTCTGTTTTAACTACTTTAACATTTATTATGCCTGATACCAAATGAACTAGATTATTTATGTAGCTCAATGTTAACTCTTCCCTTTCATTCTCACCTCCCTTAAGGTGATTGCAGCATCAGAAAAGAACAAAAGCGATAAAATTTACCTTAACAGCTTTTGGAAGAGCAATAGGTGATTGCAGCATCAAAACTTGATCCGCTCTCAGCTTTGAGTACAGTGCAAGGCAACATGAATTTGAATCAATCCAAATTTTTGAATGCTCGGCCTCATTGATATCCTTTTCCCCATGCGATTTACTATTAACTGCAGAACCTTTTAGCTGTCTAGACGCAAGCAAGCTCACATCTGATTGAACCATATTATACTCTCTGATATCAATACCATTTCCAGTCATGTAGTTCTGGACCTGGACACCAAAGAAGAGTGACAGCACAAGTATATTGCATTAATGCCCTTCAACATAATGACCATTAACACCATAATGGGAAAATTACAAAAAAAAAGTATGTTCAGTTGGTTAACTGACCTCAGCTGTTACTTTTGTCTTATCCACATAAAAGAAAGCACTGCTCAATGTTACAATAGCATAAGAATGAACCACTGGGCTGTAATGCACATCATCTCCTCGAATATTGTACAACCAAGCAACCTAAACAAGCATTAAAAAAAAGGAAATTAAAACTGCCACAAGTTGTACAAAATTTTGAGAAATAAAACACTCTCTTAACTTAATAGATTGTATTGAGTGAGAGAAACCAAGATACAGATCAACTTAACTTGTACCTCATCAAGAGCAGTAACTATAATGGCGCTAGCTTTTTCGTGCTGTAGTTTTTCTCTTAACTCCTTCATCTTTTCTGCTACGCTACGCCCAGCAAACTCTACAGGGTGCACAACTACAGGTAGAGGTTTAGTCGGAGGACGGTCCTTCCATATTTCATCCACCAAATCAGCAGAAAGCTGAAACAACATCTGACGCTTCTTTGAAAATGTTTGCTCATATCTCCGAGCAGAGCCAACAGAGATGCACCATGGATCAATTCCAATGACAGCCTCATCTGGAAGATTCTGATAGCACAACAACAGACATAAGTCACAAAGTTAATTAGAAACAGTAATATTTAATACAGAACAGGAAACAACTATCTCAAACTTTCAAAATTCAAACAATTTCAGAACTGTCATGATAGTCAGCGGTGTTCATGGCAATGAAGCTAAGGTGTTCACAATTCTTGTATTTTTGACAGCTCTTGAAGAAGTAACCAGCAGCAATTTTAATTTCAGACCACTTCAATTCCCATATATCAAACCAGCTACCACTGTGGGAATTTGAATCTACTGCAGCAGCAACAAAAAGAACAGTATGGTTGTGGTGTTCCCATAAATGCTGAAACTTTTCTCTCAAAAATAAATAAATGCTGAGGAGATAAGCTTGCTACGGTGAACAAGAAAACCACATTTGTAAATATACATCATCGAAATTGTGGCAAAATTCAAAACCAACGATATAACCTAATAGATTCATTGCTATGTACAAGTTTCTGTGACGTGTTTTTGTGCGAGAGCTTAGAAGGCTGAATCCACAAACATGCTCAGGAAAGGACGGCAATACTTACATCAGCTATCCAGACTTCAACTGGTGGATCATCTCCCATGCGCGTGAGTGCTATCCAGACTTCAACTGTTGGATCATCTCCCATGCGCATGAGTTTCCAGCGATCGCTGAGTTGCTGCGTTGCCTGCAAGAAGTAGCGTTCATCCGTCCATAATAACGCCTCCTTCGCAGTGATAAGAGCCAGACCTGTATAGGAATTCAAGATACACACTAACTGAGAAACTAATGCAACTACCATCAACTGAAAGAAAAAAATAAATAAATGAACATCTAGCTCAATATTTCTTCACTGCTAACCAACACAAAATACAAATAAATTAGGTCCTTTTCAGTACAAAGGAGGTTATTCCATGATTTGGTCCAGCATGGGTTCCATCATAATCACAAATTGCAAAAAAGTTATGTTGTCCTAAAAAAATCATTCGCTTCCTTATTATCTGCTTGGTTGAAGCAATGCAGATTTTTATTCTCAGTGACATTAATTCAAATAACCGAGTCCTAACTATAATTTTTAAACTTCATTGCGTAACATAAATGACCTTGAAGTTTTCAACAACAAACCTCACTGATCCATGCTAGACAATGAAATTTAATGAGCCGAGAAAAGAAATGGGGATCAGAAACCGTACTGTAGCAAATACGATTCCTCATACAGTAAATCTAGCACACTACTGCATGAAGGTACCACTCAAATTGTGAAAACCTGCCTCACAAATGGCACAACATGCAAAGTATAACTTTGAACATTGGTCCTTTGTGACCATGGACAGTGAACAGAAGAGCTTTCAAAATTTACCATAACATGATTGCATGATTAAAAACATAATTGATTATACAAGTTTGGGTTTGCTGTAGATGGATTTTGGTTTATAAATTGATTGATCTCGGGCAGTCATCCCATTTAATATATTTAAAGACCATGCAGGTTATGATATCATTTGTGTCATATTGACCCATGCAGTAATTCTCGCACTTCAAGCTAGCGGTTCTTGATGCGCTAATCATGTCATGCCGCATACTCCCCCTATTATGCCAGGGGGAAACGCCGCGCCCCCGCTCGGCCACATCACCCCGCGCCCGCGCTCCGGTCGGCGCGTGGCGCGGGGATTTCGGTACGGCCGGGGAGGGAGATTCCTTCTGTTTTCCGGAAATTACGTACATGTCCTTTTTCCTCGCAAAGAGGTCCTTTTTCCTCGCAAAAAGGTCCTTGGCGGTTTTTTTACGCTTTTTTTCCCTGAAAACACCCCTCCAATTTACAGGATGGCGCCCCGCGGTTTTCTAAATTATGTACGGGTCCTCATTTAGTTACGTACAAGCCCTTGGATTTTTGCAAAAAAAGCCTTTAGCTTTTTCGAAAATACACATGTGCCCTGTATTTTTTTAAAAAACTCCTCACGAATTATCGCCCTTTTTTACTTCGATACACACGGTGGCTAACGCGGTGTGTCACCAACCTAATGTAATAACCTCATGGACGCAGCCAGCGCTAGCTCCATCCATTCCTAGCTTGTCATCGTGTGACACCTAACCTAGCAGAAACTACACAGCACGAAGCCGATGCTGGATTCGATCAGCTGTCAACCACACCATGTTATCTTAACAAGTTTAACAACCCCACGGCTGCCGCGTGCACACACCAATTGCTGTAGCACGCAATCGCCAAAACAGCTAACCTAAGAGCATCTCCAGCAGGAGCCCTTAAATCAAGGCTCCTATTTTTAGTGGTGATCGGTTCAGCTGAAAAGCTCATGGCTTATGGCTGAAAACACTGTAGCTGACTGAAAAAGCACTGTAGCTGACAGATGCTTATTTAGCATAATTAAATTTAAAAAATTTAAAAATATAAAAAATATGTTAGCCCATTACGTATAATACAAACAAATACGGGAAAAAAACAACCGGCAAAAAAGCTCAACAAAAAGCCAAAAGTTCAGAAAAAGACGAAACTTATGAATAGTGAAAAATAAGCCAGAAGCCAGAAGCCGAAGCCGAGTTGATCAGGGGGGGCTCTCCTAACATTTAAGAGCTTGATTTTTTTTTGCATCTACTCCAGTAGTAGCTCTCAAATCAGGGCCTTCAAATTCATCCTAATAAACACTGCCATGTGGGACCCATTCATCATCCTAAACCAAAATTTGAGGGATGAGGACAAAAACACAGGTCCAGCAGGGCCCCTACTCAGGCCCTCAAAAGTAGGGGCCTCCTCCAGGGTCCCCAGGAATGAGGGCTTGATGGGTGAATTTGAGGGCCTCCTACTTTTGAGGGCCTGAGTAGGGGCCCTGCTGGACCTGTGTTTTTGTCCTCATCACTCAAATTTTGGTTTAAGGGCTTGTTTGAGGGCCCTGCTGGAGTTGCTCTAACAACACCAGAGTAGCACAAACCCAGTATACTCAACAATGATAATGATCTGAACCAGGGTTCACAATCTCGGTTTGCAAAAAATCTCGAAGGGCAGCAAGAAGAACGAATTGAAGGAAATTTCGTTCTTTCGTTCAAAATTTTGAACAAAATATTTAAACAAAGTTTGAATTTTGATGAAATTTAACTAAAACTTGGACAAAATTTAGGCAAAATTCAAATGGTCAAATTTGGCCAAAATTTTGTTGGGGAATCACATGAGGATCAACACACGCAAATGCCCTGTTATCGGACGGGGAACAGAACAGGTTCAAGGGGAGGACACGACCACTTGGAACACTTTACTCAATGGCCATAACTCGTTCGACATCAGCGGTCGTAAGTCATTTACGACTGCTCACCCGAGGTTGGCTCTGGCTTTCTCAAACACACGCTTTGGCTATGGACTCTGATACACGATCGTAGACGGCTTGCCGAAGGTGGGAATGACAAGGTGGAGCAGATAACAGGACTGAACACACGAACTAAGGCACGATTATGCGATGCAAATTGACGCACCTTTTCACTGTGTTTTTTCTATTATACACTGGCTCAAAAACTCTCAACGACTTACAGAGTATATATAGACACAGCCGGCCATTCAAGCCACTCACTCACTAAGACTCCAGTCGCTACAGCTTCGCTTAGCCACCCACGACTGCTACAGTGTCCAACCGCTTGCCCATACCAGGTAGTTCACCGACCAAGGTATGGCCTGCGTCATCCATGACCACCCATGCTGACGCCTGCTATAGTGATCGCTGCATGACCACGGTCACTGCTTCATCCTCGGCTTGACTTCGACCATTGCACTGGAGTTTCGACCATGAATATGTAGGTGCTACAACCGCGACGCCAACGACTACTACTCTGGTCATTACGACCACACACAACGTGGTCGTAACCGACCCCACACACACAGGCGCCACGACTACGGCACTACGACCACATATAGGCTTCAAGTCCTCCGGGTGCTTCAGTACTCATACTAGTATGGCATGTACTGTACTACTCCGAGTATGACGTCTACAGTACTCCCCGAGTATGACGTCCATAGTAATCCTCCGAGTATGCACTGACAACTACCGACTATCGACTCTTGACTACGACTATCGACCACTACCATCGACTATCGACTACGACTATTGACTATCGACTATGACCATCGACTATCGACCACGGTGTTATGACCACGGAGTACTCGGGGCTATAATACTCGGTGTAGTTTTAGTACTTGTCATAACGACAACAGAATGACTGGTCGTATCGACCACAGATACAGAATACTCGCACACATATACATGAGTATAACACATATATAACAAGACTAACCCAACAAATTTGACCGAATCTTACATGTTTCAGAGAGTAACGAAAGCAACGAAATGAGCGAAATTTCACCGAAATTTTGAACCTCGATCTGAACCCATCGCAACGGAGAAAACTGCTGACAACTAAGACGACGGACGGATGGATGGATCAAGCCAGCACTCACCAGTGCTCCCGGTGAAACCGGAGATGAACTGCCGCCGCTTGTCCCGCTCCGACACGTACTCGCTCTGCGCGCGCACGCCAAATCATCAATGCTCAAATCATCGAGCTGAGGAACGACGAACCAGCAAACAAGAGGATGATAGACCGCAAAACCCTAAACCCAACCCAGTCGAGCCCGATCGGTTCCGATCTGAGTGGCGGGCGGAGGCGGCGGCACGGACCTGGTGGGCGTCCTCGGAGGGGACAAGGAGCGCGTGGAGCGGCGGCGAGTGGGCCGCCATGAGCGCCCGGAGCTCATCCAGGTGCTGGTCCCTCGCCGCCGCCGTCGACATTTGAGGTAGCTGTTCTCTCGATATCTACTTTAATCTCCGGTGTGGTGTTCCACGGCGTGCAGAAAACCTCCGTGCGTGTGAGCGCGATGGGGCAGTGGAACCACTTCAAATTAACGAGCTAGCTAATAAGCATTTCACCTAACACCTCCCTCGTATTATTGCACGCACAAAAGAGCGGTTAGTGCATGCTGGCTTCAACACCCCACAGCCACAGGCATGGAGCATCCAAGCTTCCGAACGACGATAGGCTAGGCAGGAATTAGGCCGCCACTACGGTGTCAACTCCACGGCATCTTCACCGAAAGGTCAACACCTGTGCCATGTCAGTGCCATCTTTAATTATTTTAGCCGTGCGTCATCTTTTAATGATTAGATTCGCGTTGGGTGCGCTGGGATTTTTTGGGTGCTTGGTTGGTGGATTCTTTATTGTATTTGTGGTGCAAAATGCCCAAGCTCGTTACAGTTGAAGCACTTTTTCATTGCTACGGTATCTTATCACGTAGTACCTGTATTCGTCACATTCAAAGCACTTGACATGTAACGTATCAAGTGATCTCTCACCACCGCCTTTCCCAGCCTTGTCTCCACGGCCACCCCTGCCGCCTCGGCCACTCTGGCCACTTCCCGTGGTTATTTGATGAGCCACGTCCGTCTCACGGATCTCCCCTTACTAGCAACACCTACTCGTTGTGAGATCCTTAGTCTTTGCACGACTGAAACCCCTTCAGTAACTCCTCATGCGCCTTGAGAGAGTCGATGATCTCATCGATCTTCTTCTTGTCCAGATCAAGGGAATATATAAGTGTTGTGATAATAAGTATGTACTTCTCCGGAAGCACGCGCAGGTACTTCTTCACCACCATAGATTCCTCCATCTTATCGCCAAGAGAGTTAATCTAATTGTACAACAAACTCAGCTTGCCGGCGAACTCATCCACTAACTGGGTCTCTCCCATCTTCAGGTTCTCGAACTCGCTCCACAAATTCTGGAGCCGTACCTCCTTGACATGATCAACTCCTTCGTGCATCGTCTGAAGCACCTTCCACACTTCCCGTGCCATCTCCTTGCCGATGAGCTAATGCATCATTGCATCTGGCACCGCCTGGTAGATAAGGGCCAAAGCCGCTTGATCCACCTTGTCGTCCACCTCCTTCTCCTTCCCCTTCGGATCGACTGTGCCCAGACTTCCTGGGTGCGAATGTTCACCTTCATCTTCATTGCCTATACTCAGTAATTGTTGATCGGCAGGAGAGGGTACTGGAGGGAGATTAGCCTACCCTGAGCCTTTGCTTTGTCACCCATGCTCTGATACCACTTATTATAGTCCTATCGACTGCTCTCAGGACCTTGCGACCACCTTCTGGCCACTATGACCACCTCTTATAGCCGTATGACCACATTCAAGAAGCTACGACCACCTCCTGTGTCGCTACGACCACTCTGCTAGTTCTCCGGCCATGCTGACAGCCGTTATGTCCACGTTGTGATCTCTTTGATCACACCTCGCTGCTCCAACCACGTAATCGTAAACTTCAGCTAAAGTTATGACCACGTTCACTGCCTTTGCGCTGCACTCCCTTTGACCACGGTCGATCACCGTAGTCGTAGCTCCTTACGACCACGCAGTGATTCTGTCGATCACGTCAAAGGCTCTGTCAACTGCTGTAGTCGTAACGCTCTACGACCATAGCTTTTGTTCCACAACCATGGTTGTAACCCCTTTACGACCACGTCTTTAGCACCTACGGACACCTCCGCTCATCACCGTAGTCATAACTTCTTACGACCACGTCTGCCGCTCCTGCGAACGCCTGATCGTCGTGGTCGTAACTTCTTTACGACCACACCTGCGATCCCCTGCTCACCGTGGAAGTAAGTCATTTACTGTAGCACTCAAAAATAAATAAATAAATAAAAATAATAACCCCAACCTAGATATGGCTTTAAATGGGGGACCTCTCTACTCTTTTTAGTGTGTAGCCTTTTCATATCCAGGTTTTTTCCCATCTCTCTCTCCCCTAGTGCACCCTGCATGTGTAGGCGACGGCGGCGGCAATAGCGGCAGCCGGCTCGGCGAGGCGGCGGCGGTGTGGCACAGCCGTGGCGTAGGCGGCGGAGGCGCGAGGCTGGCCAGCAATGCTAGGCGGCGTGCGCAGCAGCAGTGGCCGGTGGCAAAGGCGCAACCGAACAGCCATTCGCGCGGCCGAACATGGTTTCGCACGACCGAACGGCTGTTCGCTCGGCTGAACAGCGCTTTGCTCGGCCGAACGGCCGTTCACGCAGCTGAACATTATTTTGCTTGGCCGAACGGCATTTCGTACAGCCGTGGGGGCTAGCGAACCTGTTTCCTTTCCAGTCAAATTCATCTCCTATTGTTCCTTTATCAAATTCATCTGTATCTGATTGGTTGCCTTCCATTCCATCCTGTAGGTTCGCACACTGCTCTTGAGGGAGCAGTTGGGCAGTTGCGCATTTCGGATCTATCGTGCAGCGTGTTCGTCGAGTGTGTTCAAGGCAAGTACCTCGCGGCCATAGCCTATTCTTTCGCACATTACCATTTCCTGATCACCCATCGCCATTAGCCTAGTATTTGATTATTGCACTGTATTGATTTCCAGTTGTGTGTTGCTTGTAGAATTAGTTAGATTCTAATGCGTTGGGCTAGTTAATGTTGTACACTTGTAGTTGATATAACGCTCGACTATAGAATTCATGCTTAGTTAAGGATTGAAATAAATGCTTAAATTATGGATAGGGTAGCGTATAAGCATGTTCAAATCTAAGGTTAACCACTAGTAATCTTTTAACATTGGGCGGCTTATTTATATATCTTGCTTCCATGATCCTTTAACTGTTCATTATTGGTTGTGAGCCTTGGCTGATTTAGTTGTGGTACATTAATCTGACTAATAATCACTTGTCATATAATAAAAATTGTATAATTGACAACCCTTATGTGACTCCTTCTAGTATCCTCTTTTGGACATGTTTTAGTACGCTATCACTGGATCTTCGTTCTCCATCGCTTTGTATCTCAAATCATGTCGCTTCGGTCTCAACAGTATCAAACCATTACTCTCATAACTTTACCTTAATGAAGTACAAATAAAAATACTTATCAGAAAAAGATAAAATAACAATGGAACTTTATTGGAATATGGAAATAAAGAAATACATTATACATAAAACTTATGTAGCTGATCAATGTTCGCAGAATTTGGAAGAACATGCCCATCCAACTTGGCTAGTCATACCGAGCCTGATCTGCTGACTTTGACCATAGTGTAAGGACCTTTCCATTTAGGTAAAAGTTTATTATGATTTGCCTTACTCTAAATTTTCCAGAGAACCAAATCTCCTAGAGATAGGTTGCGAGGCTATACTTTATGACTATGGTACCTTCGTATGGCTTATTGGTAAACTATTGATCAGATTAGGGCTATATTTTTTCACTCTCCAAGGAAATTAATATCATCGACCACCCGACAATCTTCTTGATCATTGTCATTATAACGATCCGTCTGAGTAGAGCCAATTTACAATTCCAAAGGAAGCATGGCCTCTACTCCGTAAGCTAGAAAGAAGAGTGTTTCTGTAGTCACATGACTGGTCGTGGTCCGAACATTCCATAATACGGAGGAAAGTTCTTGTACCCAAGCTCCTGACCGTTGTATTAATTGGTCAAACACTCGATGTTTAATTCCTTGTATTAATATACCATTAGCTCTTTCTACTACCCTGTTACTCTGTGGATGAGCTACTGAGGCGTAGCATACCTTGATACCTAGATTTTCGTAGAATTCTTAAAATTTCTGCTCTAAAACTGGGTACCGTTGTGTATGATTATACGACTAGGAACACCAAATCGTGTAATCACATTTTTAGTTATGAATCTCTTAGTTGCATCTATTGTTATTTTAATAGCTGACTCGGCTTCTATCCATTTTGTCAATATATCAATCATTACAAAAAGGAACTCAAAGCCCCCTAAGTACCTTTGGAAAAGGTCCAAGAATATCTAAACTCTAGGTTGCGAAAGGCCAAGAAAGTGGTATAGTTTGC
This sequence comes from Dendrocalamus latiflorus, assembly GCA_017311315.1. Classification (NCBI taxonomy): domain Eukaryota; kingdom Viridiplantae; phylum Streptophyta; class Magnoliopsida; order Poales; family Poaceae; genus Dendrocalamus; species Dendrocalamus latiflorus. The sequence goes on from CM029641.1 coordinate 27,975,078, forward strand.
AAAGTTTGTGTAGGTTGATGTACTTGTCAGCTATGGAACTAACATCATGCGCACTTTAACACAAGTTGTTACGCATTATGGAGGACAGTTGGCCAATAGTGTCCTTGTAAGAAGGCTTTACCGATGTGTTCTATAGGAATGATGTGCTCCACATACTCCTCCATGTATTTTGGATAGTAAATGTAAACCATCTTTTTGAGATATACATCTCATCAACACTCTGTGAGTTTCTCGTTTGTTGAGGGTATATTTGATCACAGTGTATGATTTGGTCTTTTGAGCTGTACGATCAGCCTCTACGTCATCTTCAGGAAGTGTGCCATGCTGAAGATATTCATATATTGTTGTCATCCAATCATTGTTGGGGTTGATTTGAGTGACCTCAACTAGAGCGTCTCAGAATGTTTGACTATGAAAGGTTTGTCGAGTTGCTCAAGAAATACTCCGGACGGGACGGGTGATCTTAAGAAAGCCATCTATGCCAACTGATTTGCTAGAAAGTTTTCCTTTATAGAAATATGTTGGACTTCAAAACCAAAGAAATATCTCTCTAGTTTTTGTACTTCCGCAAGATAAGATGACATCATAGTACTTGAGCATCGATACCCTTTCCCTATTTGATTCTCTACTAGTTGAGAATTGCTTTTCACTAGTAATCTGCAAATCCCAATCGTCTTTGCTGCTCAGAGGTCTACCAGTAAACCTTCATACTCTGCCACATTATTTGAAGTGGGAAAATTTAACTGGATGACGTGTTTTATGTTTTCTTCAGTAGGAGAGATCAGGATCATCCTAGCCCCTGAGACCTTTATCGTCAAGGACTCATTAAAGTACATAGTCCACTGGTCATGATTTTTGCACTTGGACCCTTGGATGGGTTCTGGATTTGTCTACTTGGTGATGAATTTTGCTAAAACTTGGGACTTAATGGTTGTTTGTGAAATGAAATGGAGGTCAAACTCCTCAAGTTTGGTTGCCCATTTTGCTATACGTCCTGATGATTCTCTATTTTGGAGAACTTGACCTAGAGGATACCCGGTCAGCACCACAATTTTATGGGCTTGGAAATAATGTCTTAGCTTCTTTGAAGTCAAAAGAAGAGCATGTAACAATTTTTGTATTTCTGGATATCTCACTTTTGGTCCATGTAAGACTTCGTTTACATAATATACTGGTTGTTAGATATTGTCACGTTCAACGACTAGTACCACACTGACCACTTGTGGTGTAGCAACCAAGTATAAGAGTAAAGAATCTCTTGGTTTTGGAAAGGCTAAGACCGGGGCACTTGTCAACTATTCCTTGACTTCTTCAAATGCATCATTGGCTTCTTTAGTCCATTTGAAACTCCCATGTTTCCGAAGAACCTTGAAGAAAGGTAATATGTTTTTCTCCTAACCGTGCTATGAAACAACTTAACATAGCCATACAACCGATTAGTTTTTAAACCTCTTTCTTCATGGTCAAAGGGCACATTCACTTGATGGCCGCTATCTTCTCTGGATTAGCTTCAGTCCCTCTACCCAAAACTAGGAAACCAAGAAGTTTTTCAGAGAAAACTCTGAACACATATTTCTTTGGACTTAACTTAAGATTTTGTCTTCTTAAGTTATCGAAGGTTTCTTGTAGATCAAAAATATGGTCTCCGATATTGACACTTTTCACTACTAAGTCATGAATATAGGCCTGTAAGTTTCGACTGATGTGTGGACTAAAGGTTTTTTGCATTAACCTTTGAAAAGTGGCACCAACATTTTTGAGTCCAAATGGTGTTTTGATATAACATAAAGTTCCATATAGTGTGATGAAGGAAGTTTTCTCCTCATCTTCTTTACTCATATTAATCTGATAGTACCCAGAATATGTACCTAAAATGCTTAATAACTCACTCCTAGATGTAGAGTCAACAAGCTAATCAATGTGGAGAAGGGAAAAATCATCCTTTGGACAAGCTTTATTAAGATATGTGAAATCTATACGCATTCACCATTTCTCATTACTTTCCTAACCATTACAGGGTTGGTGAGCCAGTCGAGGTGGTTGACTTCACGAATGAATCCAACCTTGAGAAGCCTGTCATTCTCCGAGTGGATTGCCTCCTTTTGATGAGGTGCAAAATGGTGTAGCCTTTGCTTGACTAGTTTTTTGTCAGGCCGGAGTGCTAGCTTGTGCTCGATCACCTCCCTAGGACACCGAGTATGTCAGATGTTTGCCATATGAATACATTTGAGTTTGCTCAGAGGAAGGAGATGAGTAACTCTTTCTATTTATAATTTAGTCCTATCCTGACTTTGATGGTTCCTGAAGACCTGTCTTTATCGAGAGGTACCTCCTTGACTTGGTCGAAGGGTTTTGAAGCCACCTTTGGCCTTTAGTGCTTTACCTGCATAGAAGGCGAGTTAGCATTTCTAGTTAGTAATTCATCAATCAATTCAAGAGACTTACAATTACATGCATCAACCACTATTTGGTCCCCTCGAACCATTATGACCCCAGCATTTTGAGACTTTGGTAATCGTAATGCATGGCTACTAGAAACTTGGATAAAGCCGGTCAGCCAAGCATCACATTGTATGTGGTTTTGAAATCTACTACATCGAACAAGATCCATTTTGTTTTGAAGTTATCAGGACTTCTGAACATAATCGGTAGGGATGCCTACCCAATCTGTTTGGTCGAAGATCCTAGAACTATGCCATCAAAGGTATACTTCGTAGGCTTTATTTCTAACATAGGAGCTTGCATTTCTTCTATATGCCCCCGTAAATAAAATTATATGAAAACTACCTCCATCAATTATAACTTGATTAACCTTATAGTTATTTATAGTAAGTTCTACAATAATAGAGAACCTACCTGGTCGAGTTGAAGGAATGGGACAGTCTTCTCGACTGAAAGACATGGTTGTTTCTAACCATTTGGATGGTTTGACGATGACTGGTGCATCGGTGAGGTTTACCTCATGCTCTATTATCTTCAGTTGCCTTCTAGACTCGTAGGAGGATCTGCCAATGATCATGTCGATGCTAAGCTCTGGCTTCTGGTACTCCATTTTTCATCGTCATCCTTATATTTTTTTGGGTACTCGGTTCCCCAACTTCGTATATAGAAAGGAGAGGACCCTTACCTAAGTAATAATCCTCAAGCTTCTTTTACTAGGCATGGTAGTTGAGGAGATCATGACTTGCCATTTGGTGGAGTGGGCACCATCTTTTGCTCTTTCTGGTTTCATCGATTGGAGCTCTTCCTTTGTTCCGACCGAAATAATCCCTTTTACTCTTAGGGTATTTTTTTGGGATCGCAATGACTTCTTCGGCATTGGGCTTGCAATTCTTTCTTACCCTTTGGTGATTTCTTGACCTTATTTTTCTTCTTCTCCAGGCTTGGTTGAGGATTCTTCTCTATCCGATCGATGGCCTTATTCCATTTGACCGCTTTGCTAGCGACAGCATATTTATTGGCCATATCAAATAGCTCGATGATTGTCCATGGAGGATTCATTGCAATGTCCTCTATAAACCTTGATTCCTGAGTCTAGTCTTGAATGCCTGGATAACAAAAGAATCTGCGACCCCTCGGATAGAGTTATGAACCTCACTAAATCTTTTGATGTATTACCGCAAGGTTTCATCGGGATCTTATCATATTTGATGAAAGTCCTCTTCCTTTCTAGGCCAGTCATACATCCCCTAAAAGTTGGTGATCAGTAGATTGCAAAGTTGTTTCCATGTGTAGATTGATCATTCCGGTTGGTTAAGTGACCACGATAGGGCAGAACCCTTGAGAACAGTTGGTGTATAGTTTGCCATCACATTGTCGTTGCCTATTGCAGCCCCAATTGCAGTCATGTAAATATGTAGAAATTCCAATGGATTTTTCTTTCCACTAAATTTCTCAAGATTTGCTGGGCGAAACCTTTATGGCCAGTGCACCACTTGAAGGCATGTCGAGAAAGCTCGACAAACTGTGATGAGGTCGTGGCATATTCTTTAGGAAGGCATGAGATATTAATTTGTCATAGACCTATTCCTTCAATAGTTGTACTGGAGAACTGGTGTCCCTATCCAGTCGTAGACACTCAAATGGTGTCTCTGACCAGATATATGGTTCAGGTGATGATGTAGATCATCTGGACCATATCCCTAATTTTGTCTTTCATGACGAGGGAAGGAGTTGCTTTATTTTCAAAGAGCCTTCTTCCCTCATGGCTTCCTTGATGAAACCTTTGAGCGAATCTTGTGCTTGTTGGTAGATTATTATCAGCTCAACTGTGTTGGCTTCTACCATGCGAGGAAAGCATGGATGAGGTGAATGTTTGGCTTTGAGATTGGCTTTGTTTCCAATATATTTCCTTGTGTCGCATGCTCTACTAGATGATCTCTGATACCTAACCCGGTACTTGAGCATATCCTGTGGTTTCTGCCAGAGTAGGATTCAGGTTGCTAAGAATGTTATGCACATGTTGTAGGTTTTGAATAGTCACCGAAGGCCTCGAAGCATTCCTATAAGTAGAAGGGGTACAACAACTCAAGTTTCGCCTTGAGTTCCCTGCTTGCTCCCCACAAGTTAGCAGACGTAGAGGGGTAGAAATAGGCGGATTAGATGGTCGATGTCCACCAATTCTGTTATTTCTGTTTCCTTTGGGTGATACAGAAGTTTTTTGTATCATCCTGACTAGCAGATCGTGAGGGAATTTTTCATGGAGAACCGTTCATGGCATCTGCAGTGGTATCATTGATTGCATTAACTTCATGCTTCTAGCAGGAATCTCCTGACGAACTCCTATCGAAACTGAGGGAGAGCCTTGCATACTTCAGCAAGGAGCTTCCACAATGGAGAATCTTTGGAGACCACCGTTTCTGGGGAACTATGTAGTGGAATCAACCTAATTTGGTGAATTGCAGATCAGACAGTGAGCATTATTGTCTTTACTTAGCTTCCTACTTAGGGTAGCCTCATCGACATCGTGTAGGTGCTGACCGGCTCCCGCTATACATAGGAGCTATTAGCGAATTGGGATCTGACCCTCGGATCATGGCATCGTGCTCTTATTGTCGTGTTTTCCAATCGAAAGCACCGAGCTTGCCGCGGTGCTTGGGCATTCTGACAAGGCCAAAACATCTGATTCCCTTGGTAATGCTGATGATAGGGCAGCATGTCATTTTTCATCTGGTCGACTTCACTGGTCTCAAAGACTGGCGAGGCTGGAATGGAGGATGATGACGATGAGGTATCATGTTCCATGGCGCGAATGTGTGTGTTCATGTCGAGGTTGGTGTAATCTACCAGATCGAACCAGTTCTCCTCATCCTAGGTTCCTATCATGATCACATGGATGATGTTTACAGAAACAGGAGAGGTTGATGCTTGCTGATGAGAAACTTCAAGGACTCGGTACCTTCTTCTCCACAGACGGCATTAGTTGTCGATGATTGAGTCACCAATCTTACGAAATATGAGAAAAAAAGATAGATTTCTTGGAAGGATCCAGGAGCAGAATGGGGGCTGATCTTTATTGCTATGAATTGGTTATAAGATGTTCTCAATGAAAGATTACAAAGGGACGTAACTATCCCTAATATTTATGATCTTCCAACTAGTAGGAAAATTATGATTGCCTTGCCCGATGTTCTTCAGGTTGTGGTTCCGATTGTTGGTGTTGTCTATGTCTTCTCTCATTAACTCTTAAATAGCGTTGAAGGGGTGTCAGTTATTCACACGAGTAGGCGCCTTATTGAATTGTCCCGTTCGGTCGAGCGGATGGTTGCTATTAGCGAAAGAGATCTGATAATAACTAATCTTCATTTATTGTCAATGGGAGGTAATAGTGGAGACAACTGCATGGGGGTTATTGTCAGAGACGTAGGGCTGAATCGTCATGCTGTTTGAAGCAAATAAAGCACGTGTTTTATTCGCCACATAGAAGGAACTCCCTGGAGCTGGGCCCTTATACCAGTTCATGAGATCTTCGAGTGGTCTGCTAGTAAGTAAAATGTATAGCAAACCTCTGACCATGGGTACTCGGGTAATTGCCTTTGAAAGTTTACAGTCGCATGTGTCTTGAGGACTTAATTGAGAATTAAAGCCGTTTCAGTGGATTATTTAATTCTCATCAACCCCCTCTGTTGCCATTGTGGTCCTAAAGTTGCTAGCTGTGCAATTGCATAGGCCACTTGGCTAGCTTCCTAATTGCAAGATAGACACCACACACACACATACCACCCTGTACGCATGCCACATGCAACTACGCCACCTAAAAACACACACCTAGAATTGCGAAGATCGGGAATAATTCCATTATCTTATGGAATACAGGTATACATTATTCTTTCTCACTAAAGCGCACTCGTGTACATGCAAAAATAGACACCAGAATTATTGGAATGCTCCCTGACTCCACTCTACAAAAGATTATGAGATAATTCCTCACATTCCAATGAAATTTGTCCCAATCCGTTGTATGCCACTAAAAAAATTCGATCCCCTATATACCGCTGAGTTCTTGTTTCATCCCCTCTGTGCCATTTTCATCAGCTTCATTAGTGTATATCGTTGTTAAGGGATCGAGGCCTGCCTGTTTTTCAAGAAATGACCATATTGCCCCTACCTTCCCCAAGTAATAGTTCGGGCCCATGCTAGCAGTCTCCTCACTGGTTTTGTCTAGTAGCACTAAACAACATCGCGAATTGACTCGAGAAAGGCGACCAGTGGCTCGGACTCCATGACTAGGAAGGGCATGAACACTGACGGCATGCCTCCTCTTCCTCGGCATCTTCTTCGACGCCCTTTCGCTATCGATGAAGGATAGGGTAGCCCTTGTCCTCCTCAAAGCCCTCCTTAGGTCATTTCTGGTGTCTTCTGCTGGATCTGGTCACCTCCACCGAGCTCAGCGTTGCCGCCCAATGGGCTGTTGTGTGGGCCCGCCTTCGTGCTCACATTGCCGGATCTAAGCTCCTCCATCGCCATCAACCCCAGTCCTCATCGGATCCCGTCGCCACCAGGCCAGATCTAGACAACAACCCCTGGCATAGCCGCTCTCCTGGAGTTGCCACCGACGTCATCCCTGAGCTGTTGCCGCTTGGGTCATCATTGCCGGAGCTCCATCATTGCCGAATTTGCTCTTACTGCATGAATGCCAGATCCAACCACCCCCATTGCCTTGATGCGACCCTAAGCATGTCATTGCTTGTGCTCGCTCTGGCCGCCTACATCATCCGCTCGCTTTGTCTCTTGGATCGAGGTACTTGCTCTCTCTCTCTCTCTCTCGTTTGGAGCAAAGGTCGGCGACGTAGTGATAGGCATAGGTGGAAGGGGAGGAAGAAGAAGAGCAAAATTGTCTTTTCACATGCCACTTAACAGGAAAGTGATGGAAGGGCGATGGGAGTGGCATGGAAAGACACGAAATTGAAACTCGGTGGTATATAAGGAACCATATTTGTTTAGTGGCATAGAGAGAAACAGGTTAACTTTGAGTGGCAAGGAAGGAATTATCTCAGAGATTATTGGCACGAGCAAGAGCTTTTTATATAACCCGAATACCTGTATGGTTTTGTTCTGGAAATAATCTTGGCGATTTGTGGGCCCGAATTGTACGGAAAGGAACCTGGCCCAATGGAAAACTTAGGACAAGCCCAAGTAGGATTGCTCGTTGGTAACTTGGCAGCATGGCGCAGGTATACGAAACCGAAAGATGAAACGACAAGCCAAGCGGCAACTCCACTGCCCGCCCATGCCCGTCATGTACAGTACATCGAGAGACAGGCAGAGGTAGATACACGAGGACACCGCCTGCTGCAGGACGAGGTGGACGCTGCAGGCTCATCGTAGTGAGACGGTTGGCCATGGACTCACCCAAGCGCAGTCATAGAGGCAGCAAACAAGTGCAGGGGTGGTAGGCGCGAGGGCGGCGGCGGGCAAGCGGTTGCCGATGAGTAGCAATGCAGTAGCCGATGCGGCGTACTTGACAATCCGATGTAGTGGTGTTATACTCTGATACCCCTCCTTATGTGTAGCAACTCTCATATTAGATCACAGCTGTAAGATACGACATGAGTATACACGATATCAAAAATAAAGTAGATGAATCTCGTAGAGAGACCGAAATTACAACAATGAAACGATCATAGTAAGAGAGAAAGATTTGGCGAAACTGACGATAAATTTTTTAAATACAATCTCAAAAGAGTATAAGGGATTATCGCTCTCTTATAACTCTCTCGAATCTTTTAGGACCATCAGATCTTTGCTCTATACAAAATTCTAGTGCTAAAGAATAACCTAGTCTTTAATTCTCTCATGCGCCTCTTGCTTTAAATGAGTTGGTTTGTGGCTTGGATTCTCTATAGCGACCTGCTTCCTCCTCTAAAGATAAGAAGGAATCTAGCTTCAAAGAGAAATAGAAATCCTAATTCAATTAGGATTTATCCAAAAATCCTTGTAGCACACTTCTCTAATTTCTATTAGGATTAGGATATGAGTTTTCCTCTCAACATGTGGTGTTTTGCACTTGAGCTCCTCCCCATGTTTATTTCCGGTGAGTTCCTCCTCTTGTCTTCGTCTCCAACGAACGGTGGACAACGGTCGCATGAAACTTGTGATTTTTTTTGCTCGGGATGTTTAAAACTACACGAAACTAAACATCTGCACGAAACTTGTCTGAAAATTTCTTGAAACTTGTCTTGTGAAACAGCTTGATTTTTTAAAAAACTTTGGTGAATCTTGTATAAAACTTGTTTGACATTTACTTGATTTTTTGAAACTCGTATGAAATGGTTTGAAATTAGTGTGAAACTTGCTTGAATTTTTCATCTTCATAAAATTTTATGAAACATTATGAAACTACCATACTACTGAAAATGCATTCTGACGAAATAGCATGAACTAGCAGCACTTATATCATACCCGATACCCTCTGCAGGGACCTGAACTCTGCTGATTAGCATTTTGAAGGCTGGCGTTTGCCGTGGATTGTTGGGCACACACACAACAATTAACCACCGCCATGTTGCTGCTGCGTTAGAGCAAGTTTAATAAGGCTGATTGTGCTAGTTATAAGAGAATCCATGTCAGCGTAGTCCTATGTGGAGGGGAGAGAAAAGGAGAGAGAAAGCCAAGACGACTCCCATGCAAGAGTCAGGCTATAGCACAGGAAAAGAGGTATTATCTATGTATGTACCTATAGAACTAATTGCTATACCTATGCATGTATTAAATTATCAATACCTATGTATGTATTAAATAATATGCTGTCCACTGCTGCCGACTCCATGTGGACCACAAGATGCCTGCATGCATTTACTGGGAAAGTAGCAAAGAGCAGCAGCGGCAGCAGAGAATTGAATAGGAACACTTGCGATCCATGAGCAATTTGTCCATCCACATGTGTAGCACTACTAGCGGCTAATAGTACTGAGGAAAGAACAATAAAGTTCGGGACAGCATCTGGTGCTGCTCTTGCTACTAGCACTGTCAATCAGCTAGCAGCATGCGGCTGGCAGCGATGGACAGCACTATGCAAACATACGGCAAGCCAATTCGGCGTTGGTAGTTACATTGTGTGTGCAAAAAAAAACTCTTAATTAAATTGCTATAGATCTGAGTTCAGGTAGATCTGGCCAAGTGAGTCTGGAGACCGTAACCATCCGAGAAACGATCGGTCTACATATGATACGGCATGAATAGTAAATAGATCATATCGATCTGTTATGATTGGCATATCGTGTTTGGGCCGATTGGGCCGACACCTCGGTATGGTGGGTAAGACCGACACGGCACGCACAATACTCTTTGTGGGGTAGTGAAGTAACTCTCTTGTGGTAGAGCAACAAAATTTCTTAGGATGGTAATAAAATTACTTGTGTTAGAGTCATTGCACTCTTCTAAACGTAGATGGATGATTATAATAAAATTATTTGTGATTAATATTAAAAATTACTTTTGACTTGCAATAAAAATACTTATGGCTGATAATAAAATTAGTTGTAGCTAGCTGTAAAATTACTTGCGACCGTTGGGCTAAACGTGCCCAGGCCAGCCTGGCACGACCCGAGCCCTCTCCGTGTCGTCCTAGGTTGAAGAGCAGACAAGTAGACTGACATGGTACGACATAATAACTTATTCGGGTCAACTGTACTGGACCTAATCGGATTATGCTCTATCTAGCCTCATGCCGTGTTCGGCGACCTATTTGGCCAGGTCTGAGTTCAGGTCAGATCCCAAGGCATCCGACCCATCTTCGCATCAATGATCAATCCACTCTACTACAAAACAAGTTATACTAGATGTTTCATCACAGACGATTAACCAAGTATCACAGATGATTTTTTATTTAAACCGTTGTGATACTTCACAGACAGTTTGTATTAAAAACTGTCTGTAATATTACTTTATCACAGACAGTTTGTATTAAAAACCATCCATAATATTTTGCCGCCCGATTTTGATGTCCCCTCTATTCAAACTTTCAAACTGAAGCGTCACGACCTCTCGGTTCCGCTACCCAAATGCCCTTATATATGTCTCCCCCACACGCCTCCCCCAAAACACACTCCAAACCAATCCACCTGCTAGCTCTCCCAAGCCGCCGATCAAAGCGCTGACCACCTCCCCAGAGCTCCTCCATGTTCGATTGTAATGCCGCGGTTCACTGTGCAGTGTCACCGTCGTGGCACAACGGTTACGCTGCCACCTCCTTTCCTTCATAGGCGCCAGTACTTTGTTCATCCCCCATCCAATCCTCTCCTCTCTTCCTTGATGCCTCAGTTCTTACATGTGATGCTTGAACATATATGTCTATAATAATCTTGTTTTCATAAATAGGCCTGTTTTGTAGCACAATTAGCGCAAATAGCGTAACCAGAGACTGTTGATGAACTGAAGAAGGCCTATTTTTGAGTTCGATAGAAACTTATCACAGATAGTTCTATTTAGGAATCGTCTGTAATAATATGCTATCACAGACGGTTCATAGTAAGAACCATTTGTAATAATTGCTATCACAGACCCATAAGCACAGATGGTTTAAAAATCATCTACAATGACATTTTCGATCCGTCTATAATAAGCTTTTTTTTGTAATAGTGCCATCTTATAACTGTTCATACAGTCTAGCTAATGGATAGATAGATCCTCCATGCTATCTACAATCTGCCAGTGCCACCGATGTGAATATGTGGGTTTGAGCTCGAGCTCAGCTCGATCTTATGGGCCTAGGAGCTTTGCTAAGCCAAGTACTGCGGCGATGGATCCGTTTTCCCTGTAGAGACGCAATTTGCTCAGAACGACCAACTGTTGCAACAACACCAGACAACAGTCGTTAGCCAGCTAGCCATAATTTCAGCTGCACATTGTACTAGTATTGTAGGCAACTGTAGCTAGTTAATTAGCCGTCGGTGCACCGCGCACGTGCAGCCGCGCGCAATTCACGCGATTTGGCAGTTCACTCCCAACGATGAGCTAGCCTAGCTACAACCAGCTTTTGGTCACAAGCAAAGTTGCAGACAACCGAAAACTGATGCAGACTGGACTTGGCCGAGTTCTAGCAAACCGGAAAAAAATAGCCCCCTTGATTAGCATGCCACAGCCTTCTGCGTAACTTTCGATGCTTGGTTTTGATAGCTTCGTCGTTACCGATTATAGTTTATGGCTGTGGTTTATGACTTTTGATGTTAACATAAGTGTTTGTGCAAATATACAGGATATCAGTAACTATTTCGAGAAAGCTATTCCGATAAATAAATTGTTTTGTTTGGTTATTTGGAAAAGTTGTAAGCTGAAAAAGAAGATGAATAGATGCACGAGATTGACCAGCCACGGTCAGGTTTGTGAGCCGGGAATTAACCAGTAGTGCTGTACTTCGCAGAAAATAGCTTCTACGGGAATACGGCAAAAGCCCCAACCGTACGTCTCTCGTAACCATCTGGTCGTGCAATTAGATTAGTGTATCCTAAGTAGGGAACGTCCCCGTAGAAGTTTCTTCCTACTACGGTGTGCTGTATTGGCAAAGTTGCAGTCTTGCAGACTTCTTTGTTTTCAGCAGTAAACCCATTGGTCAGGGAGCCCGGGATGGCAGAAATTTCATAGGAATTTTACATAATTTTCTCGGGAAACAATTCAATTACTGAATGATTCAGAAAAAAAATTGATTCAGAAAACAAAAATCCCACGTACTAAACTGGGCCTAAAGGTTTAAACATGAATCATCCATCCTACGTACTCGGAGGTTACCAAGCTTCCGTCCGCGAAAGCGCGACGACGGAGGCGTTCTTGGCGGCGAGGCAGACGGGGCAGGCGTCCAGCTTCGGCTCGCACGCCTTGCACAGGCACAGGTGCCGGCACGGCAGCAGCAGCACCGATGCCTCGCGCTCGCCGCAGCACTTGCACGCCCACCTGCCGGCCCGCGAGCTGGCGGCGTCCTCCTCCTTCGACGCGTCGTTCCTCGCCTCAAAGCAGGACTGGGCGTCGTCGGCCGGGACGGAGTCACCGAAGCCCTCGGCGGGGGCGAGCGCTGCGCGGAGGTGGTGGTCGAGCGTGGCGCGGAGGACGGCGGCGACGGCCTCGTTGCTGCGCGCGATGCCGCACCACGCCTGACTCTCGGCGGCTGCCTGCCGCAGACCCTCCTCCAGCTCGGCGGCGCGCCGGCGGGCCGCCTCCAGCTCCGCCTCCTTCTCCCGCAGCAGCCTCGTCGCCGCGGCCGACACCACGCGCAGCAGCCCCTGGCACTGACGTTTCCGCGCCCGCTCCAGCCCGGCGCGCATCCTCTCGCACTCCATCCGCACGAGCGCGTCGATCTCCGCGCTGTGCTGGTACAGCTCTGACACGACCTCGCCACTGAACGACGCCGCCGCCGAAGCCGGGCGGCCGCTGGTGGACGTCATCGCGGACTGAGCCCACCTGCTCGTCGCGGCCACCGCGTCCACAGCCGGCGAGGGCATAACCGTCTTCGTCATCCCCGGGATCGGCAGCAGCGCCGACGAGGACGACACGTAGTGTGCCACCTCCCTGCCGCGCTTCCGCGACGACGTCAGGTCGCTCTGCACGCCGCTGACGACCGCGCCGCAGTTGTTGTCAGCCGCGGCCAGCGCCGCAGATAAGAGCGCGCCGTAGTCCTGCATCGCCCTTATCTGCGCCTCGGCCTTGTCGGCCGCCAACGCATTGCCGCGGGGCAAGCACGCCGCCGGGAAACCGGCCAGCCCGCCGTACTGCGCCCGCACGGCCATGTCACGGTGGTTGGGACTTGGGAGCGCAAAAGAAAGGAGGCGCGGAAGAGAAGTCGAAATGGTGTGAATGGCAAGAGGGGGATGGCTTACATATAACGATCGATGTGACGATGCCACATGGACGGGAGGGATGGTGGGAGGAAGCAACACCAAAAGACACTTGTGAATTAGGCGCAATAATGGCCTCCCTCGCCTGCCCCAATGGCCAAGACAAGCAAATCCAAAAGTTTTCTTTTTCTAGATTACATTGGACTAGGTACAAGGTAATATTAAATTTGGCACTGTATTTACAAGACTAGTCATATGTGTATTGTATTTACAAAAATGTCACTTCTGCCGTCCGGTGGACGGGCGGCAGCGCCGGCGAGGCGACACGCGGCAAAGCCACCGATAGCAGGCGCCTACCACCCCCGCCAGCAGACAATAGGCAGCCTGTTGCCCGGTGGGGCGACGGCAGGTAAGCTTGCCGTCTGGTGAAGGGGCGGCAAGTGATTAAGCTGGCTAATTAGCCGGCTTAATTACCTGCCCTATTTTTTGTAGTTAGTGTTTGTTTGAATTTTTAAATATATCAAATGAGCTCAAAAAATTACAAAAATTTATGTACAGCATCCTGACACAACGTACCTCGTAGTGTAATTTTTGGCTAATTTACGAATATTTCATGTTTATTCATGATTAAATTAATCCAAATAAATGTGATAAATTTGGACCATATAAAATTCCTAAAATATTACATAATAACTATAACTGTGTAAGGATACGCAGAAGAGAAGTCGAAATGGTGTGAATGGCAAGAGGGGGATGGATTACATATAACCATCGATGTGATGATGCCACATGGATGGGAGGGATGGTAGGAGGAAGCAACACCACAAGACACTAGGGAACTAAGCGCAATAATGGCCTCCCTCACCTGTCCCAATGGCCAAGACAAGCAAATCCAAACGTTTTCTTTTTCTACATTACATTGGACCAGGAACAAGGTAAAGTCAGATTTAGCACTGTTGTGCACTGTATTTACAAAACTAGTCGTATGTGCATTGTATTTGCAAAAATATCAATTCTGCCGTCCGGTGGACAGGCAACAGCACCGGCGAGGTGACACGTGGCGAGGCTGCCAACGGCAGGCGCCTGCCGCCCCGCCAGCAGATGGTAGGTAGCCTGCCACCCGGTGGGTGGACGGCGGCAAGCTTGCCGTCTGGTGAGAAGGTGGTAGGTGATTAAGCCGGCTTAATTACTTATCCTAATTTTTTATGCTTAGTGTTTGTTTGAATTTTTAAATATATCAAATAAGCTCAAAAAATTACAAAAATTTATGTACGACCTCCTGACACAACGTACCTTGCAGTGTAATTTTTGGCTAATTTACCAATATTTCATGTTTATTCATGATTAAATTAATCCGAATAAATGTGACAAATTTGGATCACATAAAATTTCTAAAAAATTATATAATAACTATAATTGTATAAAGAGAGGCGGAAGAGAAGTCGAAATGGTGTGAATGGCAAGAGGGGGATGGATTACATATAACGATCGATGTGACGATGCCACATTGACGTGAGGGATGGTGGGAGGAAGCAACACCACAAGACACTAGTGAACTAAGGGCAATAATGGCCTCCCTCCCCTGTCCCAATGGCCAAGACAAGCAAATCCAAAAGTTTTCTTTTTCTATATTTCATTGGACCAGGTACAAGGTAAAGTTAAATTTGGCACAATTGTATGTGCACTATATTTACAAAAATGTTACTTCTGCCATCCAGTGGACGAGCGGCAGTGCCTGCCGTCTAGTGAGGGGGCGGTAGGTGATTAAGCTGGCTAATTAGCCGACTTAATTACCTGCCCTAATTTTTTTTACGTTTAGTATTTGTTTTACTTTTTAAATATGTCAAATTAGTTCAGAAAAATACAAAAAAATATGTACAGCCTCCCAACGTAACATACCTAGCAGTGTAATTTTTGGGTAATTTTATCTATTGCAAATGTTACTAAAAAATTCATACAATTTCGATATTTTTATGAGTTTTTACATATAGCAAACGAGCTCCAATAATTACGAAAATTTTATGTGAAACCTCCCGACATAGTTATAGTTATTGTGTAATTTTTTTGGGAATTTTATGTGGTGTAAATTTACCACGTTTATTCAGGTTAATTTAATCATGAGCTTAATCATCTGTCACCCCCTCACCAGACGGCAGGCATCTTGCTGTCCCCCACCAGGCAGCAGGCTATCTGCCGTCTGCTGGCGGCGTGGTAGGCACATGCCGCCAGCGGCCTCGTCGACGTAGCCTCCCGCCCATTAGACAGCAGAAGTGTAATTTTTGCAAATACGGTACGTATACGACATACTGCTAGTTTTGTAAATACAGTGCACAACAGTGTCAAATTTAGCTTTAACTCACCAGGTACACTCAAGTATACTATACTTACCCTAGATGTATGTGTATCCTACTGAAACATAAAATAGTACTTAAGCAGAAGTCGTTGAATAAATTTAAATTTATCCAGTATCTTATGGAGCATGAACACACGTCTTTTTTACTGAATACATATATACATATAAAGTGAGACACCAGAACCCATTCAAGAATCAAACATAGCTCGCACAACCACGAAGCTCGCCAACCCAGCAAAAGCTCGGTCCTCGTCCAAAAGTTTCCGAGCAGCCATGCACACGTGTGAACACATTACTACGTGGACTCGTGCTAATCCGGCGACCATGATTTCCCAAGATGTTTTGTGGTCTTTCTTGCTGCTCTGTTCCAGCGAGGTTGGCAACAATGGCAAGCCACCGGCGACTGGATGGGCCCGAGTCCGACGCATACGGACGGTCAAACCACCGGGACGACGCACGCCGGCCAGATTATTACACCACTACTAATCCTTCTATTTAATCGTCATCTCGTTAACCTAATCTAAATCTAATCTAATCTGGTTGATTAGTGTAATTGAAGGGCGGCTCACCTGCCCGTGCTAAGCCAATTATACAAAGCCAACATGCAATTAAGTAGCTTGTGCCATTGTATACTCGAATTGGATGGATCAAACAAAGATTGATTTAGTTAATGTTAGTGCCGCAGCAGCATCTGAGCCGGAGATTTGGTAGAAGAGCTGGCTCCTTGGACCCGTATGGAAACGCGAGCGGATGCGAATGGTTGCTTTATTATTATTATTATTATTATTATTATTATTATTATTATTATTATTATTATTATTATTATTATTATTATTATTATTATTATTATTATTATTATTATTATTATTATTATTATTATTATTATTTCATCGGGGAAATTTCAGGCTTTATTTGGAAGCTAGCAAGCACTGACTTATTAACTTCTTGTTGGTATAAGGACATGGTAGCCTCAAGTCGTAGCCTCAAAGAGAGATGGATTTGTATGGGTCTGTTATAAAGTGCTGTGGTTTTTTTATTAAATTGATACTGTAACGATAGTTAGTTTTTTAAAAAGAAATCAATTAAAGAAAAATAAAAAGTTATATCTTTACAAATAATATAAAAGAAAAAAATAAAACAAAGCTACATTAAAAAAAAACTCATATGTTCTAAACAGTCTTTTGAAATGGGGCCTATGTCAGCTCTGCCCAAGCCAATTTCAAAAGAAAGTTAGCTCTCTATTTTTTTCATTTCAGCCCCTGTAGTATTTGTATTTACATATTTTCAAATTATATACATTAAAAACCCTGGAAAAGAAAATATTTTACACATTTGCCATAGGCCCACCAGTCAGTCACAGGTATATGCCCCTCATATACGCTCCGTGGGCTACACTGTTTAATGGGCAGACTAAAAGGGAATTTAAATGTACCTGGATGTACCATGGCAAAAAGAAAAGTGTACCTCGATGTAATTAATTAAACGTAAACGATGTTGTTAAACTGCAGCCCACGTGCATCCTCTTACAATTAGGCAGCGACAATCCGTACCGTTCCCTCCTTATGACCAGCAAGCATGCATATGCTGCAGCTGCTGGTACCAGCTGCCTGGTGCTGCATCTCCCATGCCCATCGGTTTTAGTATACTACCCCTCCATTCCTTTTTACTGGTTTTGTAGAATCTACGCTGTCAAATATTTTAAAATTTATCACTAATAGATATAAAAATTATCTATATTGGCTATATGAAAATTTTATTAATAGATTTATCATTGAAATACTTTTATAATATTGTAATTTTATTAGTATATCTTAATATAAAGTTATAAAAAATAGCTATCAAAGTATTATCTTAAAAGCTATAAAAAATGAAAAACCTCGAGTAAAAAAGAACCGGGAAGGAATGCTAGTCCCTTGATTAATCAATCAATCAATCAACAATGCTTTCACCTCACAAAAGTGTCCACTTTGGTACCCTGCTTCTCGATTAGTTAAATAATCCTCCTAGACAGTTCAGCTTTGGAATAGTTAATTAAAGGAGTAAGCAAATTGGCTTCGCGTGCAGAGGCCACGCCAGGCCAGGAAGCATGCACATACGCAACTATGCAAGCATGTGTAAGGTTCCTCGTGCCTCGATCCGTCCAAATTTAAGCTACATGGAATAGGCAATTGGGCGACCAACCCCGTACGGCATGATCGTGAAGGGCTAAGCATATTGTATAGGGCTGTAAACAAGTCGAGTTTAAGTTAACTTAGTCTTTTAGGTTTGAGCTCGGTAGAAATTTAAGCCGAGCTTGGTAAAAATTCGAGGCGAACTCGGTAGAATCTCGAGCCGAGCTTGAGTTGGAGTTCGAGCCTGGACCTGAGCTTGAATTCGGCTCAGTCTAAACTCGAGTATGCTCGAGCTCGGCTCGTTGAAACTCAATAATAATTGAAATAATTTCTTATGCAATATTTTTCAATAATAAGGAAAATTTGAGTTCAAGTATGGCTCTAGTAACTCAATAACAGTCAAAATAATTCAAACATAAACTAATTTTCAACAATAAGAAAAGCTTAAGCTCGAATAAGCTCAGTAAGAGTTAATATGTATCACTATTTAAGCTCGAATCGAGGCTCGCGAATTGTTTAAGCTTAGCTCGGTGAAGCTCACGAGCTTGAGTTCGGCTCATTTAAAGTTCAAGCCGAGCTCGAATCGAATCTAGAACAAGCTAAACTCAAGTAGCTCGTGAATTTCTAGCTTTTTTATAGCCTTAATACTGCATGTGGGTATGTTCATCCTAATTTATTGGTTTTTCTAAAAATGCCTGTTACTTAACATGCATCTTCTATCTATCCTTTCTACCTAAGAAACTGATGTGATATGGCATAGTGACAAGCTAGGTGGAGTATTGAGAGCGCCTTTCACTTCCAAATACATTTGCTATACACTCTCCCAATCCTTGGAATTTTTGACATATTTAACACTGTTTATAATAGTATTTACAAAAATAGCTATATGTCTGCCATATTGACAAAATGTCGTAGGCCTATGCTGTCTTGCCACTGAACGGCAGGCTACCTGCCGCCCCAACTGGCCTGCCTGCTACCCCACCTCAACCTCACCACTGCCTGCCGTCCCATGACTAGATGGTAAGTAATTAAACCGGCTAATTAGCCAGATAATCACCTATCCTATTTTTTTATATTGTTTGTTTGAATTTTTGAATATAGCAAATAGGCTCAAAAAATTACGAAATTTTATGTACATTCTCTTGACATAATATACTTGACTATGTAATTTTTTAGTAATTTATCCACTGTGAATGTTACTAAAAAAATCATATGATTTCGATATTTGTAGGAGTTGTTACATATAGCAAACGAACTCAAATAATTACGAAATTTTATATGAAACCTCTCAACGAAGTTAGTAGATCGTAGTAATTTAGATATAGTTTTTGCTATTTTTGTGTACGTACGGTACTCATAATTTATTAAGCAGTTGTTATTACTGTAATGGCAATTAGTTAGTGTTAAGTAATGAGTTAGTGCTAAATAATGAAGTGCTACGAACAACGATAATAAATTACTCATAATTTTTTTGAATGGGTAATCAAAGTATCGGTAATTAATGAATTATTCGTATATAGTTACACGGATGTAATCACTAACTTTTTGTATTTTGCTGTCACTATTAATCTTTGCACTAATATTTTGCCTATCCCATTTGTTGCAAGGCACTCTTAAAATTAAGAGTGCATAGCTAATTATTTTGAAAAGGCAGTGCATAGGTCATTAAGGACGTGCCAGCGTTGATTGTTTATACTGAAATACAGGTAATTTTTTTATCGCATGCTTATCAGGACAACCTACTCGCAACACTGGTGGATAGGTGGAGGTCCGAGAGACACACATTCCACTTTCAGTAGGGTGAGATGATGATCACTCTGTACGATGTCTCATTCTTGATAGGCCTCCCTTTTTCCGGAGTGACGCACTAGTTCCAGCCCCTACACCGGCAGACTGGAAGGAGAAGTTGGCGGACCAGTTCAGCCTGCCTATCCCGGAGGATGGTCATGGTGTACCCCATGCTTTGCTGAAGAATTTCAATGTGTGCCCACGCCTATCCCAGAGGGTGGTCATGGTTATCAGGACGCACCTCATCGCGTACCTTATGTAGCTCTTTGGTAAGAGCATGTTTTCAGCCACACATGGCAATATTTGCAATGCCGAGTTTGTTCGCCTCGTCAA
This sequence comes from Dendrocalamus latiflorus, assembly GCA_017311315.1. Lineage (NCBI taxonomy): Eukaryota > Viridiplantae > Streptophyta > Magnoliopsida > Poales > Poaceae > Dendrocalamus > Dendrocalamus latiflorus. Next base: position 27,994,928 of record CM029641.1, read on the forward strand.
GTCTTTGGTTGACACGGAGTCTGGGGTGATGCCTCAGTACAGCTGGGGATCAGCCGTCCTATGCGCCACATATCAGGAGTTATGTGACGCTTGCCAACACGGCACTGCTGATAACCCCAACCTGTGCGCCTGCTATGTGCTCCTGCAGTTGTAGAGATAGGAGCACTTCCCTGTCAAGTGTCTAGCCATCGTGACGCCAGTGCACCCATTTAGGGAGTTTGTCAACCTGATAGACGGACCCACTATGGGCTTCCGGTGGATTGGTGGCCGTATAAGGTGGGCCAAGGACAGACCATCGGGATGCTACTTGCTGTGGCACAACGAGTTCGAGTAGTTGCACGACAACGACATCAGCTGAGGTCCATGGACTATAGACTTTGTAGAGCGTTTATTGTCGTATGAGTTGTACCTGCAATGCCTGTAGGACACGACGCTATGGGCAACGACATGGCATCTGGCTCATACATAGTGGAGGCTTACACGCTGCAGCGCGTAATGCAGCAGTTCAGTTCCACTAGGTTGTGCCTCCTTCGGATTGCAGGCTCCTACCGCGAGTCATACACCGATGAGTCAATCTCCATCCGAGTAATGTTTACACTTTGTATCTCTTGCTTTGTAACATTGATGATTCAAAAAATGTAGGCAATCGAGGGCGGGTTAGCATGCTACGGACTGGCGGTCAATGCAGCATAAGTGGATGATAATATGAACGGATAGGGCGCACCTGAATGTTGTCATGGAGCAGCTTGGTATGACATCCGGATGTACGACAAGTACCTGGAGTGGTACATAGCCCGGTCATGCAGCAGACTCACCATTCGTCCACCAGACCGCTCAAGCAAATCACGCATGAGGACAGTCTACAACACTCGATCGATCACCACAGTACTTTGCAGCAGCATGATAGCATAAGACAGTTGCAATTTCTGATCGTTTCATTTACGAAATTCATACTGGTCGTTACTGAACCTGTTTCATATGTCATTTCAGTTGGAGCAGGCATAGCGCATTGCAAGCTTGTCCGAGACCGCCCTCACCAGCCTGGACACACCACCACCCGTGTAGAATACTTTGAAGCACATCCTAAAACAGGCCAAAAAATAGTGCACAATCTGAGCTACGATGATTCGACGGATCATGCCATGCATATTGGGCACCTAGTGGGGGCACCATGCTCACCTGCCAGGTCATCGTGACCTAGCGGGTCTGGCTGGCTATCGCAATCTATCGAGTCTACCTAGCGTTGTAGTACTAGCCACCGATCATCCTAGGCCGTATCGACGCGGAGGTAACTTACGTACAAATCTATGTTTTGTTTTCTTGTTAGACCTTACGGTCCGCTATCATTATGGAAATCTCCCACCACAGGTCCTTCATCGAGATGCATCACTTTTGACATCCACACCACCTACACAGATTACCGCTCCCTGTCGTTCATCTTCGCTGCACATCTGGGAGGTACGAGATTCGCATTATACATCCAGAATATTTATTAGGACTAACATCGTTTCATCTTGCAGCCTCCAATTCAACATGGGGGTGACGTCAAGCCCACTAATGATGATACAGGCCTCCCAGATGCTTCCGGGGAGTAGTACACAATGCTAGGGTCTGCAGCGTACGTAGGACAGAGCTTAGTGTTCACGCTATACCCAGTGTTTGTAGACTTCGGTGGGCAGAGCTCCTCCAGCTTCGCTACCATGTCGTACGGTCAAGGCAAGAGCTCCTCCACACCACGAGGGAGATTTTTAAAGTCATTCATTCATGATATTATTGCTAGCTGCTCGCAGTTCGGCATGTCTTAGCTGGAGGACATCAATGCTTATTGGACCCAGCTTGTTGTACCTCAGCCTACTAGACCACCGTCAGCCACTCAACAAACGGAACAGTCTCCATACCTCCTCCGAACCGAGACACAACTTCAAACCGACTGACATACCCTACGGTACATGCTCGAGCTAAACGGAAAACAAGGCCACACATAGGGAGGCAGACGCGGCGAGGAAATAACAATGGCTCAGATGGGTGAGCCATATCGCATCCTATGTGATGTGTTTTTTATATTATTATATGTACTTCTATAAATATTCGTAATGTATGAAATTCAAAAAAATAGAGGTCATGCTCTGCAAAAGATGTCTGAGCATCGTTAATTTCATGATTAAATTAACATGAATTAACGTGACAAATGTGGAGAATATAAAATTCTCAAAAATTACAAAATTACTATGACTATGTTGGGAGGATTTACATAAAATTTTGTAATCTTTTAAGCTCATTTGCTATATGTAACAACTCTTACAAATACCAAAATCTTACGAATTTGTTAGCAACATACACAGTGGATAAAATTACAAAAAAATTAATCAGTTAATGTTGTATTGAGAGACTGCACATAAAATTTTACAATTTTTTTAACCCATTTACTATATTCAAAAATTTAAACAAAGAATGTACAAAAAAAATACGGCAGTCGGCTTAACTACCTGACGTCTAGCCATAGGATGGCAGGCAGTGGGTGGGGCAACAGGCTGGCCAGCTGGGGCGACAAGCCACCTACCGTCCAGTGGCAGGGCGATAAGCAACCTGCTGTCCACTGGCGGGACGATAGAGATTTGTCAATATGACAGCCATACAGTTATTTTTATAAATATCGTTATGAATAGTACTAAATTGATCAAAAACTCTAATCCTTGCAAGGTTAATACCGGACATGCCAGCAACAGCACTACCAAGGCTGCAATCTACAGAATTATCCGGATGAAGTTATTTAATTCGATGTGGTCAATCAGCCATTAGTTCTATTGCCCTCTTCCTTCTCGATCCACGCCTGCTTCTCTTTGCCACTACCACACTGAACCGTTCACACAGATGATATCCTAGCAAATATTTTTTAAAAAAATTTAGCCTCCACTTTTGTTTCTATCCTTAGCTCGGCCGCTGCTATCATATAATTACATGAGCTCAACAGGTACTGCCAAGCCACCAAAGCTCGGTAGTAGTTAGGATTTATGATTAGAACTAATTAAATATGATCAACACTAATTAAATATAATTAACATTAATTAAGCACAAGAACTAATTGCCGGCTGGCGTCCTGCGAGCTCCTCTAGTTTCGCGAGTACCTGCCGAGCACCCTCTGCTTGGCAGATAAAAACAAACCATAAATTTTTTAAAATAGCTACAGTGTCATTATGTGAACAGTCTCTTAGTACTCTTCTGCCGTCTCTTTCGGACTTGCATACATACACAAATACATATCTATCGACATCGTGCTGTCATCAACCGTGGAAGTCTCCAATTTTTTTGCGTGCGTTGAACTCCAAATGGCATGCCCTCATGCCCATTAACTCCAAATGGCTTGATCCGGACAAACGAGTGAGAGGAACGAAGCGAGAAGAAACAACGGCGTGATGTTTGTTTGTATGGATATGTATATCTTGAACTTATCGTCAATTAAACTAAAGGTAATAACTCGATCGACTTGTCTCTTGTGGAAGAGAAGTACATGAATACGAACAAGTCCAGATGACTTTGCACATGACATGGCCGCAAACTAAAGAATTTGCACGTATGTATGTCCATAACTCACGTTATTGTCTATTTACACGGCACCATGCATTGTAGGTATATTCGTTCGTGACTGCGACTTTTTGTTCCATATAACGTTTTTCTTGAGTTGTGATGTATATATGGATAATGCGTCCAAACTGATCAACAGCGTCATAGAGATAAGTGTATATGTCATGTATATGGTATGTATATGATATGTTCTTTTCAGCTTACAGCTTAATAAATAAATAAAATGATTTTTCCGTTATTTTTTGAAAACGGTTTTTTAAACGATTTTATCGACTTATTGATATGTGATTCATTTGTGCTAGAGCAGCAAAAAATGATTGAGTCGTGAATATCACAAAGGAAACAAAGGATATGTAAGTCTTTCCCAGACGAAATAGAAGGATGGTTAGCTTTTGCTTTCGGCCGTCAACTTAACGCGTTCGTCCAAGTGTGTGCGTATGCCGCTACGTATGTCAGTGAAGGTTGGCTGCCTTTGTACGTACGTCCAAGTTTGATGTTTCTCGATGCATGGTTCCAACGTCCAACTAACAGTTGTGCATGATGCGTACGCGAACACAATTTGCAGGGAATGAGATGACGCGTAAGCTAGCTTGCACTTCAGCTATTTTTACTTTCGTTTCCGTTCGTCGAGATGGATGATACACACAGTACTACGTAACATCATCGTGAAACCGAGAATTGATTGAACGATGAAATTACAACAGGCAGCTGGGCTCATGCATAACGCCGTGATCCCTTATGAACTTAATCGATAGTATCTTTGTATATATGAAAGGAAAACCCAATTTTGTTCCTATGCAAGGGAGCAAAACTTAGTGTAGGATTCTTTCACGAGGTGTACTGTATGTATGGGTGAAAAGTAAATATGAATTATCCGTATTATATAGTTACCGTATTCGATAGGATGCGAATATAGTATATATTTTTCTATTCAATTAATAATTTCTATCCTATTTGTATTCGAATTCACATAAAAATATCGATGCAAATATGGTACGGACTTTTACCATCCGAAATATTTTTTTATCCGGACTATCTATATCTTAATTCGTATTCGACAAAACAATATGCATATTTTATTACAATACGACTAACTAGTTGGATAAGTTTTTTTAATTAAACGTGAATTCGTGTTTCTTTAGGTGAAGTAAATGAATTAGAATGATTAAGCATGATTCTACGAGGATAAATTGTCATTAATATCTTCATACTATATAAGTTATGAGAATATCCGGCTCCATCCGAATTGAGTTGATATTCGATTCGAATTCGTATCCGACATTGTTTGGTCCATATTTGTATCTGATGTTTGTTCGATTCGTATTCGAATCCGAGAAAAAATATAGATGCGAATATGATTTGAGTACTAACTGATCTGTATTCAATCTATTTTCACCCCTAACTAGAGGTGGGAGATGGGTTGAGCTTTTTCGAGCCAGCCCAAAGCACGATTGGCTCGGCACGACCTGGCCCGACATGTAGCAGGCCGAGCCAACACAGCACGAATGGTGGGCCAGACTGGACTTGGAAAGTCGACACGATGGGCAACACATCACGGCCTAGCGAGCATAGCCGGCACGGCTAGCATGCTAGCACCGGCGGCCGCCTCGTCCTCGCCTCCCACCCCCCCATCATCCCCAATTCCCCACAACACAACACAAGCCATCACATTCACAGAGCAGAGAGAGAGAGAGAGGGAGTAGAGGGGAAGAACCGAAGGAGTATACCGAAACCAGAGGTTCTTGATGTTGTCGTAGGTGAGGCGGAGGCTAGACTACCAGGGGGTGTTCTGCAAGTCATCCCCGCCATCGTCAACAGCTTTCCTGTCGGCTGCCAGCTTGGCCTTGGTAAGGAAGGCAAGCATGTCATCATCGGCGGCTTTCCCGCTGGCCGCCGGCTTGACCTCCCCATACCCCCGGAGCCAGTCAGGGGAGGTCAGGCGATAAAGGAAGGTGGCCGGGGGAGGAAGGGGGTCGTCGGGGGAAAAGGGAGGCAGCCATGGGAGGTCGGGGGAGAAGGGAGGTGGCAGGAGGAGGAGGGAGGCGGCCGGTGGGGTTGGGAGAGGAGGGAGGCGGCTGAGGGGGTCGGGGGACGAGGGGGTCGCCGGGGTAGGGCTGGAGGAAGGAGGCGGCCGGGGGAGCTCGGGAGATTGGTGGAGTCAAGATAGACTTGCTCGAGTGGTGGAAGAACAACAAACATATATTTCTTGTGCTGTCACATTTTGCACGGGATGTTCTCTTGGTGCTGGTATCCACCGTCTCTTTAGCAGCGACGTTCAGCACAGCAGGGAGAATAATCTAAGAAAGGAAATCATGCGTCACGCCTAGGATGGTGGAGGCAATCACATACGCCAAAGACTATGAATTAGCTAAAGAGCGGCAACAGTATCAACTGGAGGATTCTGAAATCGTATAGGCGTACGCTGATCTCGAATGCATGAACAACCTAGACATTGATGAGTAGATACTATGTATGCATATTGTTATAGTTAGTATGTACATATATTGTTATTGTGCTCTTTTTCTTACTCGGAGAACCCTACTCTGGGGCATAAGGTTTTTAACGAGGCAGTAACATTGTATTTTTAAAATATCAAGGAAATTTCACTTTTTCCTGAAATATTTACGTTATTACGTGCCCCTGTTTTTATGCAACTAATTCAATTTCAACTAGTTTGTAACGAGACGGGTATGAGAGAAAGGAAGATGGCAGGTGCTGCCACTATCGTCGCCGCCGTCTTCATCGTGTATAGTTACTTCGGGCTGGGTTGGGCTGGCACAGCACGAATGCTGGCACAGTGGGCTTTGGACCGTGCTTGGGCCTGGTCGGAGGCGAGGCGAGCCAGCATGGCATGGCATGGCGAGATGACTGGGCCGAGCCGGCACGACACGAAGCTGTTAGGATGTTTGGTCAAGTTGCCGGCAGCGAGTTCAGTAGTTGGGCATGGTCTCTGGTCATGCGCGTCAAACGTTCGACGTGTGCTTGTTCACGCGGGGACGGTTGCTTCTTTTGTGAGTAGTTGTGCGTCATGGCTAGTTGTGGGATGGCACAGATCGTGTAGTCAAGGTGTGCGCTTGGGGGGGCATGTTGGCCATTATCTATACTCGTTTGTTGCTTAAATAGAGTCCTCATAAAAGCTACAGCAATCGAGCAGCACAAATCCTCGCGTTTCCCCTCAATGTCGTGTGCGTATCCTCGAGTGTTTAAGTGCTCGGAAGTTGTAAGTCGGAAATCGGAAATCGTAAGTCATAGGTCGGAAGTTGTAAGTCGGAAACGAGTGCTCGTAGTCGTAATAAGTACTTGTGGTCATAAGTCGCAACCGGCTATCGACTTGCTGCGACGAGGCGTATTCGTAAACGACTTTATGGTCGTTCGACTATGTGTTCGCTGTGACAAATGCGGTTTAAAACATGGTAGATCTAGACCGTGCCGACATGGCACGATCCAACTCCCAGCTCTGCCCCTAACTATCTGTCAAAGGAAAATGACTTTCAACTTGGCTGGTCAATCAGGACAGGGGCAATGCGATGCAATGCGCATAAGTGTACGTTTGCATGCAGGAATATGGTGTGGAATCTCATGGTGTAAACCATGACCATTGAAGCATGGGCGTATCACTGGTCCACACCCACTGGCCTCCTGTCATGTCCTGCCTGCCTAAGAGATGCAATCAATCAATAGCAGTACACATTACATTACAAGCAGGTCATCGTCCGTGGTTGCAGTATTGTAGTAGTACTACTTAGTACTGGTCCTAGCCAGTGTCTCAGTCTCAGTCTCTGTCGATCGAGAGAGAGAGGTTTGCCTGGGTCGTCCATGGCGACATGCAGCAATCCGTGTGGGCTGACGAGTCATAACTTTCAGGGAAAGCAACAGGCCAGTGGTAGATTAATCTCTTTTTTTGGGTTTTTAGCTGTTGGCTTCTTAAAAGTCTAAATAAATAGGATGATTTTAAGGGGATTTTTAAACAGTTTTCTAAATTCAAAATCATATACACTATCTATTGCCTTATCGAAAAACACAGATAAAAATCATGAACAACAGTAAAAAGACGTAAGTTGTAGCCTAAAATAACATAATCCTGAAACTACTAGTGCTAGCATCTACAATGCTATTGTGCAGCATTGGCATCTTGTATCATGCATCGTTTCAACATTTTCCTTTACATATCGTTTCTGGTTGTCTATTACCATCTTTGTTACTATAGTGTGTTCTTTTTAGCTGCGGTTGATGGCTTTTGGTTCTAATATGAGCGCTTATGTAAATGAACTGAATGCTGATAAACCACTTTGAAAAGGCTGCCTCGATAAATGTTTTGAAGCAGCTACAAAAAAAGTTATATTATAAGGCACAACCTGAAGAGAACAGGGCCTACTGCTAGTCCTACTTGACAAAGCTGAGATCAATAGATCTCACGTCAATTCATACTGATATTTTTGGAACTGTTCGTATAAATAGCACTGTAGCAATTTTTTTTCAAATTTGACTATCGAACACCCATTTTTTTTATAAATCTAGCCTCTTCCCCATAGACCTACAGATCTCGGTAGGAGCTACTGAGCCCTGAAATGTGGTAGCAATTAATGCTAAGTTATTATCATTAATTAAATTTGATTAGTGCTAATTAAATATGATTAGCACTAATTAAATGCATACACAGTGCGTGCAGTGTGCGAAGTGTGGCCGACGGCGCCCTGCCGAGCTCGGTAGGTCCACGGAGTGGCTAGATTTGCCAAAGCGGACATTTAGAGGTCAAATTTGAAACAAGTGGCTATAGTGCCAAAAAAATTGGCTTTATATCTTTGTGCCAGTCAAATGAGAATAAGAAAAATACATTTGACATTTACAAACTTTTCGAAAGTTCAAAAATTAACCCTGAAGTGTTAAACTAGGCAATCAACATCCTTGAAGTTTCCATACCAAATAAAATACCCCTAAGCCAATTTTGCTCTGGTTTTTCCTGACGTGGCATCTGCTTGTTAGTGATTTTTGACACATCAGCTCATTTTTTATGGCATTGAAACAAATAAGAAATTAAACAAAAAAAATATTTGTGAGACCCATATGTCAATCTCATTGCCTTTCTTCTTTCTACACTTGCTCACTCATTTTTTTGGGCCCTCTCTCACTCTCCCTCTCCTCTTCTCTAAGTTTGGCATCAACCAGATCCATCAAGTTCCCCTTAATATATCTATCTAGGCATTGACCAGCCGTATCCTTGAGGTTGTTGTCGTGGCCACGACGGAGGGAGCGACATCGAGGTCATTGGTGGTTGGTGGGGAGTAGATCATCTACGAAGGGGGAGATGGCGAGGTTGCTGATGGGGAGCATATCGACTGCGAAGGGGGTGGCGGCGACGCCATCAGTGGGAAGAATATTGGCCTCTGAGGGTGAGCGTACCAGTTGCAATCGTCGGGTCGGCGATGTCTTCATCGCCTCCTAGGATGAGTCCTTCACTGGCAAGCTTCGAAGGGCGACAATGTTGGCTATGGCAGTGGCTTCAACTCTAGCAAGATGGTAATGCCATTCTCCAATGACAGCTTCGCTGCTCGTGCTCCCCTGTCTCCACTACAAGTCAACACACTACACGCCAAATATCACTGTTGACCTCAACCTTACTGCTCGCTTTGAAACTGTTGTTGTGCCTACCTCAACGCCGCTACTGCGCCTACCTCATCGTGGTCCACCTCCTCCACCGCAATCCTCCTCTCCCTTTTCGTGGCCACCACATCCCATTTGAGTCCTCATCAGGCGCTGTCGACCTATTGTCACCGGCGCCAAGGACAACTGAGTCGCTTCCATGGGAGTAGAAAGAGAGAGAGTGTGTGAAGCGGGGGAGATGGAGAAAGATGGAGGATGTGATTTGGCCGATGAGGTGGTAACATCCAACAACATGGATGGTAAGGTAGATGCCATGTCAGCGAAACTGGGGTGGTTTTGGTTGGGGTGGGGGGGGGGGGGGGTAAAATGAACAGTTTCAAAAGTTCAGGGGTGTCGAATGTCTGATTTCATAGTTAATGGTTGAAATTCAGCTTTTGTAATAGTTTAGGGTGCAAATAGACTTTTTCTATAGGAATATTTATTGGCACATGGACGATTGTAGGTTATTTGGTTGTCGTCGCTTTTGTTTCAATTTGAAATGAATGTATAAGATTGAGTATGTCGACTAGATGGGGTGTGAATAGGAGCCCAAATTAAGTCCGATGCTTCCCAAAATATTTTTCTTTGAGCGAAGAAATACTCACTCTAGTGGCTATGGAAGCTATGAAGATTAGAGACAAATAATCAAAGAAAAGATCCAATCAAAACCAAGCAAAACACATTTTGACAACCCCCGATGGTCTGACCTCTATAGATATTGCAGTCTGACCCCATGAAGGGAGTGGTCTGACTCCAAGCTAGTCACACATCTGTTTCAATGGCGGCCTTATTGCTATGAACAGTAAAAATGAAGGGATGAACAATAATTTTAATGCTATTTCAGATCCAAAAATACATGCAACTTTTGATTGATTTATCCAATGACTTGAATCTTTGCATGTACCTTCTCTAGGATGTTAAAAATCTATTCTAATCAACGATCAAAAAAATTATTGTTAAAGTTTTGACCTTTTTCCATTCGAAGGAAGGATGTACCAAAACTAGGTGAAAGAGAGAAGCTTCGACCTCTCTTGCTCGTGAGTCCTAGATATTTTAGGTGATCTGGGATGGGTTCTCACATATCATAGTAAAGTAGAATACATCACGAATTCAACACAAAACACCCATAAGAGCAAAACCCAAAAATCATCTCTCTTGAGAAAAACCGAGTAAGCTCAAGAACTTCCTCTAGATCATGCATAGATAGATGGGATCTTGTCTCTAAGAGACATTTTGACCTCTTATACATCCTTGGCAGCAGCAAAGCTCAAGAGAAGACAAATCCAAACATAAAAGCCAAGAAAATCAAAAGCATATGAGGAGATTTATAGCACAACTCACTTGGGTAAAGTTTGAATGTTTATTTCACTTGGAGAGAAATATTTTCAGACAATCCTTCAGGATAACAGAGCTCTAAACCTAGAGCACACATATAAAGAGCTCCAACATAAGGAAACCTTAACCCTAATCACTTAAGTCTCTCCCAAGACTCAAGTCAACACAAGGGTTATATAATAGAGGCTACCACCTCACATTAACCAGCCACTCCTTAGTGGATTACACCACTTATATATAGGAAAACTCAGTAGCCCATACACAAATGGATTTTACATTCTCACACACTTACACGCTTTTCAAAGCACGACTTCCAAAGGTTCCAAGCCTGATAAGACATTTCATCTACAATCACATGACTTAAATCACTTAGGCCAGCGTCACGGTTTTGCAAACCATCACTCCACCTGATTTTGGATAATTTCTTGAATTACCACATGTCGGTCTTCATGACGATGCAATTCCCATGACTTGTCGCCTAGATCGCTTGAGCCGAGGCCGTCACCACTTGAAACGCCCAAGTCCCATGGCACACCAACATCACTCCATAGACCGTGATGCCCAACGCTTTGCCGTCAAGGTCATATACCTTCTCTGAGGAATGTCACCACTTGAAACATACAAGTCCATTTAGCACATCACATGCATGCATTGCTTCGTCATGACCTTTGTATCTCTCTCGTATTTCTTGGCTTGAGCTATTACTCTACCCAGACTTACGCGATACACCATAGCCTCAGGACTCCTTCCATAACCTCGGTCTCGCCACTGGCCACAACAATCATCAAAGTACTTGCACATCAAAGAACAAATCAATCGATCCGAGCACAAATGACATGCACTTGACTCTACATTAGTAAATCATATGCATGGACTCTCCCATAACTAACACTTGCACAGCACCCGCCGTGACTAACACCCAAACCAGACTCAGACAACATAGACTTCATTGGGGCCAGTCTCATCGTGGCACACAAGACGGTCAGACCACGCAAATAGTAGCCGGTTAGATTGCTCAGTCCTAGTGGTTAGACCGCTTGGGCCGGCTAGTCGACCGGTTTTCCAACACAGTATCAACTCGTTTCATAAATTCAAAAGTTCAAACTCAAGCAATGAAATCAATATACAATTAATGTCAAATACTCATCGCTGACATAGGTTACCACCACTTGGCCCTTCAGAAAGTCCATGGTTAATTGCATTTCAACTTAAACATATATAAGACTTGGTGAACTTTTTTTTTGTAGCCGAGAGACATTATTCTTTAAGCAGGACAAAGAAAACTAGGGCTCATACTAATTAAGCCACTCCATGGAGATGGACTCCGAGCACACTAGTGAGCCGCCCTGCTAGCGCTTCAGTGAGTTGAAGAACTACGGGTAGGCTATGCAAGCATAATTTCAAAAATTCTACCGCGTAAAAGGGGATCTCCTCTAGTAATAGATCACGGGATTACCACAAGACGCGCAGACTCGTAGCGGAAGTAGAGTCGATGTAGCGCGTTGATGCAGTTGTAGTCGTACTAGCAGAACGTCTCCTCCTTCAGTTCCTTGTAATCGTCACAAGTTGCGGATCGTCCTAGTGTTGAAGCTTCGTATCAACACCTCCAAGGTATCCACAAGTACGAGGCAGGAACACCACGCGCCGGAGTGCTAGCGCCGGCTGCGCGGTATTAGATGAGGAAGGTGTGGCAACTAGGGTTTTGGGAATTCTGAAATTCTCACCCTTAACCCTATGCCACCTCCCCTCTATTTATAGGCATCCATCATAATGGGTCTCGAACTGGAGGCCCATTAGGAACTCATGGCCCATAAGAATTCGGATCACTATCCGAATTAAATCCCAGCCCTTTAAGTGTGCGACCCTATAGGTTCACATACACTTAGACATGGCACGAGTACTCCTACTCGTCCACTAATCGGCAGCGGCCCCTAGCAAGACATACCGACTCCCAAGTATATGCAAAAATTATATCGGACGAACCTTAACAAAACTCATGCATTTCCCTTTGCCTCACGATATCGGTTAAACTCAAGGCGATTACGTGTCATCCTTGTTGGTTAGCTCAACCACTCTTTCTCGATTGCGTGACTTGAATTCCCGACTACGGTTAACTCTTTAACCGTGAATAGCATGGCCATGCATTTCTGGAATCCAATCACTCGAGAGGCCTAGAGATATCTCTCCTGTTGCATGGAGGGGCAAATCCTATCTTGATCGACCATGCCTCAAAGCATACATCATGACAAAACCCGAAAGCTACCTTTATGACTACCCAGTCACGGAGCAGTGTTTGGCAACCCCTAAGTCAGTCATTATGCATCTTGAGTACGTGCGACGATCTCAAGTCTTAAGGACATAACATACGCTTTGTAAATGAAACCAACTGATGACAGTACGAATGCAACATTCTCACAGTGTTTCATGGTGGGTCGATCCAACCCCATGTTCTCTAACATGTGTCCATATTATTGGTTCAATATCTTTATATTTATGACCCGTGAAACATGGTCATCAACCAATACATATGCTAGTCTATTCATATGTGTCCTCATATGTTTGACTAGGGAGCATTTAAGAATAATCATCGCAGAAATATAGAGTTTCACAATCAAGTCACACACTTGATAATAAATATTGACAATGTCATTCAAGGAACAAGATAATAAATTATCCAATAAATCATGAACATAACGAAACAAAATCATCTCCATGAATGTCTCTAGGGCATATTTCCAACATGAGTAAATTGGAGGACAAAGTTTGTGAAAACCTTCAATAGATCTCATGCTTTAGATAAAAATGCATGAGAAAGAGGATAGGTCGTCCTTTTGCTTCCAGAAGTCTGCCCATTTCTTGCCAGTTTGTTTCAACGATCACCTCAGGGAAACCCTGAAGGCACCATTAATTGTTGAATTTGAGTAAAAATTCCATCCGACAACATTCCAGTTCGCCCCAGGCCTACCAAAAGGCCAGGAGCGCCCTTGCCCCTATGGGAAGTTTCAAGCATCTCTAATAGTAACTTATGAGCTAGCTCTAAGGGCATGTCCAATGGTGATTTATGAGCTAGCTCTAAACATATTATTTCATATTTTAATAGAAGAGAGAGAAAAGTTAGCTCTTGATCAAGAGCTAGTCTCATACACACATTCCAAGATTATATGAGGATGTCATGTGGGACTATTCATGTTATGAGCTATGTGCTAAAAGTTAATACCATTGGAGAAGTTATCTTAGAGCTAGTAACTAGCTCATACCATTGTACATGCCCTAAGCATATTATTTCATATTTTAATAGAAGAGAGAGAAAAGCTATCTCTTGATCAAGAGCTAGTCTCATACACACATTCTAAGATTATGTGAAAGTGTCATGTGAGGCTATTTATGTTATGAGCTATGTGCTAAAAGTTAGTACTATTGGAGAAGTTGTCTTAGAGTTAGTAACTAACTCATACTGTTGGAGATGCTCTCAATTTTTTGTCCGCCATCTTCCGCGTTAAGCGACATTCGTAGTCACCCTCGCGCACAACGTAAAGGGCGGGCAGTTGGACGGAAGGGTAGCTTTTGTTCCTTGGTTCACTTCTTCCCCTTTCATTTCCTTCAATTCCTTTAGGGCTTCTTCGCCGCGTTAGGGACTGAAGCATATCTGAATAAAGTAGAATGATGCGTTATGCCTTTTGTTTTCGTTTCCACAGATGACACTGAACGTTTTGATTTGTAGGCAGATGGGATGTGCGCGTTCGTTCGGTGCCGTTCTTTCTGCCACATTTTGATCCTTCTCTCTCCCATCTTTTTCTATCTTTTCGACGTTTCGTAACTGGTGGGTTGGGCTCCTCTCTGTGAGACGTGTGAATCCACCAGACAAGGAGAGGCGGACCGGCTGTTAGAGCATCTCCAAGAGATGCCTAATAAATTCACACCTTAAATCTCTTTTTACAGATCCTAATCACGATATAAGGTTCCAAAATAATTATTCCCTCCAACAGATACCCTAAACCAGAAAAACAGTATTGGAATCCTAGATCATCCTCTATAAGTAGAGAGCGAGAGCCCATTTTTTGGGTGTATTCTATTTTTGGGAGTCTATTTGGAAATCTGTTGGAGCTACTTTTTACCTTTCAACTCTAAAATTTAAATATTAAGAGCCATATAGAGTATCTCTTGAAGATACCCTTAGGGCGGAAGCTACCTTTTACCATCGGTCAGACTCTACATTCCATCCGTAGCACTGGCATCCATCGGCTTATTGAAAAGAGAGTGAGATTTAAAGGTTGAAGAAGACTCGGATTTTGTGAGCTCCTTCCTCATTTTAGGTCTCGCTTATTTTAGCTTTAACTTTTGGTTTCTGATTTATTTTATACTATTCATAAATTTCATCATTTTCTATACTTTTGTCTTTTTTAAGCTTTTTGCTAGTTCTTTTTTCCTCTTATTTGTTTACGTTATACGTGATGGGCTAACATGTTTTTTCTATTTTTAAAATTTTTAAATTTAATTATGTTAAATAAGTCTCCGTCAGCTACAACGTTTTTTAGCCAGTTACAGTGCTTTCAGCTATAAATCATCCAAAAACAGTTTTTTTTTAGCAAGGCCTTAATCTGAGTCCGGCCACCGCGGACAAGCTAGCAAGTGGCAATCTATGCATTGCAAGGTGGTGATACATCGGACGGTGTGACCACCGGCCGTCTCTTTCGCGCGTTGAGCTCTCTGCAGCATGTTGCCTAGCTGTCCCAAGCTGTCCTGGCTGCAATGAGTGAATGCTGCGTAGATCCGTCACCGAGAACGGAGGCCGGCCGGCAGGGTCGCCGTCGCCATCGACGAGCTTTCCATCATTGCGGCCATCATGCATGTCCTTGTTAGTGCTCGACGGAAATCCATTCCTTGATCGATTCTCTGCCGCGCAATTAATTCCACGGGCTGACTTGGCATGGCGGCCGTTAATTTGTGAATGTGAATCATGGGCCGGCTGTAAGAGCAAGGCTAATAATACAGTTTTCAGCTGGTTGTATGGACACTTACAGCCCACTTATCAACTCATTCATAGTAGTTTACAGCCAGCTGAAAGCTGTATGACCCACCCTTTTCTCTCACAAAGTTTCTTGATTCTTGTGCTTCAGCTGGCTGTAAACTTACAGCCCACCTCTCTTCTCTCTCCTCCTCTCTCTCCTCCACCTCAGCATACAACCTACTAACAGCCTCTTATTATACTTGCTCTAAGACGTTGCCTGCCGGCTGCCGTGGTTGGTTTAATGGTCCTATTCTTTCGCGGTAGCTGGTGGTTTTTTATTATAACTGATTTTTTTGTTTGTGTTTTTTGAGATGCCTAGACACTTGTTTTTTGATATAGTAGTAGATATTTTTTGAAATAGTAGTAGATGATGAAGACACCAGCGTGGACGATACGTACGATTTTAGACTCAAAAAGCCGTTTGGATAAGCAGTTTTGACAAATAGCACCGTTTAGTTTAGCTTCTAAAGAAGCGAAGTCAAAAAGAAAAACAAAAGAATAGGCTTGCTGGCATGCTTGGCGGGCCCCGGTTGTGGGACCCACATTGACACCGTGAGAGGTTTTATTCGCCTTCTTACAATTTATTTTCAACTAGTTATAGACCCGTGCGTTGCAACGAAATCATAAAAATAGTGAGACAAAACTTACTGCCTGGCCAACTTCATACATCAAATATTGGAGAGCAAGCGGCAGAGAGAGAAGGGTGGCCAGAATGCGCGAGGAGATGGGAAAAGTGGAGGGGGTGGGCGGTTGTATCTGAGAAAGAGAGAGAGGAGGAGAGATACGAATGGTCCAGATCAAATCAGATGGCTATAGAGAGGGAAGAGGAGGACGTACCGACGACCACCAACTTTTCTTTATATAATAGTAGAGATTTAGCAGGCCAACAAAATATGAAAATACCTGTGGGTTTAAAGACTACTACCTGTATGTATATAGAGTAGTGACAAATCTAGAAAATGTATGCAATTTCGTAATTGGAACCAAGCTTCTGTAGAATGCAAGGAAAAAATGTAGCCACCGGGTATATATTGAGAATCGCAACCAATCGGAAGGAATAGGCCCAAAGGTGTCAAACTTTTTGCAAAATACACGAGACAAACTGAAAGTAACTCCCATTCAAGATTCCTATCGATTAGATTTGATCGAGAGAAATTTAACGAGTTTTTTTAGGTAGGCCAAAGTTATGCTAACATTTCGAGAACATTCCTTCAATTTCTTCAAGAGTGCTAACAACTAAAGAGAAGCTAGAATTTAAGGGTCTGTTCTTTTAGACTGCGACTTATGTTTTATAGCTACGGCTTATGACTTTTAGTTGTTCTTGAGAGAGAGTATGGAGTAAGAGAAACCCATATACGATTTTACTCGATATAAATAAAGTTGTTATAATATACACTGCAATCAACTTATAGATCCATTTTAAAAAGGTACTCCGTTTAAAAATTAGTTACCTTAGAAAAGCTAAAAACACCCAAAAACCGAAAAGAACGCATTATATATACACCCATCAATCCAACATATACGAATAGTATATGCTTGGCTCACCACCACCCACCAAACATTGCTTTCACTATAAGCATTCTAGCTAGCTAGCCCTCAACTGGCGGTTGCTCCCGTTTTCTCCTCATCTTCCAACCGCATATGCTTGGAAGTAGAGGAGATGATCCTCTCCATAGCTCGCTTTCACTCGTCTATATCTCTCCCAAATGGCGACATTTTTGCGTCTATATCTAATTGCCTATTAATGCTTCCAAATATTATTCTAAGAGTGCCGTTGAAACTTGAAAGCAAACTGGCACCGGCATATTGCTATTTTCTCATTCGATCACATGATGTGACATAACTACAAAAGGTCTAATACTAGACACCATAACACAGACGGTTCCCTAAAATCGTTAGTATTAAAAACAAGCACTGACGGTTTTAGTTTAGAGACCGTCTGTATTGCTACCAGCGATAAAAACCATCTGTGAAGAAACAATATCACAGATGGTTTATGGTGAAAACCGTCTATGAAGTATCACAGACGATTATTAACAAGAACCGTCTGTGATATTACCAAATAATACCAAATATCACAGATGGTTTTTTGTTTGAACCGTATGTGATACTTCACAGACAGTTTGTAATTCTTCTGCGATAATTCCACTATATTAATTGTGTGCAGACCCATCGACCCGCTGTCTTAAATTCCAGATTTAGGCAGCTGTTTTTAGCTGAAGGCGGGGCTTTGAGGCGACAATTTAGTGAATGGAGATTATTTGGCAAAAGTGATTATAAATCCATTCATTTCTTGACTATCTATGGTTAGTAATTTCTTCCTAATTGTATTATAATTTAGATATATAGATTTTGGTGAAAGAAGAATTGAAGATGGTTTAGATCAAGCTAGCTTGATATAGAGAGGAGATTATTTACATCTAGTATGGTTTAGGGTTTAGTCAACTCGTGATCGTATATATATTGTGCACTAATTAATTAATTGAATATTTAATACTAAACTGTTATATGCATAACGTAGGGCTGAAGCTGGATGTACGTTGGGAACCATGTGAGTGAAGAGTACATTAATAACGTGTCTGCTTTTACAAGAGCTGCCGAGGAGGATATATTGAATAAGGGGTGGAATATATATACTATCCATATATTGACTGTGAAAATCTAAAGATGTTTAAGAACCAAGCGCAGATTGAAGCGTACTTGATTCGAAGGGATTTCAAAAAGGGGTATGCATATTAGACCAGTCATGGTGAAGCGAAGATTACACAGGAAGGTAGTAATAAAGACTTCGCCGACGAAGGCAATGATATACCACCAGATGATGTCGATTATGCTTCCGATTCGGATAGGCTACATGCTGACAATCTAGATCAAATGCTTCGCAATGCAGAGGGAAACTGTGATGAGGGAGAGTGTGTTAAATTCTGGGGCTTCATGGAGGACTCGGAGAAATCTTTGTTCACGTGCTGCAAGTCAAAGTACACAACGTTGTCAGCCATGTTTGAACTGCTGAAATCGAAGGCAAGCAATAGTTAGTCCGACAAGAGTTCTATGACACTGTTAGGTCTTTTAGCGGACATGCTTCCGGAGGAAAACGAGTTGCCCAAAACCACCTACAAAGTCAAGAATGTTCTTTGTCCACGGGAAATGGAAGTAGAAAGAATACATGCATGTCCGACCGTTTGTATGCTCTACTGTAAAGAGTATGCAAACATGCATGTATATCCGGTGTGCAACGCCTCCCGATACAAGCGTAAGAATCAGTTAGATGACGGCGAGAGAATAGAGCTAAAGACAAGACCTCCTACTAAGGTGTCATGGTATCCTCCTGTAATTCTCCGTTTGAAGTGGTTTTTTTCAAACCCAAAGGAGGCAAAATTGTTGTGTTACCACTCAGAAGAGTGTAAGAAGGATGGAATGCTAAGACACCTTGCTGATTCTATCCAGTGGAGAAACATCGATACGAGGTTTGTAGACTTCGGTGTAGAACCGATGAATATAAGGTTCGGATTAAGTACAGATAGAATGAATCCTTTCGGTAACATGAGCAGCCAACATAGCACTTGGCCCGTGACTTTTTGCATCTACAACCTTCCTCCTTGGTTGTGTATGAAGCAAAAGTATATTTTGTTGTTGATACTTATCCAAGGGCCGAAACAACCTTGGAATGATATTGATGTTTACCTAGCACCATTGGTAGAAGATCTAAAAATACTATGGATCGAAGGGATACAGGTATGGGATGTGTACAAACTAGAAAATTTCACTTTACGCTCCTTGTTGTTCTACACTATAAATGATTATCCTACCCTTGTTAACCTATCGGGCCAGACTACAAAAGGGGCCAAACCTTTATTCACTGCTTAAATGATACTGAGAGTGTGTGGCTGAAACACTCATGCAAAACCGTGTACATGCGTCACTGTAGCTTCCTTCCTAGAGCTTACCCATACTGCAGAATGAAGAAACAATTCGATGGAGTGGAGGACATTTTAGCTCCAAGGCATTTAAGCGGAAAAGAAATCTATGATATAGTTAATGATTTAGATGTTATGCTAGGAAAGGAACGTAAATCGATGACCCATGAGAAGAACATCTGGAAGAAGAGATTAATATTTTGGGACTTACTTTATTGGGAGCATCTAGAAGTTCACCACTCCTCAACATTATGCATGTAGAGAAAAATGCATATGACAGCTTGATTGGTCTCATACTGAACATTCGTGACAAAACAAAGTATGGTGTCAACGTATGGCTTGTCTTGGTTGATATGGACATCAAGCCTAAGTTAGCACCGATAAAATCGATAAAGGATGAAGTTAGCTTTCCCCTGCTTGTTACACTCTGTTAGCTTTCCCCTGCTTGTTACACTCTGTCCAAGGCCGAGAAAACTAAACTGTGCCAGTGCTTGCATGGTGTGAAAGTTCTGTCTAGTTACTCTGCCAACATGAAGAAACTTGTTTCATTGGAAGATTTGAAGTTAATTGGCATGAAGTCTTATGAATGTCATGTGTTGATGACAAAGATGCTCTCTATTGCAATTAGAAGTATTTTACCGATCAAGGTCCAAACGACAATCATGAGGTTGTGTTATTTCTTTAACACAATTGCTCAAAAGGTCATCGATCCCGAAGGACTAAACACTCTACAGGACGAGGTGGTGACGACTCTATGTCATCTTGAGATGTATTTCCCTCCATTGTTTTTTAGTATCATGGTCTATCTTATTGTTCATATTGTGCAGGAGATAAAATTGTGCAGGCCCATGTTTCTACGTAACATGTACTCATTCGAGGGGTTCATAGAAATTCTCATGTCTTATGTACAAAATCAATCTCGGCCGAAGGGCAGCATCGTTGAAGGTTATGCAATCGAAGAGGTTATTGAGTTCTGTGTCGATTACATAGCTCAGGTCGAACCGATATGTGTACGTCAATCTTGCCATGAGGGAAGGCTAAAGGGTATTAGGACCATCAAAAGGAAAGCAATCACACCAGAGATGGACGCGTATGCTCAAGCCTATTTCATAATCTTGCAACACATGATTGAAGTGTCCCCGTATATCGACCATTACAAGGATGTGCTTGGCCAACAGAGTCCGGAGTGGCCGGGTGTTTGGATCATGAGACAACACAATAGTCGGTTCAACCAATGGTTGAAGGAGCGACTCGCTAAGAGCTCGTCAAGTGATATGATGACATGGTTGGTAAAAAGGACTAATATTTACAGTTGTGACATGTCAAAGATATGACATAAATGGATACACATTCTATATGTAGGCTCAAGATGTAAAGAGCACTAACCGAAACAGCGGTGTTCGTATAGATGCATTCAGTAACGACATATTGAGAAACTTCTACTATGGGTTCATAGATGAGATTTGGGTGCTCGACTTTGTGCTTTTCAAGATCCCCTTGTTTGAGTGCCGTTGGGTCCATCTCCCACAGGAGAAGGTCGATAAGTATGATGTCACTTCCGTTGATCTAACCTAAACATGTCGGATACAAAGATAGACCATTCGTACTCGCTAAACAAATTGTTTAAGTTTTCTATGTAACCTACCAGACAAATAAGAAGTGACACGTAGTTCTTCATGGAAAAAGGAGCATTGTCGGAGTTGAGAATGTAGTGGATGAGGAAAAATACAATCAATTTGATGAGTTGCCTCCTTTTAGATACAGCATAAGGATCGAGGAAGAATAACATAACGAAACTAGCAACATACGTGTTGATCATCATGAAGGGCTAATTTTGAAAGGAAATAAACAAGTGGAATGATGAATGAAATATTTATGTGTCATATATTATGTATTTGCATTTATATATATGTATGAGAATATGTGATATATATGTGAATTTGTATATATATGTATATATATGAGAATGTGTGGTATATATGTGAATTTACATTTATGTATATCAGAATATGTGATATATATATATATATATGTGTGTGTGTGTGTGTGTGTGGTGAATTTGCATTTATGTATATGAGAATGTGTGATATATATGCGGATGTGAGTAGGGATCATCACAAATGGTTTTAAAGTAAAACCGTCTATGATATTTATAATCACAGACGATTCTAAATTAAAACTGTTTGTGATATTTTATTATTACAGATGGTTTTATTTAGTACCGTCTGTGATGATAACTATAACAGATGGTTCTGAACTAGAACCGTCTATGATTATTCTCCTATATATATTGCACTCTATGGCTTTCCCCCCACTATACTAATGCTGCAACCCAGCCCCCACTTAACGCTGGTGCCTCCCCCTTGCCCGTTGCTACCTCCCTCGACTCCGGCGGCCCTCGTCCTTTCTCGAGCACATCGCCTCCCCCGAGCCCTTCGCTGCCTCCAAAACTCTGGCTGCCCTCCTCCCTCATTCCCGACACTCTCCTCCTCCCCCGAGCATGCCACCTCCTCGAGGACGCCGCATCCCCTGAGCATTCCACCTCCCCCAACAGGTTATGTCAATCGATACAAGATCGTTGGAATAGGCCAACCTCAAACAAATTCGATGACAGTGTGCGTACTTCTTAATCTCTAGAGTCATAAAAGAAGATGGGGAGTTCCATAATATAGAATGAATTTGATTGCGATAAGATTGAGCGTAATTGTACATGTGTGTATTTATTCATGGATGGATAATTTACTTCATTTCAGTTAATTTATTTGTGAAATGGTTGTTGTTGTTTCTGAAATGAATGAATGTAAATTGGATGTACACTATATTGATCTGCTTGTTTCAGAAGGCATGGCTAGCATTTCCTAAGATTAGCAACATACCGAAAGAAATTTAGAAATAGAAAAGAGTATCTCGATGGTTATTAACTCATAATCGCTTGTGATAGAGTTATATGTGATAACCTTATCTGCAGTAGTGTGGTCTCCATCTATCAGCATAATAAGATGCATCTACGTATGTCTATAAAATAATCATGGGTTGCAGGTCACCTCCTATGGTACAGTGTTGTCGATGACCAATATCAATTTACAATATTTATGTGTCGTCTCTAAAGAGTGGTAACAACTAATCCACATTTGCATAATATGATATTTGGTGTAGAATATGTTGTTTGCAACTTTGCATATGTATGCACATGCAAGCACACTGTTCATTTCAGGATACTCTCCATCAAGAACATTTCTTATAGCATTAATTCATGTCTAAAAAATAGCAATGATAGTAGGTATTACATATCCTCCGTTACCCAAGATACTCCCTACGTTATGAGATACCACATAGGGAGTAACTACTCTCGGAAGTAGAAAAGAGGGTACATATGTGTGTGTGCGTGTGCGCGTGCGTGCGTGTGGGAAAATGATTCCATACTCATGGAGTATGTACTCTCAGTTCTTATATACCGCTTAAATGGTGTTGTTATACTTTTTTATCATTTTGAATATACTCTAATAATGATTATAAGATACTCCAAAGTGAATTATATTAAAATTTTCATCAAAATCCACTTTTAAAGCATAATTTATGTATATCCTCATTTTATATATGGAAAAGGGTGTACAGCAAAAATAAAGGACTCTGATGAATTTTTTTTTACCAAATCACATTGGAGTATATTAGAATTAGTATTTAAGTATACCAAAAGTGATAAAGAGGTATAACAGGTCCATTTAAGTGGTTTATTGAAAATAGGAGTATGTAGTCCTAAGAGTACGGAAAAAGCTTGTAGGTATTATTGACATATATAAAAAGTCAGCAAATCATGTGATTTGAGTATATTTTTTCAAAGGTATGTGTTTCATTTGAGTTATTATAGACGGGTATGTACACTACAACTGAAATTTTTGAAAAATATAACTAAATTTGGGTTGTCTTCGTGCATTTAAAATCATGATGCCCTAACACCGTGGTGTCCTATTTCGTCGTCCTATAACAGGGACACCGTGGTGCTAAGGCATGATCTAAACTAGGTATTTCCCCTTGTTATAGTGAGTGAAAAATTTTAGAATTTTTTGGATGTCAAGTTTAACTTCTTTACTAACAAGTTCAAACAAAAATTCAAACTGGAGTTGCCTTTTTATGATAGTTAAATTTTAGGTATGTGTTGATTTTATATAAAAATCACCAAAATGTCATAAAATCATTGAAAAACTTTTATTTGAGTATATTTTTTTAAGATATGTATTTCATTTGAATTGTTGTAGATGGGTATATACCCTAAAACTAAAATTTCAAAAAAAACAAATTTGGATTGAATTTGTGCATTTGAAATCATGGTGCTCGGTAGGAGTGGCAAAAAAGCTTGAGTTTCATGAGCTAGCTTAGCTCGTTGAAGGCCTGGCTCGGCTCGTGGTATAAACGAGCCAAGCCAAGCCGATCTAGGGTTTCAGCTCGGTCCACTAATGAGCCAAGCCGATCTAGGGTTTCAGCTCGGTCCACTAATGAGCCAAGCTCGAGCCTGCTTACGAGTCGCTCGCTAGCTCGGTAGGCTCGTCCGACCTGACCCAATTGCTTTGGCCCAGTCCAACGATTCCCGTTTGGCCATCCGCGATGCGTCAAGTACAACAAGGCAATGAACAACGCATCTCATCTGATTCCCCTTCTCATTCATTCGCCTTCTCAACCCTTGAGAGAGTCACCACACACTGCTCAGGCACTACTCCTCCCTGTCGCCCCCTCCCCTTCTCATCGCCTTCCCTGTTTGCGTAGGCATCCTCCTTGCCATCCGTGTCAGCATCCTTCTCACCGTTCCCCTTGACTTCTCCCCAGCGTCCGGCGCATGGAGCGACAGGTGCAGGCCAACATGGAATCGAAGAACCACCGAGAGAGGAGCTCCTCCACCTTCGCCTGTGGCTCCGCGTCAACCCCTGTGGCGAACCACCTCATCAACCCTTGTCCACGGCCACCTTGCAGTGCCAAACCAGCTCTGACCCTAACGGCCTCAGTAAATCGCTGACATGTTGCATCTGTACATGTTAACACGTTTATGTGATGAAGATTGGGTAGCAGCAAAATTACTAACATTGTTGCCATGGATGCTACCTAGGATTTGGTAATTAATTAGTTAATCAAGCTTTATTAATCTAGGTGGCCTAGCAAGGAAAATGATTAGGAGGTGACTACTCTAGGAGTTCTTTGGAAGTTACTGTATATAGGATTCTTAGTTAACTTCAGCTAGTTGAGTTTATAATGAGTTTGTTCTTTCTGGACATGAGCTAGTTGATGATCAATCGGCAGGCTGTGGTTGAGCGCATTGACATTGGTGAACCTAAAAATCCAGGTCAGTGACCCCATATATGCACTCTTTTCTTAGCTCTGCTTATTCTTGTACAAATTCATGAGTGGCAACTGGCAAATAACTCATTTAGTTTCTTGTTTCAGAATTTCTTAACTTGCTTTGATAGTAGAGGTTAATGAATGCATTTGTATGATTGTAGTTAAATCTGACACTTGTTTAGATTTCTGCAATTATGTACCGAAACTCACACTAATTCCATACAACCAATCAATTAATATTTTGTGGGAGTGAAGTGTTTTTATGCAAGTAGTACTTCGATGTGATGATGGAGATGACTGATAACATGCTACCATGCTGAGAACCTGTGTATCATACACATGTGATGCTGATAATTTTGCTGAACTACCATATTTTTTTGTGGTTTTGTTTTACTTGCTATCATCTTACAAAGTTAGAATCTGTTGTTGGTGTGTTGAAACCTGAATTTCATGTTGTAGACTTGCCTGTTGAAACATGAATCAATTTTGTGGGAATGTTATGGCATTGCTTAGAGCTGGTATGTTGGATTGTCTACAGATAAAAGTTCCCATTATTAAATGCTAGTCATTGAAAACTTTGAGTTACGCTTCAGTGTATTCACACACACAAAGTATCTGTTGACTATTTGAGATGGTAGATTTTCAAATTACTAATTTTGTAGGAAATGGATAGGTGGAGCTCAGAATTTTCAGACTCTGTTTATAGCCAGACAACGTTGAATTCAAGACTTTTGCTTGGTAGCAACTTCAAAATCAAGACCTTTTATGTTTCTAATGTATGCATGCCAGTACGACAGTTTCCTTTAACACAGGATCACAATCTAATCTCTCCAATCCATTCCATGCTTGGGAGTTGAATGGTATTTCTGAATGTGGAGATGTTTTTTTATGTGGCTACCAATGCACTTGAATCATGAATGTGTAGCAGTTGTTACCATCTATTGATGTTTGTAGTTCTCCATGTTGCTAAATGCTAATGAAGCATGTACTACTTCATTGCAAATCATACCTTATTTGCAACTTTGTTACTATCTATTTGCCATTCCTGTATGGCCAAATGTGTTCTTGCTTGCTACTACTTGTTACTTTGTTATTGCCAAAAGCGTCTGTTCTCAATTACAACCGAGCCTAACGAGTCGAGCTCGAGCTTCCTACTGAGCCGAGCCAAGCCACCTTTTCAGCTCGTTCGCTCGAAATCCACCCCTCGTTCTCGGGCACTATGGTGTCACACACACATCATATACATATACATACATAGAAATATATACACGCATATACATATATATGTACATATATGCATGTGTGTGTATATGTATGTATACATGTATATTTATGTATATATGTGTTATCCATATATATGTATAGGAAAATGATTCTATACTCCTAGGAGTATGTACTCCCGCTTGTTATATACCACTTAAATGATGTTGGTATACCTCTTTATCTTTTTTTAGTATACTCTAATAATGATTATAAGATACTCCAAAGTGAGTTACATGAAAACTTTTATCAAAGTCCACTTTTTATAGGATAATTTGTGTATATATTCCTTTTATATGAAAATGGTATAACATCAAAAATAAAGAATTCTGATGAAATTTTTCAACCAAATCGTATTGGAGTATCTTAGAATTATTATTTAAGTACCAAAAATGATAAATAAGTATAACATATTCGCTTAAATGATATATTACAAGTGGTAGTATGTACTCTCGGAAATACAAAAATGCTTCCATATGTATATGTATATGTGTGTATATTATAATTAACGGTGACAATATGGTGTCAGAGCACTATGATATAAAATAATTATTTCCTTTATGTGTCGTGTGTGAAAATTTTTAAAATAATTTAGATGTTAAGTTTAACTAGTTTATAATAATGTTGCTTGGTTTGGGGGGTGGTTTCTGGTCAAATGAGATGGTTAAACAATTAAGTGATTATGTAGTTTAGTACAAATTAACTACGAAGTACGTAATTTAATTAGTTCAACAATTTTCTCACGTCTTAATTACTATGTCCTAATCGTAAGATATGTTAAAAAGCTAAAGAACAGAATAAAGTAAGCTTCTTCGTCGGAGTCCTTAAAAGTGTTCAGTGCATTTGAGGTGGTAAAATTTTGAATTAAGATTGACACGTACGATTGTTGACAAAGAAAGATTGCAACTTCGATCTGACTAATTAATTCCAACATGGATAATTATGAGGATGTGGAGATTTGTATGAAAAAGGCAAAATGGTCCATGCCAATGATGCGTGTCCTGATTTGTAGATTCCAAACATCTTTTCCAATTTGCTCTTGACTCTTAAAACGACATGATTGACATGTCCAACATGATCGACAGCTATACCTTAGTTATACTAATTAATCCAATTGGTACTGATAGTTTGTATTTGTTAAAAATAAGAGTTAGAAAAAAGGGACATGGCCATGTTGATTCATTAAATTAACAATGTTAATAAAGGGAAGCTAGTTATTTACAAAAAAAATATTTTCTAAGTGAAGACCCATCCATGTAAGTGATAATTCTGTCCATATTGATTCAAAAGTAACTAGAAAATGTAGAAAAATTAGTTGCATTATTGACTAGATTGTTAGGAATAAAAGCAACGTTAGCCTGATCATCCCTACTTCTTGAATTGAAATATAGTTAATTGTGTCTTGCAAACAGTACTACCACTCCGATATTAAAAATCCATCATTCCTTTCACGAGATTAGATTATTATTCTGATATTATTATTTATATTCTCTTAGAGAAAAATAAAAATATCACACACAACATACGTAGTTCGATTGGTCGATCTACAGCTAGCGGCTAATTCATAATTGCACGAAGCAGACCACAACTTCACATATATCCATCCATTTTAAGGAAACATCAAGCATTTGATTCTTGGATTTGTTTAATTAGATTAGATTTGGGTTGTTCGGACAAATCTTTTTGGTTTGGTTGGCTAGTCCCCACCATGCACATGTTCCTGCCAATTAAATACACCTTGTGTAACCCAGCTAGGTAGATAGATCATGAAGTGCAGGGGATCACAATTGTACTAATTACTATAGTTATTAGTCTTGCAAGGACATATGAACCTGTTGTTAACTATATTTGATTCCATAAGCGCTCAATTATTGAATACACTACAGGTACGTAGATCTACCAGAGTTGAGTACTAGTCTTTAAATTATTGACCATAAGATAAGCTGTGCAACTTAGATAATCTCCTCGAGGGTCAGAATTGATTGTTATCAGCACCATGCTTGCTGACTTAAAGATGCTTAATTAAAGATCATAATATATGGTCAATTCAACTCTTTGGTAGCTAGATTTGCAAAAATAAATCAGTACAATAACTAATACAGCTTACTTTGGAAAACAATTCAACTCTTAACTAACACGACATATAAACACTACTGGAAAACAATATTTTTTCTTCTTTCCTCAAAAGAAAGAAATATTTTTTTAACCTAGGGTAGCTCAACCCGATAAAAAAACTCAATTCCTTGTATGATCCCCTACTGGACCCAATGCTACCGCCCACAATTGCCGCCCAGCAGATCACATATATATAGTATGACAATCGTTACACAGATCTCACAAATAAATTAAATTGAATGAATTGTTTGATTAAGCACAATTGAGTGATTTGTACAATTGAATCCAATGTTTCAATATCTAATTATCATCATTTCTGGGGTGGAACTCTCCAGTCTTGTTTATGACCTCTGCTAGCAAGAATTTGGAGATGTCTCCACGAATTTCGACGAGTTTGTCAAGATCATATGCACTTTCGTTGAAGTCCACTGGCTGTCGCTATGAGCAATGCTAAGTCATTAATTAGCATGTGTGTGTGTGTATATATACATACATATAATTAGAAAATAATAATTATTGGAAGGTTGACAAACCTCTGGATCATTCATCTTAGTGTCCGTGATTTCCTTCATATGGTGGCGAACGTAGAATACATATACGTTGCCCTGTAGCTGCTGGTGGCACTGCAAAAATATAGGTATTGTCAATTCTAGAGGCATTATAACAAAGTTTGATATATGATTGTTGTGTTGTAGCGGGTACCGAAAATCGCGTACAGTGTCCAGCATCGTAGAAGTGAGGCGTTGAGTTCGTAGAGATTGAATAGTATGAATAAGTCTTCGAATGTCACAACGAAGTAGTCCGAGTCATGGAGGAAATGTGCATCTGTATATTTCACAGTGAATCCACTATGCCGGTTTGGCTTCATGTTGGACCTCTGCATGTACCAGGTATGCAATGTATTGCAAACCAGACCAAGCTGGGGTAATTGTGACTCGATGACCAACAACACTCCTAGAATGAACTTCCATGACTCGGGACGCACCTTAATTTTCTTCACTTGAGTCTTAGAGCCTCGCTTATGATACGTTTTCGGTTGCGTCTGCATAGGAGCCTATGCATCAGGCTTCGGAACGGGAGCTGTAGGTGGAGCCACCGGAGCCGATGTGACAGGTCCAGGGTGATATCACTCTTGGGCCACTGGATTCCTGACCAGGGTTCATGTTACCGGTTTCAAAATTTTACTGGAGAGTCCTGGTAAATCTAATTTTTCCTATTTTTGAATTTTTGGAATATTTTAGGCTGAAGAATTCAAATAAAATTTAAATTTTGAATGGTAACTGGCCAAATTTTGTTGAAAATTGGTTGCACAAAATGGCAAAGCATACATATATCTAGGATCCAGGATCCACTCAACATCACAAAAAGGAATTGGTAGCCACATATTTCTAAAAACCTTGCTATGGTTGCGCCATTAGGTAAGTCAATAGTCCAAGTATGTAAATCAACAGCCAATTTGCAATTCCACACACAGCCAATCCAATCACATTTGCCCAATTCCAGCAAAGTAATACCCATTTGGGTTGACTAATCAGACAACACAACCAATAATTATTCTTCCAGATTGCACCTGAACTTGTTGAGCTCATGGAACAGTGAGCGCTGCTTGGTGACATCCTTGAGGTTGGAGTTGGCCTCGTCGATTAGCCACTACAAGCACCGGTCGAGATGCCAGAACAACCACTGGCTCATACAATCCCTAGTCACCACCCAGTCGAAAAAAACACTTGATCGCTGCCACCATCGCGGCCACGAATGCCATGACCCAAGCCCTAGCCTTTTCCACCAGGTCCTTCAGCTCCTCCTTCTGGTCCTTCGCATTGTGGGCCACACAACTTCTGCCTCCGGTGAGGCCGCCGCATCAGCATCCACATGCTGCTCGGAAGGTAGAGAGGGGGCAAGCAGAGGGGCGAACACTGCTACAAAAGATGATATACTGGACGGCTACATCATGGACAGTTCCTATGAACTGTCTGTGTTGTAATTATCATAGACAGTTCATATTAACAACCGTCTGTGAAAATATCATAGACGATTGTTATACGAACCATTTGTGATAATACAAGACATTACAGACGGTTCGTATTAATAACCGTCTATGATATTTTCACAAACGGTTATTAATACGAACCGTCTGTGATATGTGCATTATCATAGATAGTTCGTATAATAAACCGTCTCTGATAATGCCACGACACTGATCTGTGGCATCTCCCCCCCAGGATTCTGATCTCACCCGTCCATTCTCTCCGCATCGAACGGCAGGTACCAATTTCTCCCACCTCTCGCCCCTTATTTATTACTCTTCTCTCCCTTTCACTCCGAGATAAGTTCTACCGGCTGCTCCTAGCTAGTTCATCCACTCCTAGCTTGTTCTTTGACGACGCCGACTACCACCGTGATCTAGTGCCTTTGTGTGACACCACGGTCAACTACACAACATACTCTTTTTCGTAAGTATCGTAAGAGTCTCTTGTGTAGTCTCACCGTCGTGATAAAAAGGCGATGCTACTGCTGCCTCTCCTTCACTGTAAGGCACCACGGAAGTAGCTAGCTACCAAGACAGTGCTCAAGTCGGCATCAAAGACATCTAGCTCGCGCACTGTTAGGATCTCTCCTTCTTCTATACTTTTGCCATGGGTTCGTAGGACTAGGATGTGTTCTTGCCATGTTTAAGAGTTGGGTTCGTAGAATTAGGATGTGTTTTTGCCATGTTCTTGCTGTGTTAGATGGGTACCCTACTCATTATCTTGTCATGTTGTAATGGTGGATTCTAATGCAATGTGTTGCTGTGTTTGCTACTGTATTTGCTTGTTTTCAAAGGGTATAGCTAATATTATTTCTTAAGGCCAGCCAAAAAACTGAAAAAAAATTTTAGGTATAGAATGAACTATCACATGCGGTTTGTGCTATAAACTGTCTGTGATACTCGCCAATCACATATGGTTGGTAACTAGAACTATCTATGATATATGAGTATCGATAGCTTGGGCCTTGGGGAGGAACCAAAGGAGAAGCTCGGGATGGGTCACCGTCCCACCACCTCCATGTGCCGCTAATTGGGTGAGGGGTAGAGAACCAAAGAGGAAATCAGGAAGAGGGGCAACCGCTAGGGATGACCGGATAAGGGGATTGATTTTTGACCTAGGGCAAAGATAAAGGAGGTCGATGGGCCGGTTTGGGTGTGGTCTACATTTAAATTGTGCCATTTTTTTTGCCCGGTATGGCCTTTTACCGGCCAGGCCTGGTAAATCTGATTTTTCCAATTTTTGGCTAATTTTCGTTCGATTTTCTGAACCTTGCTCCTGACCTCCACATGCAAAGTGTAAAATTAATATGTATATATATGCCTGTCAAGAACAAACAAAGCTAACAACTAGGCCCATATATACCATAGAGCTGTACTGCCCACATATGGACACACATGGACCTCAATTGCAATTAGTACAAAGGACAATAGCTCAACGACCAAGGTGACAATCGAAAGGACTTGTGTGCATAGTAGTGTGAAAATTCAAATCTTCTTATTGTCGGGTTATCAGAGATTGGCTGCCATGAATGAAAGCAAGGGAATGAGAGTGATGGTGGATGCAAGCCTGGGGAAAATAGGAGTAACATGACCAAGGAAGAAGAAGAGGCCAAGATGGTAGGAGGAGGAACGTGGTCATCAATCAATATATGTGCTGGTCTATAAGTCACTAGCGTCTCGACTAGTGACATCTGACTAGGGATTTTTTTAGAATAATATCATACTACAGATAAAGAGCTTCACCAATAAGTCACATACTTCCTAACCTTTATAAATGATAATTCATTAAAAAAATATAATAACATTTATTCAAAATATCATAAACATAGATGCGATAAATCATCTTTATGATTGCATCTAGGGTGTATCACTAATAGGCGATGTGCTAGATAGGATGGGATACAAAGGGGCACTGCCAGATCTAAGGAGCCCCCAAACCTGGCCTAAGAGGGGAAGGGAGCGAGAGAGGGAGGAGAAAGGAGCAGCTAGGGAAGGCCTCATCGCATCGGCAACGATGGCGGCGATGGGGAGGTGAGGCGGGTGAGGGGCTCTAAGAGGTTTGGGCTATCGCCTCCTAGGTTATCTAGAGGAACAACAAAAGAGTCCAGCAAAATGAAGGTGTAGTACCTCACATAACAAAATAATATACTACTATAGAACGTCATCGCCAAAGTAAAGAATAAATAATAAAAGTAGCAATAGAATCGTAAGGAATTTAAAACTTTGAGAGTACTGTATTAGAGAACCAACAGAAGTTGAAATAAATATTTGAAACATGGGATTGGTCCACTTCTAACCAAATGAAGGACAAATAAGATAACAGAAATAGTGGCAAGCCATAGTGCTGAAAACTCAAGTGCTCCCACTCATGCATATTGCTATCACTTCACTGGCCTTTTACCTGAGAATGGAAAGAGCAAGTATGAGATTTGGAAATCTCAACCAATACCCAATAATGGTCGCAACAAGGTGAGTAAAGGACAAGCAACCCAAATAAGTAATTGACACAAGTTAATGCAAGGTGACTAGGTTACCGGAAACACTGATAAAAGTCAGGGATAGAGGTAACAGGAATAGTGCAATTAAGGATAATCGTTATTTAGCCATTTATGGCAATGGCACCGGTGATTACTTCC